>CM052712.1:35842712-35931793 GCA_028551405.1 Uromys caudimaculatus | reverse complement strand
TGGGGGGGTGGGAGGTGGAATTCCCTCCTAGAGGCGGGTTGGGGAGGGGATGGGGGGTATACAAAGAGGAGACTCAGAAAAGGGGAAACATTGGAAATGTATATAAAGTATCAAAAATAAAAAAGGAGGAAAAAAAAAGTTTGTTGCAGCTGAATTTTTGGTGTAAAAGACAATATTGGATATGACTCTTTTTCTCCTGTTGCCTTTATAGATATTCTAAATATTCATCAAATCAATAGAGAACAATTAAGCATCAACTGAGTATCAAGAACAACACTAGATGCTTAGACTGAAATGACCTGACTGTTCTATGTTTATGGGGATGGTTATAATGGACTGACATGCATACTATGAAAGATTCCATGCTATTGTAAATGAAACTGATTCCTAAAGTTATTTCCATTTATATATGCCATTGTATTTAGTCATGATATTCCCCTTTTCTCAGAAAGTCTAGAGATCTATTAAAGTCTAATGAGTCTATTTCTCTTTGTATTTCCTCTTTATTTGGGAGAAACATTTAATTCTCCCTTTCATGTGACCTACACATCTTCCTATTGTGTAGCATAATATATTACCTATATTGATACTGGCCTTGGCCATGTTACTTGTTTTAACCATTGGAACGTAAATGTGATCCATGTTGAGACTTGATGTACCAGGGTGTGGGGTGGCTACCCAGGGGGTCCTACATTCTCTCAGAGGAGAAACAGAGGAGAGGGACTGTGGGGGAATGGGGACAGATATCTGGATGTAAAGTGAATAAATAAAAAAATGCTTATGAATAGCTCTCATGCTGCTTTTTGGAACCCTGTGACAGCCACCATGGGAACAAGTCAGGGTAGTCCCTTGAAGAATAGGAATGCTGGTTTCTGTGATCCTGGCAGACAGCTATCCCTCAGAAATGAAATTCCCTTTATCTACGAAAGCACCTCACTATCCCATAGTTGATATTTTAAGCTATTGAGTTTTGGGTGGTTTGTTAGGCTCTCATAGTTATTTAATCCACCATTCCTTTCAAGTTAGCATGAGCACATACTTTCATTGAGAAGTTACTTTAATCAGAAACTTCTAAAAGCTGGGCCATGCTTTTGTGTCCTGTTTTTGTGTCTCTTGTCATGGTGTCTGATGAGCTCTTAGATGGCAGAGTTCTAGTACACCCATTCCATCCTCCCACTCTAAGCTATGGAGATAAGCCACTCCTATTTTAAATTTCTGTTACTGAAACGCCATCTAGGCTGCCTCTATTCTGCACATTACCTTACTCTAGCCTCCCAAATAATAGGATTGCAAACATATATTGGTTAACATATGGCTTCAATCTTCACATTCAAGAATTTTTGATGTAATGCTAACATTTTTACTACTGAGGCAACGCTGAATAATAAACTACTCTAAGAAGAAAAAAGAATGATAGATATGAATATACCACAAAATAGAGGGTACTACAGAATTGAGAATTTGAGTTCCTAAGAATTAAAATATTTTTCTCCACAGAGGTGAGCATAAATGCCCAGTAATGTACAGTACTTCTCTGTAAACTCTGGATGGCTTATAAGCCTTTGGTCCCCTGTGACTATACAGAAATAAATGTAGAAATGGCTCTGGTGCAAAAGTTTAAAAAAAAAAAAGAAAAAGAGTAATTTTAAGTATATATGTAATCAAAAGATTCTCTTCTCTCCAAGGAAATTTTCTCTAGCACAGCGCAGGGTCCATCTGTAACAACTACAAAGTGCTAACAAGACCCTCCTCTGTGACATATGTGGCCACCACCATGGGTCCCTCCATGTGTATTCTTTGGTTGGTGATCCAGTCTCTGGGAGCATCGGGGAGGTAAGGCCAGTTGACACTGTTGCTCCCTCCATGGGGCTGCAAATTCTCTCAGCTCCTTCAGTCCCTTCTCCAACTTCTCCATCTGGGACCTCATGCTCAGCCCAAGGGTTGCTGTGAAGTGAATCTTGGGTATCCCGAACTTTTGGGCTAATATCCACTTATCAGTGAGTACATACCATGTTTGTACTTTTATGACTGAGTTATCTTGCTCAGGATGATATTTTCAAGTTCCATCCATTTGCCTGCGGATTTCATGAAGTCATTCTTTTTAATAGCTGAGTAGTACTCCATTGTGTAAATGTACCACATTTTCTGTATCCATTCCTCTGTTGAGGGACATCTGAGTTGTTTCCAGCTTCTGGCTATTATAAATATGGCTGCTATGAACATAGTGGAGCATGTGTCTTTATTACATGTTGGAGCATCTTCTGGGTCCTAGGAGTGGAATAGCTGGGTCCTCAGGTATGTCCATTTTTCTGAGGGTCCACCAAACTGATTTTCAGAGTGGTTTTACCAGCTTGCAATCCCACCAACAATGGAGGATTTGTTCCTCTTTCTCCACATCCTCACCAGCATCTGCTGTCACCTGAGTTTTTGACCTTAGCCATTCTGACTGGTGTGAGGTGGAATCTCAGGGATGTTTTGATTTGCATTTCCCTGATGACTAAGGATGTTGAACATTTCTTTACCCATCAGGGGGAGGAGAGGCCTTTGGGCCTGGAGGTGTTAAATGCCCCAGTATAGGGGAATGCCGACAAGGGAAGAGGAGAGTGGGTGGGTGGATGGGAGAATATCCTCATAGAGGCAGGGGGAGGGGGAGGGAATAGGGGGGTTCCAAAGGGGAGATCTGGAAAGGGGGAAACATTTGAAATGTAAATAAAGTATCAAAAAAAAAGTTTTCCATAAAAAAAGAAAAAATTCAAATGAATGAAGCTCCTTGCTTTTGGACAAAAACAAAACAAAAACAAAAACAAAAACAAAACAAAACAAGAAACAATTACAAAGTGCTAAATCCCATGCCAGGTTAGGCAGGGGAAAAAAAAAAAAGGGCAAGGCACCAAAGTCTTGGTGAGTCATTGTCTTCCTAGAATTTATATTTTGAGGAGTCTGTGAAATTTCCTTCCTGGAGTTTTCAGCCAGTTATACACATTATTTATGGCGAAAAGCCTCTTCAACGCCCCCCCCACACACACACACCTGATCTTTGTAACTATTCTCACTTTTCAAGATCTCTTCGCTTCGAAAACTGATGTCCTCGCACATCTTTCCTGTATGCAGTGGAATGACATTGACTCTGAAAAGTTTCCAGCACTTAAAAGAGCTGCTTGGCCAGCCGTTCAAGACACCGGCAACTCTAGAGGCTTCCACCATACTCCCCTCACGAAACTGGAGGAAGCTAAACAAGAGGCCAGGGCAAGGCGAGCCCTGCAGGCCTTTGGTCGGAGGGAGTAAGAGGTTAGACCTACCAAGGGCAAAGCATTTCAAGTCTGGGGCCAGGCTAGGAAAGTGCGAACTGGACAGGAGAGCGCTCAACAGGAGTGGACTACAAAGCCCAGAGCGCACAGCGTCGCTCTCCTGGGCTCCCCTACGGGACCTGCACGCAATGGACGCTGGGAAATGAAGTCTACGGACTTCCAGAGCCCCGCGCGAGGGCAGAAGAGAGGCGTTGCTAGTCCGCTCCTTCAGCACGCGGGTTCCTGGCTGGCCTCGGGGTTTCTCGCTCCCGCTCTGGGTTTTCGTGGACGGCGGGAGCAGTATGGCTTGCCTGAGTAAACTCCGGGGGGAGGAGGGGAAGGGAGTGGATAAGGAGGCGGGGTCAGCGGAAGCGGCAGGTTGCTTCCTTCTCTTCGCGCTCCCTCCCCGCCTCTCCCTGAGGGAGCGGTGGGAGGGGGAGGGTAGGGCAGAAGGAAGGTAGTGACACGTGTCAATCAACCCCCCTCCGGGGGGCGCGCGCTCCGGGGCTCGCGCAGAGGGCTCGCGCCCCTGCCTCGTGCCTGCGCCGCTCGTATGTAAATGAGGGCGCGTGACGCGGGACGCAGATGGACAAGGGAAGAGAGAGAATGGCCGCTGCCGCCGCTGCTGCCGCCGCCGCCGCTGCCGCTCAGTGCCGGAGCCCTCGGTGCGCGGCGGAGAGGAGAGGATTCCGGCGGGAACTCGACTCTTGGCGCCACCGCCTCATGCACTGTGTAGGTAAGAGAGACACGGGCCGGGCCGGGCTTCGCGCCGCTGTGCGGCTGCCGGAGGAGTTTGTGGCTGAGGGGTGTAGTTGGAGCTCCGGTTCGGGTCAGTTCAATGGGGAGCGATGGGAGCGGCGGCGGCGCGGCGGCCCCGGCGGCGCCTTTTGTCTCGGGGCTCCCTGCCCGGCGCGGTCCGCGCCCCGCCGCCCGCCTGCCCGGCTCCGGGCTCCCGGGGAACTGTTAGTTCGGACCCACTCTCCGAGCACCCCGCGGAAGCAGCCCGCCTGCTCGCGCTGCCCTGAAACTCCGCGGCGCCCGTCGCCACCCGCCGGTACCCCTGTCACCGCGGCTCTCCACCGGGGCGGAGAGGACCCTGTAGCGGCGGGCCGGTCCGCGCCCCCCCGGGCGCTCACACACCCCCTTCTTGCCGCCAGGGGCTGGCCGGGAAGACGCTGCCTAGTTCCCGGGACGCGGGACCAAGGATTGCGGGGCGCTCGCGGAGCGGGGGCCGGACAGGGCCGAGGGGCGATGGGGGCGGCGCCTGAGGGGCGGGGGGCGGCCGCCTCTGCCCTCTTGCGCGCGGCCTCAGATCTGTGTGTACCCCTTTAAGAAGGAGCCGCTCGAGCGCTGACGGTTGGGATTTGAAGTTCTTCCTCCCTCTTTGGAAGTCTGGACGGATGGGGGGTGTTGCTATGGCGACGGCACCCTCCCCACGCCCCCCCCCCCCTTTTCCTTGAGGACGCCCGGACGACTCTGGTCCTCTTTTGCTGTCATGTGATGGACTCGCGTAGCCCTCCCCACCTCCCATTCCTGTTCAAATGCAATTCAGTTTTCCGTTCCGGTGGGGTCTGATTGGTTTTGCTTCAAACTTCCGCGCTCCGGGCTGTCATTCAGTGGGCTGCTCTGGGTAGCGGGAAGTACTGGGACTCCCTATCTTGTTGCGGTCACTGCTTTTCCTCACCCAGAGTACGACGTGTACCCTACAGCTGTTACCTAGCAGGTTGGTTCAGTGCAATAGAGGGGCTGCGGAGGGTGTGCTTCAGCCGGGGGTTACGGGGTAGCATTTGAGGGAGAAGAGGTGGGACTGGAGGCTGGTCGGTGTTAGGAGTGGGTGATTGCGTTGGTTTTCTTTTCTGACGAGTAGGTGTCAGCCTTTGGAGTTGAGTATAGTAAGCTCATTTCCTTGGGAAGACAGACAACTCTCTCCTACCTTGTTTTCATCTGTTCTTGCGCCACCTCGCGCCCTGTCCCCCTTCCCAACCCCTCTCAGATTTGTTTGGTTGGAGCCCTAAGGTCTGTCTTGTTTTCAATAATCATAGTAGATGAAACCAGAAGCAACTCCAGTTCAGTAATGTGACATACAGAATAGGATGCATATTGGAAAACAAGGAAGGGCACTCTGATTTAGGAACATTTCGGTAATGTTTAAACAGTTTACTCTTAAGAGTAAAATGTAGTTTGGTTTGATCTGTGGCAAAGCTATATGGAAGTGGGGGGTGTGAAAAAAAAAAACAAAACCAAACCTCATACTAAATGTGTGTCCGTATTTGTACCTCATGAATGCAAAGTGGACTCGCTTTGATTGTTTAGATCTGTTCGGTTGAAAACCCGCCTAGAAATAGTCGCGTTCCTTCTTGTGGAGTCCAGCAAATAGCACTGACAGCATTTTAGTACTGGCTCACAGAACTGTGTTAGGCACCCAGTGATTTGAAGATGACCATGCTTAAGTTTTGTTTTACAGTATATGACCATTTGTTTTTCTCATGTTGTGTCACTAAATAAATTTAGTATGCCTTTGAATGAAAAAAATGTACCTTTTAAAGTCATATTTTAACTGAGTGAAATAAATTAATTTGATTTAATGGGAAATGAGGTTAGATTTTTGAATATTTAGTATTCTGTAATCTGTATTACACTTTCAGTATTATACACAGTTATATTGTACTATACATGAAAATGTTTTCCTGGGCAACAGCCATGTTTGAGAAATTGTTTCACAGTCCCAGTTTTTGTCAAGAGACCTGCTGAGATCCATCTTGTATATTATTTTTGTCATTGCTATTTTTAAGTAAACAAAACCCTTCTAAATAGAATATACACCTGTTGGTTGGGGGAGTGATCTCATTTAATAGTGACGTGAGTAGGTGATAACAGTCATTATTTTAAGTTACCCTTTGCTGTGATACGTACTTTGCAGAAAATCTTCCTGTTCCTTATATGTGTGTGACTTATATGCAATATGTAGATGTATAAATGCATACATTTCTATATTGAATAGTCAGTGCTCTTATTGATTGAAATACCTTTTTTATATGAAACATTCTTCTGGCTATTGAGAAGGAAAATGATTTAAGTGTTGGTTTTCAGCAAGAGTTCGAAATCATAAGCATATTGGTTATACAGCTAATTACTATTACGTCTCAAAGGAAGTTTCTTGAAATCTCACTTCTTCACTTAACTAGTTAAACAAATATGATTTGTATGTATATTATTGTCTGAAAACTTTGGAAGAAAGTTATCTTCAGTGTCATTGAATAGTTATAGTGATTGAGAAGGGAAAATGTTTGAACCCATCTAGAAATATTTCCTTTATAATTGTGGGACTCATGTCTTTGCCTTAGATTTACTCTACTGATTCATTTCTGGTTTTGTTTTAAATTTAAAAAGTGTCCTTTAAATTTTGTCCCAGTTGATGACTGTTTATAATCTTTCTATGCTAGAGTATAATTTGAATATCCTCATGTAACAAATGCTTGAGTGCATATTGGATGTGGGACTATTGTTCTATTCAGAATTATACTGAACATTGATAGACACAGTCTCATATTTTATAGAGTGTATAATTACTAACCAGAATGACACTGAACATTATTCCTTATGGAATAAATAATATAATTGGTATCTAATGATTTATAAAATTAAAAACAGCTAAGTATAACATATATTTGCGTGCCTGTGCGCGCGCACACACACACACACACACACACACACACACACACACACACACACACACAGAGCAATTTGAGAGTAATTTGGAGACATTTTTGCACCTAAGCTTTTCATTATTCCATAAAGCAAGGATACCGTCAGTATATATTACCTAATTTATAGTTAATTTTCAAATTTTATCCATTTTTTCTGTCCATCTATTGTCTGTTCCCTAGTTCAAGATCCATTCTAAGACAATGAAGTGAATTTTTTGGTTACCATGTCTCTAGTCCTTTTTAATTGGGGAGGCTTTTCAAATTTTTCTTTTTATTTCTTGGCCTTGCCATTAAATAAAAAAAAAAAAATACAGGGCATTATTTTGAAGATGTCCCTCAAATTGGAATTGTTGATTTCTTGTGATTTGATTGTTATGCATTTGGTAGGAATACTACTGAAGAAATGTTTTGTTTTTCTCAGTACATTGTATTTTGAAGTTCAAAGTGTTGATGTGTCTTAACCTTTACATTTGATCAAGATACTTACTGTATTTCTCCTTGAAAATTATTCATCATTTTGTAATTAATATGCATCTTATGGGAAAGTACTTTCAAGAACCGGGTATTTCCATCATCTCATCAAAATTTCATCAATATTTAGCATCTGTCAGTATTCTGGTTTTGTTCTTTCTTTTCTTTTTTTTTTTTTTTTTTTTTTTGGTTTTTCGAGACAGGGTTTCTCTGTGTAGCTCTGGCTGTCCTGGAACTCACTCCGTAGTCCAGGCTGGCTTCGAACTCAGAAATCCACCTGCCTCTGCCTCCCAAGCGCTGGGATTAAAGGCGTGCGCCACCACTGCCTGGCTTGTCCTTTCTTTTTAAGGATTGATACTTACTCAGTTATACTTTGTGTGGTTTCATGAATTCTTACTAAAAGATAAAAACTCTATCACTGTTGTTATTTAGAATCTCAAATTGTGGCAGATTTAACTAAACTTAAAGCTCTCCCCATATTCTCATTCTCTCTCTCTTTCTCTCTCTCTCTCTCTCTCTCTCTCTCTCTCTCTCTCTCTCTCTCTCTCTGTGTTGTGTTCGTGGTGCACACATGCACATATTTCTGGACAAGATAGTCCACAGTTACATATTTTATTGTCCCAGATTTGGTATTAGTTACTTCACCAAAATGACCTTTAATTCTTTTAGTTAAAAAGTAAATTTAGATACCAAAACTAAGCAGAAGGTTTTGGATCTGTTAATTAATCCGTGTGTGTGTGTGTGTGTGTGTGTGTGTGTGTGTGTGTGTGTGTGTATTTTTTTCTTCTTAAGACTACAAAATAAAACAAAAAGATTGACTTAGAAACATTCTATAAAACAATAGTGTCTTTCCTATTTAAGGCTGGTTCAGTAGTAATAGGAACCAAATATGAAATGTTAAATCTTCTCATCAAAGATAAATTTTTAATCTACCTCATTAAAACACATTTAGTCTATTTTCATTAAAAATACTATATTTTTTGTCCTAATCCATGTAGAAATTGTTGAGAAGTTGGGTTACTACTATTTATGTTTTAGAATTGGGTATTTTATATTTGTGGTACATCTCAATTTGAAGACTATATTTAACTGCAACAGGTGGCAAGTGGACTTTATTGGACAGTTTAGTTTTCTTGATTTCCATGCTACCACTTACCTTAAAGATCTCTTCATAATAAACAAATGTATACTTTCACTCAGATCCTTTATGGTTAGTATAGAATGAACAGATCATAAGAAAATAAGCTCTGGAGCTAGACTTCTGAGTTTGGAACTTAGTGGCACTATCTACCAAGATTTGTTTTTTGTTGTTTTGTTTTTTGTTTGTGTTTTATCTTTTGGTTGTTTAATCAGTAATTTGGAGAGAGCTAGATTGCTAGAGATGAAGTTTGTTGATTTGTGCTAACGTATATCTCCTGTATAGAAAGCACCCAATAAATGCTAGCTATCATTGGTGATGTTTTTTCCCTGGGCTCTTGAATGTTTGGGCTTTATTTTTGTCAGTAGACTTGGTGGACATGGTGCTGGACGATTTAAAAAGATTATGGAGCGTGCTAAAGTAAAAACAAGAGTTTAAAAAATCTGTATTTTCCAGTTCTCTATAGCTGTAGTGTTACAGAGTTTTAAAATCATGTATTAGTATTGATTTTCTGTATGATGAGAGCAGAAGAAATTTACCATTCTACATTCTAAAGAATCTTTGGTAACAGATATAAGAAATTAGTTTGTAGCTTATTAAAAACTTTATTATTAAGTGTGGTGGTGTACACATTACCTTTAGTAACAGCATTCTGGAGGCAGAGCAGAGGAACTCTGTTGTCATGGTCAATCCTATGTACATAGCAAGTTCTAGGCCAGCCAGGAGTTCATAGCAATAACCTGTGTCCAATAAAATAAAAAATAATAATAACAATAATGAAATACTATCATAATTAAATCATTTTGAGGTTGTTTTTTGTTGATATGAGCCTTCCTGTTAGTCAGTTTGATGCTTTCTTCTGGTTTCTTCTTGCCTGCTCTTCTGTTTTCTTACCACAGAGTTCTCCTTTGTCACTGTTAGCATCTAAATCACAGAAAAGTAGATTTACTTAGAAATTTGTATTAATGGGTCAGTGATCAGTTTGGGCAGCTGTCAAAGACTGTTAGCTATACAACTTGTTTCAAGCACCAGCAAATATGATGTCCACTTATTTTAAGTGATGGCTGTTGTGATACCATTGAATCACATACATTACACAGTAGGAATTTGTTGCATAGGTTAAGACATGTATCGAGATTATCTTTTTTTAAAAAAAAAAAAATGGGCATTTTGGATAATTTTGCAGTTTTTGGCAAAATCTGTCTGCCTATCTGTATTTCTGTCTGTCTATGTCATATGTGCAAGTGTTCTCTGAGGCTAGAGTAGGGTGTGGAATCCTGGAGTTAGAGGAGATTGTAAACTTCATCTGAAGAGCAGGAAGTGCTCTTAACCACTTAGTCATCTCTCATCCCCCAGAATCATATGCCTTGAGCTGGCTACAGGTGTGCCACCTTCCCAGCTTGGCAGCACATGTGTTTAGTTTCTGGTATGTGTCTACATATTCCTCTGACCTTTACTACTGGCCTTTATTTCTGCCTCAGTTCAGTCTTAGGAGGGACACCAAAGAAACATAGGGTTTTTTGTTTTGTTTTGTTTTGATCTTATATGTATTTTCCCTTAATAAGTCTTAGTAAGTTAAAATCTCCTACTTTGTCTGTGTTCACTGTCTTCTTTTTTTATGATATTCTTTACTTAAGATATACAGATTGCCCTTAGAGTGGTTAAGCATAAGATTCTATACTTTATAATGACATAAAAGTGATACATACTTAGCATATACCATTCAAATTTTGATTTTTGTATTCTATGACAAGCAATATACAGTATGATATTCCTGATATGTCAGGTGGTAGGTAGTTTGAACCACAGTTTCTAGTTAGCCACATATTCATTAGGGTAAACAAATGATACTTTTGCAGTGTGCTTCTACCATAGTATTCAATAAGTTATATGAAATACTCCACCCTTTGTTATTTAAAATGAGTTTTGAATTTTTATTTTCACAACCATGGGTAGTCTAAGTGTCCTGAGCATGTTTAAGGTTATGCTATGATCCTGTAAGACAAGAAGTATCTATTGTGCATAGACTAGCATTCATCAAGCACAAAACATGTAAGCCTACAATATTGAGAACCTTATTAGAGTAGATATTCAGGATTAAATTTGTAATCAGTGAATCATTTGAAAAGTCGTTATTTGTAATAGAATGTAGATAAGAAATGGTGATGGGTCCAGTCCAATCTGCTGCTGCTAGAATCGTAATTAGGAAAATAGGCTATCTTTGAAGAACGGCACATTGTTCTTGGTTAAGCTAAATAAAAATTTTGTTGTAGGAATTTTTGTGTTTGCTAGAAAATAAAAGAATAAGATGAATCTGGTTCTTTTTTTTGTTTGTTTGTTTTTTTGTTTTTTGTTTTCTTGCATCTGCTTTCCTTTTGTAGTTGCCAATAACTTCATCCTGCTTACTTTGCCTGTTTGGGTTCTTTCTTTAATCTGCTTCCAAGTTATTTTCCTTGTAATAGTTCATGGATTCAGTTTTTGTGATAGTGCAAGCACACGGGCAAATTCAGATACGGTTTTGGTTTATATCAGTATATGCATTACTGATTTTACCTCCTTCTGGTATAACTTACAGCCTAAGACATGCAGTAAACCATAGCTGCTTTGATTTCCTAGTTGACAGGGCATCAGTGTTTTTCATTTGTCTCTGTTTATCAAGTAAAAGCTTTTAACCTTATTCAGCTATTTAGTCATAGATTATCAGACAGTTCCTTCCATATTGGTTTTTTAGACCAACGATCCTCTTCATCTGCTTTTATTTATTACTTATTTCCCCAAATTCTGGGTATCTTTGTAGTTCTATCTTCTGCCTTGATCCTTGGTCAACTTTAAATTTTAACTTGGCCCTAGATTCTTTTATGAATAATACCTTGAGAGATTTCTCCATTAATTCAACTTGGATTTTTCTCCTCTAATGTGTGTATGCCAGGTGTGTATATTGGAGGTAACTTTGTCCATTAGACTTCATGTTTACTACACTGTTGACAGACAAGGGACTAAGTCTTCATAAATGCTAGAAAGGGCTAAATGTAATGCTGTTCCTTCTTAGAATTTATAATCAGGTATAATTCATCTTTTACAGGGAACTTTATGGGACTGTGATGCCGTTCCTCATGTGTTTGCTATTTTTTGGCTTAATGAAAAAGTGTTAAAATATTTATATAGTTGTACTGGCTGGTTTTGTGTCAACTTGACACAAGCTGGAGTTATCACAGAGAAAGGAGCTTCAGTCGAGGAAATGCCTCCATGAGATCCAGCTGTAAGGCATTTTCTCAATTAGTGATCAAGGGGGGAGGGCCCCTTGTGGGTGGTGCCATCCCTGGGCTAGTAGTCTTGGGCTCTATAAGAAAGCAAGCTGAGCAAGGCAGCAAAAAACATCCCTCCATGGCCTCTGCATCTGCTCCTGCTTCCTGACTTGCTAGAGTTCTGTTACCTGTTGATGAGGAGTCTGGTACATATGTGAAACATGAAATGTGCAATATTTTGGCACCATGAGGGTTCCAGGTGATCTTGATTAGATGAATTTCTGTGGAGTGATGGAGATGGCAATTGTATTGTAACAGGTTAGATAGTAATTCAAATATGTCCAAGTGGAGATAATGTACTCACATTAAATGGGACATGTGTTAAGAACTGGCGAAATGGCTCAGCGGATAAAAACACTTGGCGGATGAGCCTGATGACCTGCGTTCATCCCCAGTAACATCCATCACTCATGATCCCTTTTTTTCTTTATCTTGTTCTGAGCAGGTATGTGTACTTTTGTATGTATGCATAGACACATGAGGATTGCATGCTTGCATGTGCATATGCATGTAGAGCTTAGACATCAACATTGGATGTCTTCCTAAGTTGCTCTTCTAGTTTTTTGAAAGAGGATCTCTGTAAATTTGGAGTTTCCATATCTTGTTAGACGAGCCCCAGAGATCCTCCTGTTTCTGCCTTCCCAGATCTATGATTGGAGACATGAAACCTGCTCCAACCACTGGTGCTCTACCTGACATAACACTGAAGTCTTCATGCTTGTGTACCAAGCACTTTACAGACTGAGCCGTCTCCATAATTCTTGTATATATTGAGTTTAATAAAGCTGAGAACTAATAGCAACAGAATATTGAGACTTATACATTAAGTAAAGAAATGGGATGGACTTGGTTTAAATCATTGAATGAATGTCAATTCTAAATTTATCTCTTTAAAAAATTTAAAGAAACATTTTCTTAATCAAGTTAACTATTAGATTTATGACATCATTCTGTTATACACTTTAAAGATATGATTTTTCCCCCCAACTTACTTTTCTCAGTTTACCATCAAATCTTTTGAGTCCTTTGTGCCAGTTGTTTGGGGTTATATTTCTACTTTTTCCAAACTGGATTCTGAATCTCCATAGACTTAAAAATCCAGAATCAAAATACTAACCTTAAGTAGGGTTGGGTTGTATTGAAGTATTTGACTTAGAACCATGGTTAAAAGTAGGTGTTATTGCTAATGTGGGTGAGAGATGCTCACAAGGCCTCAACCCTACATACACAAAGAACTACAGGCAACTAAGGAATGCTGAGAGAGGGAGAAGAAGTCTTCCACAGGGAAGAGCACAATAATTCCTTATCCAATACCAATGGTCAGTCCTAAAAACATACTTACAAGTAACATTATATAGACTGAGTAGGTTGTATTTATGTATTTAGGAACACATACACCATTACCACCACCAACAACAACAACAAAGTAAAAAAGAGGCCGTGAATTTGAGAGCAGGGTAGGAGGAGTGCTTGAGAAGATTTGGAAGGAGGAAAGGGAAGGGGAGATGATATAATTTGTAATCTCAAAAAGTAAAAGATTACTAAAAAAAATAAATAGTTTTTTTTTAAAAAAAAGTGTCATACTTCTTACTCTTCAGCTCCTTAAACTGAACTAACTTACCAGCCTATCAGCAAGTACAGCTGGGCTGGCAGGTCTCTTTTGAATATAAGGAGGCACAGCTACCCTAATGAGGCAGATGAACAAGAGGATTGGTCCTGTGTGGAAAAACAACTTCTAAGACACTCTATTCCAGTAAGGAACAGATATAAAGCTGTTGTCAGTGTTAGTATTTTTTTCTTCTTTAAGAAGACTGAGTAAAATGTAAAGACCAAAGCTTCTTTCTAAATATTTCCCTTAAGAATGTGAACTTTTCGGGTGAGTTCTATTTTATGTGAAATGCAAGAACGAGGGGGTAAAGTTAAAATGCTTACCTTTTACTTTTTACTGTAGGTTTTTACTGTAGATTTTGTTTATAATGACTGAACTATGATTAAGGATGTAGAGTATTTGACATGTGATAAGCTAATGGAAAGAGAGGAGGAACAATTAATTACTTGAAAGGTCTCAATTCATGGGAGGGAACACAAGGATTGGGAATCTTTAACTATAAAGTAAATATTAGGCTTAGCCAAGTTAGAGCAGTAGTCAGGTAGGCAGGCTTAAGCAGCCTTTCCCATCTAGTCAGTGGTAGATATACTAGAGAAGCACAATGTAATGTGAGCATGCTTACAGGTATGTTCTGCCTGATAGTTTACTGCCAAGGGTCATCTGGTCTCTGCTGGAGTTAGGCACTTCTGCTGTTGTAATCAAAAGCAATAGTAAAATGACTAAGCATGACTGTGTTTCAATAAAAACTTATTTTTATAAAAATATAAATTTGGCTTTGCAGGCCATAGTTTAATGATCCTTGAGTTTCAAAGATGCAGTATAAACTGACTTAGGGGACAAGTTGAGAGGGATAGTACAAGCAAATACAAATAGCATATCCTGAAAATACTTTGCATGGGAATCATGGAGTGTAGAATGGGTGTGGAGGAGCAGGAATGAAAGGATAAATTATGGTCTCAACCAGGAAGAAATAGGAACCTTTGATAATCTTTGTTAATATGTAATAAGCATGATCAGAAAAGTCAGTTACTTTTCATTTTGAACATCACTGTTGATAAAGTTTCAGGTTTTTCTTTAATTTTTGTTTGCTTTTTTTGTTTACAATAGTTTTAAAGAAACTTAATTGAAGCAGCTATTTTAGGTCAAAACTGGGAAAAGGGGCAGTCTATAATGTACTAATGAAACATTGGATATTCCAATGGCATCCTTTTTTCTACCTGAACTTTGAAAAATTAAACAAGGTGAAAGATGGAGACCAAAATATCATTTCTACTGTGAATAGAAGCCAAGTTAGAATAGAGTCAAAGGGGCTGTGAGACACTTGAGGGCAACACTCATATACCATCTCTTCAGCTTATTTTTTTCTGGGTGCCTCTCCCCCAAGCAAGAGAAGCAGAGCAAGAGAAGCCTCTGCCTGTTCAGTGACTCTTTTTAAATCCGCTGATCAGAGAAGCCATGTCCCTTCTCTATGGATGAAGAGAGGTTCAAATTCTGCTAGTTGAAGCATCCTTTCTGGTAGAAACCAGGAAGAAAGAGAAAGTTGTAAAACTTCTAGCACTCAGGTTTTTAGCACTTTTTTGCAAAATCGGTTCTCCAGATAAGTATACCAGAAACAATGCAACTCTTGCTATGTAGAAAACAAACTTATATATTCTGGATATTTAATTTTTTTTTTAATTTTAGTATTCTGAAAAACCTTGTTTTAAAAATTCTTTAATGAATAAATATTAACTAGGTCTATATTTTTTATTAATTTATTTACTTATTCACTTTACATCCTGGCTGCAGCCCCCCTTCCTCTCCTCCCAGTCCCATCCTCACAAGTCTCCCCCATTATTCCCTCCCCTTGGGTACCACCTGAGTCAACAAGTTGTAGCAGGACTAAGCATATCCTCTCCCACTGAGGCTAGACAAGGCAGCCCAGCTGGGGAAAGGGGATCCAATGGCAGGCAACAGATCAGAGACAGCTCTTGCTCTAATTGTTAGAGGACCCACATGAAGACCAAGCTGCATGTCTGCCACAAATGTGTAAGGGACCTAGGTCCAGCCCCTGCATGCTCTTTGCTTGGTGGTTCAGTCTCTGTGAGCCCTCATAGGCCCAGGGTAGTTGACTCTTATGTCTTAAGGGGTCCTTGACCCCTTTGGCTTGCTCAGTCCTATCCATTACCATTCCACACAAGCCTCTGAGCTCTGCCTGATGTTTGCCTGTGGGTCTCTGTATCTGTACCCGTCTGCTACTGGATGAAGCCTCTCAGGAGACAGTTATGCTAGGTTCCTGTTCTCAAGTATAGCAGAGTATCATTAATAGTGTCAGGGTTGGCTCTCTCCCATGGGATAGGTCTCAAGTTGGGCCAATCATTGGTTGGCTCTTTCCTCAATCTCAGTTCCATCTTTATGGCTGTGTATCTTGTAGGCAGGACAAATTTTGGGTTGAAGGTTTTGTGAGTAGGTTGATGTCCCCTTCTGTTTACTGTTTTTTGTCTCCTGCCTGGCTTCAGGAGGTGGCCGCTTCAGTCTCCATATCCCAGCTGCTAGGAATCTCAGCCAGGGTCACCTCCATTCCTGGGAACTTCCCCTAGCCCAGGTCTCCAGCTAGTCCCAGAGATGCCCCCCACCAATTTCCATTCTCTCTCCCACCTCCCTCTCTCGACTGATCCCCATCCCTCTCTTGTTCCCCTCATCACCTGTCACCCCATTTCCCTTCCTGCCTCCACCTACAATGAATATTTTATTCCCCCTTGTGAATGAGATTTATGCATCCTCCTTGAGGCCCTCTTTATTACTTAGTTTTGTTGGGTCTTACAGTATATTTTTATAAAGAAAATTGGAGAATTTATTTATATTTTTGTTCAAAGTTTAATTATGAAAAGCATTTTAATGTTCCAATGTAAGTTTTATTTTATTTCAACATATAACATTGGAAAACATAAATATTTTATAATCTTCATTAACAAATTTTAAAACTTTTAAAAGATGTCTCTGTTTCCCTTCCTAATAAAAATATTTTTTAAAAGATATTTAAGTAGTAGATGTTCTAATATGCAGAATTCCACTTTGAAAACAGTCTTGAAGGCATCATGCCAAATGCAGACATGCAGACACACACACACACACACACACACACACACACACACACACACGAAAACTGGAAAAAAAAAAGACTTTAAAGTTAGCTTTCAAAAGCTTTGCACTTTGCTAGCATTATGCATTTCATAAGTAGTAAGTGAACTTAAACTGACTTTTTCATGTTCAATTATACAATGACATACAGCATTCACAGGCAAAAGTTATTCCTGGGAAATAGAAGCAATGATGTGTACCTAGTTCTACATCCCTAGTAAATAATTCATACCAGTTTAGCAGACTGAACAAAACCTCTGTAGTGTCACCTATGGAAGAATCTAATGAGTTCAGTTTTTAGTTTTATTTTTGAGATTAGAATTACATTTCTTCTTTCCTTTTCCTCCCCCAAACCCTCCTATATTACCCTACCTACTATCATTCAAATTCATGACTTTTTCACTAATTATTAATTGCATGCATATATGTACATTTGTGGGTGTTTACACACACACAACACATGCATGCACATACATTCCTAAATATAACTTGTTTAGGCAATATAGTACTTGTACTTACTTGTATTTACTTGTATTTATGTACTTGTATTTATGTTTTCAGGGCTTACCCATTGGGCACTGGACAGCCAATTGGTGTGCTCTTTTTTTTTTTTTTTTTTTTTTGAGGAAGACCTGCTCTCCTGCTCTCCTGCTCCTAGCTTTCTTCAGTTGTCTTTAGTTTTTTGTACAGGGTTGAGGCCTCATGAAGTTTTTCCCATCCACTTTGGCATGTTCATTGGTGTTGTCCTTAATAAACTTAAGTTTGGGCAGCCATGTTGGTTAGATTTCATTGATCTAGCTTCTTAAAATATTAGGAGACACAATATCACAGAAAATGTCCTCATCCTCTGGCTCTTATCTACCTCTTCTGCAGTGTTCCTTCAGCCTTAGGAGTAGAGTGTTTTGTAATCACTGGGCCTGGGCTCAACACTGCATTTGGATTGATTGTGGTCTCTGCAAAGAGAAGTTCCCTAAATGAGAAGTGAAGATTACATTTGTATCTGAAGATTTGGACGTAGGAGAATATTGAAGAACTTAATGATGGGGCATCATATAGGTTAATTATTCTCAATGGTTGGGAAAATTAGTTTACTTTGTTAGTAAAACTTTTCTATAGAGTTCTCACAAAATAACAATACATAAAGGTAAAGTTGAGATATTCTTGTGAGTTAATCACTTTATTCCTTGAACCTATATATTTTATATATACATATGTGAGCTGTTTGACATAGTTTTCAACACAAAAAAATCTCTATTAAAATGGTGGCTGCAGATATTTATTGAATGTTTTACATGTGTTAGGTACTATGCTAGGCTCCAATGCATAATACCACCTTTAATTTTCACACATGAAATAATGCAATATTTATGTTTGCAGATGAGAAATTTGAGAAGCTATGTGACTTGACCAATACCTTTCTAGTAAATGTAAAGTTGGAATTTACATCTGTGTAAGTCTTCACTAGTTCCTCATTAACTTGTAGATAAAGTCTAAGTTTTTAATAAGGCACAGTAAGTCCAGCTTTAACTTGCCTCCCTTACAATGATTTACCCTTTTCTCTTGTCATTCTACATTGAGCACCACAAACAAACAATTGTCTTATTACTACAATGATAGTGATATAGTGACCTTAGCAGCTGAGAGTATTGACTACCCAGTGACACTTATTTTGGGTAATATGTACTTTACAATGTTAGATCTTCTATGAATCATCAGTCATCTTGAATAGTATTATTATTATAATTTTCCAGTGACATTGACTCCTCAGATCCTTAAATATTGCCTCTGGACTTTTGTTTTCTCAGTAGCTGTTCCATTGCTACTTTTGTAAATATTTTAAAGATACACCTACATAAAGAAAAGCATGAGATAAATTTATTTCTCAGTGAAGAAGTGAACATATGCCCCTAAGTACCATCACCAGATCAAGGTCTAATAGAACCCTAGATGTCCTTTGTCCCTCTCCAAATGCACATAGTATGTTGATTTTGTAACACAATAGATTAATTTTACTCATTTTTGGACACTTTGTTTAAATTGAAGTATAAAATGTATTTTCTTTTGTGTTAGCTCAGTTGTTTGTGTAATTTATTCTTAATGCTTACATGTAGATAAGTATTCATTTCCAGTGCTCCATAATTTTATGATATGTAAACATTTCATAAGAGTTTTTTAAAGTAAGACTTCCAGGAATCACTTCCATTATTCATTATCTTTATTTCAGGGATATTTGGCTTGCTTCCAGAATATATTGTTAGAAATAAGGCTTTCATTGTAGTAGACTAGATTTTACTTTTTCTGGGATTTCTCTTAGCCTCTCTTGTGCACATTGGTACCGTTCATTCCTCTGTCATAAACACTTATGCTGTGTAGTAACTGTTACTTACCTGACGTGTGTGTGTGTGTATGTGTGTGTGTGTGTGTGTGTGTTTGTACAATAGGTTACTATGACTTTTTTGAGATGTATTGCATGTGATTCGTCCCCATATTCCCTCCATTGTTTTGCCCTCCTATCCCACTCCCCATCTATCCCCATCCATTTCATTATTTCCCTTTATCTCTTTATACCAGTATGTTCTATATCTCCTCCCTTGAAATACCATCCCCATGGCTCCTCCCTGATTTCCTGACTATATCTTTTTCACTGTAGTCTATACTACTTACTGTTTGAATGGCTTCTTCAAAAATAATCCTAACTCTGTAGTACTTGAGAGAGTTAATATTAATAGTTCATTCTTGCTTTTGGGGAAAAAATTATTTGCCAAAGTATGCCAGACTCTTGAGTATCCATGTCTGTACATCTTATTAGCCATCTATATTGTCTTTTTTTATTACATTCATTACTTCTACCACATCTTTTCAATTTCTAGATATTACTATTTAAATTAATCAAAACTAGAAGTTATAGATTAGTTATAGATGGATTCCTCAAAGTCCTATGTCCAGAATGTGTGGTATCTTGCAATAGGGTCTTACCTTCAAATTCTGGAAGGCAGCCACTGACAGTGGCGATAACCTATATTGTTTTGGGAGTTTCTTGGATTCCCTTGACTATCAACTTGAATGGACATTTCCTATGTCTGGTACTGGGGTTTTTGTTAGATAATCTATGGCTAGCAGGAGGAGTATTGTCCCCACATGTGACATAACTTCATTCAAAATGTAAACTTACATATTATATTTGTATTTCTAAGTAAATATAAAATAATGTTTCCCTGTGGCTTTTCCAAGTGTCTTTTGTGTGACTTCTGTCTCCCTCCCGCAGTTTCTGCATTGTTCCCTCATGACACTTGCTAGTTAAAGTGTCCCCCCTCCCATTTGTGCCATTTCCCACTTCATAACACCTATGTCTGATTACTTTCATTCCCAGAACCTCTCTCTAGCACCTGGTCCCTTTTTACTTTCCTGGTTTCAGCAGTTTCTCTGGGGTATGTACTCATATCCTAAAGATCCAGAGCTGGGATCCGCAGCATTTTCCATTCTATATCTGAGTTACCTCACTCACTATTCTATGTACTAGTTTCATCCATTCACCTGAAAGGTTCATGATTTCATTTCATTTTTATTTACAACTGAATAGTCTTCCATATGCATCTATAGATATTCATTATCCATTCTTAGTTGAAGAACGTTTAGGTTGTTTCCATTTCCTGACTCTTGTGAATAGAGCAACAAAGAATGTGGCTGAGAAAGCATCTTACCTCAACTTCCAATCTATTTAAGGAAAGTGAGTCTTTTGTATATTAGATTACTTATCCTTTTCTTCCTAGGATAGGAATCACATTCAGAACAGCTTTTTACATTCTAAGTGGGGTACAGACTGTACTTTTAACAACTAGACTAAAGTTTATTTTTGACAAATAATCTCAAGTATACTCAGCTTAAGTAATAATGGAAAAGAATTAATGGCGTCTGTTGTTTTTAAACAAAACTAATATACTCATTTAATGATGTAAATACTACTAGTTCTTTGTCAACCCACATCTTAGTTATGTAACTTTGGATATTTGAAGGAAAAGAATGGATTCTACTCATAGTTAAGATTGATGATGGTACATTCTTTTTTTTTTTTTTTTTTTTAACTCAGTTGAAAGATAACAGATCTTGCTTGCCTTAGGCAAGTGGATTTTTTTACTTCTTTGTTACATGTTAACATTTTTAGCTAAAGTAAGGTTTACAAAATGGACAAGTAACTTTCACAGATATCTACAATGAACTATAGATTAAAGATAGTAAAATGTTATAAATAAGTGAACAAGAATCTAAGCTCTATAATCAAAGCTCTATTGGAATATTGTGGGGTAATAGCAGTGCAACTCTAATATTTGAAAAAGGATAACAAGAAGCATAAAGATAGAAATCTAATGATTTATGCATGACTTTCATTAATAATGAACCTTATCTTAAATGTATATCATACTGGGCAAAATTCTAAGATGGTTATATTAGAAGGCACAGTTGACATTTAAGAAGCATATTATCCAGGTGATCCTGATATAATCAAATGAGCCCATTAAAAGCACAGAATTTCCTACTGCTAGTGGAAGAAAGATAAATGAGATATTTGCATTTTGTATGGAATTGCTAGATAAACTATGCCACATGGTGGTGCTGGGGTGAACATATAGAACCTTGAGCAGGCAAGGCAAACACTTTACCACTGAGCGAGACTTACAGTTCCCAAACATTTTTGAATTTTGTCTTTTCAAAAAATTTGAATATTAAGGGTATATAGTTAAATTTTTACTAAGTAGAGATTCATGTTCCAAATATGTCGAAGATACATAAATGCTGCATTTAGAATTCCTTCACATGTATAATCTATACTATCACTTAATAAATTTATGTTTCTCTCATCAGAATATCTGATCCTTAAGATTGTCTCCCTGTCCCCTGTCCCTTTTCCCCTGTCTCCAGTTACCAAGTTCTATTACTCTGGAAAAATGAAATAAAAAGAGATGCAACAAAAAGAAATACTTGTGATTTTAAAGTTATATTATTTAGCAGAAACTCACACTGAGTATTACATAAAATATTAAAATTAGAGTCCCATCCCCTTCCTAACCATCATCAACCATTCCACCTGCCCACTGTGCTAGCTAGCCTAGTATCTCAAGAAATTTGAACAGAGTCCAAATATCAACACCAGATAGGAATTGGGACTTGGGACTGCTTGGTATCTGACCTGAAATCCTGTTAGCAGCATCTAGAGCCATACCTCTCCCATTCCCGCTGACCTACAAGTCATTCTACTTGTTGTGTGGATGTGGAAATTTATAGGGTTTGAACATGGAACCTTAAATTACCCTCAGGACTGAAAACAAACCATTATTCAGTTGATCCACAACATGACAAGCTGGGGTAACAGAAAACAAAGATCTAAATACCCACCCAATAAAAGCAAGACTAGATAGCCATAAAAAGAAATACTTCATACCCTAAATCTAGATTAGATTTTAATATCCCAGTAAAACTATACTAAAAATCAAATAAATAAATAAACACTAAAAACATGAATAGTCAAGACAATATGTCTCACAGAAAATAGTAACCCTAGTTTCCCAAGAAAAACAACTTGACTGTTGTACAAGACACGGACTTCAAAATAGCAATTATAAATATGTTCAAGGAACTCAGAAGATATGACCAGATTCCTGAATGAAGACCACAGAAACACTCAGTTTAATAATAAAAACAATTTGAAATGTGAAAATAAAATTTAATAGAGACAGAATCTTTGAAGAAAAGTCTAATTGAAATTGTAGAGAAATTTTAATCCAGCAACATGGTTGTTCTGGCAAGGGATCACATCCAAAGACCTTCTAGGTCTATGTGATCTGGATGGAATACAGACATGCCCTTAGCACACACCTTTAGTTATTCTGGCTGGAGTACAGACACCTGAGTATACACCTTTAATCCCAAACAATGAAGGTAACTTTCGTTTGTAGAAAGAAGCAGTCATGTTTGAAAGTCTAGTTGAGGGGCATACAAAGTGATAAATCAGAGAAATATTTGACAGAATGAGCCAGAGATAGGATATGCCCAACTCTCATGAGAACAGAGAGTAAAGAGATGTTACTCAAGAGAACTGCAGAGGAAAAGGAGACAATTTAAGAGAGCAGCATAGAAAGGAGGGAAGGGTGAAGAGAGAGAGGAGTGGGAGGAGTGGGAGGAGGTAGTTTTACTGGGACAGTTTTACAGAGACAGGTTGCAGGTGAAGACAGAATGAACCAGAGAATGAGAAGGAGCCAGAAGATTAGAGTAGATTGCCAGAGTTATTTTGAGGCCAAGCAGAGCAATCCAGGCAGAAGCCAAGAGAAGCTAGTTTGAATAAGTCAGCTTGGAGAGTTTAGGCCAGAACAGTTGAGTTGAACCAGTCAGCCAGAGTTCAGAAAGAACTAGAAAGGATGAGCTTATTCAGCAGTAAGCCACAAAGTTGACAATTACATCATCTGAGAAAATAAAACTTACATTTACATGAAATAAAACTCAAAATGAAAAGCTCAGGAAGTCAAAGAAAAAGCTCAGAAGAAAGTCTTACCAACAAATTGGAAAGTGGAAGAGAGTAAGTTGGGGTGCTATAATTGTAAAATAACTTTTTAAAAGGTAGAAGAGAGAATATAAAGTCTCAAAGACAGTGTTAAAGAAATGAATCACTCAGTCAAAGAAAATGTTAAATAAAAAAAAATCTAGGAAATCTGGATTATAAAACGTTATAGAAGAAGGAAAAGAAACCCAGGTCAAAGGCACAGAAAATAGTTTTAACAAAATCATAGGAGAAAAGTCCCTACCCTAAAGAAACATGGGTAAGTATATAGAACTCAGAAAGGATATTAAAAGACAAAAACTATCAGTTGTAATCAAAGAGAAAGAAAAATATTTCATATTAAAATCATTTGAGAAATTTATGTTCACTAACCAAGCTCTACAAAGGATACTAGAAGAAACAAGACTGATTAAGTATACCCAAGAGGATACAATAAATAGATAAATGATAAATAATCCCAAAACATTTAACCAAAAGAGGTCAAAGAAAACTACAACAACAGAATAATAAAAATTATAAACACTGTTCAATAGTAACTCAATATTAAGGTATCAACAGTCTTGATACCTTAATAGAAAATTCAGACTAACAGATTGGCTTAGGAAAAAGGAACATCTTTTTGCTTCAAGAGACACACTTTACCATCAGGGACAGATTAAAATAAAAGGATGGAAAAAGATACTCCAAGCAAATGGAACTAAGAACCAAGCAGGCATAGGTATTCTAATATCTGAAAAAAATAGACTTGAAATCAAAACTAGTCAGAAGGGAAGGGAAGGGCACTTCATAATTTCTAAAAAAAAAAAATCCACCTAGAGGATATAACAAGTCTAAGCATTTATGTACCAAACACATCCCACTCAGTTTCATAAAAACATTAAATCTAAAATTACATAGACTAGAAGTTGATTTTAATCCTCTTTTCCTGCCATTGTCCAGACAGGACATATGGAGGAGAGAAGAAAAAAAGAAAAAAGAAAACTAAATAGAAACTCCAGAGTCAAATGACATAAATCAAATAGATCTAATAGGCATCTACAGATCATTTCACTCAAACCCTAAAAAAGACACCTTCTTCTCCACAGTCAAAATTAATGTCTTGATATCAAATTGTTTTTCTTTATTATACTATTCATTAAAAATGAATTCTCTTGGGTTAAAGAGCTACATGTGAAAATCAAATTCACACAGACCCAGAAAATGATATTTGATGTTCACAAATTTTCTTACCTACAAAAAGAAAATCGTAAAACAAGGCAAAGTTTGATTATACATATGAGTACAAAACATCTGTATGAAAAATGTTTGTGCTTTTTGAAATTGGTGATTATTTCTTGGGATATATGATACCACTTTGGAATTCTTAAAAGGTCCAAAGCCTAATTATAAAGTGCCAGAAGGAAAATCTGAATACAGAATATGTGAAAATACGCTGTGCTTCAGTAATAGGAAACTTCAAACTAAAATGGCAGTTGTATAATTCTGTGTTTGATAAATGTTTTATATCAGCTTTAGACGATCATTTAGTAAAAACAGGACATCAAACTTAAAATGACTTAATTTCATATCCCAGAACCACCTAGTTCCTTTATAAATTCCTACCTAGAAGAAAACTCTTAACACTTGAACACAGCAAGGCATTTAGGAAATAAATGCAAGCTGGTTTGGCTCTCTAGCAAATTTGTGCCTTGTACCAATTAAGAAATTTCAAGTCACAGTATTAGTCTGAATCAAGTATTAGTTTCCTTTTGCTCTTGTAACAAAGATCACAGGTTTGGTGGCATAGCACAATATATCATACATCTTATAATTCTAATGATCAGCAGCCTGAAATGGGTGTCATTGTGGTATAGGCAATGTTCATTTTCTGTATCACCATCATTTAGAGGCAGCCAATCTCCTTTACATGGTAAGGAACCACTAGTGTCCTTTAAGTTTTACCACACAATTTCATAGTTATAGGAATAAATGATAGGACTAAATATTTGCAAAGAGAAAACTAATAAAAAGCAAATATTTGAAAAGAACTGAACAAAATTTGAATGCACAAAATGCAAGCTAACAAACCATAGAAGATAAACTTTCTTCTATGATCATGAGGAAGTAACAAGATTTGGATTATCTTCTGTAGACATCTAGTAAGCTAGAACACACACACACATTCTCTCTCTCTCTCTCTCTCTCTCTCTCTCTCTCTCTCTCTCTCTTTCTCTCTCAAATTATTTTTAACATTTGTTTATAATATGCTTTTGTGTTTGTGCATGTGAGTTTGCCATGGTAGACCCACATGGAGGACAGAGAAAACTAGTGGGATTTGGTTCTTCTCTTTCACCATGTGGGCTTCAGGGATACAGCTCAGTATCTCAGGCTTATCAGCAAGTACCTTTGACCTCTGAGCCATCTCACTCATCCTGGAGCATAAATATACAGAAAATTTGCAACAATGAAAAACAAAGGACCGGAAGTAGTGAGGCAGAGCATAGGTTAAGAGGGCATGATAAAAACAAAGTATAATTACATATGTAAGAAAATGTCACAATGGAACCTATTACATTGCATACTAATTTCAGAATTCCAATTAAAACAAAAAGAAAGAAAGAAAAGAAAATCAGGAGTATGGGCCAGGAACTCTGAGAAACAAAAAACTAAAAGGACCCAGTGGTCTCAATGACTTAAACTAAAAGGACACAGTGGTCTCAATGACTTAAGACTAAGACTAGCAGTCAAAGGGTCAATAAAATAAGTTATTTCTTTGAAAAGTTGAACAAGGTTGATAAACTCTTAGCCAAACTAACCCAGAATGGAGAGAGAAGACCATGATTAATAAAACATGTTTCAACAGATGTACAGATATAGAGGTACTAATAGGATATTTTGAAAATGTGGGTTTCAGCAGATTGGAAAATCTACAGGAACTGGATAAATTGCTAGACATATGGTCTATAAAAATATCAAGATAAATTCAATCCAAACAGATTTGCAAAGAACAATGATATTTAAGTACTAATAGTCTCCCAACAAAGATAAGCCCAGAACTGGATGGTCTTATTGCTGAATTCTGTTAGACCTTATGGTGATTAACATTGTCAACTTCATAGACTCTGGACCTCCTAGGTGATAGATGCGCTTCTGCAAACAATTGTGAGGTATTCTCTAGTTTAAGATAAATGAGGTTGGAAGATACACTATAACTGCCAGACTGAGTAAAAGTGAAAGAACTGAACTCCAGAGTTGGTTTCTCTCTGCTTCCTTACAGCAAGTGTGCTGTGACTAACTGCCTCAAGCCCCTCTGCCATGACTTCCCTACCATGAAGAACTGTACATACCCTAAACTTGTGAATGAAACAAACCCTTCCTTAAATTATTTTTGTCAGCATGTTTTATCACAGCCATAGGAAAGATAATATAGACCTATGCCTACATTAGTTATAGTTCTATTGCTGTGAAGAGACACCATGACCAAGGCAGCTCTTAATAAAGAAAACATTTAATAGATGGCTTGCTTACGGCTTTAGAGGGTTAATTCATGATCATCATGGTGTCAAGCAGACAGACAGACGTGGTGCTAAAACTTTGGCTGAGAGCTTTACATCTTGATTCAGAGATAGTGGGCAGAGAGAGAGACACTAGACCTGGTGTGGGCTTTTGTAACCTCAAAGCTCATGCCTAATGACATAACTCCTCCAATAAGGAGACTACACCTTCTAATTGTTCCCAGACAGTTCCTTGGTAACTAAACATTAAGTATATGAGCCTGTGGGGCCATTCTGATTCAAAGCACCACAACTTGTAAAGAAGAACTAACTCAAATGCTTTTCAAATTATATCCTAAAACAGAAAAGGAAGAATACTGAACTCATTCTTAAACATAAACAAGACAAGGGTGTTCCTTTTCATGTGTGTGTGTTCCAGTGAGGTTTGGTAGAGTTGCTTACAGAAGCTTGGATAAAGGAAGGAAAGACTTCTGATTTTTCTTAATTGCTGATATGATCTTAAAAACCCTAACAACTCCACTAGAAAAATTTTTGAGCTGATAAAATAGGATATAGAAACAACATATAAAAATCTGGAACTTTTCTGTTTATCAGTTACATACATGTTGAGAAAGACAAAGAGGAAAACAATTAATTTACAATAACCTTCAAACAAACCAGCCATGTAATAAACTTAATTGAAGAGACAAAAGTCTTCTACACTGAAGAAATAACTGAAGAAAACAGGAAGATAAAGGACAAACTTATGGATTGGAGAAATGTATGTTAACATAACTGTTTCCTAAAGCCCTCTATAGATTTTGTTAATTCCTCTCAAAATTATAATTGACTTTTTTTTTTTCAAAGTAAATGCCATAAGAAAAGTTGCTACTCTAAAGTAATTACAAAATAAGGTAAAATTTGGGCTGGGGAGATGATACCTGCATGGATGAGAGATGGCATTTGAGCTCCCAGCATGTATGCAGTGCAATCACAGAAGTACAAATCTTAACCTTAGTGCTGGTAGGGGCAGGCAGGGGTGCAAGGTACCTGGGATTCACTGCCAGCACACATACACACATGTATACACACACATACCTGTAACCTGCCACATAAATATGTCTGTGAACTGTATACACACAAACACATCACTAAAATTTAAGAAACCATTGTGGATATCACGCCTCTCTCCTGATCCTTTACAACTTCATTCTTTTCTGACTTAGAAAAAGAAACTGAATCAAATGATTAATATGTATAAGTTAATCAATACAGTCATAAAACTCATGTAGAAGCAAAAATAATCCCAAGTAAACAAAGCAATCTTGAACAAAAGGAGTGTGCTGAAGTTTTTTTTTTTATTAGAATTTCTGATTCAATGCATACTTAAGAGCCTTAGTAACAAAAGACACAGGTAGTGACACAAAAGTAGACCTGTAGACAATGTAGAGTAGTCTGGGGGTACAGAAATAAAATCACACAGCTAAGTCATTTGATGTGCAGAAAATCACCAAAAACAGTTTGGAGAAATGAGCAGCCTTTTAACTAAATGATTCTAGAAAAGTTGGGTATCTGCATATTGCTGTGGGGGAGGTCAGCTAAGGAAGTCAGACTACTTCTGTCAAGTTTTTGTTGGTGTATCACTTAAAGAATTTATAAACGGACAGAATATCAACAAGCAAAAGTTTTATATGGTTGAGTATGTAATTGAGAAAACAGATATATGTATAGTGGGATAAATTTTCTCCTACTAGTCAGATACTATCAGTGAAATGTCATGTGCCAGTCACCTAATCAGAGTTGAGAAGACTGAACATTCTCAGGGGCTTTGCACTTGGCAGTGACTTTCAAGATCCTGAAGAGCATCTGGGAAGACTGGGGCCCCTTTTCTTCCTGATTGGATGAGAGGGACAAGCAGTTTGTCTCATTGTATGGAACATAAGGAAAGGATAATGAGAGTTGGCCATGGTCCCTAATTCCTGACTTCCTGGCTAGTAATCCTTTGTCATTTGTAGAAGAATGAAATTAGATCCACATCTCATCCTATACAAAAATCAACTCAAAATGAATCAAAGACCTTAAAAGAAAAGTTAAATATTTGAAACTACTACAGGCAAACATAAGGCAGGCAATGGTGTTCTGAATAGGACTCCTGTAGCTCAGGAAATAGAATTGAGAAATGGGTGATCATGAAATTAAAAGCTCTGGCAGTAAAAGAAACAGTTACCAGAGTGAAGATAAAACCTGCATGAGAGCAGAAAATCTTTGGCGACTGTTCTTCTGACAGGGGATTAATATCCAAAACACATAAAGAATGCCAAACTTAGACACATCCATTAAGTAAAATTCAGTCAATAAATGGCATATAAACTGAACAGATACTTTTTGATAGAAGTAAAAATGGCCATCAAATATGTGAAAACATGTTTTGACATCTCTGTCTTTCAGAAAAATCCAGATCAGTACTACATTATATCATCTCATATCAGTCAGAAGGACTATATCATCAATACAAAAAAATTGTTGGTGAAAATACCCTAAAAAGGGAACCATTATGCACTGTTAGAAAGAAAGTGAATTGGTCTAGACACCATGGAAAGCAGTTTGGAGTTCCTTCAAACAAACAGACAGACAGACAAAAAATACTAAAATAAAGTTACTATGTCCTTCAGCTATACAACTCCTGAATGAGTCAGTGAGCATAAAATACATACTCTACACATATTACCTGTATTATACACACACACACACACACACACACACACACACACACACGTCACATATGTATGTATAAATGTACACACACACACACACACACACACACACACACACACACACATACATGGCTAAACCAGCAGTGGTCATGACCCAGATTAGAGGGGTTTTCCCACCTCAAAGATCCAAATTAGAAATGGATCTTTACTTCAGATTAAGCAAAAATCCCTCAAATTTGTGCGCCTCCATTTTTAGATTTTAGTTAATTCCATATGTAGTAAAGTTTACAACTAAGAATAACCATCACAATACTTATTGTTTATTGGAGCACAATTTACAAGAGCCAAGTTATGAAACCTGCTTAAGATGCCATTAAAGGACAAAGAGGGGTATGTGTGTGTGTGTGTGTGTGTGTGTGTGTGTGTACATATACATAATATATATGGTAGAGTATTATTCAGGCATAAAGAAGATTGAAGTCATGTTTATAGGAAAATAGATGGAACTATGATATCAAGCTAAATAAGCTAGACTGTCTCAGTCACTGAAAAGACACCAGGACCAAAGCAACTCTTATAGAAGAAAGAGTTTTAATTGGGGGCTTTTAGAGGCTCAGTCCATTATCGTGGTGGAAAAAATAGTGGCACACAGATAGACATGCGTTGGAGAAGTAGCTGAAACTTCTTTATAAGTAATCCTCAGGCAACAGAAAGGAAGAGAGACACTGGGCCTGACATGGGCTTTTGAAACCTCAAAGCCTACTCCTAGTGACATACTTCTTCCAGCAAGGCCACACACCTGTTCCAACAAGGCCACACTTCTAATTCTTTTTTCAAACACTTCTACTCCCTGGTGACTAAACATTCAAATATTTGAGCCTATTGGGGGCCATTATTAATCAGACTAGCACATTCCACTCCCTGCCCCGCCCCAATGGTCTATAGCCATATCATAATGCAAAATGCATTCAGTTCAGAAGTCCTCATAGTCTTTTAGCTTCAACACTGTTTAAAAGTCCAAAGTCCAAACTCTTCTGAGTCTACAGGATATATCTTAACTGTAACCCTGTAAAAGCAAAATCAAAAAGCAGATAATACTTCCAGCATCAGTTGGCACAAAATATACATAACCATTCCAAAAGTGAAGAATGGAAGCATAGTAAGATACCGTACCAAAGCACGACTGAAAACCAGCAATGCAAACTCCAAATTCTGCATTTCCATGTCTAATGTCAAATTGTTCTTCAGAATTCCAACTCCTTCCAACTTCGTTGACTGCAACACATTTCTCTCTCATGGGCTGGTTCTACTCCTTGTTAGCCGCTCTTATTGGCAGGTATCCCACAACTCTGGCATCTCTAGCATCTTCGGGTAATAACTCTAGTGCAATTCAGGCTTCACCTTCACAACTTCATTGGACTCTCTGGGCCTTCATGCAAGGACAGCCCTGACACATGCCTGGCCTCAGTGGCTTTTCTTAGCCACAGAAGAAGATACCGTTACTGCTTTCTTGTATTTTCTTTGATAAAGTCAGAATCACTTGGCTAAAAATGCCAACCAAGACTGGGCAGTGGTGGCGCACGCCTTTAATCCCAGCACTTGGGAGGCAGAGGCAGGTGGATTTCTGAGTTCGAGGCCAGCCTGGTCTACAGAGTGAGTTCCAGGACAGCCAGGGCTACACAGAGAAACCCTGTCTCGAAAAAAAAAAAAAAACAAAAACAAACAAACAAACAAAAAGATGCCAACCAAGTTCTGCAGCTAGTTAGGGCTGGAACTTGGCCTCATAGTTTAGTTACATTTTCACCAGCTTTCTGTTTTCATTGGTTTTGTTCACTGCTTAAGCTTTCCTTTAATTTCTTTTCACAGTTTGGAAGCTAAGCATGGAGGGGTCTTACCCTGAGGTTACCACTCACTCCCTTTATCTCATTTATCATCAGGCTTTTTAAAAAAAAAAACCTTTTTATCTCCTTGAGCTTAGCTGAGGACTTAGCTCCATTACATTTCTTGGTGCTCCTATTCTCAAACTATACATTTTATATTTCTCTTTGTCCAGACTGCTCCTTTTTATTATAAATCTGCACAAGAGTGATTATTAATAAACCACACAACAGAGTCTATAGTAGGCTGTCCTGAAGTCTATTCTGCCAATGACCTTAATCTAAAACTCTTCAATTTAGCTTCAGACCAGTTTTTAGGGCAAGGATAAAAAGCAGCCCCATTGTTTCCCAAAATGTCACAAGAATGATCTCTAGACCACTTACTAATATTCTTCCCCTTTGAAACTTCTTGACCTTGCTCTATATAATTCAAATCACCTTCAGCACCATTCTCTTAGTAGTATGACCCAATAAGTCCCACCTAAAAGCATTCAGTGGCTTCTCTAGTTCAAAGTCTACATTCTACCAACAAGCAGCATTGTCAGGCCTGTCACAGCAATACCCTACTATTTGTACCAACTTCTGTCTTAGTTACTGTTCTACTGCTGTAAAGAGATGCCATGGCCAAGGCAATTCTTATAAAAGCATTTAATTGGGGGCTTGTTTACAGTTGCAGAGACTTAGTCCATTATCATCATGGCATATAGCATGGCAGCACAGAGGTAGACATGGTACTGGAGAAGTAGCTTAGAGTTCTACATCCTGATATGCAGACAACAGGAAGGAAAGAAAGAAACATTGGGCCTGGCATGGGCTTTTGAAACCTCAAAGTCTGCCCCCTAGTGACGTACTTTCTTGAATAAGGCCATACCTCTCAATCATTTCAAACAGTTCCACTCCTGGTGACTTAACATTGAAATATATGAGCCTATGAGGTCCATTCTTATTCAAACTACCACAAAAAGTAAGACAAATACTGTGTTTTCTCTTACCTTCGGAATCTAAAGCCTACAAATCACAATACATTCACAGTGATACAATAGTGGTACTTAGATCTTTGGCTAACCAACAGCTATCTAATTGGACTTAAAGCCTATTTAACAGGAGCTAGGTTTGTGTAAATACACTCTGAATGTTCACACAAAAACAAAGCCACATAACACACGTCTTATAATTTACTCTTGCTACCGAGTGACACATGATTATTCTAGGCTGATTTCTTACACAGTAATATACATATAAGTGTAACACTAAGTAGACTGAGCAGATTGTATTTATATATTTATGTTTTTATGTAGAAATATAAAAATGAGACAATAACAATTTAAGAAAAAGCTATAAATTTGACAGGGGGTCAGGGGGAACATGAAAAAGGTTAAAGAAAGGGAATAAAAATTTCCCTTGTACATTTTTTTGACATTGCTCTGAGTAGAAATATCCTTCCCTTTTCTATTATCAAACAATACAAAATGAAATTAGGATATTTTACTTAAATATTTAGTATAAATCATAGGACTGACCTTGAGCTCTTCATATTCTGGAAGGCAACCACAAGCCTTGAGAGTCTGTTGGATGTCCCTGATCAACAGTTCAAAAGGAAGGGTCCCCTGCTTGGAACCAAGAATTCTATTAATCAAGACTCTTTGGGGAACATTATCACCCAGAGTAGCATAACTTTATTTAAATATTTATACACATATATATGTATTTGTAAGTAAATATAAATAATGTTTATGCTTGCTCCAGTCATCTTTGGTGTTCTTTATCCCTCCTATTCTGCCCCTCAGTATTTCCCTTTCCACTACCTTTCCCTGATAAAGTCTCCCTCTCTGTTTTTCCCATTTCCCCTTTCATAGCACTTGTTTCCTACTATGTCCTGTTTGCAGCTCTCCCCACTCTCAGCCCCTTGTACCATCATCATGTTACCTGCATATTTCATGATTTAATTTATCTTTACATCTGACTAGTATTTCATAGTGTACCTACACCATATTTTCATTATCCATTTATCAGTGTAGGGCATTTAGGCTTTTTCCATTTCTTTGTTATTGTGAGTAGAGCAGCAATGAATATGGCCAAGCAAATATATATGGAATATGATGTCAGGTTCTTTGAGCATATGCCACAGAGGGTTATAGGTGGGTCATATGGTAGATTTACATTTTGCTTTTTGAGAATTCTCCATACTGATTTTCATTGTGGTTACACAATTTTATGGTCACACCAACAGTGAATGACTATTCCCCTCTTTCCACGTTCTCACCAGCATTCTTGACTCAAATATTAGATCGTGCTTTATAATACTTTAGCTTGTGTTAGTATATGCATTTCAGTATTCTAATTACTTTACAATCTTAATTCAACAGTCACTATATAATTAGTATATTAGCTAGTTCACTTTAAAGCGGGTGAAAATAACAGTTGTACTATGGTAATTATTTGTTGATTGACATAAAATTTAGATGTTTTGATCGTTAAAAAAAAAAAGGCTTTACCAGGAGCTAATACACCTTTCTCTCTTTGAAAAACAGGTTTTGAGAGTATTTTAGAAGGGCTTTATGGACCACGGCTACGAAGAGACCTCAGTTTATTTGAAGGTAATGAACTTTTTGTGTTTTAAAGTTAAAACCTTCTACCCTGATTAATAATGTTGTTCTGGCAAAACTATATATTAAATGTAAGTATATGATCACTTTGAATTTGACCATGTTTTAAATAAATAAAATAATCCAATATTCTTCATTACATATTTTACTACATGATATGTATTATCCATTTTTGAAAGGCACAGTGGCTTAAAATAGAAAATGAAGTTTGTCTTCAGCTCAGTAATATAATTTTATTTTTATATGTCTAGTATTTTATAAATTGCATATCCTGACCTATTCTTAAGTAGGATTTAAATTTAAAAATTACACAAATATCAAATCAATTAAACTAATCAAATTATTAAGATACGTAGTTAAATTGAAGTAAGTAAATGTTCTGTAAAATAAATGTCTGCTTAAAAGCTGTTATTTCAATTTTTATTTTAATTTTTTAAGTTTCCATACAAGTTTATATTGTATGTTCAGCGCATTCCCTACCCCCGTGCCACTGACCCTCCATTTTCATTTCCCTCCTCACTCCAGTTAATCTGCTTTGTTCCCATAGACAAGCAGTTTTGCATTATTTTAAAATTATTTGAAAATACATTATTTTATGTATATAAATTCTAGGAATGACAAATGAAAGAACATACAATTTTTTCTTCCTGAGACTGAGTAAATTTACTCAAGATGATTAACTCTGATATTTATTTTCTTTTCTGCAAATGACATAGTTTTGTTCCTTATGGCTGGAAACAAGTACAGTGTGTATACATACCACATTTTGTTCCTCTGTTATTAGACACCTAGGTTGATTCTATAACTTATTGTGGAGAGTTCTTCAGTAATCATTGAAGTACAAGTATTCTTATGATGTTTTGATGTGCTTTTGTTTCTGCTTTTGTTTTTGTTTTGGTAAATATCCAAAAGTGAAGTAACTGAGTCACAAAGTAGAGTGAATTTCATTTATACTGACTTTTGTAATGTTTGGATTAGTTTGCATTTCCACCAGCAGTGTGTAAGTTTTGTCTGTATTTTCACCAGTATTTGTTTTTTCCTGTTTTTGAGACTTGTTTTTATTATTTTTAATTATGTATACTACATATGGGTATGTCCACATTAGTGCAGATGCTCTTGAAAGCCAGAGGCATTGGGGAGCTGGAGTTAGAGATGGTTACCAGCCTCCTGACATGAGTGCTAGGAACCAAACTCGGATCCTCTAGAAGAGCAGCCAGTGTTCTTAGCTGTGTGACCACCTTTCCAGCCTGACACTTATTTTTGTAATGACTGCTATTTTGATGAGTAAGATGGAATCTCAGTGCAGTTTTGACTTATATTTTTCTGATGGCTCATGAGGCTGAGCATTTTTAAACACTTTATTGGCAACTTGTGTTTCATCTTTTGAGAACTGTCTAATTAGTTCTTTTATAATAATTGGGTAGTTTGATTTATTGTTGTGTAGTTTTTTGAGAAACTTTCATGTTCTAAGTATTAATCCTCTGTGAAATGGATGGTCTGCAAAGACTTTCTCCCATTCTGCAGGCTCTCTTTTTACTTATTTGCTTCCTTTAATTTGATGATGTCCCATTTAATTGTTGACTTTATTTCTGAGTGACTGGAGTCCTGTTTCACTTCTTTGGTCAGGTTCATTCCAAGACTGTGAATGGATTTCCTGATTTCTTAACATGTTCTTTCCAGATATATATGAAGGCTATTAGTTTATATATAATAATTTTATATTCTGACACTTTGTTTGAAATTGTTTATCAGGTATAAGCGTTTTCTGATGGAGTCTTTAGGATTTTTTATAGAGAGTCACACAATCTGAAAATAAGGATATTTTTCCTTCCTCCTTTCCTATTTGTATCTCTTTTATTTACTTCTCTTACTGCTCCTAAGACTTTAGCCAACATTTTGAACAAGAGTAGAAAAACTGGACAACCTTGTCCTATTCCTGATTTTAGTGGAAATTCTTAGAGTATTTTCCCATGTGTTATAATGTTGGCTGTAGGCTTGTCATTTACAGCTTTTATTATGTTAAGTTACTTCTAGTCCTGGTCTCTTTTGGGATTTGTATAATGAAGGGATGCTTGGCTTTATGAAAAGACTTTTTTATATCTATTAAGAAGATCATGTAATTTCTGTCTTTGAGTATCATAGCTATTTGTATTTTATTTGGGTGGAGCTTAGGAATGTTTACTTCTGAATAAATTATTATAAAATTGATTCCCAAACTGTCCCTGGCTCCATTAACTCAGTGTGCAATGGTTCCAGCAGGCTACTCTATCCTACTCTACAGCCTCCTCCCCATAAGCCCTTTCCTTGCAGACCAAAGAAGAGCAGGGACCAAACACATATCACCTGGATCCAGTGTTAATATTAAGCCCCCAGGTGATTTAGCTCTTGTCTCCCTTCTCATCTTATAGCCATAGGTGAGACCTCCATTCCACAGGACCTCAGCATCTCCAAATAAATATTCACGGAACCTCAGTATGACTGTGATTCCTCTTTCATAACGCCAAAGACTTCTGGGTATGGAATCATCATGTTCTGCTAAAGGATACGAAGGCAGGCCTGGCCTTTCAAAGCCAAGCTTATAGTAGCTGAAAAGCTAGGAAAATACCTTAAATTTATTTCATTCCTTTCACAGTTCCCTAACTCTAGAATCATTTGCATGAAAATACCCTAAAATTTTATATAGTGCGATAGGGAAGGAAGAGACCCCAGCCCATCATCCAGGAGCTGAGCCCCTCCAGCACAGGATGATAGCTGGGAGATCCAGACCTAGGAACAAAGGGAAGTCAGGGTTTCTGAATGTACATGGGAAACTGGTGTGGCCAGAGTGTGCTGCCTAGAAAAGGGAGAAGCTAGTCTAAAATCAAAAAAGGCAAGACTAGACACCTGTCTTCTGCCTTCTGGCCTGACCACCACTTCTGTAACTTCACAAATTCTCTGATCTGTCCTTCTGATAGCATCTACTCTACATAGTTTTTCTGATGATCTCAATTGAGAGACAATACTAGGATAGGACCCCGTTGCTCCAACTAAGGTGGGAGTGATTTGGGGCCTGTTCCTTGGATACTAAACCATAACCGCTTCTTCAGAAATTATTGTTCTTGGCCTCAGACTTACCTAGAAAGATCCCTCTTCCCTGACTGACAATATTTAGATTTTGACTAGACAAGAAGGAGACCCTGTGACGTAGTTACCCAAAGATAATCCCCAAATCCTTGATTAGACAAGAAACATCCTGATTGGTTGGAAGACACACTATTATTAAGGTTCTACTTGTCCAAGAAGTACTCCAGCCAATCTGGATTGGTCAGAAAATGTCCATGGTTGAATGGCTGTGTCTAGACTCATTTCCTATTGTCCCTTCAGGACTTCATGGACAGAATGGATAGATCCATTGAGGTGGCACAGGATAAGAAGCCTCTCTTCTTGGTAATGAAGTGATGCTAGTTGTGCTTGCAGCTATGCTATAGTCAAGGCACCTATTCTGTCCCTAGTGCTCATAATAATGATGCTGCAGCATGTGCTGCAGGAAGGTCAGTGGTCAGGAAGGACCATGCCATAGTCACACTTCTGCTGCAGTCAAAATAGAAAATGAGCCTATGCTCAACCATGAATAGGACATTTTCCCTTCTTTGACAATTTCACCCTGGAAGAGGTCTTTAAATTGCCACATGCAGTTAGGAAGAATAACATAGGCTTTCATATTGGAGAACATGAGGCCTGCCCACTGGATGAAGCCAGCCTGATCATAGTTAATGATTATATATTCTGAATTTGATTAGTATATACTATAGTGAGAACTTTTGCATCTGTTCATCAGTGAGATTGGTGTGTAAATTTCCTTTTTGTCTCTTTATCTGGTTTTATTTTATTTTTTTTAAAAATACAAAAGATTTTTTATTAATAATACCCAAAGCTATTTTATTCTGTATATTTCTCTTTTTTTGTATCTTTCTTTTTTTCTTGTAAAGAGTATCTTCTTTTTTTTCATTTCTATCTGTCTATTTATACAAAAAGCTACACAATGTTACACGTCTCCAGATTACAATTAGTGTGATTATGAATTAGTGTTCTACACTATTACTCAGTTCTTAGAAATCAAACATTGCTGTAGCAGGTTCACTAGAACATAACACCATGAGTCTTAAAAACTAACATTTACTGCAGAAAATAAAAACTACTTCAAAGCAAGCAAAGTCAGAAAGATTACAGATATTAAAAAAAAAAAGAACAAGTAAGGCTAGGGTTTGATAAAGCTATCTTGTAATCTATTCTTGAGCGTTCTTCACTGCAAGACACTCCCCAAATCCATTGTATTGTTACTAAAGGACTTCCTTTTTCTTAGGCTTCATATGGTCAGTGAGTTGAATCTTGGGTATTCCGAACTTTTGAGCTAATATCCACTTATCAGTGAGTACATACCATGTGAGTTCTTTGTGACTGAAGTTACCTCACTCAGGATGATATTTTCAAGGATATATTTCAGGATATATTTTCAAGTTCCATACATTTCATGAAGAGCATAAGACATTGGTGTTCTGTTCAGGAACTTTTCCCCTGTGCCCATGTGTTTGAGACTTTTCCCCACTTTCTCTTCTATTAGTTTCAGTGTATCTGGTTTTCTGTGGAGGTCCTTGATCCACTTGGACTTGAGCTTTGTACAGGGAGGTAAGAATGGATCAATTTGCATTCTTCTACATGTTGACCACCAGTTAAACCAGCACCATTTGTTGAAAATGCTGTCTTTTTTCCACTGGATGGTTTTAGCTCCTTTGTCAAAGACCAAGTGACCATAGGTGTGTGGGTTCATTTCTGGGTCTTCAGTTCTATTCCATTGATCTGCTTGCCTGTCACTGTACCAATACCATGCGGTTTTTATCACTATTGCTCTGTAGTACAGCTTGAGGTTAGGGATGGTGATTCCCCCACAAGTTCTGTTATCATTGAGAATAGTTTTCCCTATGGGTTTTTTCTTATTCCAAATGAATTTGAGAATTGCTCTTTCTAACCCTATGAAGAATTGAGTTGGAATTTTGATGGAAATTGCATTGAATCTATAGATTGCTTTCAGCAAGGTGGCCATTTTTACTATTAATCCTGCCAATCCATGAGCATGGAAGATCTTGCCATCTTCTGAGGTCATCTTCGATTTCTTTCTTTAGAGACTTGAAGTTCTTGTTATACAGATCTTTCACTTGTTTAGTTAGAGTCACACCAGATATTTTATATTGTTTGTGACTATTGTGAAGGGTGTTGTTTCTTTCTCAGCCTGTTTATCTTTTGAATACAGGAAGGCTACTGATTTGTTTGAATTAATTTTATATCTAGCCACTTTGCTGAAGTTGTTTATCAGCTATCATATCATTTGCGAATAGTGATATTTTGATTTCTTCCTTCCAATTTGTACCCCATTGACCTCCTTTTGTTGTCTAATTGCTCTAGCTAGAACTTCAAATACTATATTGAGTTGATAGGGAGAGAGGGGGCAACCTTGTCTAGTCCCTGATTTTAGTGGGATTGCTTCAAGTTTCTCTCCATTTAGTTTGATGTTGGCTACTGGTTTGCTGTATATTGCTTTTATTGTGTTTAGGTATGGACCTTGATTTCCTGATCTTTCCAAGACTTTTAACATGGAGGAATGTTGAATTTTGTCAAATGCTTTTTCAGCATCTAATGAAATGAACATGTGGCTTTTTTTCTTTGAGTTTGTTTATGTAGTGGATTACAATGGTGGACTTCTGGGTATTGAACCATCCCTGCATCCCTGGGGTGAAGCCTACTTGATAGTGGTGAATGATGGTTTTGATGTGTTCTTGGATTCAGTTTTTGAGAATTTTATTGAATATTTTTGCATTGATATTCATAAGGGAAATTGGTCTGAATTCTCTTTCTTTGTTGGGTTGTTGTGTGGTTTTGGTATCAGCATAATTGTGGCTTCATAGAGAGAATTGGGTAGTGTTCCTTCTGTTTCTATTTTGTGGAATAGTTTGAAGAGTATTGCTATTAGGTCTTCTTTGAAGGTCTGATAGAATTCTGCACTAAACCCATGTGGTCCTGGGCTTTTTTTTGTTTGGGAGACTGTTAATGACTGCTTCTATATTTCTTTAGGGCTTATGGGAGCGTTTAGATGGTTTATCTGATCCTGACTTAACTTTGGTATTTGGTATCTGTCTAGAAAATTGTCCATTTCATCCAGATTTTCCAATTTTGTTAAGTATAGGCTTTTGTAGTAGGATCTGATGATTTTTTGAATTTCCTCAGTTTCTGTTGTTATATCTTCCTTTTCATTTCTGATTTTGTTAATTTGGATATTGTCTCTGTGCCCTCTGATTAGTCTGGCTAAGGGTTTATCTATCTTGTTGATTTTCTCAAAGAACTAGCTCCTGTTTTTGTTAATTTTTTGTATAGTTCTTTTTGTTTCTACTTGGTTGATTTCAGCCCTGAGTTTGATTATTTCCTGCCATCTACTCCTCTTGGGTGTATTTGCTTCTTTTTGTTCTAGAGCTTTCAGGAGTGCTGTCAAGGTACTAGTGTATGCTTTCTCTAGTTTCTTTTTGGAAGCACTCAGGGGTATGAGTTTTCCTATTGGCAATGCTTTCATTGTGTCCTATAGGTTTGGGTATGTTGTACTTTCATTTTCATTAAATTCTAGGAAGTCTTTAATTTCTTTATTTCTTCCTTGACCAAGTTATCATTGAGTAGAGCGTTGTTCAGCTTGCATGTGTATGTGGGCTTTCTGTTGTTTTTGTTGTTATTAAAGACGAGCCTTAGTCTGTGATGATTCTGTAGGATGCATAGCATTATTTCAGTCTTCATATATCTGTTGAGGTTTGTTTTGTGAACGATTATATGGTCAATTTTGGAGAAGGTACCATGAGGTGCTGAGAAGAAGGTATGTTCTTTTGATTTAGGATGAAATGTTCTATAGATATCTGTTAAAACCATTTGGTCCATAACTTCTGTTAGTTTCACTGTGTCTTTTTTTTAGTTTGTGTTTCCAAGATCTGTCCATTGATGAGAGTGGGGTGTTGAAGTCTCCCACTATTATTGTGTGAGGTGCAATGTATGCTTTGAGCTTTAGTAAAGTTTCTTTTATGAATGTGGGTGCTCTTGCATTTGGAGCATAGATGTTTAGAATTGAGAGTTCTTGGTAGATTTTTCCTTTGATGAGTAAGTGTTCTTCCTTATCTTTTTTGATGACGTTTGGTTGAAAGTTGATTTTATTTGATATTAGAATGGCTACTCCAGCTTGTTTCTTCTTACCATTTGCTTGGAAACTTGTTTTCCAGCTCTTTACTCTGAGGTAGTGTTTGTCTTTAACACTGAGGTGGGTTTTTTGTATGCAGCAAAATGCTGGGTCCTGTTTATGTATCTAGTCTGTCAGTCTATGCCTTTTTATTGGGGAATTGAGTCCACTGATGATAGTGATTGTTGCTTCCTGTTATTTTCGATGTTATTTTTGTGTTTGTGTGGCTATCTTCCTTTGGGTTCGTTGAAAGATTACTTTCTTGCTTTTTCTAGGATGTAGTTTCCTTCTAGGATGTGTGGGTGTTTTCAATGTATTATTCTTTGTAGGGCTGGGTTTGTGGAAAGATATTGTGTAAATTTGGTTTTGTCATAGAATATCTTGGTTTCACCATCTATGGTAATTGAGAGTTTTGCTGGGTATAGCAGCCTTGGCTGGCAGTTGTGTTCTCTTACGGTCTGTATGAGATCTACTCAGGATCTTCTAGCTTTCATAGTCTCTGGTGAGAAGTCTGGTATAATTCTGATAGGTCTGCCTTTATATGTTACTTGACCTTTTTCCCTTACTGCTTTTAATAATATTTCTTTGTTTTGTGCAATTTGTGTTTTGACTATTGTGCGATGGGAGAAATTTCTTTTCTGGTCCAATCTATTTAGAGTTCTGTAGGCTTCTTTTATGTTCACAGACACCTCTTTGTTTAGGTTAGGGAAGTTTTCTTCTATAATTTTGTTGCAGATATTTACTGGCCCTTTGATTCAGAAATCTTGGCTCTCTTCTATACCCATTATCCTTAGGTTTCCTCTTCTCATTGTGTTCTGGACTTCCTGGATGTTTTGGATTAGGAGTGTTTTGCATTTTCTTTGACTGTTGTGTCAATGTTTTCTATGGTATCTTCTGCACCTGAGATTCTCTTCTATCTCTTGTATTCTGTTGGTGATGCTTGCATCTATGACTCCTGATCTGTTTCCTAGGTTTTCTATCTCCAGGGTTTCCTCCTTTTGTGATTTCTTTACTGTTTCTATTACCATTTTTATATCCTGGATGGTTTTGTTCAATTCCTTCACCTGTTTATCTGTGTTCTACTGTATTTAAGGGAGTTATTTATGTCCTTCTTAAAGTCCTCTATCATCATCTTGAGATGTGATTTTAAATCAGACTCTTGGTTTTCTGGTGTGTTGGAATATACAGGGCTTGCTTTGGTGGGAGAACTAGGTTCTGATGATGCCAAGTAGTCTTGGTTTCTGTTGCTTATGTTCTTGCCCTTGCCTTTCGCCTTCTAGTTATCTCTGGTATTAGCTGGTCTTGCGTCTCTGAGTGTGGCTTTTCCCTCCTGCAAGTCTGTGTGTCAGTACTCCTGGGAGACCAGTTCTATCCAAAGGAATTTGGGTATGGAGAACTGTGGCACAGGGTCAGCTCAGGGGTACAGAAGGAAACCAGAGGAATCCTGTCCCTGGCTGTTCCTTGGTTCCTGTGTCCTGATGGCTCTGGGCAGGTCCCTCTTGGGCCAGGAATTTGAACAGAAGTGGTGGTCTTATCTGTGCTCACAGGCTTGTTTGTACTCCTGGAAAACCAGCTCTTTACTGACGGTATTTAGGTATGGAGAGCTGTAGCACAGGATCAGCTCTGGGTGCAGATGGAAACTTGAAGGATCTTGTTCCAGGCCGCTTCTCGGTGTCCTGAGGGTTCCATGTGGGTCCCTCTGAGCAGAACTGCTGGTCTTACCTGCGCTCACAGGATTGTCCATACTGCTGGGAGGCCAGCTCTCTCTCCCCTGGCTGTATATTTGGGTATGGAGCACAGTAGCACAGGATCAGCTCCTTTATCTGGTTTTATAATTGGTAATACTGACTACATAAAATAAGTTTGATAGTATTCTTTACTTTACTATCTCATAGAATAGTTTGTGAACCATTTAGTAGTTCTGTAGAGTTACACATAGTCTACATGGACCTAGACTTTTTTTAGAACAAGAATTTGTTTTAAATTATTATTACTGATTCAGTACCTCTTTGTTTACTATAGGTCTGTTGAAATTACTTATCTTGATAGTTTATATGAATTTAGAAATGCATTTATTTCTTTTACATTTTCCAGTTTAGATGAATATGTTTTTATAGTATGTCCTAGTGATTTTTTTTCAATTGGTATCTGTCCAAATTACCTTTTTTAAAATCTCAGAGTCTATTAAATTAAGTCTTTCTCTTAGTGTACGTAAGTGCCTTCAGTAGAGGTTCTATTGCTTTGAAGAGACACTGTGACCACAGCAACTCTCATAAAGGAAAACATTTAATTGGGTCTGATTTACAGGTTCAGAGGTTTAGTCCATGCAGGAAGCACATAGGCAGACATAAGGCTGGTGAAGGAGCTGAGAGTTCTACATCTGGATCAGCAGGCAGCAGGAAGAGAGAGTGACACTGTGCCTGACTTGAGGTTCTGAAACATCAAAGCCCACCTGTAATGACACATTTCCTCCAACAAGACCACACTTACCAAAAGGTCACACCCCCAGTAATGCCACTTACTATGAGTGTGTGTGCAAGGGGTGCACTTTCATTCAAACCACCACACTAAGGGTTAGTTAATCCCTCCAAGGGCTGGAGAGAAGACAGAACAGATCTGTCCTGCTAAATTGACATTAGGTGTTAAAATAAAGTAAGAGAACATCAAGAACAGAGGGCTGGACCATGGTGTGTCTTATGAATGCACTCTGGCCTGTTTGCCCAGTGTTAAGACTCTCAGCATTCCTTCCTCGATTCCCAGATGCCTGCCATATCCCTGGGCCTTCTTTGTCTCAGATGCTGGCTATGTACATCAAGGAGTTTTTAGGTGCTGTTCTCACCTCCAGACTGTACTTTGGGAAATCAAGTTATAGATGCTGGTTCAGTAAGTGGGCTTTTCTTCATAAGTGTAGTCACAGATGCTGGCCATACCTGTGGGCAGTCCTTCAGGAGTATAATTCAGAATGCTGACCTTGCCCTTGAGTAGCCTTTTTGTTTTCCCCAAGGTTGCATCTAGGTCTTTGAAACTTCAGTGTACTTACCTGAAGATCCAGATTTCTACCTCTATAGCTGATGACAAGTATGTGGTTCTGATTCAGTTTCTTCCTGTTATCAAAAATATTCTGCTGGCCTGGTTTCAGTGTATAGTCTTCTGATACTTTTGCTGAGCTTGCTTAGAATACAGATCATTATGATCTATATTCTTTTTAACATGTTCTTGCATGGCTGCTCCAGGTGAGTGCTGAGTGCCAAGACTAGAGGTTTTCTTGCCATCTCTACTCTCTGCCAGTGCCAATGAGCATCCCTAGTCTGGCTCTGTCTTCTTTTCTGCTTCTTAATAGTCTCATTAGTGTAAGCATAGTACAGATTTTCTAAGTCTCTGTCTTAAGCCCTGGATCTGGCCATCTGCTATTGGCATTCCTTTCACTGCTAGCCAGGAGCTCCCAAAACTAAGATGATTCTCCTATCCTACTGTATAAAATTCCATATTTTACTATACTGTTGAAGTTAGAGACATTTTAGTGTCACTTACCTTTCCATTAACTTACCTCACTGTTCCCTGCAGAGTCTATTAAACTGTGCTTGCATATCAACTCAAGGAATCATAGATTTTAAGTGGATAATCCAGTTGAGTTTTGTCAGATATTTGTCATTTTTTATTTACTTTTCGTTTTATTTACTTTTTTATTTATATAGATTTGTTTTTGCTTGGAAAGGAGCACCTTTGGCTCAGTGGGTTTATTCACTGAATTTGCTCTCTTTCTGTCAGGGCATCTCTTCTGGTGTAGATTAAGGGCTTTACTGAGACAGTGTTTAGATAAAAATTCTAAAGAAAAACATTGGCTTGAAGTTAGGAAGCAGGTTGTTGGTTTTTTTTTTTTTTTTTCTTGTTTCTATTAAGTTTGAGGATGTCACTTGTGTCTGTAATGCTACATTTAGAAACTATAAATTCAGCCCTTCCTAGCATAGGTTCTGAAAACTGGAGACTTTTATTGTAATTCATCAAGGGAGGAAAGTCCTTCTTGGAAGTATTGGCAGTAATGATTTTGGTAATGAATAATAATAAGAAAAAGTGTTTCAATTTAATAAAAATATATTTCTTTTTTCTTTTATTTAAAATGGATTTTTTTTCACATAATGTATCCGTCTTACACTTTCCCTCCCTCTGCTCCTCACAGTTCTCTCCACTTGCTCTACCATCCATATGTGTTCCTCTTCTGTCTCTGATTAGAAAACCAAAAGGTTTTTAAGGAGTAATAATAAAATAGAAGATAAAACAAAAATTAACACATCAAATTACACAAAACAAACAGAAGGAAAAGAACCCAAGAATCAGAGAGCCACTCATTCCTATATCCAGGAATCGCATAAAAACAGTGGACTGGAAGCCATAATATATGCACAGACAAACTGGTGCAGACCCATGCAGGCCCCCCCTGCATGCTGCTACAGGCTATGTGAGTTCATATGAGCTTAGATCATGTTGATTTTGAAGGCCTTGTTTTGGTATTCTCCTTCTCCCCTGGCTCTTAATGCTCTTCTGCTTGTCTTCTACATGGGTCTCTGAACCCTGATGTGAGCATTTGATGGGGACATGCCATTCAGGGCTTTGTATTCCAAGGTCTCCAACTCTCTGCATAATGTCTGCATGTAGGACTCTGCATTTGTTTCTATCTGCTATAAGAAGAATATTGTCTGGTGACTGCTGAGCAAGGCACTCAACTATGAATATAGCAGAATGTCAGTAGGAGCTACTTTATAGCTACCTTTTTTTTTTTTTTTTTTTTTTTTTTTTTTTTTAATAAAAATGGTATTTAGTTTTCCTCATAGGTCCCTGAGCTATCTAGTCTTAAGTTCTTGGTTACCTAATCAGTTAGGTATAGGTTTCATCTCGTGGAGTGAGCCTTAAGTCAAATCAAACAGATATTGGTTGGTTATTCCCACAGCCTTGTGCCATCATTGTACTAGCACATCTTGCAGACAGGACACCATTGTATATCGAAGGGTTTGTGGCTAGGTTGGTATTTATATTTCACTTTTGGTAGTACACAGAGTACTTTCCTATACCAAAGATGTTAGCATGAATGGGTGAAGACTTTATGTAGGTACTAGCTGGACTTCTCCATGTTCAATGCGTAGTGTAGGTCTTGTCTTCAGCAATGGAGCCTTTCTATCTGTAGTCTTGGCAACAGCCTGGGTTGTTTGGAGATTCCTGTGGGACCCCTTTGGCTCAATGAGATGTGACCCAATCCCAGGTCTAGAAGTTTCATGGTGACAAAAAGATGACCAGTTGGAGCTCTCTCTCCTCCATCATTTGGTGATTTCATTTAGATGGCCTTCATATATGTATGTATTTGAGGAAGCTTCTACTATTATGCTTCCATACTACCTCTCAGGTGGCCTTTAATTTTAGCTGTCTCTCTCTGTATTCCTTCTCTTGCTCCCCTCCTAAATTGGTCTTCCTGTTACCACTCCCCTTCCTTCCTTCCTTCCTTCCTTCCTTCCTTCCTTCCTTCCTTCCTTCCTTCCTTCACTATTCTATTTTCCTTTTCTAACCTGATCATTCTGTCCCTATCCTCCAGTACTTTATCCTATTCCTAGCCTTTGTGGTTCTACTATAGCATGATTGTTATTGACTTAACAGTTCATATCCATGTATCAGTGAATATATACCATATTTGTCCTTCTGGGTCTGGGGTACCTCACTCAGGATGATTTTTTTTTTCCTAGTTCTACCCATTTACTTACAAATTTCATGACCCAGCCCCTGCAATTTTATCCATTCTTCTGTTGAGGTATATCTAGGTTATTTCCAGTTTCTGGTTGTTACGAATAGAGCATCAATGAACAAGATTCAACAAATATCTCTGTTAGAATGAAGCATCCTTTGGTTATGTGCCCAAGAGTGGTATAGCTGGATCTTGAGGTCAATTGATTTTCGTCTTCCTGAAGAACTGCTACAGTGATCTCCATAGTGGCTCTATGAGTTTGCACTCCCACTAGCAATGGAGGTGTGTTCTCACTGTGCCACGTCCTTACCCCCACATGAGCTGTCACTTGTGGTGTTGTTCTTAGCTGACAGGTGTAAGATAGAATCTTACAGTATTTTTGACTTGCATTTCCCTGATGGCTAAGAATGTTAAATTTTTCTTTAAGTGTTCCTCAGTCATTTGAATTTTCTATATTGAGAGTTATTTTTAGACCTGTACCACATTTTTTAATTGGTTTATTTGTTATCTTGATTCCTAGTTTTTTTAGTTCTTTATATATTTTGGATACTAGGCCTTTATCTGATGTTTTATTAATAAAAGTTGCTTCTAATTCTGTAGGCTGTCTCATTATCTAAATAATAATGTCCTTTACCATGCAGAAGCTTCTAGGTTTTTAAGGTCCCATTAATTTTTGTTGATCTTAATGCCTGTTCTATCAGTGTTCTGTTCGGAAACTCTTACTTTGCCAATGCATTCAAGGCTATTCCCCACTTTCTCTTCTATGAAGTTCAGTGCATCTGGTTTTATGTTGAGGTCTTTGATCTATTTGTACTTGAGTTTTGTGCAGGTGATAAGTATGGGTCGGTTTGGATTTTCTTCTACATATAGCCATAGCCATCCACTTTGACTAGCACTATTTGTTGAAGATGCTTACTTTTTTTCTGTGTGTTTCTGGATTCCTTATCAAAATTCAGGTGTCCATATGTGTGTGTATTTATGTCTGGGTCTTCAATTTGATCCCATTGATCAATGTGTCTGTTTTTCTGCCAATACCATGCTGTTTTTATGACTATAGACCTGCAATACAACCTGAAATCACTAATAGTGATACCTCCTGCATTTTTTATTTGTTTATTTGTTTGTTTGTTTTTAAATTCATGATTGTTTTAACTATCCTGGGGTGTTTTTTTGTTTTGTTCGTTTTTGATGTGTGTGTGTGTGTGTGTGTGTGTGTGTGTGTGTGTGTGTGTGTGTGTGTTTCCATAGAAAACTGAACTTGTCCTTTCAAGATTTATGAAGAATTTTGTTAGAATTTTGATGGGGATTGCATTGAATCTCTGTAGATTGCTTTTGGTAGGGTGGCCACTTTTACTATATTAATTCTACTCATCTATTGAGCATAGGAGACCTTTCCATCTTCTGATATCTTCTTTCATTTCTTTCTTCAATATCTTGAAGTTCTTGCCATGCAAGTGTTTCACTTACTTGGTTAGAGTAACTCCAAGATACTTTTTATTCTTTCAGGCTGTTGTGAAAAGTGTTGTTTCCCTGATTTCTTTCTCAGTTCGTTTGTCATTTGTATATAGGAAGGCTGCTGATTTTTGTGAGTTAATTTTGTATGCAACTAAAAGCGTTTATCAGCTGTAGGGGTTTCCTGGTGGAATTTTTGGAGTCACTTATGTATACTTCCTGATTTTAATAAAATTGCTTTTGAGTTTCTCTCCATTTAAGTTGCTGTTATCTGTATGCTTGGTGTTAATTGCCTTTATTGGGTTGAGGTATTCCCCCTTGTATCCCTATTTTCTCAAGAACTTTTATCACAAAGAGGTATTGAATTTTGTCAAAGGCCTTTTCTTCATCTAATGAGATGATCATGTAATTTTTGTCTTTTGGTTAATTTATGTGGATAGATAACATTTATTGATTTATGTATGTTGAACCATCCCTGAATCTCTACAATGAACCCTCCTGCATCATGGTGGTTGATCCTTTTTATGTATTTTTGGATTCAGCTCGCAAGAATTTTATTGAGCATTTTTTGTATCAATGTTCATAAGGGAAATTAGCCTGGAATTCATTCTCTGTCTTCCTCTCTCTGTCTTTATCTCACATCCCGTCCCTTTCGCTTTGGGTCTTGGTGTGATTTAACTTTGCTAAGTCATATGTATCAAGAAAATTATCCCTTTTAAGTTTTCCAATTTAGTGGATTTCATAATTAGATTTGCATTGCTATGAAGAGACACCATGACCAAAGCAACTCTTATAAGAACAACATTTAATTGGGCCTGGCTTACAGGTATAGAGGTTCAATCCGTTATCATCAAGGAGGGAACATGGCAGTCAGGCATGGTGCAGGAGGAGCTGAGAGTTCTGTATCTTCATGTAAAGGAAGCCAGGAGTAGACTGGCTTCCGGGCAGCTAGGATGAGGGTCTTAAAGACCACGCCCACAGTGACACACTTACTCCAACAAGGCCACACCTCCTAATAGTGCCACTTCCTGGGCCAATCCACCACAGTGGATTACAGGTTTTTAAAGTGTGTTCTCATGATTCTCTGGACTGTGTTCTTGACACCTCTAGCTCCTACAGTCGTTCCTCCCCCTCTTCCATGGGATTCCCCAGCTTCTGTCTAATGTTCAGCTGTAGGTCTCTATATCTTCTCCCATCAGTTGCTCTGTAAAGCCATGGCCATACCCCCCTGAATTCACCCAATCTCATCTCTGTTTAGTTTTTATCTAGATGACTTGTATATTGGCAAGAGTGTAATATTGAAATTCCTCACTATCAGTGAGTGAGGAATTTAAATGGAAGTAGTATTTCTCTTATGAACCTGAGTGCCCTTGTGTTTGGTGCCTAGATATTAAAAATTGCAATGTCCTCTCATGAATTTTTCCTTTGATGAGTATATAGTGTGATTTCCTGTCTCTTCTGATCAGTTTTTGTTTGAAGTTCATTTTGTCAGATATTAAAATGGCCATACCTGCTTGTTTCATAGGTCTATTTTCTTGGATTTTTTTTCCAACCTTTTACTTTGAGGTGATATCTATCCTTGATGTTAAGGTGTGTCTCTTGGATCTAACAGAAGAATGAATTCTGTTTTCAAATCTATTTTGTTAGCCTGTACCTTTTATTGGGGAATTGAGACCATTCATGTTTAGAGATATCAATAATCACTGTTCATTGATTCTTGTTATTTTGTTGTGGTGGTGGAGAGGGTGGTGTGTGTGTGTGTGTGTGTGTGTGTGTGTGTGTGTGTGTGTGTGTACCTGCGTGTATATGTGTTTCTCCTCCCGATTTGTTGTTCTGAGATTATTTATTCCTTGTATTTTCTTTGCTGTGGCTAACTTCTTTAAGTTGGAGTTTTCCTTCTAATGCCTTCTGTAGGACTGGATTTGTAAATGGATATTGCTTAAATTTGGTTTTAACGTGGAATGTCTTACTTTCTCAGTATATTGTGAGTGAAAGTTTTGCTGGTTATAATAGTCTATGCTGGCATCTGTAGTCTGTATCACATCTGTCTAGGCCCTTCTAGCTTTTAGAGAAGTTAGGTGTAATTCTAATAGGTCTGCCTTTATATGTTAGTTGCTCTTTTTAATAAAAGTTGCATCTTTTTAATATTCCTTTTGTTGTTGTTGTTCTGTACATTTAATGTTATGAATCTAATGTGCTGTGGGAACTTTCTTTTCTAGTCCAGTCTATTTGATGTTTTGTATGCCTCTTGTACCTTGATAAATATCTCGTTGTCTAGGTTACAGAAATTTTCTTAGGTGATTTTGTTGAAAACGTTTTATGTGCCTTTAATCTGGGTTTCTTCTTCTTTCTGTGTTTCTATTATTAGATTTTATAGTGTCCCACATTTCCTTAATGTTTTATACTGAGAGATTTTTAGATTAAACTTTTTCTTAACTGAGATACCTATTTATTTTATTGTGTTTCAATGCCTGAGATTCTCTCCTTTGTCTCTTATATTCTATTGATGAGACTTCCCTCTGAGACTGCTGTTTAAATTCCTAAATTTCTCTCAGTTTGGTTCATTTTTTTCTTTTGTTTTGGTTTTGTTTGTTTGATTTTTATAAATTTAATTTCCAATTTCAATTCTTGAGCTGTTTTATTCATTTCCTTACATTGTGATTTCATAAATTTCTGTAAGGGATTTATTCATTTCATCTTCAACAGCCTCTATCATATTCATTAATGCTATTTTAAGGTCTTTTCCTTGCGCTACAGCTATATTGTAATACTTAGTGGCCTGTTGTGGTAGACACTGCATGGCTATTATTATGTTCTTACATTAGAGTCTAGGCATCTGGGTTTGGCAAAATTGTAGTTCTACATGATGCTATCTGGTTTCTTTTTCTTTTCTTTCTTTTTTTTTTTTTTAGTGGCTGTTTTGTTCGTTGGTTTCTGTTGCCCTCTTTGACTTTTAGGAGATTGTGGTAGTTGTGTGTGGCCTGTTAAAAAATCCTTCTCCGATCCTGATATATGTGACCACTGCAGGATCCAGGTAAAAAGAGTTTCTAAGTACTGGATTCAGACACTTAGAAATGGGTATTGGCTCAGAGGGACAAGGCTAAGGGAGTCCATGACAGATAGGAAAGCAGAGTATTCCAGCAGGATCCACTTTGTCTGTGGGAATGGGGTCAGGGAGTCGCAAGGTCTGTTTGAGAGCTGGGAATGAGACTACGAGATTGACCTTAGAGAAATGGAGTGAGAGGAAAAGACCTTCAGTTAGCCTCTTGCTTCATGGCAAAAGTGCCTGTTAGAGTTGTCTGAGATAAGCAATGAGTGGAGTAAAAGAAGTTTGGAGGGGAAGATCTGTGTGCTCCACTGGAGATGGGGACAAAGAAGAAGGGGGCGCTACAGCAGGTGATATGCTGTAGAAGTGGGAATTACAGTAGGATTGGATTTGGGAGAGCAGAGAGAAAGGTGAAGATCTGTATTAACCTGTCCACCCCCCCTCACCCCCAACTAGGGTGGCTTGTGGAATCCTAGGAAATGCCTCCAGGACTTAGGAGCCAGGATTAAACAATGAGTGGAGGGAGAAACCTTAGGATTGGAAGGTCTATATGTTCCACTGGAGTTGGAGGAGGCGCAGCAGATGATCTACAGAGCTGGGATGAGACTTGGGGGTTGGATTTGGAAAACTAGAGGGACAGGTAAAGATCTACAGTTAGTCTACTCGCTTCTGTGGCAGGAATGGCCTGCAGATTGCGGGTAATACATTTCTTACTAAATGTGTTTCAACAGCTCTGTCCAAAGGACATCCTAATTGTTTATTTATATCATAGTAACGTTACTATCTTGAATTCAAACTGATAGGCTTTTTCTCACATGTGCTAAAAATTAGGATAATTTGTAAGGTTCTCTTAATGCTTCTTTTTTAATTACGTCCGTGTGCCTGTGTAAGGGTACCTGGGAGTAAATCACATATGCCACTGCATACATGGGTAGGTCAGAGGATAATTTGAGGTGAAAGTCCTCCCTTTTCACCTCTTTTGAGATTGGATCTCTTTGTTGTCTGCTGCTGCATTAGCTAAGCTAGCTAGACCAGAGCTTCAAAGGATTCTCTTGTCTCTGCCTCCCATCTTACTGTAGGAATACTAAAATTACAGACACACCACTTCCTATAGGTTTTGAAGATTCAGGCTTCAGCTCCTCATGCTTTGTATACCAAGTGCTTTATTTAGGGAGCCGCCTCCCCAGCCTACCCCCTTTTAAGTTAACACATAACATACTGCCTTTTCTCATGGCATTTTTATGCATTGTATCATGCATTACACATTGTTTATATCCAGGAATTCCCTCTACCTTCCTCCTGTATGATTTTTGGATATTGAGTACCTGTATTATTTCTGGATTAGGTTATATTCAGCTGTTAAAACATGCTTATAAGTGTTTAAGGAATCACCATGATACTTTGTTATGAATTATTCTAAAGAACAAAATTTATCAAATTGTAAAAACTTATTTTTAATGATAAAAATCTTGGGTTTAACAAGGTTAAGTTAGTATGCTTTAGGGGGCCCTGTGTGTTATCAGTACAACATTCCGGAATGAGTTTATTAGTAAGTGTTAAAAGTTTAAAAGATAGTATTTATACAGTAATAACTGTTTTAGGGATTTCCAGAAAATAATCAGATTTGCAGAAGATCGATCTATCTATCTATCTATCTATCTATCTATCTATCTATCTATCTATCTATATCTATATATATCTGCTACAGGCTTTTAAGGATAGTTCCCATTTTTGCTACAATAACAGACTGTTAAATAATTTTGTATTAGTAATTGAAATATATTCAGTTATTAAAAGTTATGTTGAATAAATTAACAACATAAATGGATTATTGGGTTGAAGAAAATAAAATTGCTGTTTATGTGTTATGTAGGTGTTTTATTTCCTGTTCCTTTGACAAAAGCAATTTAAGGAAGAAAACTTGTTTGGCTCATAATTATAGATTATTGTCCATTATTATGGGAAATAAAGCAACTTGTCATAACACATATACAGTCATGAGACGAGAACAGTGGATTGATGTATGCATGCTTAAACTAAGCTCCCCAACTCCACTCTAATGGAGTTCTGAATCCCCTGGTAGATGGTGTCAGCCACAGTAGGTAGGTCTTCCTACTTTATTAATAATAAAGATAATCTCACACAGACATGACCATAGGCAAGCCTAACCTAGATAGTCCCTCATTAAGATTTCCTTTCCTGATAATCCTAGATTTTGTCACGGTGACATTTAAAATTAAATATCCCAAAATATAGCTATACTGATGTATTTTTTGCTGGAAAGGATAAAAGGTTTTATATATTTTTAATAGAATAATTTTATTTATTCTTTCACAATGTCACACATGTAAGCAATGTATCTTGACCAAAGTACACTCTCAACTCACCCCTCCCAACCTCCTCAGGTACCACGAAACTATCTCCTTCCCCTGCTCTTCACAACTTCTAACTTTTTAAAACATATAGAACCCACTGAGTCTTGTTAGAATGTCGACTGATCTTGCTGACTTGATACCGTGTAGGTAACTAGCTGCTGTTTATGAGTACAGTAGCCATACATGTACAAAAGACAGTATTTCACAGCACTCTTCCCCATTCTCTGTCCCATAATTCTTCCCCCCTCATCGTCCTTGATGTTCCTATAGCCTCAGGGAGGGAGGTTGATATAGATGTCTCATTTAGGGCTGAGCACCCAGTAGTCACTTATTCCCAGCACTTTGATTAACTTCTGACCACTGCATTAAAGTATAGAGTAAAGTTTCCTTGGCCAAGTTGAGGGCAGGTAGCATGAATTTGTTTATACAAAAGCAAGTATTTAGAAGGCAGTTTGACAAGATGTCCCTGTGACAAATAAGACAGTAATAGGTACCTGTGTAGGACCTAGGACCTTTCAAGTTTACAGTACCAGGCACGAATTCCCTCTTTCAGAGAAGACTTTGAAATCCTGTTAAAAGGTAGCTGATTACCCAAACAACATTTGTGCCAGTTTTGCATCAGTGGATATATCTTGCCTGGTAGGTCAGTATTGTAGCTGGCGAAGTTTACCAGTAATACCATTGATGGCTTTTCTCTCCCAATGAAAACTAGCCAGCAGGGAGGGAATTTTTGGAGTTGTTTCCAACTTGATTTCTGTATGTCTTAAAACCAAAGTGTGTTGAATTTTCAACAACAGGGTATTAAAAGAATGTCTTTTTTTATTTTTTTATTTTTGAAAATGTAGTAGGAAGAAGAGATACCAAAATGGTAATTATTTTTTGAAGTATGTATTATTAGTGATTTTATATATTTTCTCTACTGAAAATATATAATTTAAAATACAAAAATGGTTTTAAGGGATCATTTTGTAGTTTTCTTGCAAAGACTCTTAGAGGCAAGTTTATGGCTAAATAAATTAAAAACATTTTGAATTTTTTATTGCCATTGATCATATTGTCTAGTTTTTATTAGATGAAATTCATCTAATTTTATAGAATTTTAGAACCATAAAGGAAGTTTTATTTTATTGGTGGTTTCAAACTTATTCTTATTTTATGTCATGTCTTCATATTTTTTTAAGCAGTCCTTGGATGGGGCTGGGGCTGGGGATGGGTCTTACAACACAGGAGTATAGAGAAATATTCCAGTGTTCCCTGTCTAGCTTTCAAAGCACCTATTGTTGATACTAGATGTCTTATCATCGAGGTCTTTAAACTTTGAAATTAAAACTGTAGTGCATTCCTCAACCTTCCTTTCTTACTGGCTTCCCTTTCACAGTCATATTTGAAATTAGTGTTAAACTTCATTGTGCTCTGCTAACCCAAGGGGAAAGTTGGGACTTATAGCCTCATCTGTTTTATATATGTATTTGCATAAATACTTGTATTCCTTTAGAAATTAGTTTGTTACACATATTAGGTTCATGCATGCTGTCACTACCATTAAATACATAATGCCGCCATTGTCCTATCAGTCTCCTCTACTCAACTGTTCCTTTTTCCTTCTCTGCCAACCTGTGGTAAACATTCTATATTTTAACTGTCTCTTGGGTTTGGCTTTTCCCACAATATCACATAGTTGGAATGGGTTTGTATGTAGTTAGCAGTATGCATTTGTGAATCTGTCTTTTTGTGACTCAGTAGTACTTTTTTAATGTGTCTCTTAATATTTTTGCCTAGTGTGAATCTGCCTAGTGTGAGTCTGCCTAGTGTCGTCTGAAGCACGTTTTGATCACTTTGAAAATTTGGCAATTTTGATTAAGGCTTCTCTAAATATCTACAAGTTTGAGGTAGACAAACGTTTTCAACTTTCTTTAATTAGCATGAATAACTAACAGCATCTTTGGTAGTTCATTGGGAGGACTATGTTTGTGTATTTTAGAAACTACTAAACTGTTTTCAATAGTGGCTGGTCTACTTCAAATTCCTGCCAGCAGTGAACGACCTTGCTGTCCCCTTACTGTTTCTAGTCCTTACTAGCTTGCCTTTGGTAGCTGCATTTGACTTTTTTCCATTCTAATAGATCTGTACTGGTATCTTGTAAGATCCCTAATGATATTTGATATTGACCATCTTGTCACACACATATTTGAATCTTTGTATCTTCTGAGTGGGATATGTATGGATTGGTCTTGGTATTTGGATAGTGATAGAAGCAGAAATAGGAAGTATTCTTTTGTTTCGGTTTTCTAGAATGGATGGTAGATCTGTTTGGTAGATGTTTGCTTACTTTTTGATCTGTTTTTTGTAGCTCCAGCCTCCCTGAGGTTGTTATCTGATGCCCTTGCTGTTAGAGGTGTTGATCATTTCCCTAAGTTGTTATCAAATTTCTGGGCATAGTGTTATTTGTAACATTGCTTTATTCTTCCAACGTCTCTAACCTCAGAAATGACTAGCCCAGCTGTTCTCATACTTGATTATTTTCCCTCTTTTTTTTTCCTAATTAGCCTAGCTAGAGATTTAGGGATTGTATTATCTTTTCAAAGTACCAGCTGATCTTAAGTTTTAGAAAGGCCTATACTACAAGCTGGAAGGATTTATAGCAAATGTTGCAGTCATTATCTTTTGATAGTGCAGTTTGTAGATGAAATTTTTCCCTTTGAACTTTAGTTCTTTCTTCAATTTTTTAATGGAATATATTGTGGTCATATTCTTTCCCCTTTCCCAATTTCTCCCAGATTCCCCCTCAACTTCATAAACACAAAACCAGAACCAAAAAAAAGGCAGAAAAAAAAATAAAACAAACACAGCAGGGAGTCTCTTTTGTGTAGTTACTAAAATGTTTCATAATAAAAATTGGAATAAGCGTATAAAATTGTATGTGTTTGTGTACATGCATGGACCTGTATGTGAGCTTGCCCGTGTGTGTGTGTGCGTGTGTGTGTGTGTGTGTGTGTGTTTTACAGGATTCAGACCCATCCACTGAGCTGAAGCTGTAGCACTAATGTTATTTTGTAGCTGCGTTATCATTGTTCAGTATGTTTCTCAGAAGTCAGTAAACTTAAACCCATTGTTCAATGAACAACACAAATAAAATCTATGTTTTTATTTTTCTCTGAAATTTGTTTTTGGGAACTATAAATTTATATTCTGTGAATAAACTATACTAAAAAGAATAAAGTGCTCAAAGTAAATGAAAGTTGTGTCTTTTAAAATTACATACATGTTTTTATCTTAACTTTCCTACAGCCTTAAGATGTAAGTATTACTCTCTTCAAGTTCCCAAGAAGAGACTGAAGCCTGGAAAATCATACTTGCTCACACGACAGCTAGTATGTAGAATGTCCCTGTACCTATATCAGCTTTTACAATCAATTTTTATTGCCATTTATTTATAAGCATATTTATTTTTTGGTATTTTTGATGGGGTGTTACTTTAACTCTGGCTAGCCCAGAATTCACTATGTGAAGTAAGCCAGCCTTGGGCTTCTGTCAGCCTGCCTCAGCCTCCTGAGTACTAGAATTATAAGTGTATGCTATCATACCTATTTCAATAAAGGTACACTATTTAAATCTTTTTGGACCTCAGTTTTTATTTTACAATTGGTAATTGTAAATTGAAATTGAAACTCATTGAATTCATATATTTTTAAAATTTTTAACATTTTCTATACATAAAAACCACCTATATGTGTTTTGCCTGCATTTATGTCTGCGCACCATGTGCACAGAAGGCCAGAAGAACTCATCAAATCCCCTGAAACTGCAGTCCTAGATAGTTGTGAGCCACCATGTGGGTGCCAGGTATTGAGTAGGTAGGTCCTCTGGAATGGTAGCACAGCCAGTGCTCTTAACCCACTGAAGCATCCCTCTATACCCCTTACAACCATTTTTGGGTTTTTTGTTTGTTTGTTTAATCCTAAGTCTGTTAGCCATTTTTCAAAAATCTCAATGTTATGTTTCTCTCATGAAGCCATGATAAAAATAAAAATCAGGATTCCTTTACTTTTCAAAAGTGTTGGCTTTGATGTAGGTCATGTTTTGTGGCACTAATCCTGCATAAATAAGTAGCTCTGAAATCTGTGACTACTTAGGAGTGATCTAAGGAAACTGCACAGCAGTCTGTATATGCAAGTCCCAGGGTTACACTTGTATTAAGTTCCTGTGATGGACAGTGAAATGTCAGGGTAACTGAGGGGTGCCCTGGGTGCGGTGCAGATCTGTAATATTAGCAGTGGGAAGAGAGAAGGATCTCTACAAATTCAAAGCTATCCTGGTGTACATAGTCTGTTCCAAGCTATCTAGACCCTACAAAACACGATCCTGTTTCAAATGGGACTGGATTAAATACCTTTTGTTTCAAAGCCTCAGCAATGAATGATACACACATCTTTAGTCCAGGATCAAAACAACTGAAGTTCCATAAGGACTCAGTTTTTCCCCTAAGTTTTTGGTGTGTGTGTGTGTGTGTGTGTGTGTGTGTGTGTGTGTGTGTGTGTGTACACATATGGGGAAAGGATAACTTTCAGGGGTGTTTGTTCTTTACCTTTTTGAAGCAGTCTCTCTTGTTTGTATTGCTTATACCCCTGCACTTCATATTCCAGGCTAGCTGGCCACAAGCTTTCTTTTTCTTTTTCTTTTTCTTTTTTTCTTTTTCTTTTTTTTTTTTTTTTTGATACTTTATTTACATTTCCAATGTTTCCCCCTTTCGAGGTCTCCTCTTTGGAAACCACCTATCCCCTCCCCCTCCCCCATCTCTGTGAGGGAATTCCACCTCCCACCCACCCGCCTGCCCACTCCCATATTCCCACCTTGACATTCCCCTTTACTGGGGCTTCTCCTCCCCCTGATGGCCAACAAGGTCCTCCTCTGCCACATATGTGGTCCAAACCATTCTCTTATCTTTACCTCTCATCTCACTATAGGAGTGATAGCTTACAAGTTCATGCCACCACAGTGACTTTTTAAATGTGGTTTCTGGGGATCAAACATGAGTTGTGAGGTGTGCCTTTACCTTGTGAGCCATCTCCCAAGCCCAGGAAGGAACTGTTTTTAATTGTTAGATTATTTACAGTTTTTGTATGTGAAGTTGTCTGTAGAAAAGTGAGCATGTATTCTTAAGCAGGCATTTAATCTACAAAATAACGTTATCAAATACACATCTGATGATACAGAAATTTAGAAAAAAAAAACCAGCATTTGGTAATTCTGTGATGTATGGTGTTAGGTTTTCTGTCTGTAAATTAGGTAATATAATCCACATTACATGCATAAGCTGATTGAAACAAAACTCTGTGTCCTGAAAAGTCTTAGCTATTAAATGTGTTTCTAGTCTAGATCTCCAGTCTTTAAATATCTTTACATTACTGTGTACTGGTTCTTATGTTCCCATTTACTGCTCTTTGCAAATGTATGTATTAATACTATTTTTGTGCTACTGGCAAGGTCTTTCTACACATTTTTATGATTTTCCACTCTGTGTTTGGATTAATGTAGAAGGGTCCCTAAGAGTGACCCTAATCAGTATAATTGTTCATTATCATACCAGAAACAATACACTTTATTTTCTGTGTAACTTAGAAGAGATACATCTTCAGCTCTATTGAGCTTTTTAAAGAATTTCTGTAGCACACTGATGGTTTTCCAATTAGCTGTTGTGTAGCTGTCTAATATAGAAAAAGGCTTCGCATGTAAAGTTCTATATGCAGATTTATTTAAGAAAAAAAATTGGAAGAACATTCTGTTGTTATCAATGTTTTTAAATCTTACTCCATCTACTAAATATAAATAGAATGACAGTGTCACCATGCCCTCTTAGCATGTCCTTAGCAGATAAATGTTTTTGTGTTTCAGAAACTTTTTCAATATATTAGAACTGTTGGATTGTAAGGAGTAGTGTTCAGAAAAAAAAAGTAATCCATTTTAAATGTTTTATTTAAACATGTTCCATAGGTCATATATCATAGATGTATATAATGTGTTTTGATTATATTACTCCTGCCCATATTATCCTCACTTAACCCCCCTCCCAAGTCTGCCCAAGTCTTTCCCTAAGGTTTTTTTTCCTTTTCTTTGCCCCTCTGCCTTTAATTAGAGTTGCTGGCATGAGTTTGAGTTATTTATTTGAGCAAAGATAACTTAAGCAGTGACTATGTTACTGTGAATTGGACTTCCCCTCAGCTAGGACCCACAAAGTGCCTTTAATTCTTCATGGATCTAATGGGCCCCCTCTGCATTTATGACGGAATGTGGTTAAATCCTGTCTTCTGCAGGTAACCACCACCTCTGAGTTCATAGGCCCAATAACTCTATCAGGTCCAGAAGACAGTACTTCTCTCCATGCTCCAGCTCTTAAATTCTGTATCTTCTTCCAAGATGTTTCCTGAGTCTCAAGAATGTGATAGAGATGTCCCATAGGGCTGAGCATTCAACATCATTTGTTCTCAGCACTTTTTGCCCAATTTTAAGTCTCTGTGTTAACTGTCAACACTGTAAAGAGGAATTTCTCTGACCAAGGCTGAGAGCAGCACTAATCTGTACATGGTTTGCATTGGACGACATAACCTATTTGTTTACTCCATCTCTTTTCTTTTGTAACCAAGCTTTTGGACATGAAAAAGTCTGACTTTATTTTTGATCTACAAATTGGATTGTTCCTTATTTTTGTAGACATAATTCTATTTTTCCAAGTCTGGATATTCTCAACACCTTTGGTCCTTTCTTCCATTTCTCTGTATTATATTTTCTTTCATATTGTGCAAAATTTATTCCTTTTCTTATATCTACCCCTTTGATCTCACTGTCATAATGAAAATAAAAAGAAAATTAATAAATAGTAATCATTAAATCTTTGAAGTGATTAGATGATACATAAAACTATATTTATATTGTTGGAAAATTATTAATCTATAACCAGCTCATTATTCTTGGTATTTTGTCTCCGTATGCCCTATTCTGTTTTTTTTTTTCTAGATATCAAGAGATTAATTTGAAAGGTAGACTTTCTCCCATTATTGCTACTAGTTAGGTTTTATTTTTGTTTTTTCATTTTTTTTTTCTTTTGCCATTGCTGTGGAAGATGGTGATTTTGCTGGTTTTAATAAAGTTAGTATATTTAATGAATATTTTCCTTCTTTTAAAGACTGTGAACCAGAAGAGCTGACTGACTGGTCTATGGATGAAAAATGTTCATTTTGTAACCTACAGAGAGAAGCAGTCAGTGTAAGTTTTAGTGCCATGAAGTTATTTTTAAAATAATCACACAATTGTAACACAGTTCTTTTTTTTAAACTTAAGTTGTTCTGATAATTTGTGATTCAGTGAAAAGTTTAATACTTCATTTTCTTGAATGAAAAGAATATGTCCAACATTTAGTTTTTTTTTTAAAAAAAAACTCATTTTTTCTTTTTTCTTCTCTTCTATCTTTCCTTTTTGTTTGTTCATTTTTGGTTTGGTTTGGTTTTCTTCCATATCTTTTTCTTACTACTTTCTGATTCATGAGCTTTACTTTAAGGTCAGGTTGGTATTTAGGTATCCAAGGGTGAGCTTGGAGACCTAGTTTATATAAGAACACTCTGCAATCTTGTTTCTCAGCAATCGGTAGTAAGGGGATAATATGCGTCTATCTAGATGTTTATAACCATTTCACTACTTTCAAAGTCTTTGGCTATCAGAAATATTTTCTGTGTTAATGATGAAATATGTGCCTACTGCCTTAAAGGACATAGATGTGTGTAACTAGCACTTCTTGTGTGATAAGAAGTCCTGATTCCTTATCTGTTATGATGATGAGCAGAGCCGAGAAGAATTTGAAAGTCTTTTAAGCTCCTCTGCTTTGCTAAACTTTACTGGCATGCATATAGTAAAGTTTTCAGCAGTGCCTGCCCACCCTCGCTCCCAACCCCAGACACACACATATTTTATCACAATTTTGGTAAGGAATAAGGTTATTTTGGTCCTCTATGAGAAGTGCATTTTTCCCCTGAATTCTATCACAGATTTTATATTCTTTTGATATAATTTGAGATTTTATGAAAGGCAGAGCAACTGAGCATTAAAACAATTTTTACATATTAATTGGAGCTCAGGTTTAAATGAAAAGTAATTAGGTATGTTACTTTCTTATAATTTTAGGATTGTATACCATCTCTTGATTCTTCACAGTCAACGCCAACAGAGGAGCTATCATCTCAGGGCCAGTCCCACACTGATAAGATTGAATGCCAAGCAGAAAATTACCTAAATGCACTCTTTCGAAAGAAAGGTAATTCTGGCATGCTTTGTCATTTAAAGTTTGCAATGTTTAGATTTTTCTCATGGGAGATTTTTTTTTTAATATGTCAGTCCCTACTTTATTGTTAACTACTTCCTTCTTTGTCTCGATAGAGCCAGTAAGATTATCAGCTCTCTAGTGCTAGCCATTTGTTTTCAGCCTCCTGTTCTCAAACTTCTTCTTCCTGGGCACCTCTCAAAATATTTTTGTGCTTCTCACTTTCAGTATTTTGTTGCTACTCTCAAATCTTTAAAAACTGTTGTCGATGAAGAAGTTATAGATAGGATTATATTGCAGACCTGTCCCGAATAATGTACCCTACTCCGTTTCCCAGCTGGTGTACTGCTTTAGTGTTTGTCAGCTTGAGTGTGCATGCTTGACATCACAAAGTCTGTCCTGGATTTGTCTCTCTCTGTGTCTTTCAACCACATGGGTGTTGTTTCACTTATTCCTCTACTTGTTACATATCTATAAAGAAAAGTAGTTTTTATATTTAAGCTGCTTGGGAAGATTATAGTCTTCCAGCTTTTGTACCTAACCATTCCCATGGTTGTAGGCTGTCTGTCCGTAACCCCGTATAGATGTTTGAAGGAAGGAACATATGGGCTTGGGTGGAGTGTGGTTACCTTCTTTATCTTCAGCTTGTAGAGATTGAGAAAGCACTTCTGTATTTTTCTTAGCTTGGTATTGATTCTATTTCACCACTCTTTAAAATTAGGTTCTAGCATATATTTTCTGCTAAATTGATAACTTCATATTTTAACAATATTAAACAGTAATATTAAAAGTACTATTCATTTTTGAATCTTTTATTTAGTTATTAATTTTTTGATGTTCTTTGTGTTCAATTATGAGAATCCTTATTACAAAAATCACTAGTATAATTAAAAGACCTAAAGAACTACATTTTTTAAAAATTGAAGTAACTAAAAATAAAATAAAAGGCTTTCCCTGTGTGTTACTGAAATAGTGTTGGAGAATTTGTATTATCTTTAAAAAGTATTTTTCTTCACAGTTTTTAGGGAGCTAATGTTCAAATATCTTATTTTCATTTAAGATTTATAACATGCTAATTTAGAAAAGCTATTCTGCCAGTATGTTTACAATACTTAAATGTTAGACCTGTATCACTAAGAATTAAAATTAACACACATGCAGTATAGTTTTGTTGACTTTGGAATTCACTATTCCTTATTCTTCCTTTGAGACATACTGGTAGTAAGTAAAATTGTCAATATGAATAACTTTCAGGTTTTTATAGTATAGAATTAGCCTAGTCTCCATTGCTTTTTAAAAGAGTACTCAGTAAAAAACTTGGTACTATTTCAGCTGATTCAAGCATCTGGGTCTCCAAGAGGTCTCCTACCAATAGTTGGGTGAGTGTTGCTGGATATTTAGTGACCTCTCAGTTTGGGAATTTCTTAGTTTTCTTCAAGATCTTTTGAAAATCGTGGAGATTTTAAATGAAAGAGTCTTTTATTAGTGTAGCACTTTTGCCTTATATCAGGTATTATCTTTGGTAATTCCTTTCTTTGTGTAATACATCACCATTTTCTGAATTTACCTACGGATTTGCTGTTGCTATTGTTGTTTTATTATTTTCCTTCAATAGAACCATTTTAGAAATTTCCAGTATGGTTTAACTAAAACGAGGACAGGAAATAATACCTTTTAATGGTGTTAACTCCGTTAGCTAATTAGTTTGTCACTTTTGAAAAATATAATTAACTATACTTTGAAATAATAGATAATAAATGTGTTTTTAAAGACAGGAAATACATGTGTCTTAGGAGTAGCAACTAAGATGTTGATGAAGCTTTTGTTTTCTGAAATTTTCCTTAATTTGGTCATTTTTAAACATTCTGAATATTGACAGCAGTGGTATTGATACTTTGCCACTTACTGTGAGCAAACAGGTTTATATTGATATCTTATTAAAATGTAAAGTAAAACTTTAATACCCTATTTAAACTTATTTATTGTACTTCTAACTTAGAATTCTCAGGGTTATGTTAATGATATATATAAGCTATTAATATTTGGACTAATAATGTCATCAAATAAGATTGAACATTAAAGCCTTTTTATGCCTGTGGTAGTTAGTTTTCTCATTTAGTGACAGAACTACTTGAGAGGGAAGGTTTATTGATTCACTGTTTCAGAAGATTTCAGTCCTTCATGGTAGGGAAGGCATGAAGGAAGGCTGAGCAACTTGAGCTTTCAGATTTCTGCATAGGAAAATGAGGCACAGCTCCTAACACAGCAGCCAGGCAAAGAAGCAAAGAGTGGGACCCTTAATTCTGCTACCATCAGTGCTAGCCCTCAGGCAGGAGGCTTTCGTTTAGAACCAGCTCAGATCCTCTGGCTCTTGTTTCTCAGCAGAAGGGACATCCTTGAACCTTTTGGAGGCAACCATGGACAACAGCAATAGCCTATGTTTGGGGATTCTCATAGATAGCCCTGACCAACGACCCAAAGGGGGCTTCTCAGTTCTGAGGGGTTCTGTTAGTCTGTGACTTATGGAGAACACTGTCAGTCCAGATGAAAAGTTCCCAGGGACTAAACCACCAACCAGAGAGTACACGGCGGATACCCATGACTCCAGCCACATGTGTAGCAGAGGATGGCCTTATCTGGCATCACTGGGAAGGGAGCCCATTAGTCCTGTGGAGGCTTGATGACCCAGGATAGGGGAACACTAGGCCTCTAAGGCAGGAGTGGGTGGGAGGGTGGAGGAGCACCCTCATAGAGGCAGGGAAGGGAGGAGAGTATAGGGGCTTGTGGAGGGAAAACTGGGGAGGGGGATAACATTTGAAATGTAGATAAATAAAACAACCAATAAAAAAACCAATAAAAAAACCAAAAAAAAAAAAAAAAAGGTACAGGCGATAGCCCCAGGAGTGAAAGCTATCCAGGCAGATTACTTGAAGTAAAAAATGATAAAGAGAAAGCAGTGTTTCAAGAATGTTTGCTTGATAAGGATTAAACTTTACTTAAATATTGCACATTGATTATATAAAGGATAGTGTAAGTTACTGTCCACATATGATATCAGATGTGTTTCTCTAGATATTCTTGACATCATTGTTTACATAGAAGTATGAACATAGGTTCATAGGTTCCTTCCTAATAAAGTACTATAAAATAATGGGGAAAAAAGCTCATTTAAACTGTGTATGTATATCTATACACAGACACAAGTATCGTGTATAAACTTACATATCTATGATTCCTTGTGATTTTTTTTTCTGACACGTTTACTGTCATTTTACCTCCTCCTCCTTCTTCTGTCTTAGTCTTTCTCCCTCCTCCCTTATTAAAGCCTCTTCTGAGAAAATATTTCTTGAATGAATGAGTTATTAATAAAATAAATTATGTTCAATTATCTAAGTTTCTCTAGGTATTTAATAGTATTGGTGCTTAATTTGTTTTATTTAAAGAAGTATTTAGTACCTATATATATAGTATGAATATCAAGCCATGGTTTCATTTTTTATTTTTGTGGTGCTAGAGTACAAGCCCAAAGCCCTCTCTATGCTAGGCAGGCAGTCTACCAATGAGCTATATCCCTAACCCTTAGTCAGTTTGTTTCTTTTATTTTTCTTTTGTTTTACTTTTTACTTTTTAGATTATATTTTAAAATAATGTGTGTGTGTATATATATACACATGTATGCATGTATTCAGGTTTTTTATGTATATAAACATAATCTTTTAAATACAAATGGCCTTGTCAAATATTATCATGTAAACTAAATTATATTTTAGATTTTTGGTTTACATTCTCTGATTACCTAAAGTATTAAGCTTGTCTAAATTAGACAAAATATGTACATATAGCTAAATCATATTGGTAGATGTATAACACAATGAAAATATCTCTCATCAAACTGTTTTTCCTGTTTTACTTTTTATTCCATACATCCCTAGCAACCGCCGAACTATGATTCTGGTATGGCAAATGGTCCCTCAAAAAAATTTTTAATGATGGGTTTGATTGGTTATTTGAAAGCTCTACTAATCAACACATTCTCCTTAGACTTAATAATAGCCACATTTTACATGCCAAACTTTCCATGTCTTTGAGTTCATTAAAGATGGGTTATGACTTATACAGAATATATGATTTCTTAGGAATTTAGTTATTTATAACTATTTTGCTTTTATTTAAATTTAAGCGTCTTTATGTTACTATAAATTGATATGACTCATTTAGGCCATAAAATTTCTTTTCCTTGTGTTTATTTATTTATGATACTGTGTCATATTTTGAGTTTCCTTTATATGGGTTGCACTTTAACTTTCAAGAAAGTACTGCAATAAAGTAATCCACACACTACTATTCACATTCAGTTATGTTCATGAAAATATTTTTCATCTAATTTTCATCATATCTAAAGCCACATTTTTATAGTTGTCAGATAAAGTGTGTGTGTGTGTGTGTGTGTGTGTTTATAGGTACACTTAGAATCCCTGAAAAGTAAGATAGGGAGATAAAAATATGAGACTTCAGATATTATACAATACAAAAGTAACCTTAGAAACCAATCCTGAGATGTTCACTCTACCCTTTTATTCCCTTCTCCTGTTTTTAGACTTTATTTTTGTATTGTGATGGGGACCAGACAAGCGCCTTGAGCATATGAGGCAAGCATTGTATTCAAAGCGTCATCCCCAGCTGTGTTGGGGCCAGGGCCAAGGACACCACCTTAGACTGCTTAAACCCTAAAGTGTTGGGCTTTGTTAATCACACCCCTCCTTAGTAACACTTGGTCTCCCTTAGATTCATTCCATGATTTCCTTCCAGTCACCTTTACTGAGTATTGTTTGCCTTTCTCTGTACTGTTTTCCTCTTGTGAATTCAGTAAATAAATGAAGAGAGAATGATAAGTTGGAGTAAAGAAAATTTTCCTATTTAGAAATAATAAACGAATTGTGTATATGTTTATCATTACACTTGTGCTACCATGTGTGTGGGCGGTAGGAGGTCAGCTTGCAGGAGTAGTTTACTCCTTCCACCATGGAGACCTTGGGATCAAATTTAGGTCATCAGGCTTGGTGGCTCATGCCTTTCTTCACTGAGTCATCTTATTGGCTCAGCTTTTCCTATTATTCCAAATGGATCCCTGAAATTTTCTTTTCTAAAGCTAGAACTTCAACCACCTTTTAATTTCATCTATTTTCCCTACAAAATCTTACCTAAATCTGTAGCTTCAAGACACTTTTTTTTGTTGTTGTTTTTTTCAAGACAGGGTTTCTCTGTGTAGCCTTGGCTGTCCTGGAACTCGCTCTATAGACCAGGCTGGCCTCGAACTCAGAAATCCGCCTGCCTCTGCCTCCCAAGTGCTGAGATTAAAGGAGTGTGCCACCACTGCCCGGCTTCAAGACTCATTATTAATTAAAATCAGTTGCTAGTTGTGATTGTTTTAAGCTGTTTCGTTTTTGTTTTTGTGTCGGTGTATATGTCTCTAAGTATATGTGTGTAGGTGCCCACAGAGGCCAGAAGAGGGCAGTAAATCTGCTGGAGCTGGAGTTTACAAGTGTTGTAAGCTGCCTGGCAGGAATGCTAAAAACTACACTCTGGTCCTCTGCAAGAGCAGCGTGCACTGTTAGCTATTGAGTCATTTCTTCAGATTCTTGTCCTGTTTACATCTTCCTGGGTATAGTCCACATGACATACAGGATGCACTACATGTGACACAGGAGTTTTATTTAGTCCCTCCATTTCAGTTCTACATCCCTTTTCCTATGCCATTAGATCCCTTTCCTGCATAGCAGCGGAAAATAGTATAGTATTGATGCGATCTTTTCTTTAATTCTTTCCCTATATTAAGCACATAGATTTATGGTGTGTAAGTGAATGAATTTTTCCTTTCCAATTTCCCAGGAAATGGTAGGCTTTTAAACCTACTTTGTGTGTTGTGTTCTTTGCATAGCCAGCTGATATACCCAGTTCTGTTGAAAAGATACGTCCTACTTGATATTTCTTGGAATAAACTTGTCAGGTCCACTAAGTTCCATTTGTTCTAATATGAAAATAATTTTTAAAACAATAAAAATATTTATTTAAAAATTTGATGCTAGTTTTATTTTTAGTGCAAAGGCAAAATTACTATACTTAAAAATCTTGTCCTGTGTTTTACTGCTTAGTACTAGAATTAAAGGCAACTGAAATCCTGTTAGATACATGCCATTTCACAATTCTCTTTTCTGATACATTTAAAATCCTCTTTGAAGGAAGAAATGTTCTGTTTTCTCAGAGGATTGGCCTGTTCTTATTATTTCCACACAAATATTAAACTTGCTAGATTTCCTAAACCATTACATTATACAAAATGGAGGATGAAGTATATACCTTTCTGAACAAAGAAGACATGATAACTAATTAAAATCTGTATCATGTATGAGTTGATTCACTCCTCTACACAGCTATAATCCACTTGGTAGGGATCACAAATGGATGATAAATAATTTAACTGATCTTTTATTAGCTTTACATTCCACATAAACTAGTGATTTCTGTAAAGTGAGGATAATCATCACCATTTGAAAATGTGTTTCATAATATACAATGATTTTTAAGTTGTAGAATTTAAGTAATATAACAATACTTGTAGGATATTTAAGAAATTTTTAAGAATAATTTTCACTCTCCAAAATAATATGCCAACTGAGAATATTAATCTTCATAAATTTTGAACTTTAGGGGCTGAGAATTTTTTATTATTTTATTTTAGTCCTTTATATAATAAGTACTGCTTAATATGTTGCATAGTATATTAGCCATTCATAAAGTTATATGTATGTATACTTCTTTATATCTAGAGAGATAGCAAAAGGGAGAGAAAGAGTTATTTCTTGTTATCCATGAGAGATTTGTTGTAGGACCCTGCAGATACAAAACTTCCTACTTGCTCATGTCTCATAAAGTGGTACAATATTTGCTTATAACTTACATATATCTTTCTATTTATTTTCTACCTAAAATAAGCATTTCTGTATAACTTAGAAATCATAATTCTGTGTAAATAGCTGTTAAACTATTGTTAAGAAATAATGACAAGAAATATATCAGTATATATTTGATATAATTTTTCATAAATATTTTTTATCTATACCTTGAATCTAAGGACATGGAACCTACAACTAATTCAAAGAGCTACTATTGAAGTCATTCAATTTATATATAATTTAAATAAACATTTTATTTAATAATGTCTTTTAAAAAAATGTGCATACACTAGCCGGGTGTTTGTGATGCACCTTTACTCTCAGAACTCGGGAAACAGAAGGAGGTTAGTTTCTAAGTTTAAGGCCAGCCTACTCTACAGAGCAAATTCCAGGACAGCCAGAGCTGCAAAGAGAAACCCTATCAAAAAACAAAACAAAGCAAAAATGTATGGGTAGTATGTTCTCATCTATGGTATTTGCAGTAATATGACACAAAGCTCTAGAAGGTCACATGTAACACTGCAATGTAGGACTATTACATCAGACTAATAAAGTAGAATTCTGATCAAAATAATATGCCAAACCCCACACAGGGCTCCAGTTACTTAAGGAAAGCTTGGAGTAGGAAAGGTGCTTCACCCCAGAGAAGAGCGCACCAGTTAGTTGTCCAGTGCTCAGATAGTTAGCCCTGAAAACATGCAGACGCCAGATGTGAATCTAGTGGAAATAGAAAACAGAATTTAGATTTATACAAATGCCTCACATAAAAGCCCAACAGTGGTCAGTGACCATCAATAGAATGTTGTTCATGGGCCATTTGGATATTTAAAGGAGTAATACAGGTCTTTTATATAGAATAAAGGATTCTCAGAATGCTGATAAAATCAAAGGGTGCAATCAGCAGGAGAACAATCTATAAAGTCATGCAGGATGCAGGGAATAAAGGAATGTGAAGTACAGATATTTGATACAAAAGTAACTTTGTATCAGAAATCAACAATTTTCAAGAATTTGGAAAGTAAAAAAGAAGTCTATAGCAGCCTTTAAAAGGAAGGTTTATGCTCTATAACTTGCTGCCAGGGTGGTTGATCTGTGACTGGCAGGAACTAGGATTTTGAATCTGAATTTGTTGAGGTCCTTAACCAACAGTGTTTCAAATTCCTACAAATGAAGAGAGAAGCAGAACGAGAAAGTAAACAATCCAGTGATACAAAGAGACAGTTCATTAGCCTCATTACTTGAAGTGTGGAAGTACATCTGTGAACTGGGCATCAGCAAGGTGGAGTTGTCCATGGAGGACATTGAAACCATCTCGAACACCCTCCTTTATGATGGGAAAGTGGAGATGACTCTCGTTGCTGTGAAGTATGGCACTGTTGGTAGTGTGGATGGACACATGAAACTGCCAGGACAGTCAGTCCAATCCTCCCACCTACAGGCTTGGTCCAGGCACCCTGTGGACTCTGTCCAGTTTTTGATGACTGCCATGAAGGTAGTAAACTTTAACCACCTAATTGCATTTGCATGACAGGGTGGCTCGAATTTTAATAAAGAACTGAGAATTTTACTTACATTTGGCAAGTGGAATTACTGAAGAGCAAATAATGATGGAACATCAAATTTCTTTGAAAGCATTCTTTACACTGATAGATACTGACTCACTGCTATAAAAACATTTATTAAGACAACACAAAGAAAATTAAGTTTAATGGGGAAGTTATTCTTCAGTAAGTAAAATAACTTGAAGCACTAGAAGACCATAACTTTTGATAGCTCAAGGAAAAAGAAGCCAATAAAGTCTGCTGCTCTACTGACCTCACTCCCAAATGTTATTTTCCAGGAAATATTTTCAGATGAGTGATATTCTATCCCAAGGGGATCTTACTTATCTTTCATTGTTAAAGCTGTAAGTTTTACTTCTGGCTTAATTGTATTATTTGCCAGAATTTTTTCCCAGATTCTTACTCTATTTCTACTGTGTGATCCTCCCATCTACTAGCACCAAATTCAAATGTTGTAATCTAATTCCTATGTGGAGTGTGATAAGTAGGGCCTTTGGTGGCAGATGAGGTGACAGATCGTGTATATAGTCTTCATGAATAGAATTAGGGCCTGTAAAGAAGAGACCCAACGTGTTCTGTTGCCTCCCTGTCATGAAAGAACACAGGGAAAAGTATAAGCAAGCTGGCCCTCATCAGACGTAATCTACCAGCAACATGGACTTCCCAGCTTCAAGAAACTTGATAAATTATTTTCTTGATTAAACCATTACTCTACAGTGTTGGATTAAAGCAGATAGAAAAACTTGACAGTATCTGATCTTTTAAATAAAACCATATGGGTGTGGTAGTGCACTCCTTTAATGCCTATACTTGGGAGGCAGAGTTGGGCAGATTTCTGTCAGTTCAAAGGCCAGCTTAATCTCTACAGTTAGTACCAGGACAGCTGTCTAAGAAATAAAAATAGATCATTGCCCTTCATTCACTCTTTTGAGGTGTGGGAAATAGGTGTTTCTTACCCTGTTTTATAGTGGTCTCCTTGTTTTTTTTTTTTATCCTTTTCTAAAATCATGGTGTGCCTATCTTAGTAGAAAGCCATCACTATGCAGTTTGCCAGTCTCATCAGGCATTTGCATACTAAGTTAATTTGCATGTTGTTGTACAGAAGATAGTCATATGCCTTTTAAGGATCTCAGCAATTGTGTTTTTAGCTTTTGTTTTTGTTTTTAAGACAGAGTTTCTCTATTTTGCCCTGTCTGTCATGGAACTCACCCTGTAGACCTTGCTGTCTTTGAACTCAGAGATCTACCTCTCTGGTACTGGGATTAAAAATCTTCTCCACTACGCCCAGCTTACTTTGTGTTTTAAGTTTCTTTATGTCAGCCATGGCCAACTGAAAGGATTCCAACTGCACTCCTCTTAGGGGCTGAGCTCTACCACCATTTGCAATGTTCTACACGAACACCATGGAAGAGTTACCTTGAGATAAATGGGCCCAATAAAATCAAGCTTGTTAGCTCATTTTTATTACATGAATTTTGTGGCCAGCTATAGAATTAGCATTTAATGGCAAAGTTCTTTTTAAGTGTTAGATTATATGTAAGGTACAGAAGGTTCTAAAAGCCTGATACTACACGCTTCTTCTTCGCTTGTAGTAAGGGCTAGTATGGTAAAAACAAGGTTCAGTTTTCCTGGACCTGCCTGGTCTATCAAATAAATATTAGTCTTATTTTAAGAGAAAACCAAATATAGAAGAGTTACAAAGGAGAAAAAAATTGTTTTCTAAATATACTCTATATATTATGTCTTTCTTTGTTAGAGATAAGAGTCTCACTATAGCCCAGACTGTCCTGGAATTTACTTTATGGCCTAGAATGGCCTTGATCTTTTACTTTAGCCTCTCAGATGCTGTGATTACAGGTTAAACTGCCATTCCTAGCTTTATATTATGTCTTGGTAATTAGATACTGATTTTTTAAATTTGCAACTAGTGGCTAGAAGTATCCTTTGCCTCACCAGAATAAAAAGATACTTAATTTTTTCCTTGTAGCATATTTTTTCACTCTGAGTATTTACTGGCAAGCATAGATAAATTTAAAACTATAGCAACTGTTCTGTATAGTAAAATGATTTATGATCCAAAGAAATTATGGGCCACCAAAATCATGACACCACAAAATCAAATTGCAGATCTTTTCCACTTAGTGATAGGTATTTTGCCCACCTGAGAATACACACTCTAGTCTGTTGAGGACCTTTTAAAAAATGATGCATACAGCCAGTCATGGTGGCATACAGCTTTAATCCCAGTACTCAGGAGACAGAGACAGGCAGATCTCTGAGTTCATGGGCAGCCTGGTCTAAATGAGTGTGTCCAGGACAGCTAGGACTCTATTACACAGAGGAGCCCTGCCTGGGAGATTGGGGGGGGGGGGGTGACAAAAAAGTGTTCCATACAAAGTCAGACATCACGAGTCCATGATTTGATGATTTTTTAAATGATAGTAATGTGTATTTTCACATGAAACTTTTAATCTGGTCTGGCAATAAATACATTTTTATTTTAAGGGTTTTGATGGTGATCAGTTGAATTCTGTGATTGGGCACAATGATAGAAAACTCTTGGCCTGGCTCAACTGTCAGCCCAGCAATGAAGGGGTAGGTGGAGGCACAACTACAGAATATGTGCCCTATAGCAGTGTGATCCAGTAAGACAGGATCTTGAACTCAATCTGTCTACAAAACCCTCCTGCTGGATTTATAGGTATGCACCATAACATCTGTCCACATAGCATTTTTCTGTCATGATTGAAATAGTGTATATTGTTTAGTACAGTATAACCTGGAACCAGCTTTCTGGTCAGCACTTAAAACAGTAAAAATTAAAGAATTGAGTTTTTATTCACTTGCCTATGGGTACTGCTCATATTAGGCAGCACAGCTCAACAATCAGAAAGCTCTGTTGAATACTCTCCCTGGGGATTATTAAATATCACACTGAAATATATTAGTTTATAATTAAAATACGTTTTTAAACAACTCATTTTAAAGGTTGGAAAAGCAAATTAATTTTAAAAACATTAAATTATTAATCATTTCTACATGAACAACTACAGTAGACCTATATGATTGTTTTCCTGTCTTTCAGAAGTGCCTATTGTATAAAAGTTGGCTTTTTCCTAGCTTAAATTACAGTTAGAAACCCCCAAATCATTTCAGGGTAAAACAATAGTTTTACATTGACTATAGGTTTGATAAAAGTGTGGAAAATCATATTCCCGAATCCATCACAAGCTCTGCATCACCAAGTGTAAGTGTACTGGAAATCCTTAGCATCACAGTAATCACAAGATACTGAGAAGTAATAGTTTGTGTGTGTGTGTGTGTGTGTGTGTGCGCGCGCGCTTCCTATGAATATTAGTGGAAACATTAAATATAAAAAGAAAAAAGCATTCCAATGTTTCTGGCCCCTGAGCTATAGGGGGTGGGGTGATCTAGTTTGTAACTAGAGCTGAGCACTTCATAGTCGTAGTCTCTGCACATTGGTTATACTGTACTACACTCTTGTCCCTCATCAGAGAAGCCTCTTTTTTGCAGTTGTAGGCAATACACAGAACCACAGATTTCATTTGCTTACCTTTACATAAAGATTCTGTCAGTGCAGTTTTCATAGAAGTAGTGTTTTGTTACAAATGCTGTAACATGAAATTTTCACATCTTACAGTTTACGTTCCATTTTAAAGGAATATCTAATTAAGTTTGGAGTCTAAGAGACTGATTTGTTTTTAGCTTTTTCTCCTTTAGCAAATTATTTATACAAGGAACTCAAAATTCTTATGATTTGGTTAATTCTGACCTTTTTTAATGTCACCAACAAGAGAAAATTACTATTTCACCATTTTAAATTTTCATGTAACTTTGAGCTATTTGGTATAGTTTAATATTTTCTGTTGGCTGGTTATATATTATAACTATAACCCACTCACACTGTCTTATAGTTTATTGATTTCTAAATCCTAAACTTTGAAATAAGTAAGTTGCCCATGTTTATAACTGCAGCCAATATGTCCATGGCACACGCTTCCTACAACAGTGTGTACATGGATTCAGGGGTTATGTAAGATATTCATTCGCTACAGACCTTCTATTTATATGGAAATACATCAACAGTTCTTCTGTGTAAAGAATCAAAGCCTCCCAGAGAAGGCTTTGTTTTCATTGCTTCAGATGGGAAAACAGAAGATAAACTAGCTTTTGGAGCTTGTTTTTTGTTTCTAATAATTAAGGAAGTGCTCAGTACAAGAATTAAAATTAAGTGAGACTGGGAGGAGAGAAGGGACGGGGGAGTATAAAGTGAATAAATAATGAAAAAAGAATTAAAATAGAAAAAACTATTGATGGCAGAGTTGAAATAATTTCAGAATTAAAATAATAACTGTTGAATTTCTATTTTCTGGCCTGCTTAGTAAAATAAGGATGCATGTTTTTTGTGCCGATAGCATGTAAGTGAATAAATAAATGAGGAAGAAAGGATAATTCTTCACAGAAAAACTCCAATTTTAAGAATGCATAGAACAATGAAAGAAATAAAAATGCTTACCATAGCACAGTAGTAAGTGTTGAACTCAATGAGTAAGTACTAAACCAGTGGAAAAGGCATGGGTGTATAGTGAGATATTTGGCTGCTAACTTCATTCCTTATATATTCAGAACCACCAAACTGTAAACCATTTGTTACTGTAAATCTCCAACCCCAATAAGCTTGTGGAAAGAACATACAACTCAGTTAGAATATCTATAAGCTGCATGCCTACATTGGGCAGATAAACACTACACTCACTACTCTATTCCCCAGCTATGCGATCCCTTGCTACTTGCGGCCTCTCCAGGCTACATGGTTCTGCTCCATCTTACTTCCACTTCTTCTTCCTCCATCTTCCTCTATCCCCTCAGTCTTCTCATCTCTCTCTCCTTCTTCCTGTCTCCCCTCCCTTAAAACCCCCAGTCCCACCTTTCCCTTCTACTGCCCAATCACAGGCTCTAGCCTTTATTTGACCAGTTAGAATGGGGAGAAGGTTCATATGAAATCACCTGAGTGATCTACTCCTCCTGGAGGCAGCCCCTCTTGAGGAAGCAAAATTAGCATCACAATACAAACAGCACCAGGGCAATCCACACAACTGTCCATTAAGTACTTTTAAAATAATTCCCTTCAGTGACTTCACTGTTCAGTAACCTTTTGTTATTGTGGAAATGGGGAATATTTGGTCATTATTTTTCTATGGACTGTGGGGTTTTAAAAATTTTTTGTTTGAAATTTTTTGTTTTTGGAATTAAAATATAATTACATCATTTCCTTTCTTCCCTTTCCTCCCTCCAGATCTTCCAGTTTGCCCCCCCTTCTCAGATGTGTAGTCTTTTTTCTTTTAATATTAGTGTGTGTGTGTGTCTTCTGTTTTCCTTACTCTCTTTTTTTTTTCTTTTCTCTCACCTCCCCCCATCCCTCCAGTCCACCTGTCCTCACACCTTAAGTTAAGAAAAGGGTCTTTCATGTTTGCCACACTGGTTCTGAATGCTTAGTCTCCTGCTTTAGCCTCTTAAGTAGCTAGGACTAAAAAGTAACAGATCATGATCACAAAAGAGCCTTGATACTTGATTTTTAGTGACTGTTCGTAAAAAACAAAAGGCAAGCTTTAGTTAAAATATAGCTTTGTGTCCTTGCGCTCTTTTTAAAAATACTTGTCAGTAATTGTTTGCCTTTATCTGGGGTCTTCTACCATTCAGAATTGAAGATGATAAGTCCAGAAAGCAGTGTTTGGAAGGGTGTTATTGGTAGATACTCTGTAAATAAGAGCAAGCACAGAAATAGTTGAGTATCAGGCCTCACTCACTGTATCCTTTCTGCTGCTGCAGCATTTGAACAGTGCACATGGGGTTTGTTTGCTTTTTTGCTTTTTTGTTTGTTTGTTGTGAGCAATATGTAAACAGTATGTTTAATTTCTGTAGTAGTCATTAAATTTAACTTGTGTAGAATAGATGTTTTTAAACCCCTGTTGGCCCTCATTCACTGTTTTTAAAACACAACATTGTACTTGGTTTAATGTCTTTCCTACAAGTAGCTCAGCCATAGCACAAACTCACACAGTATTGAGTACCATTGTTAGAGTAGGTAAGTTTTACCAGTTATTTACCCTGCCATTTGTGGCACTTCCAGCAGTAATCATAGACTTCAACATTGCTGAAGATATCTGTGGTAGGAAAGGAAAAGGGCTTATCCAAACAACTGATTTGTTGGTCAGAGATTGGGGCAGAAAACTGATAGCCTATAACTAGAAGTGACCCAGCATTTTGAGTACTTTCTAGTCACATTTTCTCTATATACTGTGTCATAATGAGTATTGAGCTAATGCAGTTTTGAGCAGATTGCCAAGCTACTCTTCAGTATGAAGAGAGTAGTTCACACTTTCTGTCGTGTGTCATCATAAGTATCTTACTTTACAGTAGCAGTTAGGCTAGCTGAAGAGACCTAGGCTATTTATTGCCTCTTCTGAACTTCTCTTGGATTACAGAATACTTTAGTTTGCTGTGTAGCAAGTACAAACTGGATGAAGCAGAATGGCAATGGAATGTCTGGGTCTGAGAATATAGAAAAAAATAATCATTGTGTTTCAGTTATCAGATTCCTGGTTTGAATAGATTTTTAAAGATTTGTTTCCTGAAAATATTTGGAAATTTCTTTATCTTTTTTAACTTCCTTTCTTTAACAAACTGTTCTTTGATCTCTTTGTAGGATATGAGATTAATATACTAGTTTTACATTTCCAATGTAAGATGACTGTTACTCATTTGTTGTTATGACTTCTGTTGTACTCTCCCAAGTTTTTATGTCCTTTTCATTTTTCTTCTTAGCTCCAGGCTTCATAGCCTGGAGATCTACATGTCCCTCCAAAATTCATAGGTAGAATTTAATTGGCTCATGAATTTGAATGGGAGAAAAATAATTACAATTTATTTTCAACTAGCCCAGTTGAATTTTAACATCTTCACCTTTAAATGTAGACAGCTATGAACTGTGATTTTTAATATCTATTCTAGTAATATATATCATAGATACTTTTATGACACAGTGTCTTTTAAATTACATTATCATTGCTTTGAATGTATGGTAGATACTAGATTATTATTAGATCTTAGATTGTAATATATTATAGAAGAATGCTATATAATTACCTCAATTGTTTTTCATTGTCAACTATATTTCAGAAGAATTAGTTTCTTATAGATATCCATGGGTTTTAAAATGTGATTTTGAGAAAGAACACTTCACCACATAGCCAAAAGAATCCCTGCACGAAAATGTTTACAAATCCCATTTGTTCCTTAACTGTTTGATCTTCCTACGTTCCCCATAGTACCCTATCTGTGTCTGCAGTGATGCCTATTCTAGCTTTCAGATCTTTTTCTGCCTTTAGTGGCTACAGCACTTAACCTGTACTTAAATGCTACCAGCCTCCTAAGCAAAGTCTCTGTTAGTTGTTCGATATGCATACATTGCAGGAAGAATTTTAAGAGCATTAAATTTAAAGTAAATGGTTTCTGTGATAAATCTGTTCTTTCTCTTTCTGAGTCCCCACTAACCTGGGCTACTGAGACCTTCTGACCCAAAATTAAAATAAAAGCTGGTTTTCTTTTGGCTACTTTCTCAGTAAAGCGTTATTAAGACATTATCAACAACATCATTATGATCGTTACAATGATCATTACGATGATACAAGATCAAGACATATCACTAATAAGGACACTGTGTTCATTCTTAGACAAGTTTCTGGATATGTATTATTCCTCTAGGGAAAATTCATAAATATGAATTTGTCTTTCAATTTATGAATTCATAAATATTGTCTTATGAGGTCATAGGGTCACTGAATACTTAAAATGCATTGATGACTGCCAGACCATTCTCTAGAACGTGATGTTTTTGTTTCCTTAGCAGAACATGAGGGTTCCTATTACTCCACGCCTATGTCAGCATTGCTGCTGTCCTGGTACCACCTATTCAAATGGGTGTGGATTGATGTTCTGAGCAAGTTTGTTACACTTTTTAAAGTGTCTGCTTGAGTTATTGGGCCATATTTAATTGAGTTGCTTACTATTATTGGTTATTTGTAGATATTCTTTATAAATTCTCAATAAATTCTATGTCAATGTTCTATATTCTATATTTATTAAATATTGATTCTTTTTATAAAATACTTTTATGTCTTGTACTTGAGTTGTTGGGTTGATTAACATTATAATGCTTATGACAGACTAGTTTATATCTTTCATTTAGTAGTAGAGAAATTAGATTCTTAGACACACAGAAAACGAATATGACCGAAGCACTGAAGGCTTAAGAGAGGCTTTGCAAATTTACCTTTAAAGTAAAAAAATACAAATTGTATATTTTAAATGTTTTGTATAACAGATTAAGCTTTTGAGACATTTATAAAATAAAATTGTAGTTGCAAGATGATTATAGGATTTATAAGATAAACATAGTCTAGATGGGGATAATCCTTCCAAATAGAAATATATAACCTTATTTGAAGAGGATATCATATGTATGTATATGTGAGAGAATGTATAAAATTTATGAATGTGAGGCTCAAGTCAAATGACTTCCCTGTTTGCTTTCATGATAGCTACAGAACAAGGCCATAATTTGTTCTGCTATATCACTCTTTAGTGAAAATACATAACCTAGGTTTACCAGTAAATGAAAACTGATAGATAATATACATTTCCTTTCTATTTATGTTAACTGTATTTCTTAATTGTGAAGACAAATATGTGTACTTCCTTTGTGTTTTAGTATTCTTTGCATCATACTTGTTAATATAGTTCCTTGGGGAATGATTTAGATTTTTTCATTTAGTCCTTTATCACATGAGATTTTCATCAGGGAAAGGGGAAAGTTAAAAGGTTTATTTTTCCTTTGTTAACGTGAATGATGTAAGTAACAATCCTATTTTTACGTTCTACTCTGAAAAAAAAAAATGCTTTAAAGAGTTAAATTAATACTACCATTCACCATGCAGTATTACTACAATCTGATGATATAAACCATGATTATAGAAAATGACCCATCATTTTTAGAGTTCCTTTCCATTCATGTAGTGTAGTAGGAATGTTAATGCTTCTTGTGTTAAGTGTACCAACATAAGTGTACCACACATACTAGAAATGCATTTGCAATAGTCATCGACACTTGGGAACCTTCCAGTGATCTCAGGTCACAGTTATGTTGATATTAACATACAAGATAGATAAAACCAGCCTAATGTATACCTCTGGATTGTTTGGGAGAATTTAAAGTTAATAATTTTTTACATTGTAAAAATTATTTTATATTATATCAATGTCAGAAGACAACTTGAAAAGCTAGTTTTCTCCTTCCTCCTTCTGGATCCTGGGGATCAAACTTTTGGTGTCAGGTGCTTTTTTTAGCTGCTGAATGCTTATGCATAGGGTTCATGCACATATATCTACACACTGGCCCTCATGTAATAAAATTATTAGCCCTGTAAGTAAATTATACAAGATAAAACATAGAGCAGTTGTATCATTAAAGTAAAATGGTTCATGCCTAGTAAGCATACTGATACATAAAATGTATTGCTTGGCATAATGTGTACTGTAAGTTGTTTCCTGAATTCATGATTTTACTTTTTGTGGTTCAGAAATGGTCAAGCATGATCTAAGAATACTAAGTGGAAAATAATAGAAATAATACATCACGAGTTTTAAGTAACCTTACTGTAGTGTGTTGTTACTACAGAAGAGCCTTAGGCATTAAGAGAGCTATGAGTAGTAGAAACAAGCCTTAAGTGAAAGTGAGTGTCTAAATTGTTCAGAGGGATTATAAACATGTTTAACATATACCCTTTTATATTCTAATTTTTGTATTAATTGTTCTGTTTCTTTTTACTTATTTTTTAGTCTTCTACTATACCACATTGATCAACTTTTTACCATAAACATGTATGTACAAGCAAAAAGGAGCAGAGTACAGGGTCTTATAACTTTAGACATCTAAAGGCAATCTTGGAATACATCACATATGGATAAAGGAAAATATTCCATAGATTTTTGCTTGTACTAATCAGGAGCTTTCCACAATATTATATGTTAATTATTCCAACTGAGAAAAATTAAAAGAAAACATTGTTATAATTTGACTTTTAAATAAACACTGGTAACATTAGAAACATGCACAAAATGGAAAATGATGAATCAAGGTAACCCACCGTGTCCCGTTTTATAATGCAGGTATCCTTTGAACACTTACTATCTGAACCCAGGAAATAAATTCATATAAGTGCACATATTCATTGCCTTTGAACCAAATAAGTTCAGATTATACAGTTTCTTTTGCCTTCTCAACCTGCCTTTAAAACTGTATGAACTGCAGAACCAAATCGATTTGAGTTTGAAAAATGATCATGATACTCATAGTAGGATTTATATTACGATACCATATGGTCTTACCTTAAGAAATAAGCTGGTGTTGGGAGTTCTGTCACTATCCCTGACTTGCTTTTTCTCTTTTCGTTTTTCCATCTCTGTAGAAATACAATTAGGTTAAATCCTATTTAGATTTGGTAGATCTAGAAGTCTTATCCTGTAAAGTCAAGCATAATGATGTATACATGTAATATTAGCACTTCTGAGGTGAAGTAAGAAGGATCAGGAGTTCAAGGTCATCCTTGGCTGCATAAGGAGTTTGAGGCTAACTTGAACTACATGAGACTTTATTCCAGAATTATCTATAGATACATGTTCATATCCATACAGAGTGTATGTAACATGTACGTGTGCATACAAATACATACATAAATACATGTATACATATATACCCCTACCTTTTTGTTTTGTATAACTGACAAATAGTCTTGTATAGGTGTCTGGTTATTTTGCACTATACTGCCTGATGTCTGTGTGTGTGTGTGTGTGTGTGTGTGTGTGTGTGTGTGTGTGTACATATTTACATACACACATACAAAATCAGTCAGAAGTCATGAATGACTGACTATGCTTCTCAGCTCTTACTGTCATGTCTTTGTTTTAAAATGTAGAGGTAGGAAGATGGCTTAATCAGTCCCTACCATGTAAGTGTTAGTACCTGATTTTAGGTCGTTAGTATGCATAGGAAAGCTGGGTGTGGTAGCCATGGAGATGTTCCCACAGGAAGATCCCTTGAGCTCAGTGGTCAGTAAGCCTAGTAAATTGGATGAGCTCCAGGTTCAGTAAAAAACTCTTTCTTAAATAAATGAGATGGACGGTGATCACATGTGACATCCAGTGTCAACCTCTGGCCTCCACACATCTGCATACACAAACAAATACATGCACCAGACATACACACACAAAAAATGAACTTTTCGTGCTACATACTGCCAAGGTATATGTGAACACTTGCACTTATAAATCAAAATTAATACATTATTTTTGTGTAGTCAGATAGATGAATGTCAATATTTTGTGTAACTCACATATAATAGGGACTCACTTGCTAAAATGGATCAATTTTACTATTATTGTAATATTAGGCTTTATTTGATCCCATGTTTTTCTTTTTCAATTTACAGTTAAATTCTAAAAGTTTATTAATTTGGAACTCTTTAAAATAGATGCCAACATGAATTCTAATGCAGCAAAAGTCTGTAGTGGTCATCAATGGTGAATTTTTATTTGCTGTCATTATAATTTGTCTAGTGAGAATTTGAGTTTCTCATCTATAAGAATTTATTTTCTATTCTCTCTCTAGATAATACTTTGATTCCTTCCTGTCTTTTCCTAGCCTCACCAAAGTGGCTTATTTAATATAATTTACTCCTTCATCAGGGAGCATAATGCAAAATAACCAAACACCTATACAAAACCATTTGTCAGTTATTCAAAATAAAAAGATGGGGGAATAAGTTGTCTTATAACTCAGAGCTACTTCATTTGTTGTCCATAAAAGTGAATATCATGTTTATCCAGTGAACTCCCGTGACTGAGTGACTAGTTGCTTCATGAATTATTAAAGTGTTTCCACCCTGTTATTTTATGATATTTATTTTAAAATTTCATATATGTATTCTACATTTGCATTATTTCTCCCTCTTCTCCCTTTAGCCCTTCCCCCAAGAAACATTGCTTTAGTGCTTTGTCATGTCTCAGCCTGAAGAGAATAGAAACCTTAAAATATGTTCATGCCATGTTTAGTGAATGCTTTTCAGTATGGAGAAAAAAAGTTTGCTGAGATTCTTGCTTACTAGTAGCTGGAAAGTGTCAGATGGAGCTGCTGTGCACATGCCACAATGTGAATTAGAACTTGGCTTGTACTAGCATCATATAGCAACTTCTCTATTTGCTTGTAGTGCATAGGCACTGTCCAATAATTCTCCAAATTATAATTTCTGTATTTTCAAGAATAGGTACCTAACCATGAGATGAAATAACTTGTACTTAAAAGAAGAGATACTGATAGACTCTTTCTTAGAGCTTTAATCTTATTACTTACTAGTGAGTAAAGAGAATTTCAAAAGCATGTTTCAAACTAAATATTATGAGGAGCATTGTGTGTCTTGTCATTCTTTATTCTAAAGCAGTGTTTTTCAACCTGTGGGTCACGACCTCTTTGGGAGTCTAATGACTTTCACAGGGGTCAGGTCACCTAAGATAATCAGAAAACATGTATTTCTGATAGTCTTAGGAACTGAGACACCACTCTTCTGTCTCCAGACAGTCCGCCTATGTGTAGATAACCCTGCATATAACTACCTGGACATAGACACCCCCACACAAATGCAGGGTTATGTGATAGGGTTGACACTATAAGGTACTTTGTCAGACCAGTCACACATGTGTAGCGAGCAGCTATTGTGTTGAAAGCAGCAGTATTGGAGGTAAAACAACACTTTATGAATTACAGTTGCTGGGTAAATGTAAAATCATATACTGTGAAATCATTAATTACTGCAAAAAAGAATAATATCTGTACCATGGGAACTTAATTTTTTATATTCCCAATGTGAATACTGCCCCCTTGTGGTACTTACAAATATATAAGGAAAAAAATAAAAAAGGTTAATCATAGGAAACATTAATGAACTGTATCGACTGAACTATGCCATGTATGATCTTTTGTATTATTAAAGCTATTGTTATATATTATTCCCATTAGAAAACCATCCCATGACAGTGGATCATGTAGAGAAGAACATTAAGAAAAGAAAATGTAGTAAGAATTTTTTTACAGTATGGTTTCACCTCAATAAGTACAGCAGGAGTTGAGAAACTATAATGTGGTATTTGTTGTGAAGCTGAACAAACTAAAAATCCATTTTGATAGCTAGCATCTGAGCTTTGCTGGCAAGGATACCAACTATTTTAGAAGCAAAGATAATGGACTCAAGAAAACCAGACTTGACACTGGTGGCAGGTACCACAAACAAAATGTAGCAGCCATGGAAGCTTCATATTTGGTGCCATTCAGACTTGTTGAAGCTGTGAACTCTCATACTATTGGTGAAGATTTACTGTTGCCAGCGGCCTAAGACATTGTTCAAGTTATTATTGGAGATGAATTTGTTACGCAGTTAGGTGCAATTTTTTTATTTAATGACACTATCTACTGAAGAATAGATGGCATGTCTGCTGATATTCTTGGTCAGGTAATCCAGGAAATAAAATATATTCTACTTCCAATATTCAGTATCCAGCTTGATCAATCTACAGATGTTGCAAATTGTTGACAGTAACTGATTTATGCAAGGTGTATTAATGATGGCGACTCTAAAGATGAATTTCTTTTTTGTAAACGTCCTGAAACAACAATTCTGCATGTGATGTATTTAACACAGTTGATTCATTTTTTTAAAGAGCACAAGATCTCTTGGGGAAAGGTTTCTGCCCTAGCTATCCTAGAATGGTTATCTGGATTTCAATGTTTGATACTGAAGTCACCAGAAGTCATTGGAACTCACTGTATGACTTATTACCAATGAAGACACTACCACAAGAGTTACAAAAAGTAATGATAGGCACCATAAGTTCTGTCAGTTTTGGCAAAGAGAGTACTTTAAACAGTCTGCTGTTTTTGAAACAGTGCGATGAGTTGCATGCACCAAACAAAGCTCTATTTAATACTGTAGTAAGATGGTTCAAGATGAAAAGTTTTAAAATGTGTTTTAGAGCTTTGTGATGAACTCAAAATGTTTTTTTAATAAGAAAGCAAGACCGTAGTTTAAAGCACTTTTCAGTGATAAAAGTTAATAACAGAAGATAGCTTACTTTGTTAACATCTTTACCATCTAAAATAACTTAAATTTATCACCAAATGTAGCATGCCTCAATTTGTATGAAAAGGTATGAAAAGTATTATTCCAAATGAAATTTCTGGTTTGGCCAGGGGAAAAAAAGGATAAAAATAAATTTTACATGTTACCTACCTTAGCTGCTTTCTTTGAGGAAAATGACATTGAACCAGACAAAAGGATTATGATGATAATTTCTATGAAAAAGCACTTGGACATGCTTGCAGATGAAATTTTATTATATTTTCATATCTACATGACACCATTTGTACTTGCCGAAAGCCCTTTCACAGTCAAAGTTGATATTTCTGAGACAGTACAAGAAGAGTTCATTGAGCTTATTGACAGCAATATAGCAAGAACTGATTTCTCCACAGTGCTTGTTACAGACTTCTAGAGCACATATTTCCAGTCCTGTCCTGTTCTCTCTGAGACTGTGTTGCACTGCCTTCTTCCATTTCCAACACCATATCTTTGTGAAACAGAGTTCACCAGCTTGTTGGTTATCAAGTCTAAATATATAAGTAGACTCATGGAAAATATTCTTCGTTGTCCTCTTGCAGGGACTACCCCAAGAATTTCTGATCTGCTCAGAAAGAAGCCATCCCAACCTTTGCACTGACATTGGCTTTTTACATATACTGTCACAAAATGTAGCAATGTAGTTTACTGTTGTTATATTAAGACTGTTAGCCATACTATGCCATGCTTCAAAACAAATTTTTATTTGTAATTAGAAATAAATATTCCATAATACATAATTACATATTATTTTTGTGATTAATCACTATGCTTTAATTATGTTCAACTTGTAACAGTGAACATACATCCTGCATGTATATCAGGTATTTATATCACAATTCATAACTGTAGCAAGGTTAAAATTATAAAATAGCAACAATAATAATTTTATGGTTGTGGTGTCACCACAACATCAGGAACTCCTAAAGGGTTTCAGCATTAGGAAGGTTGAAAACCACTGTTTGTAAAGGATCTCTGGTGCCATCTACTGAATGACTTTTTAGGGAAGACGATAGGGGAAAAGAAATTTAGAATTTTCACTTAATCTTTTTAAAATTAATTTTTCACTAATAGACCTTATTATATATTTTCAGATGTGAGCTTCACTATTTTATTCGTGCTGGCCATCAACTTTAAATTCTCTTGCCTCGGCCTCCTGAGTATTAGTATTATTGGCATATACCACCATTCCTAGTATAATCTGTTTTTTAAAGAGTGAATTTAAGTTTTTAGATGGTTAGAAAGTTCAGTGTTCTCATATATTTTTCCCACATTCTTTAAATTTTCAGTTTAAACAGCATATTATATTGTGTATAATTGATAAATCAACAATTGATGAATATCATAGCCAAAAGTAACATGGGGATGAAGGAGTTTATTTCATTTTAGACTTTCAAGTGGCAGTCCAACACTGAGAAAAGTCAGAGCAGGAACTCAAGCAGGGCAGAAACCTGAAGGCAGGAACTGAAGTAGAAGCCACAGAAGAATATGTAGCCTTGTCTGTACTGGAACTCACTCTGTAGACCAGGCTGGATATGAACTCAGAGATCTGCCTGCATCTATTCTTAGTGCTGGGATTAAAGGCATGCACCACTATGGCCTGTTTTTCTTTTCATATGTTTTGGCAGATTGCTTTCCAAGAAATCAGTCTACTCCCTTTGACCATGAACTTCCTCATAATTTTTCTTTCTCTTTTTAATTAATTGGCATCTACAGTAATGACTCATTTTATTTTAGATTCTAGTAAGTTTGTATATTTTTCTTATTCTTGATATCATAAGGGCTATCAAACTGATTATTTTTTCAAAGAACCAAATGAACTTGGGTTTTTTTAAAGGTGTGAAATACAAACAATATTCTTTTGTCCATTTATTTATTCACGTAACATTGTGATCACAGCCCCCTCTCCTCCTAGTCCCCCTTCACACAGCTCTTCTTCCCCTATTTTTTCCTCTGAGAAGGGGAGATGTCCCCCTGTGTAAACCCATCCTGGCACATCAAGTCACTGCAGCACTAGGCAAATCCACTCCCCGAGGCCAAACAAGGCAGCCCAGTTAGGGGAACAGAGGCCGGGATACAGAGTCAGGGATAGCCCCTGCCACAGTTGTTAGAGGACCCACCTGAAGTTGAAGCTGCACATGTGCTACATAATTTTCAGGGTGTAGGGGGTGTAGGTCTAGCCTATGTATGCTCTTGGGTTGGCCATTCAGTCTCTGGGTACTGCCAGGGGTCCAGGTTAGTTGATTATGTTGATCTTCCTGTGGAATTCCTATCCTCTCTGGGGCCCACATCAATCCTCCCAACTGTTCCACAGAAATCCCCAAGCTCCATCTAATGAGAAACTATATTCTTTTATTCTAGTTTAAGCAATATAAACTCTTGATGACTTTAAAGCAAGAAAAGTTCTAGATTAAGTTTTTCCCCTTAATCCAGTTTTTGCTTTCATTGTTTCCACATGCTCTCTAGACCTTATATGGCACTAGAACATAGAGGCATAAAGAAGGGGAATACAAAGATGCTTCTTTCTGGGTTAATGAATGGCCCAAGAGTTTTACTCTAGAGTTTAACACATCTGAATGAATTGTGTATTCACAATATAGTGAATATGGAAATTTTTATTTTAAATGAATCATCAGTTTGAAACAATGCTTAAGAATTTTGAATGATGAATTTAAAATATCCTTTAATATAATGGGAATTTATAATCAAGGAAGTCTTTTGTTCTAGAAATAAAGATTAGGACTGTAAGAGTCTCACTAAAATAAAATGCTGGGGTGAAAGCATAATAAAACTGCAAATTAGACAAGAAAGAAATCTGTATCCAGAGGAGGAAATTTTCTCTGGGAATTTATCAGGAAGGACACATGAGCCTTCTGGGTATCCTTATCTTTTCATCTTGTTTGATCAGGTTTTCTTTGCTACCGCGAAACCAGGTTAGCTTGCCCACAAGCTTTTGGAAATTCTCTTGTTTCTGTGTCCCATCTCCCTACACACCCTACTGATTACAGATGCTTATGTTACTGTGTCCAGGGTTTTGATTCATTCTGAGCATCTGAACTCAGGTCATTAGGCTTGTTCATTCAGGAAGTGCCTTGACAGCTAAGAATCTAAATTCACACAGAAATATGAAGTTTATTTTATAATTATGGGTCAATCAACTCCAGGAACCTGATAAAACAAAACAAAACAAAGAACACATCAAAATTAATCTCAGAACATTCCCAAATACAAAGTTCTCTGGAATGTTTACTTTTTCCCAAATAAATAGATCATAACATACAAAAGTAAGATTCATTAAATAAATAGATCATAGCATACAAAAGTAAGATTCATTGCAAAAGTATTGGAAGAAAATAATAAAGAGCAAGCCCAGACCATCAAAGGCTGAAATACAAAAATGAGAAGGTTTGGGCCTGGAGTGATGGCTCAGCACTTGTTCTTGCAGAGGAACTGGGTTAGATTTCCAGCCCCCACATAATGGCACAAAAAAACTATAACTCCAGTTCTGGGATATCTGACATGCTCTCTGACCTCCATGAGCATCAAGCATGCACATGATGTATTGCACATTCATGTGGGCAAAATACTTGTGTATATAAAAGAAATTTAAAAAAAAAGGAATGAGGTTTTCTTTAAAACAATAAAAAGTTAAGAACAAAAAAAAAAAAAAATGGGTTAAAAGCTAGTACAATGTAGGACCATAGAGATGGCTCAGCAGTTAAGAGCTCTCTCAGAAGACCTGGGTTCACTTCCTAGCACCAATGTGGTGGTTTACAGGCTTGCATAACTCCAGTTCCAGGGGATATGATGCGTTCTTCTGATCACCCTGGACACCAGGCATGCTTGTGATGCACATACATATAGACCAAACACTCATACACATAAAAAATATATAATTATAGCTAGGCATGGTGACATGAGGTTCAGGCCAGCCAGAGATACAAGTAACCAAGCAGAATATTAAAAATAAAAATCACTACAGTGGAATTTAAAATGTAAACTTTTAAGCAATATATTGCATATAGCAAGAATTTCTGAAAATCTGAAATCTGAAGAAGCCATGAATAATTCAGCTATAAGTTGGAAGTGTTAAAAGTACTAAGAAACGACACAGCTGATCAGCGCCGGGACAAAGATCCCTCGCCGGAGATTGCAAGACCCAGCGGAAGGCCAAAGACACGCCCCACAGCTCACCAGACCACAGAGACTGACCGCCAGCAGCTTCCGGCGACGGCCGGAGACCTCAGCTTGGGC
>CM052712.1:35745690-35842212 GCA_028551405.1 Uromys caudimaculatus | reverse complement strand
ACACGGGGTTTCTAAAGAAAAGGGGAATCATCGGAAATGTAAATAAAATATCAAAAAAAAAAAAAAAAAGTACTAAGAAACAAAAGATAGAACAAAATGTGTTTAATGATAGTTAGGTGAGAAAAAATTAGGGAGGGGACTGATGCCAGATACCACCATATGAAGTAGAGTGGCATGGCTGGAATTAAAGAATTGTTCACGTATTTAATAGAAGAAATATGTTAAGTGTAAACGTTTATAAGAAAGATATGCTTGTGAAAACCTCCAGTGACTAATAAAAGTTGATGTTACATCTATCTAAACCAATAGAAGAAAAATAGTAAAGAGAGAGAATATTTTGGAAGAAAAACTGACACTTAATGAGGAAAGTGTAAAAGGAAATACCAATTACCTAATCTGTTAAAATGGATTACCAAGTATCATAAAATTCATTACTTAAATGTACTTCACATAGGCTTCCGCATAGATAAAAAGCTAGACAAAATAAAGACTGTTGGGGAGAAGGGGTTAGAGAGAATGCTCAGTGAGTAGCATGTTTGCTGCTCTTACAGAAGACCTGAGTTTGGTTCCCAGCATTCATATAAGTTGGATCACAACCACCTGTAAATCCAGCTATAGGAGATCCTCTTCTGGCTTCCATGGGTACCTGCATTCCAGTGCACTAAACTACACATAGACACACAGGTACACATATATACAATTATAGATAAATAAATCTTTAAATGTAAATAAGTACTGAGACTGACCATTCATATACAATATCATATTAACACTAAACATAATATCAAATACAAAGGGAAGAATTGTTCATCAAAGAATCCATGACAGTTCTGAATCTGTGAGTCAAAAATAATAGTGGCTAAAAATAACATCCAGAATATTATGAATGAATAAGCGTGTCATGAAGAATTTGATATTTTAATTAAGTCCAATAGATCAGTGTTAAAAAGATGTTGTACTCTAATTTTTATACCCAGGAGTTTGGAAAAACAGAAAATTTGCAGAAGATTGCAAATTCACATCCAACAGAGCTACATAGTGAGACTGTCTCACAAAGAACTGAAACTATTCCTTCCTCAGATCAAAAAGCAAACATGATGTTACCTATGTTGTGTGGATTGAAGTAGTCGTCTTCTGTTCTTAATTAATGCTTTTTAAGGTTTTAATATCAAGGCTTGTTATTTGTTTTTGTTTTTTCTGCATTTTTGGAGATGGTACTTTTGTGTGCTACATTCTGTTAATAAATAGTTTTATAATAACTAAGTGATTCTCATTTGTTGACCCAAACTCCAATTCATGGGATAATAAGCCCCTCTAGTTTGTTGTTCAGAGTCCTTTTTATGTATTGCTGAATTCTATTTGGTACCATTTAGTTGATATATCCCCCGTACACACTTGTGTGCGTGCCTGCATGCGGGCACGTGCATGTGTGTATGCGTGTAAAATGGATAATTTTCTTTTGATAGTGTTAGATGCATGTTTTTGTCCTGTCTTGACATCAGATTATAGCCCTACAGGATAAATTAGAAATCTGGCTGCTCTTGACTTAAAGAGTTTCAAACTCTTAGAATTAATTCTTGTTTAAATGTCTGATGACAAAGTAACCATTAAAACCATCTGTCCCTGGATTTTTTTCTATGTTGAGTGTGTTTGTTTATTGATTTTATCTTTACTTGTTTTAAGTCACTCAAGATTTTCAGTTGTAGTCAGTTAACCAGCTTGTGTTCTTCTAGGAATTAAATTATTTTACCTATGTTATCTAATTGAAGTATCACTTTTATAATATTTCCTTATATTTTTGTATTATTTCTGTATTTTCTTTTAAAATTGGTGGTGTTACTTGTCATCCCAATTTTAGCAATTTTGAGTTTATCTGGTTTGTTATCAGTCTAGTTAATGTTTTTCTGTTGTTGTTTTTGGGTTTTTTTGTTTATACTTTTGATCTCTATTTTTCCATTCTGATTTCTCCTCTGGCTGTTTATTTACATTATGCTTGCTTTGATTTGGTTTTTAGTTTATTTACTTTTAATGTGAGACATGAAGTTATTTATTTGTAATTTTTTTCTTTTTATATGTGTTTAGAGCTTTAAACTTCCAAGTACTGTTAGCTGCACCTCCTACCTGAATAAGCACGCCTTAATTTGATCTTTCTACATATGTGAGAATTTTTAAATAACCATGGTTTGATAGCTTTTATTTTAAACATTTCTTTATCTTTTTTATTTTAATTTAATTAGCAAGAATAAACAAAAGGACTTCTATGTTTTGCTTAGAAATTTCCCCAGTAGATCTTCCAACATTAGGCACATTTCTTACTTTGGAAGTTACTATAGACAAAATAGGTTTGGTATTATATAATAATTATATATTTATTTCTTCAATTTCTATCATTTCCGAATTATCCTGCATACTTCACTCTATGTAGTAAATGTGTGAGCCTTCTGTAAACTGAACTTGAGGTTATTTTAGCCTTTTTTTATAGTATTACCTTCATAGCTCACAGCCTGGTTCTGAAGTCACCACTTCAATCTTTTATTATAATAGCATCCCACTAATATATAACAAAAAAACCCACAGTATTTATTTTATAACAAATTGTCTCTAAAATTTAACTGTTAAAATTATATAGATATATTAATTCACATTTTCTCTGGATCAGAGATCTAATCCAGAGAATCCATCTATCTCGGCTGGATGGATTGACTCACAGTTCTTCACAATTTGAGAGTCAGCTGAGATTTCAGCCTTCTGAGAATTTTTTTAATTTGGAATATATACTTCCAGGAAGTACACTATTGACTTTTGAGGATGCTTTGCTCATTCTTGTGAGACTCCCATGGGACTGCTCACTCTTCTGGGGAGAGAAATAAAATGGAAGATGCTAGAAAAGACAGAGTGAGGTCAAGATGAGGCAGGTGGCAGAGTAAGATTGTGCGTGAATTGTACCAATATGAACAGTTTGTGAAGTCAAGACCTCTGTCAGTATAAACTAATGCCTAATAACATACTTCTACAGTGTGCTGTCACTGCGTATATTATTGGAGTGGACAACATAACACTAAGTTTCCAACAGTACATGAATCGTTACAGGAGTCTGTAAGCACACAAAATGTGTTTTAAGTTTTTTGCTTGGTTAACTTTGAAAAATGAAGAGATGAAGCAAAAACTTAGTAAGCCCATCTTGGGTAGGGGCAGTAAACCCTTTTGTAGGTGGCAGCATTCTTTCTTTTCTAGCCAAATGGCATGTTTTCCTTAGTTTATATGGAGGACTGCTTTGTAGATCATTCCTGCAACAGCTGCTTAAGCCTTATATAAAACAGCATGATATTTATATATAACTGGACACATCATCTCAGATACCACTTACGTATAAACAGAGCTTAAACTCCCTTACAGAGATCGTATGTTGTATTTTTTTGGTTTTGTTTTTTTGTTTTGTTTTGTTTTTTGTGTTGTTACTGTTGTTGTTTTGAGTTACAACGGATTTGCACAAGCAACTTGGAGAAGGATATTAGGTAATCAATAGCTGAGAAGCATCTCTTTCTCTTATCCTACCTCACATGTATATATTCCATAGTATACCATAAAGACATAAAAGAAACAAAACATGAGTTAGTTAATAGGACAGAATTTAAACTTAGCTTTAAACTCAGATGTAATTTTAGTTGTTCATCAAATTGTTTTTGCTCCTTCTCTGGTAAATTTGTGAATTGGCGAATAATACTGATCAATAAGCTGCACAGGAATTATCAAAGATACTTAAGTTTAAAACTACTACTTTATGTAAATGAATAATGTGAAGCAAGATTCAGTGCTTAAAAGAGGAATTTTTATAGAAGCCATCCATTTATGAACGTAATAATTAAGAAACGTGTTTATAACTTCTATGTCCAATAAAGAAACTATTTCTTTTGCTTTATTAGGAAGCATATGATAATGGTACCATATTTTTAAACAATAACAAAAAACTGGAGTTTGTATATTATCACCTCAGGTACTTGCCATTTTGATTTTGATTTATAATATGACCATTCAATCTGTCTATTTGCTTCTCTTATTCTTACAAACTATCACCTCTGATAACAGATCACTCTTAACTGAGCTGTTTATATATCTAAGACAGTTTAATATTTTAATATTTTAGCTACAATCATATAATTTCTGTACCATTTTATGATAAAGCCCTATTATGACTTCCCACTGTCTATTATTGCTACTTTTAATAAATATGGAGACAGAAAACATAGATGGTATGTGACTAGCTTAAATTCACAAAGGTCACTAAGATTCTCACCTATAGCTAGGTCTTCTGGTTCATAGCAGATAGATTGTAAACAGAGAGTGAAAGTGAAGATTAAAATCTACTCTTATATCCCATGGTACCTTCTCTCAAATGTTTTTCATAATTGAAAAGTATTTACTTTGAAATAAATAGTATGTGTTGTGCAATATCTCCACCAGATCTGAGAGAATATTTCATGGTTAGATAAAATCGTGGCTTAAGTTGAATCTTGTTACAGAAAGTGATAATGGACATGAAGAAGTAGGATTTTTCCTTTCCTTCCTGTGACTTTTATATTTTTAAATCCTCTTGCGTGATAGAGTCATGAACCTATCATGATAAATGACTTATCATGCTGGGATGACTTTTTTTGTCTTTTTTTAAAAGATTTTATTTATTTATTTTATATATATGATGAGTACACTGTAGCTCTCTTCAGACACACCAGAAGAGGGCATCAGATCCCATTGCAGATGGTTGTGAGCCACCACGTGGTTGCTGGGAACTGAACTCAGGACCTCTGGAAGAGCAGTCAGTGCTCTTAACCACTGAGCCATCTCTCCAGCCCCCTTCTTTGTCTTTTTAACAGGTATTCTAACTAATACTGGACAGCGAAACTAGGGAGCGTTGCCGTCTATTCTCATATAGCTCTGGCCCAGAACAGGCTCATTCCTATAGTACTGGTCTGTGTAAGTAAGTGTCTCTAGAAGTAGGTCTGTTTCAAAGAATCAGGAAGCCTTCCCAAGTGTGATTATCTATCCTTCATGGCTTTTTATTCTTTCTACTTCTGAAGGCCAGAGAGACCAGAACTGTGTGTAAAAAGTTACCACTAGGCCAAAAAAGGTATCTTGCTGGTACCAGCTGATTTATAGATGACCTTGTGATTATTCTATACTTGATACAGTAAGTTGTTTAATTGATCCTCATTCCCATTTTACAGGTTTCTGCCAAACGAGAGAGAGAGAGAGAGAGAGAGAGAGAGAAACGGAGGGGAGGGGATGTAGACGCAGGCCTGTGTGAGAGCTTTACTATGGTTGTAGCTGATGAACATGTTTTGTATGGCCAAGCTCTTCAATTGTAAATAATACTGCCCTTTTATAGGACAGTGCTGGACGACACTTGCTGCAATTTTTCTTTAATAAATGAAATACCATAATTCTAGACAGCTCATTTTCTTCAGTGGCTCTACAAATTTAAGGAACCAATTTGTCAGGATATTAGCAAATCTTGAATCTTGATGGCCACTATCTAGGTCACTGTACTTGCCTGTTGCTTTCTACAGTGGCCACTTTTCTGTGTAAAAGGAAATAAATATTTGATGACAATTGAGTGTAATACATGGAACACATTTGATAGAATGAATGTAAAAAGATAATCATGGGTATAGAGTTCTAAAGCTCAGACGTTTTCTTAGTCATTGATGTATACTGTATGTTGTATACCTTTGGCTCACATGCAAGGTTTGTATTCAAATACTAAATGTAGTTTTAATATCTAATAGAGTGTTTCAATGAATATTTAATTGTGGAGGTAAGTCCTACTCCTGTGCCTAATTCTTTGGTCTGACTTTTGTTTGGGATAGAAATTAAAAATGATTTTTTTTAAAAAGTTACATTTTAGAAGAATAGTTGCTATTTCTGAGTTACAGAGACTACTGGCCACTGTGGACTGCCACTAGATACTAATAATGTCATTTCTCTGTAAAGCTCCTAGGTTGTTCATATTTGTCTTTTAATGATACATTTATTTCTTCCCCAGATCTTCCTCAGAACTGTGATCCTAACATTCCCTTAGTTGCTCAGGAATTAATGAAAAAGATGATACGTCAGTTTGCAATTGAGTACATCTCAAAGAGCGGTAAAATTCAAGAAAATAGAAATGGTTCAATTGGAGCAAGTTTTGTATGTAAAAGTATCCAAATGAACCAAGCAGAGAACTGCCTTCAGGATGAGCAAGAAGGCCCCTTAGACCTCACTGTGACTCGAACACACGAGCAAACTGCTCAGCAAGGTAAGTTGTTTGTTTAGCATATAATACATACATTTTTGTTCTAAAATATTTCAACATGAATACGTATAATGTTCATAGGGAAAGTTACCTTTCTTTCCTTGTTTCATTTATATGGTGTAGACCAAAGAGAAAAAAATATGCAACTTTGTGACAGTTTTTAATGGTTTATCTTTTATTGTTACTTATGATGGCAACGCACCTGTGTGCAGGTGCTCAGGGAGGCCAGAAGAGGGAGTCCAGACCTGAAGCTGGTGTTACAGGAAGTTGTGAGCCTGCTGGGTGCTGGGTGCTGGGATGCAAACCCAGGTGCTGTGGAAAAACAGTGGATGCTCTCAACTTCTGAGCCATCTCTCCAGCCCCCTGTAGTACATTTTTAATAGTTTATAAAAGAAAATTTGAATGTCTCTCTTGCTTTTTCCAAAATGGAGTACACAGTAAGAATCTCATTGAGCAACTTAAAAAATAAAGTATGTATATAGTGAGATAATATGAGAAAGAATTGTTTTACTAGTAGAGAGCCAAAAACATTAGTATTTGCTCTTCAGTTTCTGAACTGAGATGAGAAAAAACCAGATGCATTACCATTGGGAATTTTTTCTTTTTCTTTTTTATATTAATTTGTTTTATGTATATGAATGTTTTTTCTACATGTATATCAGTGTAAAACATACAAGCCATGTGACTTCAGAAGTCATAAGAGGTTGTAGAACCCTCTGGAACTGGAGTTACAGATAGTTGTGAGCCACCATTTGGGTGCTGAAACTCAAACCCAGGTCATTTTTAGAGCATTAATTGCTCTTAAGCCGTTAAGCCATATCTCCGCCACTCCCCACCTCCCAGTTTTGTTTTTTTGTTGTTGTTGTTTTTTATGGTATAACTGGAAAGGGTTAAATTGTACATGTGATAAGTACACTACACTCCTATCATTTAAAACATACAGAGATACATTATCATGTTGAATTTATTGAGTTTATTTGTAAGATATCTGTGTCCTCATTGAAGACCAAAAAAAAAGGCCTTTTAAGAATGTGGGAAGATGCCAGATTAATGGCTTTTCTGGAGATGAGAGAACAGGTAGTTTTTATTCGAATGGGTTAGGGATCATATCACTTCTTGAAAAGAAGCAAAAGGGAGGGTGTCATTCCTGATTTATACCATGCTTGATCAGAGATAAGATATAGGTAATGATCCAGTGATAGTCACAAAAGCTGACTCAGAAACTGGGAAGAAGTTTTGGCTTGTTTTAAGTGTCATTGAAATGATTCTAGAATGCATTTATGTTAGAACTCTAGGGATGAGCACAACAGTCTGTTTAGAAGAAACAGTCTCTAGAGACTCTTCAGTATTGAAAGATGGAAGTCATCCGCCTTATTTCTCCTGATTTTATACTGTTAGTTATGTTTATGAGAAATATTAAATTATTAGGCTATAAGAAAGGTAAAGTATAACTGCAATATATGACTTAAAAATATATATCTTACTTTTGACTTTTGGACATTGTAAAACATGGGGTTTTTACATTTTTATTTGCTATTTATATATGTATCTCTTCTCCTTTTATAGAAGCAAAGTAGCATTCTGTAGTATACATGAACCCTAGTGCCTGACAGACTTATGGTTGCAAATAGGAACAAGATGGCAAAAGAAAGGAAAATTGAAACTTCCAGATATAAGTTCAAAATCCTAAATAAATTTCATCAAATTGAATACAGTAAGATATTATACAAGTCCATAATCTCAGCACTTAGAAGAGAAAAGCAGGAAGATTAGAAATTCAAAGCCAGCCTGGATTCCAAGAGCCCTATCTTGAAAGAAAAAGTAAAATCATAATAAGTTAATACTAAAAAAGTGAAACTATGTAAGACCTTACAGAGAGCATCATATAACTTTTTGACAGGCATAAAATAATATTTCAAAGCAAGTACTTATATCTCAACTGATTTGGAATGCTTTTGCATATTTAATGTTCAGTCAGAATTTTACTAGTTTGTTGGGTTTACTAAAATAAAATGATTTCCTGATCTTAAAACTAACAAGCAAGTCTTAAAGAGACAAGAATAATAAAATCAAGGTAATAAGCTTGCTTTAAGACCCATGAAGGACTTACAGTGCAGTAGTTAAAACTGGGTCCTGTTGGTCAGAATATAAATCAGTAAAAGCTCAGAAATTTCCTAGGCATTACTGAAATCCTGGTAAATGCAGGTGTCAGTAGAAAGCACTAGGGAAGATGTCCTGTTCTGTAAATACTCCAAGGCAACTAACGAGTTACACACCTGGAAGGAGGCTGACAATAGCTCTCTACCTTACGCTGCTCATAAAAATGTTAAAGGGTAAATATGAAAGGCACATTTGCTGTTCAAAACACTGGACAAAATAGAATTTTGACTAATGAAGTTTCTAGAATATGACTTCTTAGATAAGAGAATGCAGTTTTCATCACTTATAGCCTTGTGAACTTTGCAGGCTAATTGACTATCAATCATTTTGTCCTGTAATTAGAAAACTAATATTAATAAAACAGTAATACTGTTGTGTAAACTCTAATATGTTAAATTACAGCACTGTCCTTGTTATTTTCTGTTGCTCTGGTAAACATGATGACCAAAAGCAACTTGGGTCACAAAGAGTATATATTAGACTTAAACATTCTGATCGTTGCTTGAGGGAAATCAGGACATGAAGTCAAGCAAGAGCAGAGGCAGGAACCATGGTTGTTTATTTTCTGTGGCATGCCCACTTTCCTTCTTACACAACCCAGGACCATCTATCCAGAATGGTACTGCCCACAGAAGTCTGAGCCCTCCCACATCAATCATTAATCAAGAAAATTCCCCATAGACATTCCCACAGGCTAATCCGATAGAAGAAATTTCTTGATTAAGATTTCCTCTTTCTGAGGTAACACTAGTTTATATCAAATTAACAGCCAAGATTAGCTGTCACAAGTCCACTCTTGTCAGTTTGACACCCAGTTGCTTTTCCTTGCATTGCACTTTGTTTCCAAATGCAAAGACTAATCAGGATGTAATTCTGCCTAACGTGATATAACTATCCCATGTGCTACTACAAGTATATTACATATTTTAGAATAGGTGGCAACACCCTTTAAAGAATACTTAGTCTTTTAGCTTCACATAACTTAAATATAATAATACAGATTTACAGAAACCACTAATTATACCTCAATCAATGGTACATTCCATGATAGAGGAAAGAAAACAGATATCACCTTAATATATGTATATTTGTGCATAAACATGTTCTTAACAAAGTAGGACATAAAAATTCCTATCAGCTATTTCTGCAACATGTCATGTGGCCTTAGCTGGTATTTATCTTCCTCTACTATACATTCTGTATTTTCTCTACCCTCAGCAAGCACCTTAGCAGCTCTTCCTTCTTTTCTTGGAGGGGTGACCCCTGCCTTCATTCTTGAGAGGCTTGTCTGGGCCTTTTGTCATCCTGCCTAGATTGTTTCCCAACTGACTTTAATCATAGGACATGGTAGGATCAAGAGACACCCTAAAGGATTGCCTGCACTTGAGTAATCTTCCCTACGTCCATTGTGGAAAAGCAGTTCAATTTTTCCCCTGTAGTCTGGATCAATCACTCCTTCTAACACCTTTTCTTTTCTTCCCCTTCCTTCCTTCCTTTTTCACTTTCTTTACTCCTCTTTTTAAAAGATTTCTTTATGTGTATGGGTGTTTTGCCTGTATGTATGCCTATGCACTATATGTGTACTTTTGCAGAAGCCAGAAATGAGCATCGAAGTCCCTGGAATTTGAGTTACTGATTGCTTTCAGCCACCATTTGGGTGATGGGAACCAAACAAGTGCTCTTACGAACTAGGTCATCTCTCTAGTTGCTGTTGTTCCTTTCTTACCAGTCTGTTGACATAAAGGACATCAAAAGCCCCAAAGAGCCAGTTAGGGATGCTTAGTGTTCAGTTCAGTGGAATGTTTGTAGTGTTTCCTAGTAGAAGTATTCCCTCCTCTGAAGTCAAAACTTGTAGGCCAAGAAAGTCTAGGAACAGGAAGCAAAATTTTCCTAGTGTGTCACTGGAGGTGATAAGTGGAACTTCCTGTACCCATTAATCCTAGCTATAGGAGAAACAGTACCATATATTAGACACTGACTCAAAGCATATACTGCCTTCTAGATGATTCTCCAGAGCTCCAGGATATTGCCACCTATTTACTGCTATTGCTAAACAGTGTTTAAAAGGCTGTTCAACCATTCTATTAAGCCAGTACTTCAAGATTATAAAGAACATGGGATGGCCAGTGGAGTTCACAATGTTAAGTATACTGTCACACTTTTCTGGCTGGGAAACTAGTTCCTTTGTCAAAAGTGATGCTGTATAGACTACTGTGCTAACGGATAGTAGTTTGGACAGAGAACCATTATATGCAGGAAATGAAAATCCATAATCAGAATAATATCTACTCCAGTAAGGACAAACATTACCCTCTCCATGAAGGAAGTAGCCTGATGTAGTTTACCTACCACCCAGTCACTGGCTGCCCATGCCAAGGAATGGCACCATATTCGGGACTCAGTATTGGTCTCTGCTACAGGATGATTTGGCACTCAGCAGCAGCTATAGTCAGGCCAGCCTTGTTGAGTGGAAGTCCATGTTGTTGAGGCTGTGCTAGCCTCCATCTCTCCACCATGGACAATGTATTCATAGGCCCATTGGACAGTAACAAACAGGGATAGCTAGAGAAAGGCTGATTGCACAGAATGGGTCATTCTGCCTACTTGGTTATTAAATTCCTCTGTTATAGCATAACCTTTGATGAGCATTTGCTTGGAATAGAAATATCCTCACGTTCTTTGACCATTTAAAGAGGTCAATCCATGTTCCTCGAATATCTTTCTCACTGGTTTTTCTTTTTTCTTTTTTTTTTAATTTATTACTTTATTTACATTTCAAATTACATTTTCCCCTTTCCAAGTCTCCCCTTTGGAAACCCCCTGTCCCATCCCCCATCCCTCTGCCTCTATGAGGATATTCCCCCACCCACCCACCCACTTCCCTCTTCCCTCCCTGGCATTACCTTATACTGGGGCATCTAACACCCTCGGGTCCAAGGGCCTCTACTCCCACTGATGGTCAACAAGGCCCTCCTTAACCGCATATGTGGCCAGCACCATATGCATTCTTTGGTTGGTGGTCCAGTCTCTGGGAGCACCAGGGGTCCTGACCAGTTGACACTGTTGCTCCCTCCCCATTCTTTCAAGTCCCTTAGCCATACAGTTAAATGCAGCAAAAGCACTTTGCATACTTGACATCATAGAAAGGAATTATAGCTTTTCATATGTTTGATTTTATGAAACTACAAATATTTTCTGTCAGTCAGTTAAATACCCATGATTAACAGCTGAAACCATAAGACTTCCCCAAAGAGTACTGTAAAAAAAAAAAGGGCAGAGTCAGTGACTTACTAAGCAATACATTGGGTGAGGAGGAGAGGAAGGGTCCTATTTGAAGAGATAATGTATGACTAGAGAGGTAAGATGAAAGGCATTTTAATGATACTGACAGTACTTTGTTTAAGCAGTTTTATTATTAGTGACAATTTTAACATTTTTGTAGAATTTATTTATAAAAATTTTTCTTTGTCTAGACATTCCTTTGCATTTGTAGTCATTGTCCTTCATATAATGAGCCATAATTTGTCTTGATATATTTAATATTCATGATAGATAATGTGGCTTCAAAGACTTTTGAACTCGTGTTCATAGTCAAGTATGAACTCAACCTCATGATTTGCATTGTATAGCAACTAGAAGCCAATGATATTGTGAGGAGCTAACAAATGTTTTTTCACTTAATATTCATATTCAACTGAGCATTAATGATTATTTTGACATTTCTGAAGAAAGTCTTGATTGTTTCCGTTTTTAAAAGGGGATTGGTTAAAAGTCACTTTTAGATCTTTGAGAGAAACTGCTAACACTCTTTCCCAGGTGAGCATTACTGATTCAGTGAACAAACTTCATTGAACTCAGGACTACTCATTAGTCAGTAAGAATCTACTGTATAGAATGCTATGTGCTGGTTATATGTGCTGTTTGTTACCAGAATTGAGTAAGCCAATGCTGGGTTAATTAATGAAGATAGTAATCATTGAATTGCTACCACTTTTATACCATTATTTTAAGAGATGAATACTATAGAAAATCTATTAAGTAGTTTTACTCTATTAATGATAAATCTTAAATAGATTCTAGCCCCACATACCGCTCACATACTATTGAATTTATGTTTTTAGACTGGGCAAGTTATATGCAATGACATAGTATAGAATTGACATAAATAACATGCATTAAAGTTGTGAAGGACAACTAGGTGGGGATGATGTTGAAAGTGTGTAGATGTTAACAAGGCTAGTAGATTACCATATAACAACAACAGCAACCATATCTGAAAAGAGATGAGAAAAGAATTATGACCTTAGTAGGGTAGAAAACAATTTGTGTTACAATTGTATTCCTTGTCAATAATTTGGAAGAAAAAGATGAGATCAGTTTAGAAACAATTTTTAATTTTTGGCAGAAGACATGATAAAACATTGATGCTGAAGATTCTACTTTTGAATTTGTCTTTGGTGGTATATATAATTAGTTATATGTCCTTATTGAACATTTATGTTGGCCTGCCTTTACTTTTGAATATTTTCAGTAGGGTTTGGTCACACGCAATTAAATTCTGATATTAAATGGCAGTCTGTGACTAGTAGATAAAAACAGTATTGTGTTTATACTTTGGGCAGTTTTTAAACGTACAGAAAAAATAAATAACAGTTACTAATCATATATTAATCACTTAAAATTAATGTAGTATTGACTCATGTATTTCTAATTTGTTTTCTCATGAAGAACAAACACATGTCTAGAACTATAGTTAAGATCTCTTTAAATCTTTTAAGTTCTCTGACTGATTTGCTGATACTACCAATTTGTGCATTTATGTGGAAAGTAGTTTTTGTGCTTTAAAAATTCACATAAATTGCATGCTAAATGCACAAGTTTTAATTATGAATATTTGAAATACCTATTAACATTGAAAATACACATGGATCATTGTCTACCACTTTGACTTGTAGGTGTAAGTTAGAAAAGGTCCTTATAACTTGAACATAAGATGACATACTTAGTAAGGTGCTTACATCAGCATTGCCTCTAAGATAGTAGACACCTAGAATGGAAAACTAGACATGGATACCTAACAGGTGAATGAAAAGTAAATACTGTTGCTCCCTCCATGGGGCTGCAGACTCCCTCAGCTCCTTCAGTCCCTTCTCCCACTCCTCCATCTGGGACCTCACTCTCAGTCCAGCGGTTACTGTTAAGTGAAACTTGGGTATTCCAAACGTTTGGGCTAATATCCACTTATCAGTGAGTACATACCATGTTCCTTCTTTTGTGACTGAGTTACCTCGCTCAGGATGATATTTTCAAGTTCCATCCATTTGCCTGCAAATTTCATGAAGTCATTGTTTTTAATAGCTGAGTAGTACTCCATTGTGTAAATGTACCACATTTTCTGTATCCATTCCTTTGATGAGGGACATCTGGGTTGTTTCCAGCTTCTGGCTATTATAAACATGGCTGCTATGAACATAGTGGAGCATGTATCTTTATTACATGTGGGAGCATCTTCTGGGTATATGCCCAGGAGTAGTATAGCTGGGTCCTCAGGTAGTATTATGTCCATTTTACTGAGGGTCCGCCAAACTGATTTCCAGACTGGCCTGACCCCCCCAGTCCTCCTGGAGGCTGGACCACCAACCACTATTCTTACTGCATTTCTCTTTTCCAGTTCAGACAATACCAGAACGACAGTTTTCTCCAGCTCTTAATCTACAGAGTTTATGCTTGAAAAAGAAGTAGTAGCAAAATATTTTATATGTTTTATATAAATGTTTTATATAAATGGTAATTCTAAGAAAATGTGATATTCTCTGTGGATTTCTAAAATGTATCTAAAAATTTAATGCATATTAGAATATACATATACTTATTTGTGAGCCTGTGTTTACTATGTAAATGGTCATAGACTCAAGTTTTTCAGTGTTATATCACAAAAATATATTGGAGAATGTTTTTATTTTTACTAGATAGACTATAATAAATTACTTTGTCAAATTTGTTTAGAACTAGACTTTTAATATATGTAATACAGTCATCTTAGTTATGGAGAGGAACTAAAAAAGAGTTATCACATTTAAACTTCTACAGAGAAAAAAAGTCAGGAACTAATAACTTAGTATGAGCAGGTCTCTTAAAGGATAGAATAAGACTTAGAAATAGTTCATCCAATTTAAAAACTGGAATAATTTTACTTTTTCTATGTGATGGTGATTTAAAAAGGAAAAGAAAGCTTTATTGCCCCAGCTAGAACATCACTACTTATTACACTGTATATGAAGAGAGAGACTTTTTTTTTACTTTGAAGAATCAATAAATTTAATTAAACACATCAAAAATCTAGAAGAACTTAAAATTATACAGACGTATTGATTTGTTCTTAAACTTTGGCTAACAATTAGAGTTAGGGGAAAAGTGTACCCCCTCCCCCGCTGTTTAAGTTGTATTAAAACCTAACTTGAAAAGGGGTCAGGCAACAGTCACATCTTGAAGAAAATGCTCTGAAAAGTTCTTAAAATAGTAAAACTTCAGTTATAATTAACAGAAATGAGATAGTGAAACAGAGAAAAACTATTATTTATTCATTAATTTTAATGAATATTAATTTAGTTCTCTTAAAAAATTATTTCTTGGTACTGAAGAGATGGCTCAGCAGCTAGAACACTTGCTGCTCTTGCTGGGGACCTAGGTTCCATTCTCAATACCCACATGGTGACTCACAACCATTTGTAACTCCTGTAGCAGGCGTCTGATGCCCTCTTCTAACCTCCATGGGCACCAGGCAGGCATGTGGTGCGCAGTCATACATGTAAGCATAATGTCTGTAACTATAAAATTTATTTTAAAGCATAATCTTTACTCAGAGGGAGAAAACCTAAGTCAGTAAATGCACAGTTGTGTGTTGCAAGATGCTGCTGATGTGAGGAAGGAAACTTTGCTTGCAGAGATCTGTGCCTTAAAAATAGCTGTGCCAAAAGTTGAGCAGATGTAAAGAGTATCAGACAGAGGGAATGCTCTTTTGCAGTTGAGAAGTAACTATCCTGTAGCATTTTTGAGGAACTAAGTACAAGTGGTTAGATGCATGAGAAATACAAGATTTTACTGAAAATTACGCATAAAATTAGGCTGAATGCATAAACTTGTCAAAGTACTTGGAATAATAATTTTTATGTAGCAGGAACTTTATCTCTCTCCTTTACTCTTCTGATTTAAGTGTTCTAACCTGTAACTCAACACTAAGGTTTTTCCAGTTTTTCAGTTTGTTTATTTAGCAAATTTGTCTGATCACTTCAGCCAGGCACTCTTCTAGACAGAGTGATGTATTACTGAATAAAATGGATATGCTAGCTGTGAAAACATAGCAACTAGAAGATGGCCTGCTAAATGGTGAATAATGCTTATAACAGTGGTGAAGTGGACACCTAGAATGATGACAAACACCAAGTCCAAATTATGCCCAAAGTGACTGAGTTATTCATAAGATTTGAGAAGGATCAGTGTGTTTATGAGGGGAGAAGAGTAGGACTCCTCTAAGAAAAGGACTGAAGTGTGGAACCTTAGAGATGAAAAATAGCATGGAGCTTTCCAGGTAGATTTCCCTATTCCACAGGCCTTTGTGGTCTACTCTACACAGCACTGATGCTTTATAAAGATGAAATCCTGTCAGTCTGCTGGAATCCTCCAGTAACTTCCTGTCTCCTTCACAATAATACTCAGCATTGAAGCTGTGGCCATGTGGCCCTGTATGTCTTCTTCCTACATCTCTTGACTCAATTTTAGCCTGCTTACTCTTTTCTGGCCATCCTAGCCCCTGTTGTTCCTCTAAAACCTCAAGTAGTCTTCTAAGACAGTCCTTCTATACAAACCATTTCATTTAGAGCCTTCTGCAATACTTCTGCTTAGTTGGTAATCCTCACTGTGTTCAAGATCCTATTAGATAACAGCCCTACACCAGCAACGTAAAACTGCCTCCCATGCTAGGTGTCTTAGTTAGGGTTTTAGTGCTATGAAGAGACACCATGACCAAGACATGACTCTTAAAAGGGAAAACATTTAATTGGGGCTAGTTTACATTTTCAGAGGTTCAGCCCATTATCATCATGGTAGGAAACATGGCAGCATCCAAGCAGACATGGTGCTAGAGAAGGAGCTGAGAGCCGGGCAGTAGTGGCGCACACCTTTAATCCTAGTGCTTGGGAGGCAGAGGCAGGCGGATTTCTGAGTTCGAGGCCAGCCTGGTCTACAGAGTGAGTTCCAGGACAGCCAGGGCTACACAGAGAAACCCTGCCTCGAAAAACCAAAAACAAAACAAAACAAAACAAAAAAAAACAAAAAAAAAAGAGAGAAGGAGCTGAGAGTTCTGCATCTTAATCCAAAGGCGCCAGGAAGAGACTCTTCTGTAGGTGGTCAGAAGGAGGCTCTCTCTGCTTTGGGTGGAACTTGAGCTCAAGGGGCCCTGGAAACCAGCCCACACAGTGACACACACAAAGCCACACCTACTCCAACAAGGCTACACCTCCTAATAGTGCCACTTCAAATGGGCCAAGCATATTCAAACTACCACAGCTAGATGAGTTTGTCCACATGTTATCTTAGCACTCAGAAGGCTAAGGCAGGAGATCACAAGTTAGAGGTCAGCCGGATCTAGTCAGTAAGTTCTAACCTACCCTTTTCTAGGTAGTTAAGTCCTTACCTTTAAAAACAACAATAAAGATGTGTGTAAATATGTGGGCACATGTGCTTAATCGAATAACCCTCAGCCTGACCTTCACTATCACTTGCTCTGCAGCGTCTTCCTAAGCAGTACTTTCATCGCTGGCACATCGTATGAGAGCTGTGCTCTCACCATAGCACAGTGTGTATTGGACTGTCTATTTGATACCAAGTGCCATAAGAATGGGCACTTTGCGTGGTTTTGTTTTGTTTGGTTTTTTTTGGGGGGGTGCTTTGTTTTCATACTGCCATTTTATCACATTGATTTGTACATAATAAGCACGTACTGCATGATTATTCAGTTCAACAAAAGAGGTTATGAATATAGTGTTTTACTCATTCATCTTTATGTCTCCCCAGTCACTTAATTGTTTATGTGGATTGGTTTCATTATTGTGAAAGCTAGTAAATTTTCTTTAGTCTTGTTAGTTTTAAGCAGGTATTTTTTTTTCTCCATGATTCCTTTCCAATGGCTTGCCTTTTCAGTGTTTGAGCAAATAGAAAGATGTTCATTCCTGGTATTATTTAATGTTGGGTTTTAAGTTAATAGTGCATTCTGTGCTGGCCTTAACCTGTTAACAATTTCTGAATCATTTAAGTTTTTTAATTGTGAAAATCCAATATTATATCTGTGGTAACTACATTTTAATACAAAATACTGAAAAGTATATTTTATAGCAGTTGTCTTTCCTAGTTCTGGATTGTTGTATGTAGTATCTTTATCTAGTCTTAGATATAACATAGGCACAGATTCAACTGTTGTGTGTTCCAGCAGTTTAAAAGAGTAGATAAGTAGGTATTCAGTTCTCATACATAACATATTCTTTTCTTTCTTTTATAACTTGGACTGCTTTGGATCTCACAAAGTGCGAGCCTTGAGAGAAGCCAATCATGGATGAGCTGTCAGATTGACTTAACACTGCACAATGGTGGGAAAGTGACCAAAAGTTGATTTTAAACAAATTATGTATTTGGTTTTTTTTCTATCCCACCTGGCAGTACCAGCTCTCCTGTACTTTGTCCTAATGCAGTTGCCTTTCAAGTCATGTCCTAAAATCAAATTGAATAAGTGTTGAATGATATCATTCATACATCAGCAAAATAGGACAGGAAATGTAAGGACTAGTGTTCTATGCAAATATAAAGTCTTTTCTCTTGCAATAATTATAGGGGATGGAGTGTTAGATCTCTCTACAAAGAAAACCAGCATAAAATCTGAAGAGTCATCCATATGTGATCCTTCTTCTGAAAATGCAGTGGCTGGGTAAGCAATATCTAGGAAATATAATTCAATATTAATATAAATGACCTCTGCAGAGAACACTTAATTCTGTGCTAAGTAGGACTGACATAGCTTTCTCAGAATTTTTGTCACTCATAAGTTTGTCTCTCTCATACCTTCATTTGTCCCTTCTCTTTCTTTTTTCTTTCTGTTAAAGAAAAGTTATCAGAACAATCACCAAACTTCAATTCATGTTACTAAAATGAACTATCAATTTAATCATGGGATACAAACTAAGAAGCAGGACAAGTAAGAAAACTTGAAATCCTCAAGAGGCAATTTTAAGGGAAATATGTAATTTTAATAGTTTTTAAAAATGATGAACCATCTCTAAAACTGCTATAGTTACTAATTCTAAAACTAGCATATAACTTTACAGTTTTTTCTTTAGTGTGGTGGCAAACAACTTAACATTTATCTAGTATCACCACAAAAAAGTCCTTTCATGTCTTTAAAACTGTCACTAAATTAACTTAATAAATAATTACTAGTGAAATGCTGTTCTGTTGGATTTTTGGATTTTTGTAACTTTTGCATCTTCTCATTAGCTGCATAGAAATCCTTTTTTGTCCCATTTAAATCTGAGATGAATTTATTTCAACTGAGACTGTAGTAGAGCTGGAGTCACAGGTGTAACAGACTTAGATGATTACAAAGTTGCATTTGAAATATAGTAACATTCTAAAATGAAATTGTTCATATACATCTTTTTTCAGATTTTAATTTTTTATGTAGAGGACAAATGAGTCTGTGGAACTGAGATGTCTGTGTTTGGAAGTATTCTTGCTGCTACAAATTTCCTTTAAATGGGTTGACTCTTTTATTACTTGTTTAGCGGTAACGTCACACTTCTACTAACCAAAAGTCCTTTAGGATTTGGGTATTTTTATAATGGAACTCTAATTGTAAATAAAAATTATAAGTGTTGCTCTGCAAGCAGCTTTCAGAGGAGAAGCAACATCATGAGAATATTTTTACAAATACTCAGTTAGGGTTTTATGTTCTTGGAAGGTCTGCCCATTGAGGCCACCGTATCATTGACACATTGTCCTACCAGGACTGTAGCGTTTGCTTTGATAAGGAGTAACTACTACATCTCACAAACCTAAAGTGCAATGAGCAGTGATGTTACCTAAGCAAGGAGTATAATAAAGGAGTGGACCCTCCCCTTCCATAGCTGTGTGAGAGTCTCTCATACATCAGTTTACCATCGTTTCATTCCATCCATCCAGGAGACTACACAGAAACAGAGAGGACTATGTGGAAAGAAGTGCTGAGTTTGCAGATGGTTTGCTCTCAAAAGCTTTGAAAGACATTCAGTCTGGAGCACTGGACATAAATAAAGCAGGCATACTTTATGGCATACCTCAAAAAACTTTACTTCTCCACTTAGAAGCCTTACCAGCAGGGAAGCCTGCATCTTTTAAAAACAAAACTCGAGATTTCAATGATAGTTACTCATATAAAGAAAGTAAAGAAACTTGTGCTGTGCTGCAAAAAGTAGCCTTGTGGGCAAGAGCTCAAACAGAGCGCCCAGAAAAAAGTAAACTCAACCTACTTGAAACCTCAGAATTAAAATTCCCAACAGCTTCCAGTTACCTCCATCAGTTAACTCTACAGAAAATGGTTACTCAGTTTAAAGAGAAAAACGAAAGCCTTCAATATGAAACTTCAAATCCTACTGTACAGTTAAAAATTCCTCAGCTACGAGTAAATTCAGTTTCAAAATCACAACCTGATGGTTCTGGTCTGCTGGATGTCATGTATCAAGTTTCCAAAACCTCTTCAGTCCTTGAAGGATCAGCTCTCCAAAAACTGAAAAATATACTCCCTAAACAGAACAAAATAGAATGTTCTGGGCCTGTAACTCACTCAAGTGTTGACTCTTACTTTCTACACGGGGACCTCTCTCCTTTGTGTCTTAATTCTAAAAATGGAACAGTTGATGGGACCTCTGAGAACACTGAAGATGGACTAGACCGGAAAGATAATAAGCAGCCCAGGAAAAAACGTGGCCGCTATCGACAGTATGATCATGAAATAATGGAAGAGGCCATTGCAATGGTAATGAGTGGAAAAATGAGTGTTTCCAAAGCACAAGGAATCTATGGGGTACCTCACAGCACTTTAGAATACAAGGTAAAGGAAAGATCTGGAACACTGAAGACTCCTCCGAAGAAGAAACTACGATTACCAGACACTGGGTTATATATGACAGATTCAGGGACTGGCAGCTGCAGAAACAGCAGCAAGCCTGTGTAGATTACTGTTAGAGAACATGTGTGTGCGTGCGTGCGTGCGTGCGTGCGTGCGTGCGTGTGTGTGTGTGTGTGTGTGTGTGTGCGCGCGCGCATGTGTGTATGTATGTGCTTGTGTGTGTGTGTACATGCTCGTGTGTGTATTTTTGTGTGTGTTTGCAGGAGTGTAACGGGTGTGTGAGTCTTTGTGTGTGTATCTACATACACACGTGGAAATTACAAATGCTCACTCTGACAGGACACATGAAATTTTACAGTTCAAAAACCACTTACATGCCTTTTGAAAAAGTTTTATTCAGGGTTTTCACTGTGGACAGAATTATAGAGTTGCTTATTAATTCTGATAGTTTGTATTTAATCCTTGTATAAATAGGTGAAAAAAGATTCAGGTTTTCTTTAGTAGTCAGTAGCATAAAATGTGGGAAAACAAGTAATTGTCAAGTGAAACATTTTTTTATTGGTAAAAAGATTCTAGCCATTCATTTGAACCATCTTATAATGGAAATATGATATTAATAGTTTATGAACACTTTTATGTAACATACCTACAATGATTGTGAGTATGTCAAAGAACCAATCAAAGTTAAATAGTTACCTCTGTACCAAGAGTAACTAATAGATACAGTATTAATACACTACAGTGCATTCTATGAAATACAGAATGCACTAAAGTGCATCTGCCAGGATAGAAAACCTTAAAGGATATGTATAGTAAAATTTAATATTTATCATTTAATTGTTGAGTTAGCAGGAAGTTGGGGTTATTAAGTATATAATTTAAATTTTAAAAAAGCTGACATAGTTAACCCCAGAAGCTATAGAATCCTTTAATATAAGATGGAATACTAAAAACAAAAAGTAATTTAAATTTAATTATTAAAGTAATTTAATTTTGTTTTTCATTTGAAAAATAAGCTAATGTGTAAGGTTAGAAAAGAAAGTTGGAATGCAACTTAGAGCATGTTTATAATGTGCACAGAGCAAGCTTGAGAATGGTCGTTTGGTTAAATGTGCTGGTTAGTTGGTGTTATGACTACTTTAAGGATTGTGACACACTCCTACTGACAAACCTCAGTGTAACTTTAATATGTAACTTTGCTGCTGTGACATTTCAAAACATTTTCAGTTTATCAAGATGAATTACAGATTTCATTTTGGTGGATGATACATTATCATTTTGCTAATAACCAAACTTGCAGTTTGTTCAGGGTCTTGAATAGATTTACAGATATTTAACACTGATGCTGTTTTGAACTTTCAGTAATGTAAACTCTTTACTACTTGGATATTTAGAAGCTGGGCAGTGCATTTTAACTTTTACTAGACTCATAGGAAACCAGTAATTTTTATAAAACAGTTTTAAAACTATGGGTCAGAGTATTCATGTGGGTTTATGAAGTATGCAGTTTTGGTAGTAAAATGTAATAAAGCATGTACCTCCATGTAAAGAAAGGAGATTTGCTTTATAGATGAGAATCTTCCCCTATGCCCCTTTTCTCTATTAGAATTCAGGTTCTGGTCATGTTCCTAAGCCACTTTTTATAAATCCAAAAGGAATTCTTACAGCTGAATTTAAATATAAGTGCACCTTGTCAAATACTTGTGTTGCTACACTTGTGTTTGTGTGTGTTTAGTAATCACATGAACATGTGATTGTTCAGCTTCTAAACTTTAAAACTGCTTGCATGTATTTAAAGAAACTGAAGAATGAGAAAAATATATGACCAGGTAATCACATGGTCTCTGAGCTCTGTACTGAACATTTTCAGCTGTTAACATTACCTGCATACTAGGGTATGAATCCTCTTGATCTTTTTCTTCCCCCAAGAAAATATACTTAATAGATTACAAGACAGCATTTGTCAGGGTCATCTTTCTTTTTAAAGAATTAAGCCATATTTTGTGAGGACCGGAACATGGATTATTTATTATATTTCCCCCTCCTCCCATTGAAAAACAAAGTTGAAAAGTAAATGCTTCAAAAACAGTTTTCTTGACCTCTTTATACAGAATTTTACTTGCAAAACTTTGGGAGCTTGAATGCATTACATAATATTTATATTGAGCTTTTTTATTCCTCACACTATATTTACATTGATAAATTGATTGAGAAGTTTATAGTAAAGGGAAACTTACAGAACACTTTTATATCATTTAAAAGATGACCTGACCAAAAACTTTACAGGATTCATAAATCAGGGATCATTTTGCTATTGACTTCACAGTGATCAGTAGTTTTATAGGTAATATTATAGTTAATTTGCAGCATTTTAGTACTTATTATTTATTTTTGGTCAAATAGTAAATTAAAATATTTTTTGATAGTTTATAGGTAATGATCAACCCATAACTTTTAAAAGAAACATAACGTTTGTATTACTGAGTTGACTTTTTAATTATACAAACTAGGAAAGGCAGGGAAGTTTATGGGTTCCCCTCTCCCCACTGGTTCTATTAAAATGTGCTTTATGTTAAACTTTCAAAATCCTTTATAAATTTAGTTACCAGTTACTACTTAATTGACAGTTTCTGAAAAAACCCAGTTTCAGCTGACTTTTAATGAATATGAAAGCAACCCTTATGTGCTTTCTACTTATTTGAATGTTCCTCAAGTATTTTATATTTAAAATAAAAAAGGAGAAGAAAAAAACAGTGCCTCTGTTTTTAGAAAACTACTGCTCAGTAAAGTTGTTTAACCATTTCTGGTAGCTGATGACAATTTTATATTAAACTGTACACTGACTTTAGTGAGACTGATGTCTTTTTTAGTTGTTTACAGTGCACATACTTGTGGGGTTTTTAATTGCAGTATTTCCATTGTCGCAGTAATTTAGTAAAACTCTGTGGCTGCCTTGATTTTGACAGATTTTGTTAATATAAACTGATTGTTAGGCAATTAGTTATATTTATGCATAAATCAATTGCACTATAATTCATGAATTATTTATTACAATATTTTCTAATGAATTCATGTATCTGTCTTGTGTTGTACATGTACTGTAATTTTGTTCCTACTTTGTGTTGTTATATATCTAAATCTGATTGTATGAATTTTAATTGTTCAGTTAACGTGTTTCTAGGTTGTAATTTGTAGTAAAGCACTTCAATGCTTTTGCACTTAAATTTACAAAACTGTCGGTGTGTGGTTAATTTACTCATTCAGTAAAAGAAAAGTAAAGTAAAACTTGACTATACTGAATTCTTTGATTTCTTGTAAGAAGTTTTTTTGTTTGTTTTTGTTTGTTTGTTTGTTTTTAAAATAGTATTAGAATTTGACTTTTCCAAATAAATATTCAACAACATATTTCTAACAAAAGGGGGCATAGAAACAAAACTGAGGTGTTTGGGCTTATAAACAGGAAGAATTAGAAAGAATTGATCTAAAGAAAAAACATTAGAGCCAATTAGACTAAGGTGGTCTTAAATCAGCATTTAGAAGGTAGAGGCAGGTGGATCTCTGTGAGTTCTAGGCCAGCTTTATCTACATAGTGAATTCCAGGCCACCCAAAGCTACATTGTAAGACTGTCTCAAAATTGTAGTATTAGCACCTTTATATAATTACTTGAGAATAAATTGTGAATTGGAAATTCACACATATGTCTGTTCACTCTATGTTTTTGTTTGAGATTCTAAGATGGGAAAAGTAAGGGGGAAACCTTGAAATAAGTATATTTTAAAATTTTGTATTTAATTAATTTAGTTGTCCTCCATGCTATATAAGGTAGAATCTAATACCCGAAAATCTGATATATTAATTTATTGTTCATATTATTGGGTTAATATCAGCAACCACTGGTATTTTTAAATTTCCAGCATTAAAACTAGCAAACTGAATAAGAAAACTCTTCCTTTAAAACAAAAGTTTCCTTAGATGTCAGAAAAGGTAGATAGAAGTCAGTGGATTTCATAATTTTATTAAATTAATCAAAGTGAAATAGCATGTTTATATTACTAAACACATGCTACTTTTTATCATTTTGACAAGGCTTACTCATTTTTATATTGAGACTTGCACCCCCGTGGGCTTTGGACATGATAATAAGCACACTCTTCCAAGTCCTCACCACTTCTGGACAAATTGTTTCATTACCGGAAAAATGCCTTGGAGCATTTTAGGAACTGCTAAGACAGGATACTAATCTTTGAAATACAGTATAACATTCTAAAAACTTGTAAGCTCTCCCTTCTATTACTAGTTATAAATATGCTTAACAGGAGATAGCGATACTTCAGAAACTGTCTGGAGTATATTCCTCAGGGTATGGTGGCTTTTCTTTTGTTTATCAGAAGTCATAAATTTGAGTTGCTGAAAAATGATATAACTATCTAATATTTGGTAGCTATCATTTGATATTACCTTTGCTCTATGTTTTAAAAATAAGTTTTGACATTGAATCTTGAGTTATTTATAGCATTTTACACTCTGCCATTACAAAATTAATTTTAAAATATATTTACCGAAGAAACTAATACTGGGGTTATATCTTTTGTCTAGTGACAGCACTGAACTTAAAGACTTGTTTATTTTGGTTTATTTTTGCTTTGTGTCATCCTTTATGTCAAATTGTGTGTTAGTCTTACTAAAACATTTGTTAAATCTGATAGTATTTTTCTCTGTGAAGTTTTGATCACATGCTCAGAACTTGCTTTGGTGTTTTTATTACTCAGACAACATAATTGTATACAACTTAATAAATTATTAATTAGCATCTGTAGATTCTAATATCAGGGAACAATATAAAAGTGCTGATTTCACTGCTTATTTTAAAAGAAAATCCTTTAATTTTTAATACTGTGAACATACTAACTCTTATTTTTTAAAAGTACATTCTTTTCTTGGGTCAGTTTTGTAAGCAATATATCCCAATCCCAACCCTACATAACATTTTTGCCAACTAGGAACAAATGACAGGCACATGGAGAGCAGGGCTATTTCCACTACAGAGTTTGGTGATGTTTCATTAAAATGGATACTTTTCTGAAACAGAATTCCTTTAATATATTTTATTCTTCCTGCTTACTGGTATTGAATTAAAAAATATGAGCTTCTATATTGTTGATTAGCAAACATGGGTCTTAGTTAAAGCTAGATGTGTATTAGTTTCTATGGTGGGGCATTTTCCAGCACTTTAAATTTAGTATTTAGGTAAGTAATACCTTTAGTTTTCCTGTGCTTTTCCATAGTTATTAAAACCAGTTAAAGGTAGATTTAATTTTTAAATAGCTTCCTTTTTCTTTTATATTCTGACTAGGTTAAAATGCTTTCAGCTTAATCTCAGAAAAAGATACTCTCTTATTTATATGGAACTTAAATTTAGTAACTTTCTTCATGATTATGCAAACTTTTAATATTAAATTTCTGTTTTACTACGTAGCAAAGTATTTTAAATAAAAACAAGATTTCACTCCTTATCTTCCTTATTTGAACTAACAAGGACTAAGCATATAAAATATGGCAAATTGTCCTACTTTATAAAAACTTCTATTCCTTCTGAAGCATTTTTCATTAAAGGTTATTAATATTTCCAGAATTGTTAATATTGCCAATGTGTTGATGTAATAATATGTAACCATTCGCTTTTGTATTGCGAAAGGCTTTGCTTTGACTCCTGTACTTTGTCATAGGAAATTATTTACCAGTGCTTCATTCTGTTTCTGCTAAAAAATAACCAAGATGTCCCTGCAGTTCCGCCTATAGGAGTCAGGAGTCCAGCAATATCAAAATACATCATTCAGACGCTGTCAAGAATTATAACTCCTTATGGTATTTTTGCTGTAATTCATTTTTTGTTTGATTTTTATTTTTAGTTCAACTGTTGATGCAAAATCAGAGGAAGCTACTAAAACGGAAAAAGGAAAATCAGCATTAAGCAAAGTTTTGGAATCTTTGTGCATACATCACCATCAACAAGTTTTGGCTATGTTGAAATTTCTAGTCCAAGAGCAGAGCGCTGCTTCTCTTTGCTGTTGTAATTCATCATGTGCTATGTCTTCAGAATCTCAAAAGCCCCTATTGGAGGATGGTTTTCATGGTCTGTTTTGTAGCTGTGAATATAGACTGGCAGAAAAAGGGTGTTTACACAATGAGAGACAAAGCCCCGGTCTAGTACCTCTGCCAGTCTGTATTAAAGAATTACATTGTCTGTCTTGTCAAACTGTAACTGTTGAACACATTAAGACAATGAATAACAGAGGAATTGAAAACAGTTCTAGTCCACACAGGTGCTGCTGTGGAGAGTTAGCAAAGATTCACTCTACAAAATCAGCCTGTCATAGTCCTCCTTTGTCAAGGGAAGTTTGTGATCTTTCAGTCACTCTTCAAGATGCCTGTAGATCTCGAAGTCCCTCGCCCCCACCATTATCACCTGTGGAGACTGAAGGATTTGAAAAATGGAAAGACATCGTCTCAGAGCTTTCAGCCTTAGAAAATAACAAACTTGAGACAAGCATTAACCAGCCTCCATCTCTTACACCAGCAGAGATAAGCATTCACAAATGTGTCCACGACAGCAAAATACATAAAACTAAGAAGTCTAGTAACTCTGGTTCTGTGCTTTTGGGTGCCAGCAGTAGTTATACTACAAATCATGAAAAGGGTGAAACAGCTGTAATTTTTCAAGATTTAATGGACCGTATTAATGAAAAATTAAAATCAATAGAAACCACAGATATATCAAACCTCATAAAATTATCTAGTACTGATTGTGATTCAGACAATGATTTTAAATTGGGAGATTTAATAACATCTCTCTTGCACAGTGCAACAGCCAGTGATTATAGTTTTATGGAATTGCTGAGTCAACATGATAAAAAGGTAGAAAATAAAATTATTCAGACAAGGTTTCGAAAACGTCAACAAACGTTACTTGCAATGCACAATTCTCCTGATTCACCTGTGATCAGAAGGCAGTCTTTACAGATAAAAAGAGAGCTTGCCAGTTTTGATGAAAACTTTCTGAGAAAAAGGTACAGTGAAAAAAATTCAAGAAAATTGTCATACAATAAGATGCTTTCAGTGAACAAAGAATTCCAGCCTTGTCAAGAACCTTTAAAAAATTCTAAAAGCTTTCAAAATGAAAATCAAGCAGAAACATTGATTACACCAAATGATGTAGCACCATCATTTCAGGTACCTCTTGGGAGTTTAGAAACTAACTTGCCTCTTGATCAATTTTCAGAAAATTTTAAAGCAACTTCATTTGAGAAAATGAGCCAAAGAAAATCACAGGAGAGGTCTACAGCTGAGAAACTAACTGTACAAAATAATAGGGAAAATACAAAACTAGAAAATACTCCAACACTTGTGAGAACTGATGCTCCTCTTTTGAGCAGAACTAAGCGAAATATTGTGCCTCCAGGGTGGTATTCTATATATTTAACAAATGATTCTGTTTCTAAAAAATTCCTCGAGGGCAAAAGAGTATCGGACTCTGCACACAGAAAAGATCCAGTCAGAGATCCAACTGAAAGTTTTCAAAATATAGACTTAAATAAAATTGCAATGAATTCTAGTTTGCATGTTGTTGTGGAGCGTTTAGAAGACACAATAAATATGGCTCAAAGGTCTTGGTCTAGGCAAGAACTATCTGAAGGATGTAAAGCATCCAAGAAATTGATAGAAACAGGTGATAAAGACCAAAATGCTGAGAGAGATTTGACTTTAAGTAGAATGGCTTGTAAAAATCAGGGTTTATCAAAATCTGTATTAGCACCTAGCAATAAAAGAAGTCACGGTATGTCTGTAATGGATTTGAACAAGACACTTAATAATCTGAAAACATCACCCATTTTAGAAAGAGGTAGCTCGATGTCTGGTGTTGAAAGTTTGCCAACAAAATGTGAAAGTATTGAAAGTTCTGTTTCTAACTATTCTAGTCCTATCAAACTCATGTTTTTATCTGAGATTAAAAGCAGTGAAGGAGTCAAATACACTTTAACTTCAGTCAGCACATCACAGTCAAAAGCTGATTTTGATTCTCACAAACATAAAACCCATCAGATGACTAGAAGAAAAGGAGAAGCAAATGAAGACATACCAAGCACTAGCTTTGAAGAGTATAGTTCTAATCATCATGATACTAACCTTCAAAGTGAATTGAATCAATTTAACTGTGTACATGAGGCTACACCAGCATCTGCAGAGTTTACTGACAGTTTAAACAATGATAAGCCACAAGAAGACCCTAAGGGAAAGTCAAATGGTGCTGTAGACTTACCATATAAAAGAAAGCCAGGTAGACCTAAAAAAATTGGTCCCCAAGTTGTGAAGCAGATTAAACGGCCAATTGGAAGACCACCAAAACCTAAAGCTGGTCAAACAGATGTCAGTGTTTGCCAAAATCAATTTTTTAGCCCTAGAAAGGAAAATTCAGAGTCTTTCATATCAGAAGTCAAAGATGTTTGCAGAAAGAGTATTATTGTCACTGTTGTTTATGGAAGGTCAAGAAGAACCAAGAGATGTGTTTCTGAAGGAAGCATGGATATCAGCAACATCTCACTGAACACTGATGTCGCTGACTTTTCAGTTAACTCTAGTCGTCTCAGAAATACTAAAACTTATGAGATTGACTATGGTGAAAATCTGAGTGCTGGATCAAGATTGACAACTCAGAGTGGGGTTTTTGATTCTGACTTTGAATATGTTAGACCTATCAAGAGCAAGTCTGTGATACCTCAGACTTCCAAGAACATTATTGGACCAAACCAAAAGCCTTTGTCAATTGTTAGGAAGCCTGGTAGACCTGCAAAAGTGAAAATTTCTGGTATATCTGTGACTGTTAATAGAATTTCACCTCAGAAAAGAGAAGTATGTGTTAGCAGCTGCTTACCTCCTTTAGATCAGGAGATAATGTTAGAGAAAACTTGCATAGAAGAAAAGCTGGACCAACAGTGCAGAAATGTGGATAGCATAAAGCACACCAATGCTGACATATTTAAGAATGAATCAAATACTGTTGCTTCTATACCTCCAAAACATTCTATTAGGGCTAGAAAACCTTCTTTGCATTTCTTACATTCATTTGCATCTTCTGGCTCACTTACTTACAAAAATGCTCTCCGTCATAAATCATGTAAACTCCATTTGCATAAGTGCAAAAATCCAAAGAAAAAATACAGGCAGTCAAGTTTTAGACTAGCTTCCAAAGGTATGCCTGGATCTAGATGCTCAAAGAAAGCAAAAAAATATTTGGAAGATAAAAAAGTAATGCCTGTTTCTGAAGTATCCTTGGACCCTGTAATTTCATCCAACCCTTTATTAAGGTGGTGGGCTACTTCTGCTTCAAATGATTCCTTGTTAGAGGAATTAAACAATAGATTTGAACAAATAACAAATGCATGGGTACAGGTGAGTAGAGATGAAGCTCAAAATTTTGTTCATAAAACAGAATATACTAAAGGTGATTATTTCAAAGCAGCAAGCCCTTTGGAAACTTGTCTTCTAGAACTTGAAGTTTCACCCGTAAAAATGCTTTTTCAGAAAAAGTATAATTTGAATGAACTTTGTACCTGGTTTATGCAAACAACAGAAACTCAGTCTCTTTCACTAGTTAGAAAAGCAAATGCTCGAAACCCTTTGGAAGTGATAAGCACCAAGGGCATTAAATTAGGGGTGAAATACTGTGGATTTAATGCCAGCCCCTTCAGGAAGCACTTTAAAAAATTTGCAGTCTCTTCTTCAAAACCAGCTGGGAAATTTCATATACTACATAAAATGGTTGGCTCACCACTCTTAAATGTCAAAAGTAATTTCACATTAGCGAGGTTGAAAAGGACTGAGTTTAAGAGTTTGCACTGTGAAAGGTGGAGAAGAGAGGAAAGGCCATACAGCCACAGAACAGTTGATTGGAGCTCAAAAAGAAGGAACTTAAGATTGTTCTGCCAGAATCAATCTTGGACTAACATGGAGGGGCAGACAAATGCAGAGACATCATTCAGTGGGAAAAGCATAGTAGGTAACCAGTGGGCCTCACCCCCAGAACCCAGAGTCACCTTTGCTAAAAAGAGGGTGGCAGTACGTGACTTCAGAATACATGCTAGTTTAGAGAGTACATTTAAGTCAGAAGCAAAGGAGAATGGAACAGGGTGTGGCCAGATTAACTCTGAAAAGGAACAAACACCAGAAAGTGTATCTTCCCATAATTGGAGGTCAAAAACTTTAAAAGACTGTAGAATATTCTTGAAGAAGATCAACTGTCTTGAACACAGAAATACTTTTAAGCTAAATACAATAATTTATTCTCCTGAATCTGTTGACAGTGGAGGTAACCAGGCACAACCAGAAGAATCAAAACGTTTTAGTTTAAGGTCCCATTCCGCAATGCAAAATTCCTTTAAAAAGCAAAATGAAGAAAGAGAAAATCCCAAAACAAATAGTCCTGCAAGTGATAGATTGACTGATGAACTCAACAGTAGTCAGTTAAGTAAGCATGTTAACTTTGACAAGAATCCTGATAATTCTGAGACTCTTAGCAAATTAAGCAAAAGAAAAAGACCACCATGGAAGACTACAGAAATGTCAGCAAAAAGACATAAACGACAGTCTTGCAACAGTGGACAAATGGCAAACTATTGTACAAAATCCCAAGTAGGTAAGTTTTTCTCTCCTTAATTTTAAAGTTTCATTGTAGGTGCCTTGAGTAAAACATAAGCTAGTAGGTAGAAAAGGAACAACTAATTTGGTTCTAATTTATTTCTAAAATATTTGAGCAACTTCATTTCTTGGCACCTAGTATGAAACTCATGAAATTAGGTGCTGCTAGATATAGTGCACTTAACCGCTGAGTTTCTGACATTCAAACACATCAAATACATTTAGAAGAGATATGAAGAGCATCGTAAAAATAGACCGTGAATGTATTTGATAGATGACTATGAACAGCTAACTAAAAATTCACTACTGCAGGCTAATACTTGCTTATTCTCCTCAAAAATACCAACTATGAGAATATACAGAAAACAGCTAAGGCTGTCTCATTTAGAGACTGTAACATTGTAATCCTAACATGTAAATCTTCCTCATGAAACTGTTTGGTACTGTTTTGAAAAAATACTGCAAGACTGCTTATTTAGATGGTGGTATATTAAATTTTTTTCAATAATCAGCAAATGTATTAAGTGGACTTCTACGAATCAGAGCTTACTTGTGTAGATATAAAAGAATTTGTTTATGTAGCTGAGCAAGTCACTGTTAGGGTCATTTCAAATTGAGAATGGAATCAGAAATTAAGTGGTAGTGATGTACCTTATTAAGTCACACTGACATAGCTTCAGTACCCCAGGGAGACTATTGCCCTTTGAATGTAGTGATAATATGAGGTAGTAGTTGCCTGAATAGCCATTTTCCATCTGCTTATTTGGTAGGTACTGAATAGTGCAGGATATTAGATAGGAGACTTTACAGATTCCCTCTTCACCATGAAAGAATGCCAAGTTAAATATTTAGAAAGACGAATATTTTATAACTTGTGTTTTACATTTGTATAACTTGGGGAAATCTTTGGGGACTTAGGGAAGTATTAGTATCTTACTAGAATCAATAACATCAGGTCTCATTAAAATATTAAACACAGTAATTAAATTGAAAAGTTTTATATAGGCTTTATGGGTACCCATCCCCAGTTCAATTAACTGAATGATTTTAATATGCATAATCCAATACTGTTTAACATGATTAAAATTTCAAATATCTGGCATAAAATGACTAAATGCTTAAAGGAGGTCAAAGTAGAATCTCCATTACAAAAGGTCAATGGAAACTATAAAGAATAACTTATTTGTGATCCTCAAGAAGGCTAAAAATAATATTATAACAGATGCTTTGTCAGGAAAATACCTAATAGCAAATTTTTAAACTTATAATTCACTTAAAATATGTATACAAGTTTCATGAAGAATAAAATATAGTTTAATTTTACTTATGTTTCATTTTCATCTCATGCTGTTACAGATTTTTCAAAACTAATTTGCATTAATTCATTTTACAACAGAACTGTATTTTATCCTTGAAGCTTCCAACCCATTGTATTTTCCTAACAGTCAAACACAATCTTACTTTAATATTATTCTTCCCCCTGCCAAATGTAAGATTCCTAAAATAGGAAAATGAAGTATATTTAAATATTACTTTTGAAAATTAATTTTAAAATTCTTTGTTGGTACTTTAAAAATTAGCAACATATAAAAATTGTTTTTCACCTTTTTCATTTTAAAATTTGCTAGAGCTGTTTGCTGTTCTGCTTGAAGTTTATTCATCTTTACTGATAACTTTCCTTCTTTATTTTTAACATTTTTAAATCAAGATTATTTTTACAATTATATTTCTAACAATATTTGTTATGTTTATGTGATTTTTAAATGTTTCTTATAGTGTTGTTGTGTTTTGTTTTTTTTCTCTCATCATTTTTGGTAGTCCATGCTTCTTTTTGCCTTTTTGGAAGTAACACTAAAATTCATCATTAGTTTTATATGTTTTTGTTTTTCATAAATAATTAGTGACTGAAGACGTAAGACTGTTAACTATAGGACTTTTCTAGACAAATTCTGAGGACAGTGTATATTATAAATTTTGGAATATTTCTATTGGTGGAAAATAATTGTTTCTATCATGAATGTCTTGCCTTTGTACATATTAAGTGTCCAAATGTGATTTAATACACATGATTTCACTGCATTTGCTGTACTTCTGTGTTAAATGTAGACATGGGAAGGAAGGCAAGTACAGTTATGTGATATTGTATTTCTCCTTTTGAAGGAATGGCTACAGTAAGTTCAGTATGTGGAAGGTTTAGGAAGTTCCTGTTCATCAAGTGAGAAAATATGTACATGTTAATATAAAGTTATTATATATGGTAAGCAGGATACTTCATGTTCAAAGGAAATGTGATTAATGCCACCGGGTTTGCTCTTAGGAAGAATAGAGAAGTAAATACTTACTGAAGGCTGAGTAATGTGACCAGAAAGAAGCTACCTACAGGAACATGAAGGAGGGACATGGAATTTCAGATTTATCCAACACCGTTGCTTATATAGTAAGAATTGTAAGAATCCCAAATGCTAGAAGCTAACGAATGGTGGGAGGAGTTCAAGTAGAACAGATTACATGCAGAAAATGTAGGCAATTAAGCTGGCTCATTTAGAACATTGAGTAACTTGTCAGAGCTAAGGTACAAAATAGAGACTCCACAGTGGTCAGTCAGAGGGATAAAATCTCAAAAGACAGAATCACTGGGGAGGCACTGTTCAAACGCTGAGGCAACATCACTTAATGGGGTGGGGGGTGTCATCTAAGCCCTAACAAGAAAGTAGGAAAGAAAAATTTTACAGAAATAAATTCCCATCCTTTTTCTTTCTTCTCTCATATAATAATACAAGCCAACTGCAGTTTCCCCTTCCCTGACTCCTCCCAGACTCCTCCTACCTCCTCTCTTTCCACTCCTCCACTTCCCTTCAAAAAGAAAAAAAAACAAAACAAAGTGCAGGCCTCCCAGAGACATCAACCAAACATGGCATAACAGGTTACAAGAAGACTAGGCACAGACACTCATCAAGGCTAAACAAGGGACCCATTAGGGGGAAAAAGGTCCCAAGCTCAGGCAAGAGAGTCAAAGACAGCCACCACCCCCACTGTTAGGAGTCCCACAGGAACACCAAGCTACAGGACCATACCAAATACAGAGGACCTAGCTCAGACCCATACAAGGTCCGTAATTGTCACTTCGGTCTCTGTGAAAGTCAGTGTCTTGATAGAATATGGGAATGAAGGGGAACATCCAGAATTTTGCCTTTAGCATCAGGAACATTTCAATGGGTTTGGTTTTAGCTTTAAAGGTTTAGATGAAGTTAGTGTGATTTCTGAAACATGTTAAAGAAGCAGGTAGGTTATGTGAGTCCTGTACAGAGATGAGGCTTGAACTGAGACAGATTTGGCAAATCAGAAAAGTCACTAGAGTAGGAGAGATTGCTCAGTGTGAGATTGCAGGGTCCTACGATCCCAGAGTCACCCCAGAATACAAGAAATAGGTGTGCATGAAATGAGACTGATGAAAGTAGTCAAAGGATGAGAGAATCGGACAGACTGGAGAAAAATGTCTTAAGAAAGAAGTGTGCTTAAGTCAGTCATGATGAGCATTGAGGTGGTTCCAGTAAATGCAGCAAGAGGTCATCCTCATGGTGAGGGAGGGAACACCTGTGTGGAGGAAAGCCCACTTCAATGCCAGATGCTAAGTGGTTAAAGAGGAAGTGAAAAAAGTAACTGAAGAAGAAGAAGAAGAAGAAGAAGAAGAAGAAGAAGAAGAAGAAGAAGAAGAAGAAGAAGAAGAAGAAGGAAGAAGGAAGAAGGAAGAAGGAAGAAGGAAGAAGGAAGAAGAAGAAGAAGAAGAAGAAGAAGAAGAAGAAGAAGAAGAAGAAGAAGAAGAAGAAGAAGAAGAAGAAGAAGCTGTGAGTGGTCAGGAGGTAGAAAGGCAGGTGGCATCTGTTAAAATTAAAGTGAGCTTTTAAAATGTCTAAATGTCAAAGCCAGTGAGAAGTAAAAAGGCTTAGGGTATGAAATGAGAGGGAAGCCCTGGAACTGGTTATTGAGTGTGGATCGGGGGGGGGGGGGGGTAGAACTTGTTCTTGACCAGAAGTTCCTATTTCTCTTAAAATCAAGTAAGGAAATAATGTGTCAGAATACAAGTCAATAATTCATGGGAGGAAATCTTGAAATATTCAAATTCATGTTTTTATGAATCAAGAGGTAATCTGGGTCTAGGGAGTGGCTTAGTCAGTAAAGCATCTACTGTGTAAGCATGAGGACATGGATTCGAGATGCACACATCTGTACCTAAGCATTAAGAAGGCAGAGAAAGGGGAATGGCTGGAGCTCACTGGGCTCCTGGTGGACTAGCCAGACTAGGAGTTCCAGTTTCAGTGAGAGACACTGTCTCAGAAAATAAGGTGGAAAACCATTTAGAGGAAGGTACCCAGTGGTGACCTCTACAGTCACATGCATGTACACAAGCATGTACACTCTCCCACGTCCACATGCATACACTGCACAAACATGTACATAACACACGCATACATACTCACAGATGATGTCCTCTAAGAAGTATGGTAGGATTAGGAAACACGAGGTTTGAATAGCTGTCTTCAGATATATAGAACTGAGTAGTGGTGTATTTTATCTCAGCTGCCAGACTGCATGTGGGTTCATCCTGTGTGTAAATGAGAAGGCTAAAGGGATCAATCCAGTGTGAACAACACTGTGTGGACTGTAAGGAACTGTATTGCTGCCACTCTCTTCTAAAGTATAAAATAGACATGAGAGTTGGATAAGGAAATGAGCATTTGATAAGATGTGTAATACAGTGCTGGAGCTTAAACGCTGGGCCAAGTACATGATAGTCACACTACCACTGAGCTACAGCCCAGCTTTAAAAGGGGCTGTGTGAAGGGCCAGGTGCTGAGGATTGTTAGCTAATCAATATTAGCCAATGCCCAAATAAACGGTAATTACCAAACAATAGTAATGCAGACATTTGTTAATGTCCATGTTTCTCAGGTCCAGAGCAAACATGCCTGTTCCTAACTGGTAAACATCTAGGTGTACATACACTAACTTTGGATATATGTGAGACTATACCTCCTATGAACTTGAAAATACTGTAGATTTGCTTAACTCATCCTAAAACATTTTCTTCTATAAATACTCAAGAATTTGGATTGTCACATAACTTTTAAAATTTTCAATTTGTCAGTTTCTATTTTGTCTTCTGTCCTGAAAAAGGGACTGAAATTTTTCATGTATTTTGTATTCTGAATGCTGCTTTTTACAAAAATCTACCACTCCTGTGTGATTTTTAAATGGTGCCTGAGACCAGGGCTGAAACTGTAACCCACCCTCTCTCATCCCCTAGAACATTCATTCACTTTGATGATAGAACACAAGATGTTCGATCAGATTCATGTGGCTGAGATACGTCATTACAGGGTAGTATTAGACATTATTATGATTTATATTATTCACCATCATAATTGTCACTTAATGGAAAAACTCTAAGGTTCAGAGTGAATTATTCTAACTTTAATTTTGGTGGAGTAGTATTCCTACATAGCTCAGTCATGTAAGCTGCACTTCTATACAAGCTTCCAAAGTTGGATTCCAGGTAACCTCAGCAGCGATGACACTCTATGTGCAAGGTACTCTCCACCAAATAGGACTGGGATGGATCGTTTTTCCTCGTTTCCCCTTAGGCACAGTTCCATCTCAGCATGTTAAATTGCATTTCCTAAACTTTTTCTGTCACTTTTTCTATCCATACTTGAAAGCATTCCTTTATAGAGTTTTCTGATAAGAGTTTCAGAAAAGAATCTGACTGTAAAGATAAGTCACATGCTGTATTTAACCCTGTTCTGCATAAAATTTTAAAAAAGTCAAAATGACAAGGGCTTTGTAACATGCTACAGTAAAGAAATGCTGTGACAAATATTAACACGATAATCACATTCTAATACCGATTTTGCTGTTTAGATGTTAGCTCAGATGACTTTACTATTGCATTATAGGTTATAGCTAGAAAACATAAATTTATGGCTAAAGATCAAAATTATTTTTGTTCCTTCCCAATTCTGCAGCTACGTCACCTCCCCACAACAGTTGCCTTAGTTCTGTGGTTGTGTCACAAGAGCAGTGTGCATCCTTATCCAGCCGCAAGGTGCTGGGGGGTGCCATGGACACCACGTTGTCCATTTTATACATCTGTATTCTCTCCCTTCAGATTGTTAGCACTGTTTTTCTAGCTGAGGTAAGTTCAAAGGTCATCCTCCTCTTTGATGGCTAGCTGCTGACATCTGTTCGAAGCTAATTTCGTTGTTCACATCTGCCACATATGATCCTGTTGCCTCACCCATGCCTCAAATAATCTCTGCCTTTTGTGTTTCTTTTTTTTTTTTTTTCTTCTTTGTTTTAATTTAACTCTCTTGAAACGGAGATGCTGTATTACACAGGCTATTTTGAAATCCTGCCCATGTAATGGCTGTCATTCAAAACATGGCCATCAAACCTACTCATGTTTGTTTCTTCACTTAAGAATTTAGTATTTGGACTGTAGACATGTCTCAACAATAAAATGCACTGGCTGCTCTTCCATAGCACCTGCACTCCTCAGCACACACCTGAAAGCTCACACTCAGCTCTAACTCCATTCCCAGGGATCTGATACCCTCTCTGCCCTCTGCTGGCACTGCATTCATGTGGTGCACAGACATACAAATTCAGGCAAACATCCATATAAATAAAATAAATAAAATCCCTTCCAAAGAGAGGAGAGAGAGAGGGGTGGGGGAAGAGGAAGGAAGGGAAAAAAGGAAGGAAACCCCTGGTGCTCCCTTGCAGTGTGCTCAATAGCTTGCCTTTTTCTACTCTGATCTAAGAGTAATAAGAGTAAAAACAAAGAATTCAGAGCTCTTTGTCCAGTTCTCCTACTTCGTGGTTCTTTCCCATACATTTTCTAGACCATAAGCAGTTTTCTTCACTGTGCCTCTGAGCATCCTGGTATCACCACACTAATCCTGATGCAGTTGCCTATTGATGCTTTACACCACCACCACCACCCAAAAAGCCAAAATATGGTAGGTGTCCAAATGAATTTTTGTCCCTTCCATTTTTTTTTGTTTATATTAGTTTAATTTTCTTCCTAACATTGGCTTCTTCCTCCTCCTACTTCTAGGCAACACTGGGAAGTTCATTGTTTATGTTGTTTCTCTGATATAAGAATGTAGAAAATCTTGGCCATTGGAAAACTGATTATCCCAAGTTTGATGCCAGGCTGGGCTACATAGCAAACTCAAGACCCAGTCTCAAAAACAAGTTTGTCTTCTATATGCTAGCCAGTATAATAAATGCATGGGAAGCAATGGGAAGTGAAACCAAATGCAGTTTCTACTTTTGTTTTTCATTTATTAAATGAGGCAGACATCAAGCAAATGATTGCAGAACTCATTCATTAGCTCTCAATTATTGTGTGGTGCTATGAGTTTATTATTCAAAGAATCTGATCAAGAAAATACCCATTACTTAACTTCAAGGATACAGTAGGTACTAATTAGACCAACAGGTAACTAGTGGGGACAGAGTGATTTTCCCAGGAAGTGGATGGTGGAAATAGATCAAGTTCTGCTAGGTTACAAAGATAAGGCTTGGCCAGTGTGTTTCAAGTCAAGAGAAAGAGGAAAAACATGATCCTGGATATGATTAAATCTGAAGAATAGATAAGGGGTCCTTGATGAGCCATGAAGTACTGTAAGTGACTTGCTGTTGTACACAGAAGATTGCCTATGACTAGGATAACTATATGATGACATTCTAAAAAAGTCTCTGATTACATTGTGAGAACAGGTCATATAGGACAAGAGTGAAAGCATAGAGCCTTATGGTAATCCAGATGAAGTGTTTCTACTGTAGAACAGTGGATCATGGTCTTCAGCATGCATTATAGTCACCAGAAGTGCTTGTCTAAAGAGATCATTGGGTATCATTCACAAAGTTGGATTCAGTAGGCAAGGAGTTCGTCAAATGATGCTTATGCTGTTGATCCAAGGACCTCACTTTGAAAACCATTGGCCTAGAGAGTACTTTTAAAGAGATGGGAAGATTACTAATGTTAGCATAGCAAGTTTCTCTCTAAATACTTGAGGTATATTCAAATTCTGCTGATAGATTTTCATTAATTTAAACTAGTTTGTAATTTTATAAAAATCATTTTATTGCAATAAATTCACAAGTAAAAAGATCATACAGCTAGATCAAAGTACCACACAAACATTTTCCCATCCCCAAACTCTACATTTCAATGAACTTCACAGTTAGAGTGGCCATGCTGAAGCCATAAAGCTTGGCTTACTTAGAGCTTTTACATTTTCACTACTAAGTACTTTTTTTTTTTTTTTTTTTTTTTTTTTTTGCAATCATCTGCCACAATAAAAGAAGAAAAAGACATAACAGAGTTGAAACTGGAAAAACGATTAGCTTTATATATCCTTTTCACAACTCACATGTTCTTTTGCCTGCATCCTATCCTTCCTCATGGGACATTATCCTCCTTTCAATGTTTTAAATTTAATCTACCTTGTGGATTATTTCAAACTTTGTTGTTCAGTTTACAAATAGTTGAAATCTTTATTGAAACCTAAAGTGATTTCTGATTTGTATGTGGCTTTAAAGAATAATTTACATCAATCCAGTCTTTCTTAATTGACAGATTTATGCTCCAGAACCTTATTACCTTTTGTTTGTTTACTTACCTGTGTGTATGGATGGGTGGTCATGTGTATATATGTGGTACATTTGAAGATCAGAGGGCAACTTGTGGTCACTTCTCTCCTTCCAACATGGATCATACTCAGGTCATTAACTACCATGGAGCTATCTCCTTGGCCTTCGGGCTCCAGAATCCATTTAAGTATTCTAAAATGATCCCTGTTCTTGAAAATAGTGTGGAGGCTACATCTGTTGAGGACCCTGTGAATGCCAGTAATCCAAGTTGGCAAATGACCCTGCTGTTGTCAATTTACTCACTGAATTTCAAGTCTTATCTGTTCCTTAGAGAAGTGTCAGTCTGCAACATGGGTTGTGGGTCTTCCTGTATTTTCTTTCAAGTCTCACTTCATGTATTTTATAGCACTGTATTGGGTGCATACATAATTAGAATCATGAACTGCTTTTTTAAATTGATTTTTTTTTTAATTGGAATGAACGTGACCCCTTAAAAACCCTGTACTTTAGACTCTATTTTATTTTGTAATAATTGTTCTGGCTCACTTTTTACTATTTTTATGGTATATCTTTTCTGTAATTTTATTTTTTATAATTATGATTTTTATATTTACATGAGTTTCTCTTAAACAACATATGGTTGAGACTTAGTCTTTTTCCCCCAATTTGATAGTATCTGCCTTTCACTAAGCTACTTATATTTCATGTTATTACTAATATGATTCAGTTTAAATAAGCTGAAACATTTGCTTTCTATTTTAGCCTATTATTTTTTCCCTCAGGGTCCATATATTTTAATAGTCTATTTAATCTCTTAATTCACTCTTTTAAAAAATGGTTGCTATATTGGGCCTGTTGACACAAGCTTGTAAGTCCAACTACTTGGGAGACAGAGGCAAAAGGATCCCAAGTTTGAGGCCTTCCTGGATAACTCAGTGATGCTCTTTCTTAAAAAGTTTAAAAGAGGGCTGGGGATATATCATTGAGTACATGGGTGACACCCTAGATTGCATCACCAGGGCCACAAATAAAACTTAAAATGGAGCTATTTTATACTATATATCATCCTATCACCTTCAAATATTATACTACTTCAAATAATAAATGTTATTACATTTCCACTTCCTTCCCCAAATCTTTGTGCTGTTGCTGTCATATATTTTACATCTATAAATACATAAATTATACAAATACTAGTTCTACAGTATTAATTCCACTATTCCTATTTTTTTCTTTAAACAATATAATGTTGCATTTTCTGTTGCTATAACAAAATACCTGGACACTTTATAAAGAATAGAAATTTATCTTATCTTGACTGAAAGCTAGAGATCAAGCAGCCCCAACTGTTTAGACTTCATCAATGCAAGGGCCCCAAAATCAGAGGCAGAAAGTGAAATGACTACCTATGACAGGTGGGTCTTGTAAAAAGACTACATGAATCCCTTCTGAGGATAGTGTCCTCCCACTGAGCAGCACAACGGGAGGTTCGACCACCTTTAGTACCATGGCACTTCTAAAGACATGAACCTTTGGGGGACACACAAGCCACATCCAGTCTGAAGTGCATAGTCATCTTCCAAGCACATTTTTTTAAAAAAATAAGTTTTTCTTTTCGTGAATTTTTATTTTTTTGTGCTTTTTATATTTTTAAATAAATCAAGATTTCTGTTTAAAATCATTTTATTCTTCCTGAATCTTTTTCTTGAGTCTCCAGTAGTATGGTTCTGCTGTGGGTTATTTTCCCATCCTTTTCTTTTTATGTGACATCCCTTTTCAGAGGGTACCTTGTGAGCTGGGCAGGGAGATAGACACCTGTATTCCAACTTACATGGGAGGCAGAAGGATCGTGGGTTTGAAGGCAGCCTGAGCTACTTGGACCTTTACTAAAACAGGCACTAGGGGTATTGCTCAGTCGAAGAGCACTTGCTGAGCAGGTATGAGGCCTAGAGTTTGATCCCCAACACTGAAAAATACCTTTTTCACTAACATGGATTTCAAATTTGGTTGATTTTAGTCTTTTAAGGGTGCTTTTTACCTGAAATTATGTCTGTGGCTTTGGTCAATTTTATCTCCGGCATGTTAATTTTCACCTATATTAGCAGTTTGATCATGAAGATTCTTAGCATGATTCCCTATTTCCCCTTAGTATTTGTTAGGCACCTTGTATATGTGAGTTTAGTCCTTTATAACTATTGTTTCTTCAGTAAGTATCCATCTGTCATTACTTCTGTGATGTCTGTCATATGTATTTTGCCCATGTCAGATACTAATTCCACTAGTTGCCTGTTTTCTCTCTTCCATTGTGGATAGTATTATTCATGTATTTTTCTTTGTCATTGGCAATTTAGTTAATTGTCTTGCCTGTTGTCAATACCACCCAGAATGTTTTTCACTTCATAGATTATGTATTGCATATAGTTCCTACTACCCTGCTTTAAGCTCCAGGCGGACGATGCTATCAGTCCCAGCCCAGAGAATATTGGATCTGCAGATGGAAAACACAGACACAGACACACCACAGACACACACAGACACACACACACACACACACAGACACACACACACACACACACACACACACACACACACACACACACACACACAAAGCTCAATTTCAACCTGTCTTATTGGCTCAATTGCTGGGTGCTTCTACTCTCCCTCGGCTAACATACCCTTCCCAATACTCTCAGCTCAGCACCTCTTAATCTGCCCTTAGCTTAGTGTCCAGCTTACCATCTTGTTCAACAACCCAAAACTGTCCTCAGCTTAGTTGTATTTCTAATCTCCCACCTGGGGAAGCAGCCTATAGTTGATCTGCCCATGAGCTCATATGGCTGGTCACCTTTTTCTCCCTCCATAGCATGGTCAAATCCCCCTTCCTCTTCCTGCATCTCTTAGCCTGCCTATGGGGACCTGGAAGTCCCACTACTTTCCTTCCATTTTGCAGTTGCCCCCTGGCATCTTTATTGTTCAGTCAACCAATTGGGGAACAGCATCAGAATCTCTCCCTACAATTATGCCCATCACCTCCAGTTCAGACTTGCTATTTGTGCTCATCATTTCCCACTGTAATCTCCAGTTAAACTTACAGAACTTATATTTTCAATACCTGTATTGTCATCCTTTTGTTCTAACTTTGTAATTTGTATTATCTGTCCCTGTAGAGTGAATTTGTGTTGCTAGAAGTCATGTTTTCCTGTTTTCATGCCTACTAACTTGTATAAAATGTGAGCCATTATGAGTTTTAGGTTGTTTTGCGCTGGGTTTTTCATGATACTTTACGTGTTTTGGACTCTTAAGGAGAAATGCTTTGATCCTTTCAAGTCATCTTTAAGCATTACTAGGAAAAGCCAGAGCATCTGCTAGTCTACATCAGTGGTACTCAATAAGGGATGATTTTACTCCACAGAAGACAGTTTTTGTCACATTAGAGGGTACTGTGGCCATCAGGCAGGTAGAGGCCAAAGATGTTGCTAAACATCCTACAGTGGATAGGCTGACCCTTCACAATAATGTGGCTCCCAAATGCTATGATTAGAACGTTTTCCATCTGAGCAGTCTTACACTCATGTGAAGACTCTTAAAATACTCAAAGTCTGATAAGTGGGGTTGTAAATTATATCCAGGCCTGAATGGCTTCATAATTTTCACAGCCTTGGGAAAGACTCATGCCCTGCTCTTCACATCAACATGTGTCTAAACACCTGGGAACACCCTGTTGTAGTTCTGGGGTATTTCTCCCAGCAGCTCTCAACTGTCTCCTATACTCTCAACTATATCTAATGCATCCTGGGTTCCTCTCCCAATCATGCAACCTGGAAATTTGCCAGGTGTCAAGCCAGTTGTAGGGCTTTGTCTTTATTCAGGAATCAGTTATACTGCCCTGCCCTGCTCTGTATATTTTAACTTTTGGTTTAAGCTGTTTCAAAGCAAGAAGGCAAATCTGGTTCCTATTACTTTATTATGGCCAAAGCAGATATCCCCGATTTATTCTTTCAGCATTTGTCCAGTTTTTATGTGCTAGCTACTGAAAAGAAATGATGAACAAAACAGCAAGGATCTCTACTCTCCTCATACTTGTATTCAATGGAAGAGCAAAAACAGAATCATGAAGCAGTGATAAGCTGCGTTGAACATGCTGAGCTCTAGAATGAATTTCTTAGGGAACAACTTTGGGTTGAGAGGGAAATCTTTTGTGACGCAGGGGGTTAAGATAGCACTTACAAACACAACAGAACGGGTAAGAATCTTGAAGAACTTGCAGAGAAGCAAACACAGCCTGGAACTCCCCTTTGAGAATCCCAACCTTATTTTTTCAGATAAAGTGGCTTGCAGTGGGAAAGGCAGCAAAGCAATGTATCTGGTCTTAAAGGCCTAAAACTGTTTCAGGAAGGAAGATGGGATAGCTTAGTCGGCTTGGGTTGACACAAACACTACAAACTTACTGCTTAAACAATCATTTGCTTTCAGTTTTGGAGGCCGGGGAACCACAACTACCAACAGGATTTGTTTTCTGGTGACTGTTTCCTGGATTACAGAATAGCAGCCTTCTCACTGTGCTCTTACATTGCTACTAATCTACTAATTAATTACATATTAATCTACTCTGTACAACTCTGATTTATCTTAATTACTTTCCAAAGGCCCTATCACTGAGGTAGAGACATAGCAGGGACCATCAGTATTGAATGGTGAGAAAACAAGATGAGACTTAAAGATTGGACTCCTCAGTGTGATCATCAGGAGGGACTTTAGTAAGAAGTACTATTTTCATGGAGTACTGGAAGTCAGATAGGTTTATTTACTGAAGTCATGAGATTGTAATACCAAGTACAGGATTATTCATTTAAGGCACCTAGGTCTAAAGGGTTAATGAGGAACATTAGTTACGGTAAATTCTTGTTCAAGGTGAAAACTGCACTGACTCAAACCATTATGGTAAGGATCTCATTAACAAATGATCTTTCATGAACTACCGAAGAGCACTGAACACCCCCTCCCCGTTAACTCTCAACCCCAAGCATTTACTTTACTCATGAGTCTTGTTGGCAAATACAGAGCCAATGTTTTGATTTTGGTTTTGCTTCCTCACTACCTCTCTGTTAGCTGGCCTATCTCTCTGGTCCATGAGACTTTCACACCCTCCCAGTAGGTTTACCTATCAGTTGCTATCACCATTGCCAACAATGATTTGGTTATAGGGAGGGTAAAAGGGTGAATATAGGAACAGGTAAATTGAGCTATGAGGCCATTTAGTTTGCCATAAGAGAAACTATTAGGATCACTAGTAATTCCTGAAAAAGCAGATGGGAACAGAGTACAAGAACATTCAAAGTCATGGCAGAACCTCAAGCTAGTATTATTTTAAACCCCCAAACTTTGTTTCCAGGGCCTCTTTAACACACCAAGTCTAATTTGTGTTAGCCATGTGCTAGCTGCTGAGTATGGGGGCATCTATTGGAAAGCACAGTTGATCAGGAGCCACACCTTTAAAGAAAACTTCCCTCAGAAGTCATCAACTGTCTATAGGTCCTCAGTTATGTGTAAGGATTCATGATTTTTTATATCCAGTCACAACCAATCTCCTAAGCTTTGCCAGAGATCCCTAGACTGTAGAAACAGCGTCTCAGCATCTGGGATCAAATGTTTTATATGAGAGTTATAACCTCAGAACAAACATCTTTGTATCGAAGATTCACCTAAAACAAAGACCTGGTTTTTGTTTAGGAGGGGCTAGCTAACTCTGGCATGGTTTCAACTCAGCCAAAGAGTCCTGAACCCAGATAGGTAGGAGCTGTAGTTGGATACTCACGGAGTCAGAAGAAATGTTTCTAGCAGAGGATAGGGGGAGAGAAGCAGTCCCCACATGGCCAGCACCTGGGGCCTCAACTTCAGCACTATCTGATAGTTATTTCTCTGCCAGTGAAATGAGCCAATTCAAGCCAGATTAGATTATATTAAATGCAGGTTTATTGGGAAGCTGCTCTTGGGTGATGTCTTAGGGTTTCTATTCCTGTACAACATCATGACCAAGAATCGAGTTGGGGAGGAAAGGGTTTATTGAGCTTACACTTCCATGCTGCTGTTCATCACCAAAGGAAGTCAGGACTGGAACTCAGGTCAGGAAACAGGAGCTGATGCAGAGGCCATGGAGGGATGTTAGTTACTGGCTTGCTCAGCCTGCTCTCTTATAGAACCCAAGACTACCAGCCCAGGGATAGTACCACCCACAAGGGGCCCTCTCTCCTTGATCACTAATTGAGAAAATGCCTTACAGCTGGATCTCATGGAGGCATTTCCTCCAGGGAGGCTCCTTTCTCTGTGATAACTCCAGTTGTGTTAAGTTGACACACAAAACCAGCCAGTACAGGTGGATTCACTGGCCCCAGGGAAGGAGGCCAGAGAAGTCACCATGGGAAGGGAGAGAATGAAGAGGGGAAAGAGAAAGGAAGAAAGTGTGCACATAGAGATAGCGGAAGTGCAAGGGGAGACCAATTGTCTAGATTATATAGTGATGAGACTCTGAGAGAAGGGCAGCCCAAACCCCTGGGCTGAAAACAGGGCTGGAGGCAAGATATGCCAGGTAAGGGCTGAGGGATGCTGGGAGAACCTGGAAGCCAAGTCTGTTTTGGTATGTAAGATATCCACCTCAGTCCCTCATCCCAGAACCTGAAACCAAACATGAACCACTTTCCCTCTGTGCTACCATGTTGACAGGCTTGACCTTGTATGGAAAAACACAGTGAGTACTGCAGTCTTGTCATGTCCAGAAGATGCTGTTTGACTCTGATCCTCCCCAACCTCTAGCTTAAAACTTCCCCCACCCCTCACTTTCATGATGCCTGGTGAACATTACAGAGGTAAGAAGTAATATAGATATCCCATTTGTGGCTCAACATACAGCAGGCAGCTATTCTTTGCTGTTTAACTAGTTACAGATTTCTGTGCTTATCAGTGTCCACAAAGCGACATCTCTGATGTGGTCTGAGAGCTGTAATAATCAAAGGGTATAAAGGTAAAAATTTAGAAAGCAGTTTGACATTATATCCATTTACCAGAACAATAGTAGGTTTCCCCATAGGTCCTGTGAGCTACCTAACCATGGGTTCTTGACACAATTCATCATAACAGACATGTTTCCTCCTGAGAATTAAGCCTTAAATCCAATCAGTAAATCCCTAGTATATGTGCCATTATTGTATCCATGTGCACATCCTACTACATCAGTCATTGCATTTCATACAGTTCACAGCTGGGTAAAGCTGTTGATTACTACCCACCACTACCACTACCACCTTATATAGCACATTCCAGTAAAAGCAAGCCAGCAAGAAGGAAGTTTCATGGTCAGTACCAAGTTGATTTCTCCATGTCCTGTGGCCAATGTGTGGTCTTCAGCAATGTCTATGGTAACATCAAGTTCTGGTGGGCAACTGACAGCAGTGGTAATAGCCTATATGGTTTCAGAGGGGAGGGTTAGTTTAAGACACCTCTTAGTAACAGCTTGAGGGGGGGAGCATCCCACACTGGCGCTGGACTCACTTTTTGGTAGCCCATGGCTTCTAAGAACATATTCCCTATGTAGGGTAACACCAATTCAAATTATATGAACATGTGTATGTATGCTTATAAAATAGGTTTCCATAATTCTTTCTGAAAGATCTTTAGTATTGCTTATCCTCACTACCACCACCACCTCTAACCTACCCTCCTACCCCTTCCTATCTTTCTCTTGATAACACCCATGTTCTACTAGGCCCTTCTCCTTTAAGACCCTTCCCCCTGCACCAATACTCTTTCTAGCTTCTCCAATCCTACAAGTACTCCAAATTACATAGACAAGTCCAAAAATTTGACAGTAAGATCCACAGAAGTGTTTGCCTTTCTGGGTTGTTACTTCACTTAGCAGAAAACTAGTGTTTTATTCTATATTTCATGTGTATTTCTTTACTATCAGTACTATGGTTTACTAGTATGACAGGCTTTGTGCTACCTTTATATTTGAAAATTTGAAAGATATTTCTAAAACTTGGATTAAATCATAAATCTAAGATTCTTGATTTTGTGTTTATGTAACAATACTTCAAAGTGGGTATTATGTAAAGAAATGGGGTCTACTTAGCTCATGGTCCTGAAGATTTGAGAGCATGGTCTTCATGGTCTCAACTAACATGGACTTCAAAAGAGGAAAGGGAGAGGCGAGAAGACAGAGACACTGAGACCTTGAAGGAGCCAGGCTTGTTGTTTTAAAACAGCTAATCTTCCTTCGATAAAGCCTTATTATGCTTTACACAAGATTAAGCATTAATCTCTTCAAAAGAGCAGTCATGGTCAGTCACCTCCCACTAATCCATACCTCCTAAAATATCCTGTCATCTTTTTTCTGCTTTAACTATCTACACTTTATAATTCCTCAGTGCCATTTCAGTGGAAATTTGTACTAGAAATTAGGACATTAAAGAAAAAATACTATAATCTTTTTCAGTAGGCCAACCAAGAAAGCTTACTCAAATTAGTATTCATAGTCATAATGGCAACCCCAAGTACGTAGCTTAGATCTTATGGCTTCCTTGCATTTGATTTCCCTTTCACCTCCTGTACTCCCTTACCATACAAGTTAAGGCTTACCTAAAGACATAACAGAAACAGATTACACAGGAATCAACCATATCTTACCATGAGAGAAAACACTTGTACCCTTTGATTTTAACAGGAGTAACATTAGCTCACATTTATTGAGGAACTATTCTGCAAATAGTCAATGGCCCAGAAATTTTACATACATTCTGTGCTTGACATAAATACACTTAATCATCCCATCAAATTGGACAGATGAAAAAATGTGCACTTGGCTAAGTATGGGATCAGAACTGGAGTTCAAATTCCTTTGCCCTACATTAAGATCCTCATCCTCCAAGACATATTCAAATGTTTCTTACCTTAGCCTTCCCACTCTGCTGGCATTAGCTTGCTTCTCTGGTCCTTACTAACGTACTGCATAGGTTTTTTTTTTTTCCTGGTAATTCATGAATACCTTCTCTCCCTGTGTCCTTCCCCAGCTCTGAAGACAGACACCACAGGTTTTACATTCATAATATACTAGATCTTGGTTAAGGTTTTGCAGTCACCATACAAACTAGCTGGTGAGCATGTGCTAGCTCCTCATGGAACAGAAAGCTTTGCTTTGTGCTAACTACCAAAATCGTACTCCAGCATACCAAAAATCCTTCACTTGATTAACTGCTTAGTAAATCAGAAATGTAGGGCTACACATCTTGACAACTTTTTATTTGGATAAATTCATGGAGACATTAAACTATAGACTCAAGCTTGGCTATATTAAGTATTTAGAATATTTGTAACATTTTTAGAGCAAAGTCATTCAGTTGTCCAGAATTCATTTGTCCAGCACAAATCTGATGCTGCCAAGCACACTACAGTCATTACACAATCCAAAATTCCAGCTTTTCTGTGCACAGAAACTTGTCACTCCTTTTGAAGAGACAGACATGGATCCCATTTCTGTCTATGCCCTAACATTTTCCCCCACTTTGCAGAACTGAAGGGTATGAATCAAGCTTTTTATTTAGCTGATGCTCCAAGGAAGCTTCATGTATTCAACATGGCTCTCCTATGGGGCTATTGCTGCCTAATAAACCTGTATATCACAAGAATTGTGAGAATTAAGTGGTAGCTATTAACATGAGAGAATCATGGCAGAATTATAACTAAGGTAGTAGATAAGGTTTAGTATATGGTGACTGGGAATGAGATAACGGAGAAAAGACTTTTCATACAGAGCTTGCCTAATCTGTAGCAACTGTTCTATAAGTGATGTTTTTAGACATGTAAATCACATGAAAATCTACAGTTTCTTTGAATGTTGTCTAGCTAACAAAGTTTACTGTGAGCCTACATCACATAACCAAAATTGCAATTTACTGTGACACCACAGTTCTAATAATGAGCAAGCCTAAATTAATTTGAAGTTAGATACACTAAATTTTCTTTATCCTTAGAATTATCAATAACCATTATCACAAACAGTTGAAATTCCATGACCCTCAATACACAATTACAAATACACATACATACTCTCTAAACTAAGAGAATGCGAATAATGAAATAGCATGAGATGTCTACATACCCACTTGAGAGTCTCTATGTCTCAGTCAACCCTCACCTCCAACTTTAGGTTGACTGCTTTGATAGAAGAAACCTGACTTAGGATAAGTAACTCCTCCAGCTTCCTCCTTTGACGGGAATATTCAATGCTACAAATTTTAGCTGATATATAGCTCCATATTTTTTTTAAAGCATTCTAAATTGCTCTCAAGCTTAAGTTGACATGGTGTCATCTTTTTCATACAAATAAAAATCGACAAGGATAATTTTGCTTTTATAAAGTCAAGGATTTACAATTAGCATCTTCAGAACTTTGATATAGTTTAGGTCTATGAATTAAACATACTAGTATGCATATTAATAATAATAATAGTAAAGTGTTTACTTCTTATATTTTTTTCACATATATAGTTTTGTGCACCCTCTGTCATCTCTGTAGTAATAGTACTCTAGAAAACTATTAAAAAAAAAAAAAAAAAAAAAAAAAAACCTTCCTTAAAGTACTGAAAAGAATAACATACTTAGGAAAATATTGCTTTCCTTAGATAAATGCATTATTGTCAAACAAAACTTAATTTGTGGCCATGACTTGTTTCTCTCTTTAGTGTTGTACCTGGTGTGTTAGCTGCCAGCACACTCCCATTGGCTCTATAGCTTGCCTTATATTCTCAGAAAGATGGGTATCACACACTTAACTTTAACTAGTAGTTCACTCACTGACACTTGCCGCTCACTCACATACATCACTTGGCAAACACAGCATGTTTGAGGTTCAGTCCCCACCCAGTAACACAACAAAACAGAAAACCAAATCCTCTAATAATAAAGAAGTCGTTTCTGTAGCTAGGTAAATCATAGTTTAGCAGTAAAGAGGACATATTCCTCTCACAGAGGACCCAAATTTAAGTCCCACATGCAAGTCAGGCACTTCGCAGAGAACTATAACTATTTCCAGAGAATCTGATAAACTCTTCTGAAAGACAGCAGTCACATATGCACTGTACTCACATATGCACAAACCCACACAAAACACATACATAATACATAATTTAAACAAAACAAAATTACAGGTAATAAAAATACCATTTTTATTTTTCTTAAAACTAGTAGCAATTCTTATAGTAAGAAAATCACCACTGTCTCACTAACTTGGAAAAAAAAAAACAAACTATGAAATACTCAGGTACCTCAGTCTAACAAATAAACCAAAATTTTTTTTTCCAATATTTAACATTTCAGATAATGGTCATTTAGATCTGTCACTTGTTATTTTAAATTTTTAAAAAATATTCATATTTACTAATTACATCTGTTTTTGCTTAATATATTTTATGACTAACAAGCTAACTTATAGTTGTTATTTTGCTAATATCTAACTATATAAATTGAAATTTTACAAAATTTAAATTTTAGTTTTAGTAAAAATGTAGTAGAGAAGGACTGTGCCTGGAGAAAAAAGAAAAAAAATGACAAGCACTGAGATCGTCAGCCAGTGTTGGTAAAACATAGTGTAAGGAAGAAATCAAAGGAAGGAAGGATGGATTGGTGGGCAAGCAAAGAAAAGAAAAAAAGAATTGTATGTAACTGGCAAGCAGGATACTGATTATCCTGTAGGTGCTGCTTGTGTTCCTGTGTTAAGTTGGGCACGAGGGAAGATTGGATGGACAACTCAACACTCTCCTACCAAACAGGGCCATTTTCTTATCTACTGACAATCATTCCACTAGAAAGCTAACAGAAGAAGCAAGAGAAGAGGAAAAATTATGTTTCTAGTTCTACACCAGTTACAGTATGACATCACTCGTATTTGTACTTAACTTTCAGAGACTCAGTTTATCACTGATGAAGAACAAAAGTGTTTTTCATTGGTTTATATCATTATCATATCTGCCTTTTCCTGAAATTAATATTATTTATTGCATGTGAATGAACATAGAACACAGCAGGAATTAACAAATGTTCATTCTCTTAAAAATAGTTCTGATGCTAAAGGGTTGAACCTTGTCAGTAAGTTAAATGCCTTTCTTATGTAAACTAATGTAATGCAGTGATTGATGGCTTTTGTATTGAGGTATCTGAGTGCATATGACATACATGATATAGTTCATCACACTCAGGTCACTAAGACAACTAGTGGTATCAGGATGATAAACAGTTTGCTTAGTTGCTTTAGAGTTCAAAAAATATTCCAAAATTTTCTACATGGTTGACAATTTGAAATTTAAACTTAAAATGCCTTACACTTTTTTTTACAGCATGCTACAAATGAAAACTGCTGAGAAAGTGGATTTGTCTGATGGGAACACAGCCAGCTGCCCACTGAGCCCCATAAAGATGTGCCTTAATCATCCTATCGAGTGGAGTCTAACAGCAACATCTCTAGCAAGCTGTACAGTTCATAACCGAAATCTCAAAAATGAAGAAAATTAGTCTGCAGCCCTTGCACTATCTTTATTTTCTATGTCAATATTCTTTCTCATGAAAACCAATTGATACTAAAATATTTCTAGTCCTGTGATCATTAGCATTAATCATTTTATTATAATTCTGTATTTACATACATTACACAAGACCATTGTGGGGTTTTGCAACAAAAACAGATTTTGATGTTCTCTTTTTATCTGTGAATTTTTTAATGCCCTCAGCTTAAATATGTAACCGCCTGGTTCTATTTCTGTGCAGTTTTCACATATAACAAATTCTGTAATTTAGAAAGCTAGTATTGTAAAGATGTGTGATAATGACCTAACCCATGAACAGTTGTGTAACAGGTGGATGCTAACTACCTCGAAGCAAACTGGGAAAGGCAAAGGTATCAATTAGAAGTATATCTCTTCTACAGTTATATATGTATAGAAAAAGATTGATTAGCCTATCAAATAGCATGTTTTCATTCATTAAAAAAATGGGTTATCAGTTCTCTTTCTGTAATTTAAACCTCTCATCTGTGGGCCGTAAGAGCAATGGCACAATTGCATGTTTATTCTTCAGCAAATTTGTGCCTCAATGATAAACAGAACACTGGTTTAAGTTCACAATTTTGAATGGAAAAAAAAAAAAAAAAAAGTAACTGTTTTTATACCTATTGGTTTTGATGTATTTTAGCAGTTTGCTCCAAAGTTTATAGGAGTATCTTGTAGAAGCAGGACTACATTCCTTAGTAATGCTAATGATGCTAGGTATACCTGCAGCCATGGCTATTTTCTAAAATCTGAGTAGTAAAACTACTACTAATAGATTGGTGCTTAAAGTCAGAGAAGTGCAAACTTTGGTTGTGTCTACATGATCATAGCTTCTTTCCTTTTGGCTGCTCTGCACATGTATAAATGAGATGATAGTTCATTCCTAGCGGCTTTCTCTTACACCATGCTAATGTGCCATTTTAGCCCTGCTTACTTCCTATTCCCCACCAATTTATTTGAAAACAGGGATTTAACAAGAACTTTAACACTATGAAATATGAAGCACAGGAAAAGACATAGAGCCAAGAGATGAAGAACAACAGTGTTTTTCATTGCTTTATATCATTACCATATCTGCCTTTTCCTTTTGCTTAATAAGCATTCTTGCTTTGTAACTTTGACTCCTTTTCTGAGTTCTATAAAGCACATATTATGTATATAGAATAGCCTTTTGGTTCTAAAAGCCAGCAATATTCCTTTCACTCCATCTCAGAACATCTGTTAAAATAAATGACCTCTGATAAATAAATTTAAAGAAGCACAATTAATAAAAATTTCATGTTAGGACATTTTTATCCAAATAAAAGGTATTTCTTTGGGTATGGCAGAAAGAAAGAGGACTACTTTTCTACAATGCAGGTTTCAAAATATTTGTTTCATAACAGTGACAATTTCAAAAGATAATTGAAATTAACAGTGAAGAAACTGTGCTCATAAATCAGTACATAAAGATGACTTCTTATAACTTTTATTTCCCACTAGTATTGTTTATTATTCAAGGCAGAATATATTTTGATGTGCCAAAAACCAGTGGACCTTTCATGATTAATGTGTGTGGACACCTCCCTAATCCATAATCATTCATAAACTAGTGTTCCTATATGGGAAGATTTAGAAAGAGAAATTACCCATTGAGGTAAAGTTATCAAATAAATAGTATAGGAATGATGCAATTCTCAAAGCCATTGTTTAATGTAAATAAGGAGTGCTTTGGTTCATTATACTGGTCCTCAGTGGTCATAAGCAGCTTTCTGTGTAACAAACTATATGTATTTCACCCTTCAAATGCCATTTGTTTGGTGTCTGACATACCTATGTTAGAGCTAGTCTAAGCTTCTCAAATATAAGCTACTGGGCTAATTATAAATCTTTCTAAAATGTCATAGTTTCATAGGGTTCACCTAGGGAACCTATTTAAAAGCAGGTTTCTAGGCCCACCTAACATTCTGATGAAAACAAATCTGGATCACACTAACAGATGCTGAAATCATGTGGCATCATTCATGTTTCCAGAAACAGAGCGGGCATTTCTGATTTTACCATAATAACTATTAAAGCAAAGATATAAGCACAACTTCAAAGGACTCCATCCCTATCAGCTTTAACTTGGGTCTTCATTAAGAACCTCTGCGAGGTTAAGTTTACTTTTCTGTAGCGCAGCTGTCTTGGCCCGTCTGGGTAATCTCATCTTCATTTCTGATGGTGGTTCATGATCACTAAACAGATGTTAAAAACACATTCATTTAGATATAAACTTTAAAAATCAGAATATTTATAAATAAAACTTTTGGTTTCTGACATTCCAATATTGTGTAATAGATAGCCTGAGTCTAATAACTAAGCTTAAAACTAAAATTTCAAGCAATAACCAAAAAACAATGGCTGGATGGCTGTCCTGCCAAGTGAATCAGAAACCCTGACTAATCTGGTAATTTTTAATCTACTGGTAAAACCTGGTATCATACATATAGGGGAAGAAGCAAAGCACCAAGCTTTTACAGTGAAGCTTGTAATTACATAGGACCATACAATCATCCTAAAGAATTTAGAATTCAAGTGAAAAAAAACAAAAAAACAGTATTATGTTATCTTAATTTAGTATATTACTAAAACATTGTAAAGTCCTCCCAAAAGCACTTTAACCAAGGCTTAATCTAAGAAAACATGCAGGGTCCAATATCAATGACTAAATGAATGCAAGACTACTACAAAACTTTAAGCTGAACCATGACTTGACAGTGACTGAAAAAACTATAAACACAAACTAGTACATTAAAATTATAAGCAGAATTGTAACTGAAAGAATCCAAATGTTATCTAAATCAAGATAAGAGTCACATATATAAGGTCATGTAAACAGAATACATGGAAATACATGGGAATACATGGAAACTCTTGTCTCAATACAAAGAAAATATATTAAACTACTTACTACTGAAGCCAATGCCAACCAATAAAAATATACGCCTCTTCATAAGTCAAATGATCTAGATAATTTTAGACTATTTACCAAGATCACAGATAAACTATGGTTCTTACCATCTTGTAATATACAAAGTTTCTCTCACAAGAAAATTATAATATTCTACTTCTGAGCAAAATGAAACTAATTGGCATCTTCTATGTCTTACAGAAATACATGACATACCTTTCAGAGTCAGTCCCAGCAGTCTGGCGTCTCCTGTTGGTCTTAGATGAAACTGGCGCTTTTCTACGTCCTTAAAGACAGTATAACTTATTGGCAAAATGGTTACATGTTTCTAAATCTAGTTTCCAAACCATCTAAATCTTACTTTCAGCACAATCCTTCTCAACACATTTCCTTATTCCTGCTCTCAATATATAGTGGAGGGGCAAATACTAAAATTAATGTAAATTTCTTTGGATAAGCACTACAAATATGTGACAAAACATCTCAGGCTGGGTGTGATAGCTCATCTGGTAAAGTTCTGGCTCTGTTAAGGATAGAGTTTAAGTGCCAGAACCCAAATAACAGTGAGGTGTGGTGGCACATGCTTATAATCCCAGCACTGGGAAGGCAGAGTAAAGCAGGGGCTCTGCCTAGATCCCTAGGTGGCCACCTAGCCTACTTGGAGCTCCAGACCAGTGAGAAACTCATGTCTCAGACACAAACAGATGTGATTAAGGAGCCTCCACATGAACACTTATGCACATATAAATGAATGATCACACACATATAAAAGTTTTCTCTTACTGCAGAAGTAATATGGAAAAACTAACAAAAATATTACAAGGACAAGCTCAATCAATGAACAGTTTCTAAATGGAACTGTATTTTTATTATATATATATATATATTTATCTTTGAAGCACTACATTGCTTAGTTAGTCTGGCCTCAAACTGATGGGCTCAAGCTATCCTCACACAGCCTCTAGAACAGCCGTTATTACATCTGACATTATTGTACCTGGCTTCAAAAGAAATTTAAACAGCAAAATACAAGTTGCTTGTAAAATACCTAAATTTACACATAGAAAATTCTAATGTGTTCATAAATATAATTCAATGTTTTTTTAAAAAAATTAGAACCTTTATTCACCAGGGTTTACTTGTTATATTCTACAAGGTTGAAAAGTAAGGACTAGTAACTGTGCTCAGTGGGTAGCGTGCTTGCCTAGCATGTACAAGTCCTGATTTGCTCAACCATGTAAAATGGAGCATGGTGATACAACACCTATATTCCCAGACTGGAATCAGAAGTTCAAGGTCAAAATAGTGACTTTGAAGCTAGCCTAGGATATATGAGAACCTATTCTGAAAAAAGAGACATAATAAATTTGGCCTACAATGTTCTTCATTTATAAGAAATAAAATGTAGCATGTATACATTAAGTTTCGACTATTAAAAATGGACATCTCATACTTTATTCTGTAACTAAAAGTAATCTGATCAAAATCAATTGTTCATTTGACAATTTATTTGAAAATTATATATCCTACTCATTGTTATATATTTCCCTCTCATATTTTATTTATTTGCTTTCAATAATATATTTATCCCCAAGAACACATCCAAAAATATGGAAGTAATTTCGAACAATATACAGTAATTGGTGTTTAAATAACTGGTTTGTTATGAAACAATGTTATGGCCAGATTCTATTCTAGAAAAGATTAAATATACTTAGAACAGAGCCATAAAACTATTTTCAATAATTAAAATCATGTTTGGCTCATGGGTGGGACTATTAGTGTTCTTGATGGTAGGTCTGCCTGGATGTACTTTCTTATTCTTCTGTAATAAGCATGCATTGCTTTTGTAATAAGGAGTTAATAAAACAATTAAAAAGCTTTGAATTTCAGATGTTTTTCAAAATGGTCCCCTACTATTAAACATGTATTTATTCCAACAAATATTCTACCATTGGATACCCTTGGGAAATTGACTGAAAGAAAAATGAAATTAGATGGGGAAAAGGAAGTAAAAAGAAATGCAAATACTTGGGAGGGGAAAAAATGTTCATTCACACAAAAAATATTAATACTTCTAACACTAATACTACAAATACAACTCTTATTTAACTCTTTTGTTTTTTTCTTTCCTTTTTTGGTTGATACTGGGCTCTCTACATAGTCCTGGCTGTCCAAGAATTCACTCTGTAGACCAGGCTGGCCTAAAAACTCAGAGATCTGCCTGCTTCTGCCTCCCAAGTGCTGGAATTAAAGGTATGTACTCCATGCCTGGCAATTTAACCTATTCTTAATTTATTCCCAAAGAACCCTTTATTTTATATAATTTTTTTGTATATTTTTATTCAAAAGCATATGGAACAATGACCTTACAATCTTCAGAAAAAGCAATAATCCCCATCATCTGAAGGAAGTAAAACAGGTATGCATTCCCAAGACATTCAAAATTTTTTATTCCTAAGAAAGTAAAGATAAGGAAGCTTGCAAAGTTAGTATTTTTACTTGAAAACAACTGTACTTCAAGATACAGTCAATGCACACATTACCTCTGTTAGTTTTCCCTCGTGTAGATTTTGATGCTTGAGTTCCTTTTACATCCCTCACAGGAGTCATATATTCTTCCATACATGGAATCACACAGAAATACAAAACACACAGCTATTAGCAACTATAGCATAGTTATAATGAATCCCCATTCCAAAAGTGTGAATACTACAAAGTAAAAGCTCCTGGCAAGACGATTAGTAAGAAATGTACTCAAATAAATTGAAAGGTGGAATAAACACATGATTAATAGCTTTTATCAAGAGGATTATTTAAAAAAAGGTTTTTTCGTTTCTGAAATTCAATCAAACGAAATAAAATCTCAGTAAAAATAAAAAATATAATTTTATAGATATTCAGGTCAGTATGTATTTACCATTTTCATTCTGAAGAACCTTTGTAGTCATGTTGACATCCTGTATTACCACACCTTGGTCAAATTCTTTACTTCCTTTTCCTAACTGAATCTTAATCTTCTCCAAGGCTCTCAGACATGTCCTATCTGTTACTTGCTGAGGGTGGGGGATGTGGGAAATGGAAAATAAGAAATATGCTAATATCAAGTTTGAAAACATTCTTAAAATACATGAAATTCATGAAGAAAAGTTGTTTCAAATAAACATGCATAATATATAACATATTACTTAATACATCCATCTAAATTCCACTTTGATATATATAAACACAAACTACTCAAGAGTATTAAAAGCTGCTTTACCTCCAGAATCTCATCCAATAGAAGCAGGAGATCTTTTGTAACACTGCTACTGAGTTCTACCAAACTCAAAGCTTTTGTATAAACCCGATTTTCTGGTAAGCATGGACTTGTTAAGATCTCATTGCAAATTTTTATAGCCAAGTTGTCATGTACTGTTAAGGACTAAAAAAAAAATTAAAAAGAAAAAGCTCTATAAAATAAAAATGCTTTCATCACAATACATACAGTTCTATATATCAAACAGTATTTCTAGCCATCTTGCAAGTCTCATTTGCATAATGTCTAAACCTAAATTTAGATCTCCCTGCCTCCAAAAGAAGCTCCTTCCTTTATTACAAGGAGCAGGTCTACCCCTTTAGGATTAAGTATCATCCAGTTGTTGAAATAATCTAGGCTGATGAAAGGTGGCCCTTTCCCAAACTCACACCACTCCCCCTAAAGATCAGTCCACACCAAGTGACTAGCCAACCAATGCAAACTGATGCAGCGCAGCTTATTTCAGTTTTCAGCAATTCAAAGAACATCTCAGTTCTGGAACTCCTTATGTAAATCAACTAAAACTCTTATTTACATGCCAATTCAATCCAGCCTATGCCCCAGCCTACTTTGCTCACTTTCCCAAGAATTCTATGAAGTCTACTGTTACTCACTTAAAACTGTAGACTTTTCTCAGATTTCACCATCTCGTTTGCCTCTCAAACTTACCCCAAATCTTCAAACCACTTTATCTCATATGACTGTAAATGACCATTAAATGAGTCTTCCTGGTAACTAAATCTCATCCTATTAATAACCCTTTAATACTAAGTCTTACATATACACTGCAAATAGGGCAAACTCATGCCTTTGTATAATCATCTACATTTATTATCTTTATTATTATTATTATTATTATTAATTATATTTATTATCTTTCCTTTCTACTCAAACCACTTCTCAAATCCCAATCAGGCCCAAGTGAGTTTTAAAACTAGTAACACAGCCAAGTCTGATGGCACACACTTATAATCCTATCTACTTGGGAGACAGGTAGTAGAACTGCAAATTCAAGGTCGGCCTGAGCACCCTGTCTCAAAATAAGTTAAAAGAGGGCTGGGGATAGAGTTCAGCAGTAAAACAGTTAGCTGTCTAGCACCTGTAAGACCATAGGCTTAACACCCTGTACAGCAAATAAAACTAATGATACATTTATAATTCCTATAATGAATCATACTTTTCTGAAGTCCAAAAGCACTTGATGGCTAATCAGTGTTCTTAAATATGTTTTGCTTAACATCATTTGTAATATAATCTTCCCAATAACGTCTGTGACTCAAGCAGAACAGTCACTAAATAGCAAATAAATATACAAACAGAACAAAACTTGTCAACTTGTAGTTGGCATCTGAAATTATTAACACATCAAATTTCTAAGTGTTCAAATGTCATTAAATAATTTTAAAACCCAGTTTAATTATAGTTTATAGATGAATTTGTAGTTCACTTATGTGCTTCACTTAAAAGAAAAAAAAAAAAAAACTTGAGATGAATGCCTTTAAACTGTCCTCCCTCCTCAGTAGTCACAGCATACCAAGCAAGCCAGCATTTGAAGATGCAGTAACAGAGGTCATTTCTTCAGTGCTTACCTTGCTAAGTGGGGAGAACGGTAATAGAAATGGTGAAGTTTTAGTAACTTCTAGGTTGCAAAACATTTGCAGCGATCACTTCTATTTTCATCATTTCCCCACATTTACCCAGAGACACCCTTCCCTGCCTCCCGTAACTGTTTTACATACTAGAAAAATAAAAGGCTCAAAATATAAATGTAGTTCATCCTGATTTCAAAAAACCCAGGAGGATTCTTTAATCAAACAACGATAACCTTCATTGCAGTTATATTTGCAGCCCACAGGCTACCATACATACCTGATAATCTTGAGAATTCTTTGCCTGAGGATTTAATCCACTTGGTCTTGTCAGATCAACAAGCAATTCAGCAACATTTATGACATCGACTTCAGCTAAAGGAGATGACGCTGGAGCATTGGACAGTGTTTGCACAGTTGGAATAAAGGCTTCTTCAAAGCACTCCTGATTAGTCCTATTGAAAAGCAGTCAGAACTTTCATTACATGGCCAAAGACATCTGCCCTGCTGAAGACTTCAGATCCCACTAACCTCTTTACCATTTCTAACTTAAAGCTGCTGAATGAAATGATTTGACAAAAAACAACAACAACAACAAAACAAAACCTCCAATTACAAGCAAGTTGGCAAAACATTTTCTCTTTTGAGAGAAAAGTTTTAATTCTAAAATATGCACAAACTGTCTATATTGAAGAGATATAGTTCCTTTCCTTATATATGCAGGAAAGATTAAAAACTGGGTATATAAAATATATGTTACATTTTTATCATTCATCGACAGAAAAGCGTATCAAGAACAAAATGGCATAGATATAATTCAGGTGGGGAAGCTGAATCGAACTTTCAGATTTGATCAGTGACTCACTACCTGCTTGCATAAGCAAACATGGGGAAAAACACTCCTAGGCAATGTCGGAGTTGAACATCCTCTTCAGTCACAGGATTATACCACAACAAAATAAGACGAGAAAGAAGCCTGCTGCTGACCAAAAGCCCAGAGAACATCAGCTTGGCTAGTCCTTCTGCAGCTCCTGTCCTGAGTTCAGATACCTAGCAAAAAATGACATTCATTAGAAAGTTTTTAACTCGAGTTTCCTTTTAAGCTTATGTGCAATATTTTAAAATAACTTATTTAATTATGCAGGTGATAAAAGTAGGATCTCTGCAGGTTTGAAGCTAGACTTGACTACACAGTAAGTTCTAAATTAACCTGGGCTACAGAATGTCACTGTCTCAAAAATCAGAACTAAAAACAAAATACTCATAGGATTACAATGAATAGTGCTCAGGGAAGTTCTGCAGTAATAAATATCTCCATTTTAAAAAATCTCAAATCAATTACCTAAATTACACCTTAATGACAAGAAAAGAGCAATTAATCTCACTGTAAGGGAAACAATTTAGAATTGAGGTAAACAATAGAAAATATGGTAAAAGAAAAGCAGATATCACAAGAAAAATAGGATCACTATCACTTATGAAAGTAATTGAAAATTTTTCTATCAAAATAGTAGCAAACCAAACACAGTGAAAGGACTGTGCATCATGAGCACACAGAATTTAACCCAGAAATCCACTGATGGTGCATATGAAAATCAAGTAATGTTTGATATCATACCAACCTATCAAAGAGAAGAAAATCCCTCATGACCATATTGACTGAAGCAAAAAGAAGATTTGACAAAATCAGACATCTTTTTATTAAGATATAAACACAAAATAGCCAGGGATATAAGAGTAGAAAGTAATTCTCTCAAAATGATAAACGGTACTTATGAAAAACTCTGTAACTAACACATTTATTAACAAGATTCACAACTTTTCTCCTAAACTCACAAATATGACAAGGACATCTGCTTCAGACACTTAACGGCTGATGTTCAACACTGTACTAGATGAAGCAGAACAATTAAATAAGAAATAAAAGACATGGAATTAATACTGTACCTTTCAGAAATGACATGGTTCTACACAGAGAAAAATCTCAAGAATTCCCTTTCCAAAATTACTTGTTAATAACCAATTCAGCAAAGTTATAAAGTTAAACATATATACACATGCAAATCTCAGCTGAGATTCTATACTACAGCAGTGAACAATCCAAAAAGAAAATTAAGAAAAAAATAAATACTTGTTTTAAATAATAAAAAATATTTTTAAAAAAGAAAAACTATGTTCATTTGCAATATAATCTGTTCTAATTTCATTTCTGTTACTGTGGTAAAAACACTGTGACAAAAGCACTTTCAGTTCTTTGAACACTAATTTGGTAATGAAAATTATAGTAGATGTTAAATTTAAATTTTAAATTAAGATTTTTTTTAAAACCAAATAAAATTGTGTCAAAAGTACACAAGTACAAAATTAAAGCCAAGACATAAACACATGCTGCAAAGGCTTCACAACTGTAGAGCTGGATGATTTCTTACCTCACTGTCTAAGAAGTCAGAGAGGAGTTTCAGAACACTCTTAGCTGTGGCAGACTCTTCAGCATCATTTTCTTCTTGTTCATCATGACTGTTTATTTCTGTACCTTCACACTGAATGGCTTTAACTTTCTGGGTTTTAAATGGCCCAATCCCAAACATCATCAGTTGGTCAAAGATTGCCTTTAAAGCACTTATTTTTATTGTGACATCATCAATTTGCAAAACCTACAATTAGACATGACCCCCCCCCAATAATTTCAGTAAAACAACTTAATTTTATAACCTAAATAAAATTAGAATCTTTTCTTAGTTAAATCTCAATGAGTGTTAAGTGTGAACATTTTTCAGAATTATAGAGTTTTTTTGGTTTTTTGTTTGTTTGTTTGTTTGTTTGTTTTCGAGACAGGGTTTCTCTGTGTAGCCCTGGCTGTCCTGGAACTCACTCTGTAGACCAGGCTTGCCTCGAACTCAGAAATCCACCTGCCTCTGCCTCCCAAGTGCTGGGATTAAAGGCATGCGCCACCACTGCCCGGCTCAGAATTATAAAGTTTAAACTTTAAAAAAGAAGTATGTTTATCTCATAACATCTGGAGCTTTAGCCCTTAATTTTTGCAGTGGAAAAGTTTTAGAGGCAGCGTCCAGATGGATTGTCTTATTTGGTCCTTTCATAACAAAACAGAAAAAAAGAAAAGAAAAAAAAAAAAAAAGAACTCAGCTGGGCAGTGGTGGCACGCCTTTAATCCCAGGACTTGGGAGGCAGAGGTAGGTGGATTTCTGAGTTCGAGGCCAGCCTGGTCTACAGAGTGAGTTCCAGGACAGCCAGGGCTACACAGAGAAACCCTGTCTCGAAAACACCAAAAAAAAAAAAAAAAAGAACTCCAACTATGATAAAGTTTTATCATTTTTCTAAGATCCAGAAAAACTGCACTGTTATATATAAATTATTTTGCCTGCCTATCAAAAAAAATTAATACAGTACATTCTAATCGATTTAAACCTTTGTTACAATGTCAGTACTATTACATTTCTTTGAAGAAAAATTTTCTTGTGACTTAGTAAATTCAAATTCCATTAACAGTGAATTCAGTTACCAAGTAGAGGCTTTTATAAAGCAGTTTAGAGAGCTAGGGAAATGACCTAGTCCATAAAATGCCTGTCAAACATAAGCATGAGGATCTCATTTTAGATAGCCAGTAACCACACAGGAAGCTAGCTGCATAGCAGTGCACAATGATAACCCTAGCACTGGGGGCACAGAGACAGGTGGATCCCTAGAATTCACTAACCGACCAAATCAAGGAGGTCCTGGTTCAGTGAGAGATCCTTGTCAGAGTTAGAAGAGAGACTGAGGAAGATATCCAACATAGATCTCTGTATATGCACACAAATGGTTTAAGTCTACCTTGAGTTAAAAACTACACAGCAAATTGCAAAACATCTGGGCAGAGGGATTCTATTATGAAAGATTAACTATATTCATACAATGTAACTCTGCCTTTAAAATAAACAAAAATCACTTTCATGTTGGCCAAATTATTGTAATTAGAAAGATGATTTATTTTCAAAACTTTGAAGAAAATGTCAAGAACATAACCACTCCATGTTTTGAGAATAAGCCCTGTAAATCTGCCAAAACCAAATTCTCTTAACATGTAGTTATGATGGCTCTAGAAACTCCAAATATGCTAGTAGCTCAGCATCAACTATTAATACTCTCATTGACCTTTACAGGCAGCAATAGCTACCAATATTCAATCCTAACGAGATTTTACAGCAAAAGAATTGCCCTCTTCTGGCTTTCTAACAGACCTTTATACATTATATAAATTTTTATTACTAACAGTTTTAACAATTTTTCTTATCTGCAAATAGACTAATCTAAAAAAAAAAAACTTCCAATGATGCTTTGAGAATACTTATTTAAAAAAAAAAACCAAAAAAGTTTTATGAAGCTGGCCATGGTTGCACACACCTTTAATACCAGCACTCTGAGAACTGAGGCAGGTATATCTCTGAGTTCCAGCCCAGCCTAGTCTATAAAGCAAGGCCCATGGCAGCCAAGGCTACATAGAGAAACCTTGTCTCAAAAAAATCAAAAATAATTAATTTAAAATAACTTTTATAAAGATTACAAGATTGAATCTATTTAGTAGTTATCTTTTGATCATTGACCCTGTTGTATATCTTTTTTAAAAAGCTAAACAATAAATAAAAAAAATTTTAAAATTAAAAATCACACCTCAGAATAATATACATAATATAAGCAAACTTCAGGTTTTCTGCCCTTGAATCTTCTATCATTCAAATACTTTTAACTTTAAAAAAAAGCCAGATCCAACAATTGCATCACCTGAGGTAAGTTATTACACTTTCATATCCCAAGCTAACAGTATTTATATGTAGGTATGTAAATGGGGCAGGGCTATGCACAAGAAAGAAAAAGGAAGGGTTGGGAGAACAATGACACATGAAATTAAAGCAGAAAGCAGGTTATGAGAGGTAAAGGAGTGTGTGGTGGGTGGGGTGGGGACAAAGAGTAAAAACAAAACAACAGTTTCTTCCCAGAATCATTCATAATGGAAATCTGTATTTTTACAGTATAAGTTCTTGGAGCCCACAGATATCCCACACAGTCTTTCTCCTGTTAGGCTTCACTTTGCTTACTTTCCTAGTCATATGTCCTTCTGTTCCTCAAATAGGCCAAGGAAAGTCCTACACCTCAGATCTCTCTTCTATATTCTCTTTCTTAAGAAAAGAAAATGTCTGAACTGGAGAGATGACTCAGCAGTTAAGAGTAGTTATGCTCTTGCAAAGGACACAAGTTCAGTTCACATGAGCATCTGTGTCAGGTAGCTGACCTGTAACCCCAGCAGGGGTGACTCAATGCCCTCTTTGGGCCTCCCTGAGTACCTACACAAACATGGCATCTATACACACAAAGCATACCATAGAAAATAAAATTTTAGAAAGGAAGAAAGGAAGGAAGGAGGGAAGGGAGGGAAGGAGAGAGAGAGAGAGAGAGAGAGAGAGAGAGAGAGAGAGAGAGAGAGAGAGAAAGAAAAGACAATATTCTTTCAAGTATTTATAAGGATTACTCTTTTAACTTTCCTCTATGAGTCTGAATGTCAAAGTAAGACTCAGGCCAGCATCACTGGCACAGCCACTGGACCTCATCTCCCTCCCACGGCTGCTGCTGCTATGCTCTGTCTGTGCTTAACTGGCATAACACATGCAGACTGTGTTTCCCCTCCAGGAAAACAAGCTCCAACAGCACAGACTCAGGTTGGCGCTCCTCGTCCTTTACCTACTATATTTATCCTAAGCCAGGAACAGTGATAGCACATAGTATGCACTCATATAAGCTACATAACTCATCTTAAATTGTTACTTCTTTTTTTTCTATTAAGACCTTTTTGTAAACTATCAAGATAAAAATTAAAACCCTAAAGATTATCCACAGTCATCAATTAAGCATCTGAACATACCCAGAATTTTAACATATCACCAGAGACACAGAACATTTAAAAAAATAGACACACAGTCATAAAATAAATCCTACCTGTAAGAACAACATAAAATGTTTACTTGCAAAATCCCGATTCTGTAGTCCACAACATCCTAAGCACAAAACAGCCAAGTTTCTTACTATAGGATGAACACTTATTATTCCAGGAAGAATCTACAACAAAGTAAAAATTAAAATAATTTTAACCAAGGCAAGAAATTTGCAATGCCATATTAAAATCATGGTCAAAATGATGATTTCCGTATGATTTTTGTAAGGGTATTTCATTTCCACACTGACTATTAACAAAAGTGTCACCAGTTTAAAAAAGGGGGGGGGGGGCAGCTATAAAGTAGATAAAATAGAACCTAGCCAGAACAATTTCCCTTCCTGTCAATGTGCAACACTCCCATATCTGCTAAAACTGATTCGGAGACTCTCAGTGCTAACAGAGTGAGACAGAGCTCCTTGATATAATGTGTAGTTCCTACAGTCTCACTGCAGACCATGCGTCACTTCGTTTTTAGCATTGCTCAACTGTTCTGATTTTGATGCCTAGTTTATCTTATATACTCAAAATATTGTTATAGACTGTAAATAATAAAAATTAGTAGTGGAATAAATTTATATTCTCCCATCTTTAAAACTGCTATGTTTAGAGATGGGAGAATATAAATTCTAAAAATGCATGTATCAATGTAAGTTTTAACAGCTACACATTGTTTTAGTAACTACTGTTGTAAGTCTTCTTCCCTCTTTCAAACCCTATCTTTTAAATATCATAGCAGGATCATTTTCCATGAATAGGTCAAACCTGCCATTATTGAGCTCACTCATGACCATATAATCTTCATAACCAGTGTCAATAGTCTAAGTCCCTAACTGTGATACTTTAACTACATCACTTTCCCACTTCCCTTTGCCCCCTTCAACCCCTTTCATGCCCCCTCCCTCCCATGGCATGACCCTCTCAGCCCCACTGAAGGCCTCTTTTTTGTTACATTACACACATATAAGTATATAATATATATATATAGTATCTATTTTTTAACAATGTTGCCCTCACTTAAGCAGAAGATCCAGGATGCCTATCTCTAGTTTTGTATTTTATGTACACTATATTTCAAGCATTTCTTAAATAATATGCATTCAATAAACATATGCTATGAATAGCTTATGTTTTATTTAAGTGATTTTATAAAAATGTATTATTTCAATTATTCCTCATACTACGAAGTAGTCACTATGGATATACATAGTTCACTGTATTTATCTGATATTTAAAGTGGTGGTCTTTTAATTATTAATTTTTAAATTATTAATAATGAACATTATTATATAATAGAGAAGTATAAGGTCTCAAAGGCCAGCAGTGTACCAAAGATTCAATGATTCCATTCATGGTTGCCCCAATTCCAGTTGAAATGGACATCTGTTTCAACAGTTCATAACACAAAATAAGACACCTCTGTAATGTTTCCGCATCGTTCTAAAATAAAGGACAAAATATCCATCATTAGTAAGAATATCTTTTGCCCATCCCTTAAACAATTGTCCTCTTGAGACTTATTCTGTGGCATATTGCTGCTCTGTTCCTTTGGCAACCTTATCCAACCCTGCAACTCTATTTTTCATTTATGAGCAGGCCCAGTTTTCTCTAACAGTTTCCTCCTAGATTGAAACATTCAGTTTAAAAGGAAGCTTTAATCAGGAGTGTTAAACAGCTCAAAATAGATTCAGGAAGTCTGAAATTGACCAAATTCATTAGGGCCCTCCCCTGCCGGAGTAAGTAGTAAGAGTTGAAAAGATTTTCAGACAAGGCACCTGCAAAGAAGACTCTAACAACAGCTGCCTGTATGTAAGAACCAGAAACAGTTGAGCTGCCTGTTAGAGGTTTAGACCAGCTCAGGCACCTGGAACGAACACTCTCCAACCTGCTACCTGCAGACTGTACAATGGGCTCCAGGTTCTCAGCTTTATGAGCTGTCACCCTCACTGAGGTGGCCTTTGGTAATGCAGCTGTCCTTTGAGTCACTCCTGCTCCTATAAGTAACTCCTCACTCATTTCTGTAAGTAACCCCAAGAAAACATGTTAGTTAATTAAGTTGGACTTCGGTGTATCCGTACTTCAGTCTATCATGGAATCACTATCTGGAGCAAGTAGATGTGTGCATTGATTCTCTCCAGAAAAAGGTTTGTCACATAACACTCAGTTATTTTCAAATTTTCAACTTCTTCTAATCAATTAATATAATATACTTCTTGCATGTTTCACAGGCTCCTTAAACTTAACACATCCAAAACACAACCCATTACCAAGCTTCTAACTCGTACACTCTATCATCATATCATTTGTCCAAAGCAAAAAGAGGCCTAAGAAACTATAGATTTGATTCTCTCTTCTTATTACTAAACCTTAAAAGAACTCTGACATCTGTCACTTCTATTTGTATTCAGCATCTTCTTGTTCACAATGCTATCATCTCAAGCCATACTTCTGAAACGCTGCCAAGAAGTATGACTATCTAGACGTTTATCACTCTAATCTATTTTCAAACAATAATAACCCTATATTACAGAGTACTCATCCTATTCTTTAAAATATCCATCCTCTCTGAATAAGGTAGATTCTTTAATATTGACAATCCAAGGCTTTACATTTATCTGGCCCGTAATATTTCCTCTGATTTGCCTATTACGTCCCCAATTCCCTTTCCATGGAAACTGAAAGGTCTAAATCACGGCAAGCATCTTATTTTAAACTCTGTGCCATCATACCTACCATTACAACATCTACATTTCCTTAACTACTAATTAAGGAGAAACAACACTAAGTGTATTAAAAGTATAAATTTATAGTAACTATTATTTAGGTTTGAAACCAGTGGGACTTGGGGTCTGTAAGAATAATGAATTCACATTTGTAAAGTGCTTGAAGAGGTAATCACCTAACTAGACTACCACAGGCAAAAAAGCACCCTGTAACTTACTAGGCTGCACTATGTGTCATATAATACTAAGTGTACCATGCTTAATCTCGACTGCCAACTCGACCGGGCTGAGAAGCAGCTAGTAAACATTAATAGAGCATATCACTGCATGTGTGTGAGGGTATCTCCAAAGACAATTAAAGGAAGGGAAAAGCCACCCTGAATACAAGTGGCACCATCCCACAGGCTAGAGGCCTAAAAAATACAAGGCAGTAAAGGAAAATACACACCTACCCACCACTACCAACAACAAAAAACAGCATAGGCATCCTGCTCCCTGTCTGTCAGGATGGGAGCCACTCTGTTCAACAACACTCTCTCAGCTCACTCACAGAAACCTCTAAAACTATATGAACTAAAATAAACCCTCCTTCCCTGCTGTGATGGTTTATATATGCTTGGCCCTGGGAGCGATACTATTAGAAGGTATGGCCCTGTTGGAGTAGGTGTGGCCTTGTTGGAGTAGGTGTGTCATTGTGGGCGTGGGCTTTAAGACCCTCATCATAACTGCCTGGAAGCCAGTATTCTGCTAGCAGTCTTCAGATGAAGATGTAGAACTCTCAGCTCTACCTGCACCATGCCTGCCTGGATGCTGCTATGTTCCCACCTTGATGATAATGGACTGAACCTCTAAACCAGCCCCAATTAAATGTGGTCCTAATAAGAGTTGCCTTGATCATGGTGTCTGTTCACAGCAGTAAAACCCTAAGACACCTCCCAACTATTTTCTTAGTATCTCGCAACAATGAAAAGTCTAACACATTAATTTTATTCACATCTCTAGTTAATCTATTTCTTCCTGTAGGAAAACCAGTAGCATTCTACATGAGGTTATGAATTACATACCTCTCAAACACATTTCTATAGTTTCCTGATCACATCACCTATTATATTAGAATTATATTACAATAGAGTTGTAGCTCTTAAAAAAGACAAAAGACACTAAATGTTCAAAGGAACTCAAAAGAGATTATTAATCAGATTAATCAGGCAGACCAGCTTTACAAATGCTTTATCTTTTGAAGGTGCAGGTGGATTTAGGACAGAGCTGGGACTCAAACGTCAGGCCTTACATATGCTAGGTAAGCAGTCTCATTACTGAGCTTCCTCTCCATTTCTTGGATTTTTAAAGAAGGATCCCACCTATGTAGCCTAAGCTGATCTTGACCCAGATTTTCTCCCTCTGATTCAGAGTACTATTACAGGTAAACACCACCATACTTGGCCATATATTTTCTTAATTTGAAAATCTTTAATTTTATTCTTAGGTTTTTGTTTAAATTTGTTTCTCAATTTTAAAGCCTAGGACAAGCCACAGACTGTAAATATGTAATATAAATAAACTATAAAAATAAATGAATCATTCTCACTAGGAAAGTGAGGTGTTATTTTAGGATATATTTATGACTAGAAAAGGATACACAATTCTAAAACTCTTATATGGTAAACTTTCCTATACAGCACTCTCTTAAGCATTCTCCAAATCAAAGTACAATTATAAATATGTTCAATGGGCCGGAGAGATGGCTCAGTGGTTAAGAACACTGACTGTTCTTCCAGAGTCCTGAGTTCAATTCCCAGCAACCACATGGTGGCTCACAACCATCTGTAATGGGACCTGATGCTCTCTTTTGGTGTGTCTAAAGACAGCTAAAGTGTACTCATATAAATAAAGTAAACAAATCTTTAAAAAAAAAAAAAACCATCCAGTAAATATGTTCAATACAAAGACAAGACCTTTAAAAATATAAAATCCACAAATTGATATTCTATTTTGGGCTAAAATTAATTCATGTGCAAAGTCATTATCCTTTTAAGAGATTAAATTTTTGTCAAACAACTAAGTTAAAAAACAAAAAAACCTTCAAATTCTACTAAATATCAAGTGTTTCATTAAAAATAAATAACAAAGCTGTGACTGGAAAGATGGCTTAGTGGTTATGAGCACTTGCTGTTCTTGTGGAGGACCAGGTCCCATTCCCAGCACCCACACAACAGTCCACAACCCCCTGAAACTCCAGTTCCTGGGGATATGATGCCCTCTTCTGACCTCTGAGGGCACCAGGCACACACATGGTACACATGCATACATGGAAGCAAACACTCATATACATTAAAAAAAATTTTTAAATACACATAAATAAATTTTAAAAAAATAACACAGCTGCTTAGTATTTTTTCTAAACATGCATATGCATGTTTACCAAGGAAGAAATCAAATCTCAGTTAAAGTATTTCTTTCTCAAAAGAAATTTTTTTTAACAACAGGAAGTCTACAGACCTCCCACAAAAGGGAAAGATGGATGCAATTCCTTTTTAGACCATTCAAAAAAAAGAAATAAAACTTCCAAATAAACCACTAGAAAACTAGTTTCCCCAAGAAGGAAGAAACTTTTCAAATCCCAGGGATTAGTATGATAAGGAAACAAGTCCTAGCTATAAAAATTAAATGTATTTTTCAAAATCCAAAAATGTCTGGCCTGGTGTGTTGGCATGCCCTTTTAATCCCAGCACAAGGAAGGCAGAGGCATAGACAAGTGGGTAGCTGTTAGTTCAAGGCCACCTTGGTCTACATAGTGAGCGCCAGACCAGCAAGGGCTAAACAGTAAAACTGTCTCAAACACCATAAATCTAAAGATATAAAACAGAAGTTTTAAAAATAAGGTTTTTGTTTTTTTTCAGTTTTATTCATGGTATTGTCACAACTCCCTCCAAAGTAAATAAATTCTGGCAGTTTAATGAATTGACAAAAATAAGGTTTGAGATAAGAATAGTTAAAAGTTAGTATGAAAAATGACATATACCTTTTCTGTGTGGACTTCTTTAATTTCAAGTTGCTCTGTCTCTTTTAACAGTTTTGTTTTGGCATCTTCCAATGTTTTTATTTCTTCTTTTAATTTTGATGCCTGATCAAAATCTTGTACAGCAATGCAATTTTCCAAAGCTTCTTTAGCCTCAATAAGTTTAACTTTTATTTCAGCCATCTAAAATAAGAAATTGTTCATCTTCATAAAATAAAAATTAATATGAAAATCTGTCACAACATCTCAAAGACTCGGGATTTAAGCAATCAAACATTAAGATTTCATTTTCCTGAAACAGATCAGAAAACTGTTATAATATGGTAACAATTTGCATGTCCTTATAGTGTAATACCTATTGACTTGGCTTTATGAGAAAATGTCAAAACTTTATAGCAAGAGGAAACAATGACATTCCTAGAGCACTTCTTTAATTTAGAAGAGACTTACCTTGAGTTCTTTCTTTCTTGTATCAGATGGATCAACATGAACAGTAACAATGGGTGCGCGAAGCTCTGAGATAATTTCTGTGACCTGATAAAGTTATAAATCAAAGTACATGCTGTAATCTATGCTTTATAGTAGCAAATGCAAACTGCTACATCGAATTCTGAACAATACATATGCATACTTATGTAGCACTACAGGTTAACCTACATTGCTAACCTGGCTGGATTTGGAATCACTCCGGAAACACACCTTTGGACACGTTAGTGAGGGTGTTTTCAGAGAGGCTTAAGTAAGGGAAGACTAAATGTGGGCATGACCATCCTACAAGTTGCAGTACTACGCTGAGTAAAAAGGCAAAAAATAAAAACAGTCTGAGCTCTAGACTCATCTCTCTGCTTCCTGTGAACAAAATGTGACTGACCAATTGCCTCAAGTTCCTGTTTACCATAGCTAGAACTTTTCTCTATATCACGCCTTTGCCACAGGCTACCATGATAGACTGTACCCTCATGTCAAAACAAACCCTCCCCCACCTCTTTCTTTTCTTTCCCTTCCCCACTTCTCCCTAAGTTGCTTCTTACCAGTTGTATTAGTTACTTTTCTCATTGCTGTGGCAGAAACAACTTAAGGAATCATTCATTTTGGCTCACAGTTTGGAATTAGCAGTCCACCACAGAGAAGATGGACCGGCCAAAGGGGAAAAAAGTACCTAGTCAGTGCATTATAGTTTAAAAAAAAAAAAAAAAAAAAAAAAAAAAAGGGAAAAAAAAAAGGGAGGGAAGAAAGGAGGAGGGAGGGAGGGAAGAAGGAAAGAAGGAAGGAAGGAAGGAAGGAAGGGAAAAGTTGATACCCAGTTTTCTTTCTCCTTTATAAGCTCAGAACCATAACTCATAAAATGGGCCACTCATACCTCACCCAATCTAGAATCTCTCACAGGCATACCCAGAGGTTTGTCCTCTAGTTTATCCTAGATCGTGTCAAGTTGACAATAGTAATTATTACAACAGGTACTCATGGTCATAGCAACAAAACAGCAACTAATACAAACTGAACAATAAAATGAATCATCTAGGCAGATGTATTTTTTGACTAATAAGTAACAATTTTTTAATTGCACAGATACTAAAGACAAATTATCCCTAGTGCAATAAAAATGAAATATTGTACCCTAAGATTACTCTTTAGATATAAAGTTTTCTGCCTAAAATTCTTAACTCCTTCCTCAGTTCTGTGGAGAAAAAAAGCATTCCAAATATATAAGTAATAATAAGCAACAATAACCTCCTTTCGGAGCCACTTGTTCACTAGTTCAGAATGAATGCTCCCCATCTGAGGATAACTAAGCAAACCTCTTGTTCCTTCCTCTCACACCTACTGTGCTGACTCAGCAAAGTAACAGGCATGCTAACAAAGAAAGACATTTTAAACTGTGTGTGACAAAGATCTACTCTTTTTCATTTTTGCAACATGTTGGACAATAAATACTAATACACTAAAGACAAGGGTGTGAAGAGAAATTAAAACTCCTTAATGTCACTAACCAAACTTATCTTCATCAAAAAGAAAAGCACTTACAATCTGTATCCTTTTATTATCATCTGTGAGGATGTGGAGTAGTCTCTCAACAATAAAAGAAACTAAGGATACTGGGGTTGTAGGCAGAATAAGAGTCTCTTGCAAAATAGCCAATAGTCGTTTCCTGTAATCAAAATGATCTATTTTAATTTAGCTACTACTATGACAAAATATAGTATATATATTTTTTAAACATTTTTTTCTTTATTTTCTGTGTGTATATGTGAGTAGGCACACTCATGCCTAGGCCTGAACGTGGAGATCAGAGAAGAAATTGCAGAAGTGAGTTTTCTCCTTCTACTATGGGGGTCATAAGGATCAAATGAAAGTCATTGGGTTTGGCAGCAAGTACCATTACCTAATGAACCATCTTGCCTCAACCTGAAAATACATTTTTTTCTAACATTTCCCTTTACATTGTTTTAGTTTTTACTTCTGTTTGTAAGTATAGGAGGTACAAATTCTATATATACATATTTTAGATTTAAAAAAATCTCATATTCTGCAAATTTATTTATAAATATACATAAAAATTATATTTCTATATCCTCATCTTTCAAAAAAAATTTTTAAACCAAAATATCTGAAATTATTTATTCTGAAGTAATTATACTAGAATTATGTACATATATACCCATACATATCCCATCATGTGCCACATATGATGCTTCAGTAAACACTAAACCACGAATCTGATTGAGGTCCTTGACAAATCATAATGGAGCTAGAAAATATATAGTGATATAGTAGCCCTAGTAATGCTGTACTTCAATGCATTTCTCTGGTAATACTGGTATAAACAAACACACATTGGCATATGTATACAAGTATAGTACAAACAATTATATACAATTATATACAGTTTTGGAGAGCTAGGATAGTTGCATCTAATCATATCATAACAAAACTGTATTTAAATATGAGAAATTAGCCAGATGGGGAGGAGTAATAATACCACCCTCTAGACAAAACTTAACTGTTACACTCATGAACTCACAGCAAGTATGATTAACTGCATAAGAGCTGCCAGTCAACATTCCAGTATGGATGGGATAGGGACTCCTGAGGCCTGATACCCCAGCTGAGAAGGTACTGGCAGTTAGTAGCTACTAGAGGAGAGAGAATCATTTTTCTTCCGGGTGCAGCCGGCAGTCAGCTACCCATGCTCCGGTAGTAGGCCACATACCCAGGCACATAAAGACAACTGTAATTGGGCTCAGGTAATCAAAAAAAGGGCAGGGGGAAGCTTACAGTAAAAAAAAATGTTGAGTATTAAAAGAGTGAGAAGAGTCTTGAGGTAGATACAATCAAGATATATTGTATATATGTATAAAATTATCAAATAAGAATGATTGTTTAAAAAACCTGATTAATCAAAGGATATAATATTGCCTTCACTGTTGGTAGTTAAACTAAAATTAAAATCAGAATCATTATCTTTTAAAAATTAAACCAAGGTAGGTTCCTAAATATATGAAACTAAAGGAAATTAGATCAAATGTTAACATTTAGACATACCTTCCTCCTTCTTCACTAGTATCCAAAGATTTTATAATTAGAATCAATTGCTGACCTATGAATTCTCTTGTCATCAAATTTCCAATGTAGGTAAAATCGCCTTTCTGTTCTTCATTAACTACTGGGAATCCCTGGATGTAACTAAAGCAAACAGAATTAAAGTAGATGTCAATCAGTGGAAGAGCACTTACATAGCACACATGAGGCACCTCAAAATTATACAGTACCAAATACCAACACATGATTTTACATAGAGTTCAAAAATTTTAAAAACCAGAAAACAGTACATATACAATATGCTATATTTTCAAAAAAGACACATGTGCATTTAAAACATATATAGAAAGAGATTTGACAAAGGACATCCTTAATTATTTAGCTATTTAACTCTACAATGATTGATGGTGCTAGATAAACAAAGAATAAATTTACCTCTACATCTGAATTCTGACAAGAATATGTATTATTTTTATAAAGTTTTACAGTGAAGTAAGTAGAAATTATATTGTCTTAGATGGGCTTCTATTGTGATAAAACACCATGACCAAAAGAAATTTGGGAAGAGAATGGTTTACTTCCTGTTTCATATCACAGTCCATCATTGAAGGATGTCATACCAGGAACTCAAGCAGGGCAGGAACCTGGAGGCAGGAGCTGATGCAGAGGCTGTGGAAGAATGTGGCTTATTTGCTTGTTCCCCATGGCTTGCTCAGCCTGATTTCCTATTGAACCTAGCACCACCAGATCAAGGCTAGCATCAGCCACAGTGAGCTAGGCTCACCCAAATCAAACATCAATCAAGAAAATGGGCTTGCCCACAGGCCAGTCAACTGGGGGCATTTTTCCAGCTAAGGTTCTCTCTTCCAAGATGACTTCAGCTGGTGTTAAATTGACATAAAACTGGTCAGCAGGTATATCAAGACAGATAATTTAGAAAACTAAAACTTTTAAAGTTATAGAAGTTGTTTTATTTCGTTTTTAGTATGTTATTAATTGAAAACTACTTATATAATAAAACCGGCCATACATCTATCATACCCTATGATTCTGAAACTAGTTGTAGATGGTTTGTACATGCTTGGCTTAGAGAGTGGTGGCACTATTAGAAGGTGTGGCCCTGTTGGAGAAGGTGTAGACTTGTGGGAGCAGGTGTGTCATTGTGGACGTGGGCTCTAAGACCCTCATCATAACTGCTTGGAAGTCAGTATTCTGCTAGCAGCCTTCAGATGAAGATGTAGAACTCTCGGCTCTACCTGCACCATGCTCCCGACTTGATGATAATGGACTGAACCTCTGAACCTGTAAGCCAACCCCAATTAAATGTGGTCCTTACAAGAGTTGCCTTGGTCATGGTGTCTGTTCACAGCAGTAAAATCCTAACTAAGACACTAGTCCATGCACCAAATCTAATCATCATGATACCTGTTTTGTATAGCTTACAAATAAAGAATAATTTTTAAAACATTTTTATGTATGAATATTAGATAAAATTCAAGAAAAGTCAGTGAAATTTTATCAGGAAAAAAAGTACACTAATCAGCTGCTAATATTGAGTCACTGTGCAGGGATGGTAAGGCCCTGACTATACACTTTCAGTATACTAACCACAAAACAGATTCTTCAAAACATTCAATAAACATACCCATTCATACCTACTTATACAAAAATAGTTTCTAAATTGTTTCCTCTGATGACTTTGAATAAGAAGACTATGAAATTAGTAAATAAAGCAACATTAAGTACAGTTCAAACCAAAAGGAAAACTTTACCTCAGTAAGTACTCTGCATATACTGCAGGCTCTGGCAAAATCTGCTCTAAAAACCCTTCACCTTCCTCTCCCTTTGATTTCAAATATTCACAAAGGGTGCGCCAGTACAAAGCAATTTCAGGAGTTAATGTTTCCACTGGAATCAACTTCCTTCATATGGAAGAGAATAAGAGAAAGCATTATATTTACATGCAGTTGAAAAACAACAAGAATGGACATAAGATGAAGATTTCTTTCAATTACTACGTCTTTTAATTACTAAGTTATTAATTTACCCACCCAAAAAGAATGAAAAGAAAAAGAAAAAAACAACAACTTAGACTGAAAAAAGGCAGAAGAGAAGGTTTCAAATGAGTTAACATGGCAAGAATGTGTATTTGGGGTATTTTTCAGTGGATGTAATGTAAAACTCAAAGTTGCAAAATGAAAGGGCACAACTAAAGTAATGCCTGACAAAAAGTACTTAGTCCTTGTACTCATTCAAAAGAAGAGGGCCAGATAAAAGGTACTGAGGGAACCTGAAAATACAGGTTAGACAAACTCATTTTAAGTGTATAGGTTCAATTTAAACACTCTGTACAATTTAGTTAACGAAGTCTTCAGATACCTGCCACCATCATCTTTACAAATCCCCACCAGCTCACTGAGAGGAGTCATTGAGAATAAGGAATGGAGAACGGGGACTGCGACATCAGAAGAATTTTCCACATCTAAGCGATGCAGCAGCTCGAGGATGTTTCCTTCAGTGAAGCGCAACCAGCCTTGGAGAAGGTGCTTCTGCACTGCTTGTCTCACAGCATCTGGAGTCATCCAACAGTCAAACAATGCACACCCTAAACCTTTCTCCCGGTTTATCCCCATCTTAACTTTTATTAAATCACCGTTAACACTGAATTTACAACTCAAATAAGAATTATAGGTAGAACAAAGCATGCTAACGAAAAAGATGCAGTAAGGTCATGATAACACTTCAAAATGCAAATGGAGTTCAGCAATTAAAAAACAAACTCCTATTTCGCCTAAGGAAAAATGTCTTTATATTGTCTCCTCACTGAACATCATGCATCAGAATATGTGAAATCTATCATTTCACTTGTCGATTAACTCCAAATACATGAATTCTATTTGCAGTATTGAATCACAATATACTTTACTAAACAAACTTTATTTTTATCCTTTAAGAAGTGACTCTCAACCTTCCTAATACTGTGGCCCTGTACTACAGTTCCTCAGTGGCAATCCCCAACCATGAAGTGCTACTTCATAGCTGGAATGTTGCTACTGTCGTGAATCGTAACGTAAATGTCTGTGTTCTCTGGTGGTCTTAGGCAAGTCCTCTGTAAGGGCTGTGCGACACCCAAAGGGGTTACCACTCACAGGCTGAGCTGCTGATTTAAGGGCATCCTCGGCAGTCCTCTGACAAGACTCACAAATTTAACTGTGCTTTCTTGGTACAGCAAAACTGAAACTAAATGGCATCATAAGAGTTAAGAATTTTGGCTGGGCAGTGGTGGCGCACGCCTTTAATCCCAGCACTTGGGAGGCAGAGGCAGGTGGATTTCTGAGTTCAAGGCCAGCCTGGTCTACAGAGTGAGTTCCAAGACAGCCAGGGCTACACAGAGAAACCCTGTCTCGGAAAAAAAAAAAAAAAAAAAATAAGAGTTAAGAATTTTTAGAACGTCCTTCAGAAAAGCAGATTCCCTAGTTTAACAGATGAAAGGGTGGGGCATTATACTGGTCTGTTCATTCCTAATTGTTTCTGATACACAGAACACATTTATGTTAAGTTACAGAAAAACGGGACAGTACTGTTTAAGAAAGATGAGGTAAAAAGATTCTATCAGACTTTTGCAGAAGTAATTGCATAAAATTTAGAATAGTCTTCCCTTCCCTAAAGCACAGAAGTCTGAAAGAAATGCCTCACTCCTTCAAAACACCAAGATCTTTAACCCTAAAATGTTTCAACTTATTTATGGAAATGATAGTTTTATTAAATTCAAGTCTCATTTCAAAATCCAATGTTTACAAAGATGTGTATCTTACCTGATCTGTCATTAAGACCTTGTTGAAGAAGCAGTACTCTCTGAGCAATGGACAAAGCTCTCATATGAACTTTTTCAGCTAACACCTTAAAAAGGTAAAAGATGGCCATTAATCTCAATACACTTTAGAGATGTCTTACTTATGAATACTGTATTCTTTTGTAAATTAATCCAATTTTTAAGTTGTCTGCTAATATGCTTAATGTAAGAAATACGCTAAGTTACCTATATTCTTCAAAAGTCCTATTTGGAAGGAAAAAAAAAATTATTGTTACCAAGTTTTTTCCAAAATGCCATAAAATGGTTCATCTTTCAAAAACATGCCTACAGAAGATACTGAGCTTACTTACCTGATAAGCCTGCTTTCTGACAGTATCCTTTATATCCTTTGTACGTCCTACAATCTTTGGCAAAGTCTTTGCTGATGGTGCAATACAAGATAACACTGCACACCTAACTTCTGGATTTGAATCATTTTCAATCAAAGTAGCATATGCTAAAAAATAAGGCAATACATTTTAACAATAATAATGCTAAATCATAGAAGTTCCACTTCTTTCATTTTTAGATAACAGAAATATTACTTTTAACAAATATTTAGATATTCACTTCTAACAAAAAAAAAATAGCATTTCCTTCTGAAAATAAAATTAAAATTTATTAAATATACTGTGAATGGAAATTAACCCCAAAAGTCAGATGACGATTAGAGTAGGGAATTTATTTTAAGTTGATATGGTTTTATATAAGGACCTATTATTTTGATTTATTTTAAATTTTACTATAACATGTTTAAAAAAAAAAAAAAATGCCCAGAAATTAACCAGAGCCAAAGACTATACAATTCAATCAACTTCTATACAATTAGAATAGCTATTCGGAAGGGAAACTATGAAGGTTCACATTTAACTTTACACTTTTAATTTTAAGAATGTATAGGTTCATGTGTTTAATATACTTTTACCATTGTTTGAGTATACTCCTCCTATATTAAAAAAAAAAAAAAAAAAAGGCTGACTATAGAAAAGAGTATGCCAGATTATACTGGCAGTAGACTCATACCTGTTTAGTGGATCTTTAGACCAAAAAAAGCCACACTGAGTGATTAAACTTTACCATCCATTTGTCCACGTATACACTTTTTAACATTACAAAAATCACCTAGTAATAACACTTATCAAAATGTTAGACAACCCTTACAACTCAGGATGATCGTATGCTAAACTTATGAAGCTGGGTAACAATAAAAATTACTAAACAGAGCAGCAAACTTTAAATGTGTTAAAACTAAAGAGGCTGTGGATCAATGCATACCTTTATGTCCTGTTACTGACAATATTAGAAAGTAAAAACTTTTTTAGAATACTTTACCACCTATCCTAATAAAGTAGAACCCATAAAAGTCAATCTCTAAGCATAACTTTACAAACCCTTTCATCTATTCACCAAAGGCATGAATAAGAAAAGTCCTAACATTGGATTGTTTGTTTTGTTTCTTTGGGATTTTGAGATGTTTCTCTGTGTAACCGTGGCTGTCCTAGAACTCCATAGACTAGTCTGGTCTTAAACCCAGGAGGAGATCTGCCTGCCTCCGTCTTCAGAGTGCTGGGATTAAAGGTATGCACACCATGCCCTGCCTCTAACACTGTTTTTAAAGCAAAGTAATTGCGAACAACTAGAAGGGCCATCACCATTCAGAATAAAGTATATAAAACAAAACATTAAAATATAGCAAAAATAAATATAAATCATCCTAAATGAATGCTAAAATTAGGAATAAATTTGAGGGGAAAAAAAGACACAAAAATATAGTTTGACTCACAAAAAAAATGATAGACAAAATTTAACACTGAGACAAACATGATTGTTTAAAATGTAATTTTTTATGTAAACAGGGCAATTAATTCAAAATTCACTGTAATTATTTCTACCTCTTAAAGAAATACAACTGAAGAGCAAGGCAGAGTTCAAAGTACTGGTAATATCCTTTCATCTTAAGTTGTTGGGTTGATACTAGGTTAGGAAAATGGATCTATTGGTAGAGTACTTGCTGCACAAACATGAGACCTGACGTTCCAATGCCCAGTACTCTCATGAAAACCAGCCACAGCAACATGCACATATGATCTTAGTACTGGGGAGGAGGAACCAGGATTCCTGGAGCTTACTGGCCAGCTAGTCTGAGTAGATGAGCTCTAGGCTTAATTAGATGCTGTCTCAAAAAATAAGGTATAGAGCAATTGAAGAACATCTGATTATAACCTCTGGCTTCTACATGAATGTACACACCTACATATTCATGTATTCACACACATAAAATCCAAATACTGAAAAATTAACAAAGTCAACATACTGAAACAAGATTTAGAAAACCATACATACCATCAGTTACTGGGCAATCATCATCCTTGGGATCTTGGAGTCGAGAAAGAGCCAAAACCGCTTGTATTCTTACATTTGAAATCTTATCCTTCAATCTAATAAGCATGGCTTCATTAATTTTATCAAATAAGTCATCATCAATTTGGGCATTTTCTGGCATATTCCCAAGGAGTTTGTTAATGAGCTGGCATACTCTAAATCTGACTGCACTGCTGTTTGCTTCATGAGACTACACAAAACAAATCAAAAGTTACCCCTAGTCACAGGACATTCTTAAACAGCTAGTATCATTTTAATTCTATGTTCAAAATTAAAAGTTGACAATACACCCAGGTTGATAGTGTGGGCCTACAATACCAGAGAGAACCACAGTTCAAGGCCTGTTTGGGCTACAAAGTAAGTTAAAGGACAAAATGGGCAACTTAAAGAAATCCTGTCTCAAAAAAAAGAGTAAAAAGATAGGTAGATCAGTGTACCAGCATATGTAAAGTTAGGTTTAATCCCTAGCACTACAGAAAAAAATAAGACAATAGCAGCTCATTATTTGCAGAGAAGTTACATTGTATATCCATACTAGGTAGACTTTACACTCTAAAGTAGTCTGAAAATATATTTGCTCTCACAAAATAAACATATCTCTTGCTGTAGGAATTTTTTACTTAATCACAGAGAACATTTACAACAAATGAGAATTTAAACAGCTAAAAATTAATGCTGATGTTATCCTTTTATCTTAATGGCAGTTAAGGTTTCCATAAAAGACTTTATTCACATACATTTACTCTATCCCTGATATTTCACTGTGGAAAATAACAAACATAATCAAATATAGTACTCCCCAAAGTACTAGCTTTCACAGTACCTTTAAGAGAAAAGTAAACAAATAATTTAAAATGCCACCATCTTTCTCTTCCTCTTCTTCTTCCTGATCAGACTGGTGAAATGAAGTAACAAACTTGGCTGTGAAGTCCATGACCCTTTCCACGGCAGGTTCACGTTTATATACCACCATAGCATATTTAAGGTAATGAACAAACTCCTCCTGAATAGCTGTTTTATCATCCATCTGAAAGACAGAAGAAATGCCTCCATAAGCTGCATTAATAAAAAGTCTTTATTCCCAACACTGCCATAACACTGCTGAAAGCGTTACCCGTAGGTCAAATTATAATATTTCTTCATAAACTATCAATTATCCAAACCAAGAAAGAATAAATCTGCACGAACTTCTCTTAAGCATATAATTTGTACCTCTGAAAAAGCACAAAGCATAAATTTGAACAGTGTAAAATTATCTCATTTTCTCTCAACACCTTTGGATTATCGATATTTATCTTACCGGATTCATGCAAAACAAGCTTCTGCATGAATAACTCAAAATCAACAGCTTTGTATTTTAGGCCTTCCTAACATCTGTCAATTTCCATTTGGCATAACTTTCACATCCTGCTCCATACCCTTAATCACTTCTATATGTACTTAACTTTCCTTGAACTCCAAACAATTTATCTTCCTCACATTCGCTGTCCTATAATTCCCACGGCTACACTCAATGCACAATTAACATGATTATTCCTTATGATTTCGCTAGTTGGTTAAATGTATTTGATTTCAAGCTTAGGAGTAGGTTGAAACAACTTGATCGATTTCCTTCAGATGAACTAAAGACCCCAAAGGAAACAAAGGCGTCTAAGATTCACTTGCGCAGACCAAGTCACTGAGGAACCGAGGATAACGGATCGTTCCCCGCATCCCCCCCCCCGGGGGGGGGCGGTGATGGGGATGGAGAAAACGTGTGGCCGACGCCAGGAGTTCCGACCACTGGCTGAGGACAGGAGACCTCGGGCAAGCCTCAGGGAACCTGACCCTCAGGTCACTCCGACGCGGGACAGAAGGCTGAGCCCGGGAGCCGAGGCCAGGCCGCTTACCGCGCCGTACGTGCGGCTCAGCGCCACCACCAGCTTCGCCTGGTTCTGGTGCGGCTGCTGCGCCAGCTGAAAAGCCTCCTTCACAGAAAGTCGCTTCTTCTGTGCTGCCATGGCGCCGGGACGGGAACTGCCCGAGAGTGGCTCTGGCTGGCAATCCGCGACGGACTTAGTTTCCCTCCGCTTCCGGCCGATTGGCCTGGGAGGGTCCAAATGAGTGGTTACCGCCAGAGTTTTCAAGTAACTCTCGCAGAAAGACGAGATCTCACGAGACTTCCGGCGGAGGTGGCAACGAAAAGCCGAGATCTGACTACTCCTCGATCTGACTCCACCTTCCGCTCCGCCCCCGCTGCTGGGACGCATGCGCTTGGGGTGTGGCCTGCCGCTCTCCCAATAGGAAGAGGTGTTTATGCGAAGGCGTGGACGCGACCGGAAGTGGTGCTGTCAAGGCGCACACCTGAAGTGGGCATTCAACTTTCTAAATTAAACTGGTGGCTCTAGGCGTGTTGCGGTCTTGCAGTTGGGAGTGAAGCGGGAAAGCGGAGACTGCCGGGTTGAGAACAAGGAGCCCACCCTGACTGCCTGACGGGTAAACCCCGAGCGAAGGAGACGTTTGAGAAATGTCGCGCGGGGCCCACTTGGGCTTGGGGACGTCAAAGTTTTTGGAGGGCGTCCTGGACGAGGGCCTCTGCAGTCCTTCTGACGCTGTGTGACCCATCGGGAATTGCCTGTCAGCGATGAGACCTGGAGGACCTGGGAAGAGAAAGGTAGGGTCAATTTAGGCTGCAACCGCTTGGAGATGCTCCAGCATTACAGATCTGCTTTACAAATCTACCTAACAACTCTTCTGAGCAGAGGAGAACGCAGACATTATAAAAGGAATTTGTGGTCTTGATTAAGATCATGTATTGGATATATAAAATCATCTCAAAATGAATGCCTCAGCGGGGGCATAGGACACGCCACTCCAGAAACGTGAAACTTATTTGGCGTGTTGCCTGATAACTTGGGAAGCATAAATGCAGCCACCTATTCCGTCTATACTGGAAATCTACATTGGTGAAGTATGTCTGGAAGAGGACTGCCCCCAGACTAAATTCTCAACTGGGGACTTCATCTGTTTGTTCAGACTTTTATTTCCTCACACGTTGTATCTGTTATATGGACTTCATGCCTCAGTCACCTGATCTCTCTTATTTCTTGTTCGCCAACAATCCTTTGTCAGTGTTTTGGGGTTGTTTTGTTTCCTTGCAGTTAGTTTTATCTCGATTTATTCATAATTCAAAGAACTTAGACTCAGGATGAAGGGAAAGTGTTTTTCTTCCCTGCACTTCAGCATCCACTGGGAGCAGAATAGAACATTTCAAAGCCGATTGGATGCCTTTTTCTCCTTTCGAGTTACTAACTTACCCTATCACGTTTAAAATATACTCTTTAATTTTCATCACACAGATTTTCACATATATTCACGAGTAAATTCCTGAATGAGTATTGCACTGGTTTTTTTTTTTTTTTCATATTTAACCACCCACTTTATAAATACCCATAAATGCAACTGGCTTTTTTTAAGTCCCAACTGTTTTTGAGCTTTATCCATATATGTTAATACTAACAAATTTTACTGACTTCTTGCATGTGCCAGACACTATCAAAGCTCTTTACTTCATTTAATTCTTTATTTCTACCTCCTTTTAAGATGAGTAAAGTGAGACACAGACAGGGTGCCTTGCAATCCCGTACTAGGAATGTGCCATAATTATTCTCCTGTTTCATTCCTAGTTCCTGAAAATTTATAGGTACACAATTTAATTGTTGGTTAAAGTGATGAATATGGTGGTGATAAATAAGTGCCTATAATTTGAAATCAACGTCTAATTTGAGAAAGTTACTTCAGATTAATCTCAGGACAAAAACAAGCCAAGAATGTGTGCATTCTGAGAGACACAGAGGTAGACAGAAAGAGCACCTAGAAAACTAATGTTATTTTAAGCAAATATACAAAATTCCTAGCTATATAGTCGTTATACATTAAGATAACTTACATCCTTTTTTGTTATCTTGCTAAGACAGGATCTCTAGGTGTTATTTTTCACTAGTGTCATTTCAGATTCTTATTAGGTTCATGTGACTGATGAACATACAGAACTATGTTGTTCTATAGATACTCTGGGAATCCCTAGAGAACCTGGGGAGATGATGATTCATGGTAAAGTGTTTGCTGGACAAGCATGAGGATCTGAAGTCACATGCCTGATATTTCACATACAAATATCAGGTGTTGCACCTGTCTGTAGCCCTAGCACTTGAGTGTGCTGAGATCCATACAGTGGATCTTGGGTTCATTGATCTGCCAAAATAGCAAGCTTCAGGGTCACTGAGAGCCTGTCTCAAACAGTAAGGTCTAAAGTAATCAATGAAAATACTATCAGTCTCTGACCTAAACATGCATGTACCACACATACAAGAAAAATAAAACTTTAAATAAATTGTAATAAAATGAAAACCAGTGTGCATGTCATTTGTTTTTAATGTAAACAGACAAACTAAAGCTTAGGACATATTAATATTTTGTGACTATCTATGGACTTTCATTGTTTCTACATTTTAGGTGCTTGCTACCTTTATTGTTTTGTTGATTTTTAAAAAAAAAAAAGTCTCATGATATATTCTTACAGTATTTTATCTGGCTATTTCACCATCAGTGAAATATAAGGAATCTGACCACCAGAGGTCAGTATGACTATGTTTTGATTAGAATTGTGGCTTTAGTGAGGAATGCTGTATGCTTTGAAAATCATAATCTTAGAACTTTTCCAGTATTCTATATTAAATTCAAACAGCATAGTCTCATTGTAAAGCTCACATAGTTCTTGACTCTTAACTTTTATCCTGCGAGAAAGAACAAATACATACAGGAATAAGTTTGTGTCTTTGGTAAAACTTTAGAAAATAACAAAAACTAAACGGTATATACCATAAGGTTATTGAATCCTAAATTTTAGATCAGTAATTCTTGAAAACAGTTATGCATGAAAATGCTTAGAATAGATGTGGTTAATTTGTTTTGATATGGAAATATATACAAGAAACATAAAACTAGCAACAGAACCACTTTCATATGTAAAGTTTGTATGTTTGTAATACACCTCTTACTGATTTTTTTAAAGGGGTTGAGATAGCCTTTTGAAGAGTACTTTGATCAATCTAACAGATGCAGTCTGTTTGAAATGAAAACAACAAAAATATAAAAGGATGGGACAACTAAAAGCCTCTCCTGTATCAGTAAAACACAGACTTGATAGACTATAACAAAGTACTCTTTTGAAACTGAAGTAGATGATATAACCTATGTTTGAGAGCACTTTTATGTTTGTTGCTTAGATAAAGTCAGAAGCATTTAGCCTTCTTTTGCTGTAGAAGCAAATACTCCCTTTATTCCTCTGTTCATAGAAAGTTGATGTCTTCGTAATATTCATTTATTATATCTGAGAGCATGGAATATGTAACCTGTGTCTTTTAAGATACTTGTTACTCATTGTCTCCCATGACCTTTGTAGACTAGGGTGTTCAGTTTTCTTACTATGAAGTTGTTATCTTTATTTAAAGCATTGACTAAGGTTTCCAGGAATATGTCAGACTGTCAGTCACTAAGATTTTGGTCAGCCGTATTTCCTGGGGTCCCGCCCCGGACGGTCAGGTGTCTTGGGAAGGCAGTGAGGGTGACATAGGTAGGGGCCAAAATCTGATAACTTCTGGCAGTGTTGCTATCTTTTGCTATTCAGGGGCCAAACACTGATGGCTTCTGGCAATTAACTCTTGCTGATAGCAGCAGAGAAATTAAGAAAACTAAGTTACTTGGGCTCTTTACTCTTTGACTCAGGCCACTTGCTGACCAGGCAAGAGGCTTGGAGTTCCTTAATTCTTCATGCGCCAAAGAGAAAAGAAATGGAAAAGAAAGGAAAAGAAGTCAGGAACAGACACATGCATACTGAATGAAGCAATAAAAGACTCTACCACCACTTTTTTGTTCTTGGTTTTTAATCTCAGGATAATTGATCACATGGTTTTATAAGCATTTTTACATTCCATAAGTTCATAGTAAGTTTAAGGCAATAGTTCATGTCATAGATCAATAAAGGCTTAAGGAGTTACAGCAGAATTGTTTATATGTCTTTCCACTAAGATTAGTATCTGACTAAGCTTTCATTATCTTTTTTTTTATAGCACATAAATTCATTATAAGTTTAAAGCAATGATTTTTATGTCATAAGTTAGCATAGTTTTGTCAAGAGATAAATTGTCTGCTTTGTGCTTTATTTTGAAGTCTTGTATAATGTCATTTATTTTCTTTCCTTGCACCTATTCCCAGTTTGTGTTCTTTAGTTACCAAATAGTGGCCTCATTCCTAACCTAGGAGTGTTTTCCTAGATTGTAAATATGTTTCCAGCCTGTTTTCTTTTCATAATGCAATTAGCCCTTAACAGGTGACGTTTTATAGAGCTCTATTTGCAACTTTTATTCTACAGGGGGGTTAAAATTACTTGTATCAAATTAGTTCTAGAAAATAATTATCAGGAATTATGAAATTATCAATTCATCTACACAACATTACTACATGAAAGTACATTTTTATCTGCAGAAATTTTGCCCATGGTGGGCTGATGCCCAAGAATCATTAGGCTATGTAGTAGAGGCAGGAAAGGCATATCAGCATTGAGAAGCAATCCTGGGATGAAGTCTCTGAAGACCTTGCATCTCAGAGTGCACCCATCACAGCCATGCAAATGGTGGACCATTTCCAGAAAACTCATTTGTTTGCCATAGCCTTTCCTAGATGGCTTCTGACACATACTAATTGCAAAGTTATGGTTTTTTTCTTACATAACCACTTACTTGAAAATAACATTCTATTCACTCTGTTAAGTAGTATTTAGAGTTTTGTAAGTAAAAATTAGCTTACCTTTATTTGGTTTGCCTCTAGAGTTACATTAATGTGTTTTCCTTTAGAAGGAACTGGTAAACATTTATGCTTCCCCCACATTCCAACTGCTTATATAAAATTGATCATGTGACTACTACTTCAGATATCACTACAAGAATCAACAATTCTACTACCAGGACAGGTTCCCTAAAACAACCACCCAACAAGCACATCTAAAAGCAAAAAGACAAACCCTTTATTTAGAATTTGGGGTATAAGGGATGTGCCCTTACACAAATAATTTGGGGCAAGGGATCAAACTGGTCCAGAACTCAACAAAGGAATAAAATAACTCAAACTCTTGGCCAGTTTTGTGATTGTAAGAGCTATTCACAACAGCAAAAGTGTCCTTAGTCTATAAGATAGGAATGGGGCCTTTGTGTGGTAGCACTGGCCTTTGATCCCAGCACTTCAGAGGCAGAGGTTGAGGGCAGCCTAATCTACATAGTTCCAGGCCTATAGGGACAACAGAGGGAGATACTGTCTCAAAACAATTTTAAAATGAGAACAGGGGAAATCTATAAGATTTCTTGCCCAGCATCCATTTTCTTGAAAGCCCTAAAATTAGATACATTGATAGTAATGTTACCTAGTACACTCACTCCTTAAGATTATGTCTCGACTTTTATTCACACATTAAAGCGATCATACCAGATTACTGAAACACCATTTCAAAGGGCATTGAATTATCTGTGGGAAGCATCAGATCTTTGAACACCAGATGTTATTGGCAGTTTACCAGAACATAATTACTACAAAGTATTTCTACCAGCAGACAACCAAACCAACTACTGATCTTTAATTATCAAGTAGAACAATATCACTGCCAACAAAACCAAGTACACAGTGTTTCCATGCAGTATCACTACCAGCTGAGACCACTAAGAGAAGCAACTTGCCCTGATCAGGACTCTTCTGGAGTAACCAGGTTTGAAGGAAGTTCACTGGTAAATGACTAACTTCCGCATTGATCTGGTCCTGAGGATGAACATATCATCCTTGTGAGTAGTACACAGCATAATTTTCAAAGGCTTCATCATGTAGACATGAAACATATCTTTTTTTTTTTTTTTTTTTTTTTGGTTTTTTGAGGCAGGGTTTCTCTGTGTAGTCCTGGCCATCCTGGAACTCACTCTGTAGACCAGGCTGGCCTTGAACTCAGGAATCCGCCTGCCTCTGCCTCCCAAGTGCTGGGATTAAAGGCGTGTGCCACCACTGCCTGGCTCTATTTACCATTGTTAAAGGTTTACTTCTTTTGCCTTTTAATTGTCACCTTTTCTGTTTCTTTCTAGTGGGTCCCAAATTTTCATCTCCTGATTGATAAACAGAATTAGAAAATGAGAAAGAATAGTCTACCTATGTGGTTGCTTAAGAGAACAATGTGATTTCTCTGAAGAAGAGGACCCCATGGTGCCCAGCCTAACACTTCTTGGGAGTCCTGCATACCGGGTTAAGGACCTTTTAAAATAATCTAAAATTTGGAAATTTTTAGACCCCACTTCCTGGTTGTATTATGTTGGACTCTTAAAACAAGTCAAAATAATCCAGTCCATATACTTCAAAAGTCTAAGATTCTCCCATTGTGTCCCAAACTGGAACCAATTCTTGAACTGCCTCCTCTGGCCTCTTGTAGAGTCTCATTTCTTCAAAAGCCCCTTAAAAGTCCCAGACAGCTCTCTAGAGATCATGCTACTTTAAATAGAGTCTGCCATCAAACAGCTAAACTGAACACTGAGTAAAGCCATTCCCAAACGTTAATTTCAAAGTCATTTCCCTTAATCGCATGTTTGCTCTTGTTGCAATGACTGCCCGACATGTAGTTAAGGATACAGCCTGCACTGAACTTTTTGACACTACTTTCTACAATAATCTCTAGAAGGCAGTTAACAAACTCCTAACTACTTCACCGTAAAAGTCAGCATTTGCTTTGATAATGGTGTTCTGTATTTAGAGAAGGATCCAGGGGACTAGAGACATTGCTCCTTGGTTAAGATTGTTATGGCAAAGGATCAGGTTCAATTCCCAGCATCCACATGGTGGCTTATAAGTGTCTGTAATTCCAGTTCCAGAAGATTCAACACTTCTGGCTACCTTGAGTATCAGCGATCCATGCGGTACATATGATACATACAAGCAAGCAGAACCATTATGCATAAATAAAAACAAAAAAAATTAAGGGCTACAAAGTAAATCACACAACCTATATTTGGGAAACTGATGCCTTCTCAACCAAATAATATTTCCTGATTAGCTAAAAAATTACCTAGTTGGATCTAGTCATTCAATTAAAGAAAATGTAGGATTTGAGCATGCCCTCTAAGACATTATTTTTAGGGAGGTAATAGAATTATTACCTAATAATTACCTGATAATTATACAAAAAATTGATAATATTCTTATAACACTCCTTGAAGGTTCTTGTTTCCTGTGAGGGTGTAGTTTCTAGCTTACCCTACTCCAAGCCTAATAAAGGTACTTCCAGTTACTTCATAAATACTGTATCACAGTCCTCCGCCACACTATCTTCTAGCTAATATGGCCTGTAAGATCATACCCTAGATTTAAATAGACTTCTGTATGGAATGTGTCTCTTAAATCTTGCTATCAAGACTTTTTCAAATAAATATATTCAAATTATGTAATGAACCAACTTTCACCAGAATTAGTGTTTTTAGTATTAATTGCAAAATAGTCAAAATTTTTTACCTGTATTAATGTTCTGGAACAGAAATTTATGCACTTCCAACATTCATGGCAAACATTTCAGAAATACTCTACTTTTAAACAAACTTCCTATGAAACTATCCTGATTTGAAATTAAGAGCTTCATTCGTAGCATTGTTTTCTAAGTAGATTAGTTTTCACTTTTGGGGGGTGGAGGGAGACTGAGTAAGGATGATATATGCCCTTATAAATGTGTCCAGCTATGTTTGAGTCAAAACAGGTATCAACATACAGAAAATGCATAGGACTGTTAAATCTTTTCACAGACCCTAAAATCGTAAGATTTATGTGTGATTCTGGATAATTGAGCATGTAAATCGAAACAGGTTGTTAAAAATATATTTCTTTTTAGTTCTGCTTTTTTAAATTTCCAACATTGAGTGCAAAAATAAGTAAAATTGAAATAGTCATGGAATCTTAATTCTGTAAAATTTAGCAAATTATAGGAGAGTAACAAATGCTGAGCCATTTTGTCCTGTCTTAAGGATAAAGGAGTGTAATTTAAATAGAGAAGAGAAGTGTTCATGGATGTTATTGGTTTCAAACAATATCATACTACCAGTATAACAATATGTCAAAAACTTGTTTTTGTAGATGCTTTGTTAAATTGTTTTTTTTTCTTTTAGTGTTAAAGGAACCTTTTCCCCTTTTTCAGAGAAAGTGAGGTTAAAATAGGTAAAGATCTGAAAATTAAAATTGTTGATGCTTATATATCCATAGTGTGTATATTTCTCTATATATAAAAGTGCCTTGATGAATGCATTGTTTTATATTCATTTCAAAGGAAACTTTTCCCCAACTTTGGAAGCTTAATAAACCAGTATCTATGTACATGCTAAACAAAGGATGGCCATTTGTCCTCAACAAATAAGATAGATCTTATTTTCCTTAGGCATATTCTAGATTTCCTAAGTATTGAATACAGCTAATGGATACGCTGTCCATATCTATACAGTACCCATGATAGTGTCTTGGCATCTTTAGAAAATAAATAGTCTTGAAGAAAATGTCTCATTCCATCAGGATCCAACTGGAAAGCACATTTGTTTTTGGATTTTCATCCTAGGCTGTACAAAATGAAAGCTTTTGCTTATTCATGTATTGTCAGAGACATGGGTATTAGAATGATAGTTTACCACTCTCACATTCTCCCTATGTGGGCTTCTGATTAAATGCATTCATTACAATTAGGATAAAGTGGAATTATACTATATTTGAAGAACATATATAATATAGAGAATATGGTTCTCACGGGACTAAAATAACAGGGTTTTCCAACTAGGTAACATCAATAATGTATTTCAAGATGTTTTATCTTTATTAATGGCAATCAGTATTCTTTTGTTGAAGCAGTCTAGGTACTTGGATTGTAGAAGTCCATAATCATGACTTAATCTCATCTGTTTCCTGAAAAGGGAAAAGCCATACTCTGGAGGAGTACAAATGTAGTAACATGGACCAGCAGGTCATTCTTCCTGGAAGAAAGACCCAAAGACAGGAAACTTTGAGATAAGGAAAAGAAATGTTTGACTTGGGATATGATAATAATAATAATAATAATATGAAAATAACATAGCAGGAAGACTGTACTAGGATTGTATGTTGACTCAAATTGGAGCAAGTTATGTGAGAAAACTTAGATGATTGCAATATGACATGAGAATCCTGGGATTGCTTGGGGTTAGACCATATTTAACAAGTAGTCTTCCAGTAGATCAGAATCTTGCTTAGGCTAACAAGATTAAAGTAGTTCCTAGTAAACCAGCCAAAGTGATCCAGGCAGGACCCAGAAGTTAGTAAAATAAGGGTTTGTTATTTCTGTTTTAGGGGTGGAGAGTAAGGCTTGGATTATCAGCTAAGCTATGCCAAATATTACATTCCCATCTATGCTGTGCAACAAGACTTGGCAATCTAACACCAATTGTTTTACAGTGTGTTAATTGGACAGTAGTTCAATAAAAACAACTTCCCCTTGTGAATGCTTCAGAAAGGGTACAAGGGTATAAATATTCTACCAATGAGACCCTATAAATGGACTTTTACAATTGTACCTTTGATAAGCTAACATTTTGACAGAGTATTTACTCTGGTGACATGAATAAGGGAACAACTACATAAAAGAATCAAAATTCCTTTATTCATTGAAGGCTATTAATGTTGACCATAACCCAATGAATTTCTTGGGGAAATTTAATTAAGTATGTTACATGTTGTACACTAGATTCCTGTGAAGTGAAGATGACTTCATAGTGGCTTAAAGCTATGATTCAGAGCCAAATTTCTTTCTTGGGACACAACTTGACTATGGTGATCACATTTACTTAGTATACATGTTTCTTTAAATGTGCCAGGTTGCAAAAATTAGCAAATAAAAATAAAGTGTTTAGGGGAAAAATTGTTTTTAATTTATAAAAGGAAGGAATGGGGAGGGAATATATGGTACACACAAATAGGTTTGAATGTTGTTGGGAATGACCTTTTCTCACATTGTATTAAGGTGTGTCTGTGTGTCAGTTGTTGATTCTGTACTGACAGAGAGCTAACAACTACTAGCTGGACTTTGATATTGTCATTTCTATGGCCCATCACCAGGTTTTCTATTTTGTAAATATTCATCCTTCCTCACCTTCCTAAAGGCAATCTAGAGATGTGTCACAGGTTGTCTTGCTGCTGATTGGTTATAATAAAGATTTGACAGCCAATAGCTAGGGCAGGAAGGAAGAGGGTGGGACTTCCAGGCAGAGAGAGTGATGCAGGGAGAGAAAAATATATGTGGCAGAATTGAAAGCATACAGGGAGGGAAACAGACAAGACCAGAGTGGAACAGAGAGATATAGAGCTAGCCTCATGGCAGGTTATAGGCTAGAATAACCGGGTTAAGTTTGAACAGTAGCTGGGAGACTGCCCCAGCAAAAGGCTGTAAGGTACGTTGTTGTAAACGTGGCTGCATGACACAGTGTTGGCTGTGAGCACCATCAGTCTGAATAATGCATTTCTGACTTTTTAGTATACAGAAGACGTTGATTTTTTGTATGCTTGTCTGTTTTGCCTTTTTCTATACCATATTTGTCCTCAAATACAACTCTGGTAATTTTTTCTGGGAAAGGGATTTAGGGCATTATAGAGAAGGAAATGGCTCTGATGCATATTAGGAAAAATTTCTCTGGCTCTGGCCACTCAAGCAATCAACCCAGGCATGATGGGGCAAGGGGTCTGGATGTGGAGGCTGACCACCTTAATTGTTCTCTGGGAAGTTTTAGCCAACTCATGGTGATTAAGGAAATATTTGAAGCAGTAAATGTTATTGAGAGACCTGAACTTTTAGTAGTTAAAAGAAATGAAGACGCCAGAAAAAGGAAAACTGGGCCTAGATCACTAAGGACAGGAATGGCCATAGAAAATACAAGAGACAAGATAGAGGAAGAAATAGCTGGTCTACTGGATTAGTGAACAATAGTGAAAGCCCCCACAAGGAGAGATCTCTAATGATAGAAAGTTTGATCCAGAAAAATTACTGGGAAAAACTGGAAGATACATGTATAATAAAAATAAGATAAAGAGTGGGTAGAAGAGTCTGGAACCCACAAGGGAGCCATAGGATTAGTGAACTGACCTTCCTGGGAAGATTGGAACATACTGATTTGACCTCCTGGCATCACCTGCCTAAGGAAACTAGGGTACAAGTTCTAAGAAATGGAATTCAGGCTTGTGAAGGACTCCTGGAGGAAGCTGGAAGAGAAATTAATATTGCATATAAAGAAGAGTGGTCCTCGGCAAAAGGCCTAAGCTTTAAACTATATAAAAGACTCAATGTCATTATTTATACCTCTGGTGGGTCCAAAAATAGCCCCCACAGTAGAATGTCATGTAAATGATGACATAAGGGAGATATAACAACAACAAAAAAAAAAAACAGTTATCTAAAAATCAGATTTCACTGGCTTCTATATTATCTGGCAACCCTGTGAATATGCTTGTACTGGCTGGTTTTGTGTGTCAACTTGACAAAAGCTGGAGTTGTCACAGAGAAAGGAGCCTCCCTTGAGGAAATGCCTCCATGAGATCCAGCTGTAAGGCATTTTCTCAATTAGTGATCAAGGGGGGGAGGGCCCCTTGTGGGTGGTACCATCTGTGGGCTGGTAGTCTTTGGCTCTATAAGAAAGACAGCTGAGCAAGCCAGGAGAAGCAAGCCAGTAAGTTACATCCCTCCATGGCCTCTGCATCAGCTCCTGCTTCCTGACCTGCTTGAGTTCATAAAAGAAACTTTACTAAAGTTCAAAGCACACATTGCACCTCACACAATAATAGTGGGAAATGTCAACACCCCACTCTCAGCAGTGGACATATCTTGGATGCACAAACTAAACAGACACACAGTGAAACTAACAGATGTTATGGACCAAATGGATTTAACAGATATCTATAGAACATTTCATCCTAAATCAAAAGAATTTACCTTCTTCTTAGCACCTCATGGTACCTTCTCCAAAATTGACCATATAATCGGTCACAAAACAAACCTCAACAGATATAAGAAGATTGAAATAATTCCATGCCTCCTATCAGATCACTATGGATTAAGGCTGGTCTTCAATGGTAACAACAACAACAGAAAGCCCACATACACATACAAGCTAAACAACGTTCTACTCAATGATAACTTAGTCAAGGAAGAAATAAAGAAATTAAAGAATTCCCAGAATTTAATGAAAATGAAAGTACAACATAGCCAAACTTATGGGACACAATGAAAGCAGTGTTAAGAGGAAAACTCATACCTCTGAGTGCCTCCAAAAAGAAACTGGAGTAAGCGTACACTAGCAGCTTAACAGCATGCCTGATAGCTCTAGAACAAATAGAAGCTAATACACCCAAGAGGAGTAGAAGGCAAGAAATAATCAAACTCAGTGCTGAAATCAACCAAGTAGAAACAAAAAGAAATATACAAAGAATCAACAAAACCAGTAGCTGTTTCTTTGAGAAAATCAACAAGATAGATAAACCCTTAGCCAGACTAACCAGAGGGCACAAAGACAGTATCCAAATTAACAAAATCAGAAATGAAAAG
>CM052712.1:35716189-35745190 GCA_028551405.1 Uromys caudimaculatus | reverse complement strand
ACAACCCAACAGAGGAATGGATACAGAAAACGTGGTACATTTACACAATGGAATACTACTCAGCTATTGAAAACAATGACTTCATGAAATTCCCAGGCAAATGGATGGAACTTGAAAATATCCTGAGTGAGGTAACTCAGTCACAAAAGAATGAACATGGTATGTACTCACTAATAAGTGGATATTAGCCCAAAAGTTTGGAATACCCAAGATTCAATTCACAGCAACCGTTGGACTGAGAGTGGGGTCCCAGATGGAGGAGTTGGAGAAGGGACTGAAGGAGCTGAGGGAGTTTGCAGCCCCATGGAGGGAGCAACAGTGTCAATGGGCCTGACCCCCCGTAGCTCCCAGAGACTGGACCACCAACCACAGAATATGCAGAGGAGGGCCTTGTTGGCTATCAGTGGGAGGAGAGGCCCTTGGGCCTGAGGGTGTTAGATGCCCCAGTATAGGGGGAATGCCCGGGAGGGAAGATGGGAGTGGGTGTGTGGGTGTGTGGGGGAATACCCTTATAGAAGCAGGAGGAGGGGGGATGGGGTAGAGGGTTTCCAAAGGGGAGACCTGGAAAGGGGAAAACATTTGAAATGTAAATAAAGTATCAAAAAATAAAAACATAAATATTCTTTTGCCTATCTTTAGCCAGGCAACTAAAACTAACTCTAGCAAATTACAGAAGGCTTATTTTCTGGAGAAACTGAACCAAACATAACAGAACTGAAAGACAGTACCAAAGTTGTGTTGAGGACAAGGCAACTAGGAATGCAATTATTAAGAACATTGTGAGCCTGCTTGCATTCTCTACATGGCTGTTATGAGCGCAAATACCCAGATATGCCCAATCCATCCAGAAAAGATGAGCACTGAAACATAACTTGACATTTAACTATTTGCTACAGTGAGACCGAAAGACTACAAACCCTGCTCATTATAGTCAACTTATAGTGAACTCAATATACACTGACAACTAAGAATCACTAGACATTTGAGGAAACTCCAACATGAAAGCTGAACATAAAACTGCCAAAAAGTCTAGAATATTCTCCGAAACATTAGAAAACATACTACATCCATGAAATAACCAGAAAGAGCTATTGGAAAAAATTTAGAATTCACAATCTTAATGTAAAAAGTTGCACAAAATTCAGAAAGTAGAACATTAAGTCAGGGATATAGTAAAAAAGAAAATTATATCAGAATGAAATACTCTTTGGTGACTTCCAAAATGATACCAGAAAGGACATTAATTTAGGGTTTCTGTTTATGTTGAAGAATCAGGAAAGAGAGCCATGTCATTTACTAAAATTATTCAATGCCCAAAATAAGCCTTCATTGTTGTTTTGTTTTGTTTTGTCTGCAAAGGTTGACTTCAGCAGTTAATAGAATAGTATCAGATTCAGAAGTCAGACAAATATTAATCAAATCTTTGGCTTTTGAAAATGCTAATTCAGAATGAAAAGGGGTGATTTCACCTTTCAAGGCAAGATCAGCACCAATAGATGAATGGATTAGAAATACTGCAATATTGGATCTCATGTTTATGATGCTACTTTGATAGGAGAAATAATTTCTAAAAATTTTAAGAAAAACAAAAATGTCAGATGTTTTAATTGTGGTAAGCAAGGTCATATGAAAAGAGACTGTAGGCAAGGCATTCCTAGAAACAATGTTTTTTTTCTAGTGATAATCCAAAAAGAAGGCCCCAGCCTTTTAGAGTATGCAGAAGGTATGGCAAAGGCCTGCATTGGACTAATGAATGCAGATCAACAAAGGACAGGCAAGATAACTCTTTGCTATTGGGAAACACCCTACCTCCTGTAGCCCCTCCCCATATTAAATTGGATTCAGGCATTCCCTGTCAGTGTTGGGAAACTCATCCACAGAGCAAATACCCTGGACCTCTGGGAGCTTCCAGAGACTGAGCCACCAACCAAAGAACATACAGGGGATGGTTTAAGGACCCTGACACATATGTAGCAGAGGGCTGCCACACCTAGCCTCAGTGGGAGAGGATGTGCCTAATTTTACAGACTTGATGCTGGGAAGGGGGATTTCATGGGGAGGCTGCCTTCTCAGAGTCGAAAGGGAGGGGGAGAGAGAGGAACCCTGTGAGGGAGGACCAGGACTGGGGGGGGACATGTGGGACATAAATAAATTATATATATTTAATATATAATAAATTAAGAACAACACTGCTCTGACTGTAATCAAGGACAGAACAGCTTCAGGAGATAAAACAAAAAATTCAAGAGAAACAAAAAAACTTTGGCCAACTGCTATAAATGATCAGAGACCAATGCTAGATTTACAAATAAATGACATTGAAATTGAAGATTTAGTAGACACAGGAGCAGATGTAACAATAATTTAACCAAAATGTTGGCATCTAGATTGTTCTCTTCAGGAAGTAAATATTCAACTTCTAGGCATTGTAACTTTATCTCATGTGAAACAAAGTGCAAGATGGGTGCATAGGGCCCAAAGGACAAATAGGAGAATTAAAGCCATATGTGGCTAATATAGCCATGAATTTATAGAGACATGATTTGTTGCAGCAATGGAAAACAGAGATTAACATTCATCCAATATCAGAAACAAATGATAAAAAAGAATGCTTCTGAGAAAAATATTGAAAGGCATTATCAAGAACAGTCACAGACCATTCAGGTTGTACATAAGCAGGACACAACAGCTGTTGGTCTTTCAAAGATACCAACCACCCTACCTGTAAAATGGTTAACTGACAAACCTGTGTGAGTGGGAAAAAATGGCCTTTGACAACAGAAAAATTACAGGCTCTAGGACAGCTCGTACAAGCTCAACATACCAAAAATCGACCAGTCCTTAGAATTCTCCTGTGTTTGTCATTAAAAAGAAATCTGGAAAATGGAGGCTGTTAACAGATTTAAGAGCCATAAATAAGATGATTCAGCCAATGGGTTCTTTACAGCCCGGAATTCTTGTGTCTTTTTTATTACCTAAGGTAGGGTCTATTACAATGATTCATTTAAAAGACTGCTTTTTACTATACCTTTATAAGAAAAGAATAAAGAAACATTTGCCTTCACAGTGTCTACTTATAATGTTGCTCAACCTGCTGAAAGGTATCACTGGAAAGTTCTTCCAACAAGGAATGTTAAACAGTCCAGCAATGTGTCAATATTTTGTACAATAGCATTAGAAATAATTCATAAACATATTCCTCAATCCAAAATTTATCATTATATGGATAACATCTTTTTATTTATTTATTTATTGGATATTTACTTTATAAATATTTCAAATGTTTTCCCCTTTGGAAACCCCCTATTCCATTCCTCCTCCCCCTGCCTCTATGAGGATGCTTCTCCCACCCACCCACCCACTCCCCTCTTCCCTCCCTAGCATTCCCCTACACCTGGGCATCTAACACCCTCAGACCCAAGGGCCTCTCCTCCCACTGATAGCCAACAAGGCCCCTCCTCTGCATATTCTGTGGTTGGTGGTCCAGTCTCTGGGAGCTACAGGGGTCAGGCCCGTTGACACTGTTGCTCCCTCCATGGGGCTGCAAACCCCCTCAGCTCCTTCAGTCCATTCTCCAACTCCTCCATCCTGGACCCCATGCTCAGTCCAATGGTTGGCTGTGAGTATCCGCCTCTGTATTTGTCGGACTGTGCCTGAGCCTTCTCTTTGGAGACAGCTTATCATGTTTCCATCAGCAAGCACTTCCCAACATCCACAAGAACGTCCACGTTTGTGGGCTATATATGGGATGTATCTCCAGCTGAGACAGTCTCTGGATGGCCTTTCCTTGAGTCTCTGCTCCACATTTTGTCTCAATATTTCCCTCTGTGAGTATTTTGTTCACCCTTCTAAGAAACACTGAAGCATCCACATTTTGATCTTCCTTCTTAGTCTTCATATGGTCTGTGAATTGAATCTTAGGTATTCCAAACTTTTGGGCTAATATCCACTTATCAGTGAGTACATACCTTGTTTGTGACTGAGTTACCTCACTCAGGATGATATTTTCAAGTTCCATCCATTTGCCTTCGAATTTCATGAAGTCATTGTTTTTAATTGCTGAGTAGTATTCCATTATGTAAATATACCACATTTTCTATATTCATTCCTTCTGTTGAGGAACATCTGGGTTGTTTCCAGCTTCTGACTATTATAAATAAGGCTGCTATGAACATAGTGGAGCATGTGTCCTTATTACATGTTGGAGCATCTTCTGGATATATGCCCAGGAGTGGTATAGCTGGGTCCTCAGGTAGTATTATGTCCAATTTTCTGAGGATCTGCCAAACTGATTTCCAGAGTGGTTGTATCAGCTTGCAATCCCACCAGCAATGGAGGAGTGATCCTCTTTCTCCACATCCTCGCCAGCATCTGCTGTCACCTGAGTTTTTGATCTTAGCCATTCTGACTGGTGTGAGGTGGAATCTCAGGGTTGTTTTGATTTGCATTTCCATGATGACTAAGGATGTTGAACATTTCTTTAGGTTCTACTCAGCCCTTCGAGTTTCCTCAGTTGAGAGTTCTCTGTTTAGCTCTGTTCCCCATTTTTGATAGGGTTATTTGTTTCTCTGGAGTCTAACTTCTTGAGTTCTTTATATATTGGATATATTGGATATAGGCCCTCTATCTGATACAGGATTGGTAAAGAACTTTGCCCAATATGTTGGTTGCTGTTTTGTCTTATTGACAGTGTCCTTTGCCTTATGAGGTTCCATTTGTTGATTCTTGATCTTAGAGCATAAGCCATTGGTGTTCTCTTCAGGAACTTTTCCCCTGTGCCCATGTGTTCGAGGCTTTTCCCCACTTTCTCTTCTATTAGATTCAGTGTATCTGGTTTTATGTGGACTTGAGCTTTGTACAGGGAGATAGGAATAGATCAATTAGCATTGTTCTACATGTTAACCACCAGTTGAACCAGCACCATTTGTTGGAAATCCTGTCTTTTTTCCATTGGATGGTTTTAGCTCCTTTGTCAAAGATGTGACTGTAGGTATGTGGGTTCATTTCTGGGCCTTTAATTCTATTTATGGATGACATCTTAATGGACAGTTCAGACACAGATACTCTAGGGGGAAAATGTTTGATGAAATAAGGAGAATTTTGCTTTGCTAGGGATTACAAATTATTCCTGGAAAAAAAAAAGAAAGAAAGAAAGAAAGAAAGAAAGAAAGAAAGAAAGAAAGAAAGAAAGAGGAGATTCTATCAATTATCTACAATACAAGATACATTTACAGAAAATTCAACCACAGAAAATACAAATCAGGAGAAATCAATTACAAACTCATAATGATTTTCAAAAATTGCTGGAAGATATTAACTGGCTATGGCTCATAATTGGATTAACTACTCAAGAACTAAGTAATTTTTTCAAATCTTATAAGGTGATAAGGACTTAAATAGTCCAAGAAAATTACCAGCTGAGACCGAGAGAGAATTGGTTCAGGTTAAAAAGAAATTACAGGATGCACATGTGGATCAGTTGCATCCAAAGTTTGATTATATTTTAGTTATTTTGCCTTCTACTCATTCTCCCATTGGAATTCTTATGAAGAGAGAAGATAATATCTTAGAATGAATATTTTTAGCACACCAACAATATAAAAAGTTAAAGACCTATATAGAAAAGGCTTTTGAATTGATTCTGAAAGCAAAAGAAAGACTTCATCAGTAAGCAAGAATACCTAGCAGATATTGTGGTGCCTTTTACTAATGCTGAAATTGCCTCATTATAGGCAGAAAATGAACATTGGCAAAAAGCTTACAGAATTTTTTGAGAGAGATTAACAACAAATATCACCAAAGCAAGTAACTTCAGTTTATAAAGAGAACTAATTTGATTCTCCCATATATTGTAAAAACTGACACCATTTCTGGAGCCCCTACAGTCTACATGGATGCAAATAAATCAGGAAAGGTAAATTATAAATCAGGAAAAATAAAGTGGCTCAAAGCCCTTATGATTCAATTAAAACATCAGATCTTTATTCCATTTTTATGTTATTATTAGATTTTCCTGAATCTCTTAAGAAAGTTACTGACCATCAATATATAGATAGAGTTTTTTTATATATTGAAACTGCTGGCTTTATTCTGGATGATTCAGAATTAACTTTGCTGTTTATTCAACTACAACAAGTAATCAGAAATAGAAACCATCCATTGTATATAACTCATAACAGATACCATATAGGTCTATCAGACCCTATAGCACATGGTAATGATGAAATTGATCAGCTATTAATAGGAAATGTGCTAGATACCTCAGAGTTTCATAACAAACACAATGTTAACAGCAAAGGTTTAAAGAAAGGTTTTCTATCACTTGGCAACAAGCAATATACTAATATGACCTACTTTTTCTTTGTATTATACAACTCCATTACCTGCAGGAAGCAACTCAAAATGTACTGTCTTAGTTCGGGTTTTCTTTGCTGCGAAGAGACACCACGACCAAGGCAACTCTTATAAAGAATAACATTTAATTGAGGCTGGCTTACAGGTTCTGTGATTCAATCCAATCATCATGACAGGAAAAATGGCAGCATCCAGGCAGGCATGGCACTGGAGGAGCTGAGACTTCTGCATCTTTATCCAAAGGAAGCCAGGAGCAGTCAATATTCTAGGCAGCTAAGAGAAGGGTCTCAAAGCCCACCCCCACAGTGACGCATTTCTTCCAACAAGGCATCACCTACTAGTGCTACTCCCTGGGCCAAGCATATTCAAACCACTACCTTACTCACCCTGGGCCCCCATAGGCTTGTTCAAACACATGAGTCTATGGGGGTCATATCTAACCATAGCATAATGCAAAATACAGTTAGCCCAAATTCAAAAGTCTCATAATTAATAACAGTCTCAACAATGTTAAGAGTTCAAAGTCTCTTCTGACAGTCATCCAATCACTTAACTGTAATGCAGTATAAAAAAAAATCAAAAAGCAGATCAAATAACTCCAACATCACAGGATATACGTTACCATTCCAAAACATCATAGTGAGGAAATATTAGACCAAAGCAAGACTAAAAGCCAGCTGGACAAACTCCAAAGTCTGCATCTCCGTGTCTGATATCAAAGTGCTCTTCAGATCTCCAACTCCTTTCCTCCTTGTTGGCTACTGTTAGCAGATCTGCCATCAGCAGCAACAAACATCTTCTTTGGCAGCAACGAAGTTCATCCTCTTGGGGCTGGTTCCACTCCCTGTTAGCAGCTTTCCTCAGCAGGTATCCCACTTACTCTAACAAGGCAACACTTAGTAGTGCCTCTCCCTGGGCCAAGCATATTCAAAACACCACACATTCCCAAAGAAATGAAATTTAGCAAATGAATATATTTCATTTTACAGACTTTGGAAAGTTAAAATATGTGCACCATACAAAAGCTGTTGAATAATAGAAACATTGAATAATAGAAAAAATCCTGCTGAACTAAATCAGCCTGTACATTTTAAAGATGTGTTGGTGTGCATGATGTATCACATAATGTATGATCCTTAGAACAGAAACCTGGGTGTGTTATGCTGGGGAAGAGGTTTTGTCTCTGTCTCCACAGGAGATGAAAAGCTATGGGTATTATCAAGATTGATAAAGATGAGATTCAAACAGGAGAGACCTCCTGAATGAGGGGACATATATCCTTATTCATCAGACAGCTTGGTCATTCAGTCCAAATGAACTTATAAAGACTAACAAATGCCTTTCACTTGATCAGGCATGAAAAAATACAAAATAATATTTTTGAATGATAATTTACCAAAGGCACACTTGCCTTACTTGCATGAAATGAAAAATGGGTTTTTGTAAACCACATGTCTTAATTCTTGGTGCTTCTTCACAAATGTATAATGTCAAGATTATATCAAGATATATATACTCAGAATATAGCACAAAAGTTTCTGATTCCACAGAAGTCCAAAATAGATACTTTTATAAAGGTCAGTTATTTCTGTTTTTCTCAAACTTCATGTGAATTGGAACATACACTATGTGATATATTATAGTCATCTTCTTCCTTCAACATTCTATTTCATTCCTGTAATTTATCATATGGATTACCACCATTCATTTATCTTTTACCCATTGTTGGCACTGGAGTTCTTAACAAGTTTGGGTTATTACAAATAAAGTTGTCATGAACATTTTATGTCTTTGTGGATGTGTACACCCATTCCTCTTGTATTAAACCTAGGAGCCAAACTGATATAAGTGATGTGTGCTTTAGCTGTAGTCAAACTTCCATACACTTTTCAAAGTAATTTATCATTTTACTCTTCTATCAGTAATATATAAAAGTTCATTTTCGTATGTATATTTGTAAACATTTTATATTTTGCTCATTACTTTACACATTCTAGTGAACATTTGCTCGTTATTTTACACATTCTAAGTGGTATAGTAGCATCTTAATGTGGCTTTAATTTATATTTCCATGATTAGGGATGTTAAGCACGTTTATATGATTTTAAATCATGATCTATATGATTCATGTACTAGTATTGAAAACACCACTTCTTGTAGACGAATATTCTTTCTTTTAGTCATTTGATAAATATTTAAGAACCTAATAGTGGTATGCTAAAACCATTCTAGTCACTGCAGCTTTAGTAGTACACGAACAGATAAGAATCCTTGCCTCCATAAAATTTACATTTTATGTTAAAAGTTTCTCAGTTCATATACAGAATGTTACCTTTGTTTAAAAGAAGGCTGTTATTTGTCACAGATGTATGTCTATCAAAAATATGTGCTTCACCCTTTTGGAGTAGAATTATGAGAAATTTGCTTTTCAATTTAGTGAGAAGCAATTATTACAAACAGAACTTCAGGTCCATTCCCCCTTTGGGTGTTGGAGAGTTCCGTTTATTTTAGAAAAAGGCCAGAAAGAAAACTATATTAATGCCAGATTAATTCCTCCCAGTGTACTCTAAAGTCAAGTGTACTTTGCAGCTGACTGAGTTACTTGTACTGAGAAGACTCTTAGGCCTGTGTGCCTGCCTCCTTTTTTCACTGGGTTCCAAACCCATTGCCACTAGCACAATTTTAAGGTAGGAAGCTGGAAACAATGATATTACCAAAGACTTACAGGCAGCTGTTTCCAAAACATATTGTGGTCCTCCTAATGATCATATTAACATTTTATATAACCTGATTGTACTTTTGCATCAACACACTTTATTACAAAATGACATATTCCATACTGTTCTATGACTATACTTAATGAAATCTCAGTGCAAACGTTGCCATTGTGAAACAAGTGTTCTGTTTTTGTAGCTCCCTTGGGAGAGAGATTGAGAAACTCTGCTCCTGGCTCAGAGGGCTTGGATTTCAGGAGTTTGCCACCATATCCGGTCCCAACATACATTTTTAAAATTGGTTTAGCTTCTTGATATTAATGCAAAGAAGAAATGAAACGGGTGATATTATTAAAGAGTACGTCTTTCGGTGTATAAAATATTAATAATTTGATGTCAGGGTAGTACTCAGGCGCTTGCACATTAGCAGACTCACCACTAATGTGGCAAGTGTGTGTTGACACTCAAATACCATGAGTCACAGGGCCACTGATGTGATAATCCAAAATAGTGAATGATTTTGGTTCAGTATTCCACAAAGGCTAATTTTCTTCTCATTTGCATAGTGGTTGAATTCCTATAAAAGTATAATATTTATATACTAAAAATGGCATTCTATACAATTTGGAAATAAATAGGGAGCTTGTATTTAATACATGGATTCCTGTGACATATATATAATACATATATTCTATATAATAGTATATATATGTTTTTTATATATATATATATATATATATACACACACCATTGGCTATTTTGTTTATTTACATTTCAAATGTTATCTCCTAAGACCCCCCATTCCACCTCTCTCCCCCTGTCTCCACGAGGGTGCTCCTCCCCCAACTCCCACCCCACTGCCCTGTCATTCACTGGGGCATCAAGCCTTTGATGCCAAGAAGTGCTTGCTGACAGGAGCCAGATATGGATGTCTCCTGAGAGGCTCTGTCAGAACCTTACTGATACAGATGCGGATGCTTCCAACCAACCATCCTGTGACTCTTGATCACCAGAGATTTTTGTCCCAAGGAATTATGGGATAGGCCTGAGATTCTCCTGGTTGCACCTCTGGGTGCTCTGGAATGCCTGGTGAGGTGGACAGGAGTCCACAGTAGTGATATCAGTGTCTCCATTTCACACCCAACTGCTATTTGTAGTCACCTAATCAAATAGTTAATTTTTCTCACCTATAAAAATGAGTATTGTCACCTGAGGGCAAGAAGTTTGTAAAATAAAATATATTAGCCAGGCAAACTCATAATAATGACACTATTCCCACTTCAGAAAAATCTGACCAGGGTTCTGTCTCGTGTTTCAAAGTCCATTGTTCAAAACCAAAGAAAGCCAGAAAGGATTTTAGCTGCCTACCTACCCCCTTTCCCAAACCAAGGGCAACAACTTAAAAATGTGACAAGATTCAGCCTCGGGCTGTCTGAGGTAATGGCACAGGTTTGATGAGCCACTTCACTTTAACTGGATCTCAGCCCCATCTGATGCTCCTTGCACCTTCCTTTCCCACTACCACCCTTTCTAGCTCTTGCAGGACTTTTTCTCTGTGTCTCTAACCCTTTCCCTACTCTGAGTTACGTGCCTCACCCCCACCCCCAAGTTTCAGTCACTAGTGACCTTTGAGTGGATGATGCTGGGAGATCTCTAACATTTGGCCCTGAGCGGGTTCCTATCCAAGGTCGGGAAGGGGGCTTCCAACTACTCACACCATGTAGTTCCAGCTCTATCCCACTTTGAGCTCTAGACCCCAACCTCCCAGAATCGGAGTGGTTAGCTCCCTAATCCCCCCACCCACCCACCCCCGTCCTTCAGCTTCCCGCCTCCAATCTAAGCATCAGGGCTGCAGGAATTAGACCCGCTGTCTCACCTGTCCCATCTACTACCACAGAATTTTCGAATATTTTCATTCTGATTTGCCGGTGTGCTAGGGACTAAAGCCAGCATTTCTTCCTCTTGGCCTGAGCTATCCACCTCGGGCTGGATCGCTCACAGTGGAGTTGGAAGCTCCATGCCACCCAGTTGGCCAAGGGGGGAAAAACTGTTCAGGGCAAACCCCCCTTCCCCCAGCCCCCCTCAGAAGCTGTCCTCTTGCAGGTATAGCCCGCAGGCACCCTCTCGGAAGCATCCGCGGATGGTAAACCTCACATGCAAGGCGCCAGCGCTACGCTGCAGGGTGCGGGTGCCCGAGAGCCAGCTAGCCCGCGAACGAGCACGAGCAGAGGAAGGTGGTGCGCGAGTGGGCCGGGAAAGGAGACACCTCCGGAAAGAGAGCCACGCGGCTGTGCTGGCAGGACTGCAGTGCCACCTCTCTGGAGAAAGATCTCACGCCCGTGCTCCAACGCACGTGCACACGGCCAGCAGTGAGAGCGCGAGTCAGAGCATTTCAGTGCAGGACTCCTTAAAGCGATGGCATCTGCCCTCAACAGCAAAATTCACCCGCCAGGAACCTGCACCAGCTCTAAAGCCGACACCCGCGGTGGCTCCGGCTGGAGAATGGACTGTGATCCGGAGATGCACGTGAAAATGTGCAAGAAAATCGCTCAGCTTACCAAGGTAAGACGGGGTGCTGCGGGCGGAGCAGCTGTGCGCCAGAGGCACCCAGAGTAGGGGTGGGAGTGTAGAAGCACCCCGGGGGGAGACTCGCACTGAATCCCGACAAACTTTGTCTGGAGACCAAGGGAAGCTATCCTATATCTGGGTGAAGTGACCTTCTGGAGACTGCATTTGGAAGCAGCAAGGCGGGATTCTTTGCCAAGGAAACTCCCGCAACCTGCTTGCTGAGCAGGTGGGCTGTGCTTTCCCAAGGCTAGAGGGTTAGTGTGTGTGTGTGTGTATGTGTGAGAGAGAGAGAGAGAGAGAGAGAGAGAGAGAGAGAGAGAGAGAGAGAGAGAGAGAGAGAGAGAGAGAGAGAGAGAGAGAGAGAGAGAGAGAATGAATCATGTTCCCTTGCCAGCTCTGTTCAAACCTTCAAACCATCATCGTGCCCGGAATGTTGTGATTTTATTCTCTACAGCTGGGGAGATCATGTGAGACCTATTTAAACACGATTCATTTATTCCTTCGTTCAACAAATATTTGAGTCATTTGTTGAGTGCTAGCAGCTTTTCATGGCAGGCATCGTACTAAACCTGGAAGGCAGCCCAGGGGACTTACTATCAAACTGACTACAGGCATGTGTCCGGTCATAACTGGGAAAGGGCAGGATTCAGTATATGACTGTGGTAATGGAAAAGACCTTGGGAGGTCAGCCAGCCCAAGTCTCTACTTCATCTCAGCATCTTGGCGGAATATATCCAGGATGTGTATCTGAGGTGTTGCCAATGTAGGTTGTTAATCCCTGGCAATTTCCCAAATAGAAACAACTCCTCACAGATTCCCTCCACACATCTGTAGAGAGATGTCTTTCCTGTAGGGTTTGAGCAGTTAAAATAGTTGTTTACTTGGTATTTTCCATTTGGCCTCACACTCCTACAACAGTGCCTACTAGTAAAGACTAGCGCCAGCTTTTGTCCCAGAGTATAATGAAGGGCACGCTCTTTCTCTACTAACCATCTGCCTCTTACTTTCCATACCTGCTTTTCTGAAGGATGGATAGGCATCCTTACCACACTGGAATACAATACAGGCTTGAAACAGAACAGCACTAGCACTGACCTCCACTGACATCTTCACATTCTTTGCACATGAGCCTGTCTCCAGACAGTCATCTCTTGGAAGCCTTGACTTGTGCCACGATGTCTAACCCACAGTTGTCTAATAGCGCCGATTAAAAACTTTACCTAAGTTTATTATATAAAAATGATTTAAGTATCTGAAAAAGCAATTATAGTATCTGGCACCTTCCTTGTCTTCAAAAAGCTAAAGTTTTTTGTTTGTTTGTTGGAAGGGAAGGAAGATTTGAAATAGTAAGAGCAATTAAAAACACATAGCAGGAGCTATATGTGATACTTCAAGTTATGAGTCCTATGAAAGTAGAAGCTAAGGTTATGACAATGTGTGCAGAAAGAAGGGAAAATTTATGAAAGAATTATCCTTGACTTGTGATAGTGGTAATTTATGGGGTGCCTGCTGTATTTAAAATATTGAATATCATTTTTATTTATGTGTACATGTATGCCTGTACATATACCCCATTGGGTGGGTGCCCATGGAAGCCAGAAGATGTGGGCTTTCAGAGAGCTGGAACCTCCCAATGTGGTTGCTGGGAATCAAACTCAGATCCTCTGTAACAGAAGCAAATATTCTTAACCACTGAGCCATCTCACCTGTTCTATATACTGAATATTGGTGCAACAAATCCTAGGCAGGTTCTGCCTTGGCTAGTAGAGTCATTTCGAAAAAGGGACTCTGAACTGAGAAAATGCCTCTATAGGATTTTCCTGTAGGCAAGTCTGTAGTTTTAAAAATTATAGTTGGTGTGTCTAGCTGACTGTTGGCGGTGCCATCCTGGGCAGGTGGTCCTGGGTACTATGAGAAAGCTGGCTGGGCAAGCCAATGAACAGCACTCCTGCATGGCCTCTGCAGGAGTTTCTGCTTTCCCTGACTTCCTTGGATGATGGGCTACCAATTGTAATGAAATAAACCCTTTCCTCCCCAAGCCGCTTATGGTGATAGGCTTTTAACACAGCAATAGAAACCCTAACATAAGCAGAGCCCTTTCCTTTGTGGTATGTCAAACACATAAATAGATGATCTCAATGTAACCGGGTAGTGATTCAATTCAGTAATATTTATGGAATACCTAGTTTGCTAAGCCATGAAGACCCAGCAGTACAGAAGGCAAATACCATACCTGGTGTATAATCAGCACTGTTATTCAGAGTATATTCTCCATTACAAATCATAATTGATTCTTACTATGTAGGGTCTCTCAGTATCACTTTTCATGCTAATTTCTTAAAGTAAGATTTCTGTTTCTGATAAACCACTCTTTTGCCTACTGTTTGTATGGTGCATATATTATACATTTGCACATTTAGTATTTCATGAATTTTTCTTTGATAGGTGAATTTAATCCAGGTGATTACTAATATTCTTCTATCATGATTTGTGGGTTTCCTTTGCCATTCTTCCCCTGTGCTTTCTCATTCTCTATTCCCTTTTTCTGTAAGATTAGTAAAAATGATTTATATTCTGTGACTGGTTTGAGAGCTTGAGGCTTTATTCAACTCAGTCTCAGGATTGCCGTTCCTGTTTCAATATAGCTACTTAAATGTGATGTTTTCTACTAAAGGTTTTAAAGTGGATTTTTCTACAGAAGAGCTTTTTTCACCTGTCAGTGTAATTCCACACGTTTTTAGCGAACACAGTTGTGTCCAGTGACTCATGAAGTCTAGCTGGAGAACAAGTCCAGTTCTCATGCACATTTGAAGGTAGTTCCTCTTCTCATCTCCATCACTAGGCAACCTTTTATTCTTTCCTGTACTTTTCCAAAACAATGACTTATTTAATGATTTTGGTGTATATGCGTCTGAGTAAGTACATACACACATGCTGTGTGTGCACATGCTCGTGGCCAGAAGGGAACAGCAAGTGTCCTCTATCTCCCCCGCTTATTCCTGTCAGGGAGGCAAGGTCTCTCCCTGAACCCAGAGGCTCAAGTCTTCCCAGCTAGGCTGGCAGCCAGCAAAGCTCGGTTATCCTTTTATTTGTACCTATTTCAGAGCTGGTGTTAGAGCTGGATGTGTGGGTGCCGGGATTTGAACTCTTGTTCTTGTGGTTGTTCAACATACACTCTTAACCACTAAGCCATCTCTCCCTCTAGCCCAAATGTTCAGGTTTGTCTCAAATAAATGAAATCATACAATACCTAACCCTTTGTTTCTGGCTTTTTCTTAGAGGACCATTCATGTTCTATCACATAATGTCACATATACATCTGTCTTTTGTATAGATATCTCGTGTTTGGTTTATCTTGATTTATCTATTCACCAACTGATAATTTTGAATTCCACTTTTTGTGGTTATCATAAACAGTACTGCTATGAACATGATAAATCCATATGCAAGTCTTTATGTGCCCTTGGATACACACTGAAAAGCAAAATCTTTCACTTTTAATGCTCATTTTTAGTTTTTAATTGATGCATAAAATCTGTATGTATTTGTGGGCTACAGATGTTTCAAGTACGCCATAACTCAGGGAATTGGTGTATCACCTCAACTATTTGCTGTTTCTTTGTAGTGATACTATTCAAACTCTTTTCTAGCTATTTGGAAAGACACACTTATTTGTCACCCACCATAGTTATCCTGTGGCTCTCTGGAATGTTAAAGGCAGTCTGCCGTCTCCAGCCGCACCACTATATCCAATCACCGGTCTGCCACCTTCCTCTTTACTCTCCTTAGCCTCCGGGAGCTACTACTCTACTTTCCACCTTCATGAAATCAATTATTTTAGCTACTACATATAAGGAAGAACATGCAGGATTTGTCTTTCTATGCCTAACTTACTGCAGTCACCCTGATGCCATCCAGCTCCATTCATGATGCAGCAAGTGACAGGACTGTACTCTGTTGTGAGTGGGTAGTACTCTGCTGTGTGTAGGTAGCACAGCTTCTTTGTTCACCCATTAGTGGACATTTAGGTGGGTTTCATGTCTTGGCTTTTATGACTACACATTCATCCCTCTCTTTTTCCTTCTTGTTTCCTTTCCTGAAATGTCTTTGTCTCTAAAAATTGGATCATATTTATCTTTTAAGTTCTACTCCCTCTAAAAATAAAAGCCTTTGAAAACCTTATTTTAAATGTGTTTATTATATGGTAATTTCTTTTTCTTATCCATGTGTTTCTCTAGAAGTTGATATAGTAACAGGCACAAAATAGAACCTTACTAAGTTTTCTCCATGGGAAGGCTGGAGAGGTGGCTCAGTGGTTAAGAGTACTGTCTGCTCTTCAGAGGACCTGGGTTGATTCCCATACCCACATGTTAGCTCACAGCCATCTGTTACGCCACTCTCAGGAGATCTGTAAGGTCTCTGAGGCCCTCTTCTGGCCTCTGAGTGTACTGCTCATACCTGGTACATGCAGACAAAACAGCCATTGCATTAAAAAAATTCTTCTCATATATTTTGTTAAAGGCATCCTCTTATTATAATGATTCATAAGAAAATATAGTGATGTATCTCCTAAAATAATAAAGTCTTAATTTTATGTATAATAACATTCTGCTGGTAGCCTAGTAAGTAATCAAACAATCCAAGATACACATGAAAACCACCTGGAGAGCTTTTAACAATGTAGCAGTTTGTTGGGTATTAAAGCACATATCTGTAATCCCTACTTGAGAAGCTGAAGTGAGGCAAAGAATTGCAAGTTCAAGCCTGTCCAGCTACATAATGAGTTCTCTTAGGCAACTTAGTTAGCCTTGTCTCAGAATTTTAAAAGCCTGGGGATATAAGTCAATGGTTGTGTGCCTGCCTACCATACACAAGCCCCTCGGTCGATTCCTAGTAAAACACACAATGCACCCCAAATGCAGTGGTGACCCTAAACTGGATCCAACCCTGGTGGTTTGACTTGAGGCTTCCTAACATTAGAGATGTTACAACCCAGTGTCAGCAGATCTGACTTTCCAGCTGTTTGACTTCCCATCTTGACGCTCTGTAGAGGGTGAACACAGCTGCCCAGTAAACTTCAGAGTAAGCTGGTACCCTAGTAAACTGGAGAAAAGCGACCCCTTTTCTGGCCTTCAAAGCCAGGAAGAATGGTGAGGCAATGGGAATGATGCCTTGGCAAAGGCATCCTCCATCACAGGCTGCCACTTGAACCATGTGTTTTCCTGACTTAAAGGAGCACAAGTTCTTATTACATCCTCTGACTTGACTCCATCTACTTCTCTGAAAATATTCTTGTGCTTGTGGGAGCTTGTTTGGGGAAAGATGTTTCAGCAGTTTGTCCTTTGAGAACTACAGATCTGTTTTAACAAGCCCATACTGTTGGAATCTTATAATTTAACAACATAACCTCTATATGATGCTATTCTTTGCATCATATCCATAAAACAGTATAAAGTGCTCCCTAAGCTTAGCATCCTTGACCCCCACTAAGATGTTCCACCTTTGCATTACCATTTTAGGCTTTTCCCTCCTCCCCACCCCCTCCCCACAGCCTTCATTCAGTCTTTTCTCCACACAGCAGCAGCCAGCGTGATCTCAAACCCTCCTAGGTGGCTGGTAGGACTCTACAATGATGTGGCCACTTTGAAAAAGTGCTCAACTTTCCCCTAAATAGTTGGACAGAATGTTACATGATCCAACAATTGCATTACTGAGTACCCAAGAAAAATGAAAACACCTGTCTCCATACAAATTGGTCCATGAATGTTTGTTCATAGAGATATTACTTTTATTGAAACAAACTAAAAGTCTGTTAACCAAGTACTAGGTGAATAAATTATACAAAATACTTTGGTGGCATGTCTAACTTGCTAAGGAATGCAGTTCAAATATGATATGGGAGGAGCTAAGGGCTTTTGTTTCTCTCTTTCCTTTCTTTCTTTCTTCCCTTTCTTTCTCCTTTCTTTCTCTTTTAGAGCCTCACTATGTATCCCTGGCTGGCCTGGCTGGTGCCAAACTCGGAGACCCACCTCCCTGTGCCTGCTGGGAGCTGTGATTAAACGCATGCACCCCTTACTCGGCCCACGGGCTTCACTTGAGGGTAAAAAGAAGTGTTCTGAAGCTGGATGTGGTGAGAGTTGTATCTCAATAAACTGAATGCCATTTAGCTATCTATATAAGGTCTTTTATCTCCTAAACATGTTAAAAATCAGTCTACTCTAGTCTCTATTTCTACCCCCACATTCTGGGTTATGTTTTCAACTCTGACCCTCAACTCCTGCTGTGACGTTCTCAGTGATCGTTCTCACCTCTCATATTGTTGCCAGAATGATCTTTTCATGTGAACCAAAGCATATAATTGCAACATTTAAAACTCAATAATGGTTTCTTTTGATGCAAAATCACATTTTTCACTTAGAATGAAATCTGTTCATCTGTAATAAATTATTTACCACAATTACTTGAAGTGGCTATTTTCTACGCCGAAGTCTCCTCTGCCACAATAGCCTTCCTACAGACCTTCAACTGTGAGATCACCCATTGCTGTGTTTGAATGTGAAATATTGCCCATAGGCTCATGTTTTTGAACACTTGCTTCCCAGTGTGAGGTACTGTTTGGGGAAGCTGAGGATTGATCCTTTAGGAAGTAGAGTCTTGTTTAAGGAAGTGAGTGTTGTGAGAGAGGCCTTAACGTTTTATAGCCAGTCTCTACTTTCAGTTTGTTCTCTGCTTCCTGACTATGGATACGATGTGACCAGATAGCTTCCTGTTTCCTCCCCCATGGCTTCCCTGCCTGCTGCCATGTGTTCCCCAGCATGATTGCCTATATCCCTCTGGAAATGTAAGCCAAAATAGATCTTTTCTACCTTCAGTTGCTTTTGTAAAGGGAATTTTATCACAGCAACATAAAACTAAGACACTTAGCATAAAGCATCTGTATTATTTTTGCAATATTGGTGTCTTTCATATGGAGACTGAGAATATAATATACATATGAATCTTAACCCACTTGCTAGTCCTTTTTATTTCTTTGCACCTAATTTAATTTGATACTGTATTTGTTTTGTTTTGTGGCTGGTATGTATGTGTGAGTGTTGTTTTGTTAGCAACTTGCCTTTTTTTTTTTTTTTTTTTTTTTTTTGGTCTATCAGAAGCTTTCAGAAAGAACTTTCTATTCGCATAAATAGCAATTGATGTAATCTGGCATTAAATGGCATAATTATAATAATAAATGAAGCTGGTATAAATAGGCAACTCTGGACCCAAAAAAAGATTCGTTTTTCTAAATGAGGATTGAATGAAGACCTGTGAAAGATCATCTCTTGTTTGTATAGAGAAATAAATTACAGAAATGTTAACAGTTTACTAAAGGAGAACTGGGAAAGGCTTAAATAATCTGAATGATCACAAAGTTTCCCTGAAATAGTCCTTGCCAGCATTTAGGTTGATTCTAGTTTCTCTTCAATAATATGACTTTCTCATTAACTCTTTTGACTCTCTACCTTTACACACCTTCCAGATTCTTTCCTGGAGGTTGACTCCTTTAACAAGCTCAACATTGTTACAGGTAGATGCCTGTAAAGATGAGGAAGATAGAAATGAAACAGCATAGAAGGAAAAATATCTAATGGCATTTCAAACAATCCAACAGCAAACATTCCTGAGAGCCTGGTTTGTTCACTATAAAGCTCACCTTTTAAAAAAGACACTTATTACCACTCTCTTCTCTCTCATAATTTAAACATAAAACTAGATCTCTAAGAGACTCTACAGTTACAGAGACAATAGCATCATTTTTTGTTGTTTTGTTTTGTTTTTGATACAGGGTCTCTCTATGTATCCTTCACTGTCCTAGAACTCACTATACCAGACTGGCCTCAAAGTCACAGAGATCTGCCAACCTTTGCCTCCTGAGTGCTGGGATTAAAGGTGTTCACCACCATGCCCTGTGACATCATTACTTTCAAACTACTTTGACATAATCACAACCCAGGCTTTTGACTCACTTTCTGATTGTTTAATGAGCCTTTTTGAAACTACTTAGTATACTGTGAGCTCCAGAGGATGAGAATATACCTGGAACGTGTTCCAGGGTAATTTGAAGTATCAGAGAAACAAATGCCTTTCTCATATTTCAGAGACTCAATAAAAGCAAGCATAATAGCAAGTATATGAGAGGCAAGTCATTGACCTTGATCTCTCCAAAAAGCCTTTTTCTCAGCTACAGATCATTAAAGCAAGAAATAGACCCGCTTTTACATCCTTGTATCATCAAGAACAGAGTCTTTCCCAAACTTCTGAGGTGTAACAAATGTTTAAAAAAAAAAAAAGTTTTTCCTAATATATTTTCCCTGCTGAATTCCAAAAGATCACTGTGTAGCCTTGCTTCTTGACCTTGAGACTCTTGCTTCATTGAAATGCAAACCTGAGCCAGGCAGTGGTGCTACACACCTTTAATCCCATCACTTGGGAGGCAGAGGCAGGTGGATTTCTGAGTTTGAGGCCAGCCTGGTCTACAGAGTGAGTTCCAGGACAGCCAGGGCTACACAGAGAAACCCTATCTCGAAAAAAACAAAAAAGAAAAAAAAAAATGCAGGCCTGTAAGATCACTCAGGTTTCCTTCTTGCTGTATTCTTGGTAGATATTGTCTTCTCTTGATACTGACTATAGAAGACTAAAACACACACACGCGCACACACACACACACACACACACAGAGTCCTTCTCACATCACTACGGAAACTCCCTAGGAATCATCAGAATCAGTTTGAGAACTCACATTTTAAGTAAGCTCCAAGGTGACGCTGCAGACTATAGTTTGATCATTTTTTGAGATGATCAAGGGTGGCGTTGTTGTTGTTATGGCTATTGTTTGATGTGGTTTGATTTTTACCTTCATCTTCTTTAGACTACCAACAGCTTCTAACACACTTCTGCTGGGAACTCATTCAATAGTGTGAACTGATGGCTTCGAACTGCTAGATGAGGAAGTTTTTAATACATCTTTAGTACCACCATTGATGTCAGAGCCCAGGGAAGGGCCAGTAAGAGCTAGATTAAAGAATGGATATATTAGCAAAATTCCAATTGTAAAGGGATGCCAAGTTACTCCTGGGTGCCAGCTCACTGTAAACACCGGGAGATGCGACAGATGCCAGAGCTGCTCTAATTTGAAAATTTCATGTGGTTCAGTGCTTCAGTAAGCTATTCTCCAGTAGAGGTACAATTTGGAATTTCCTTGTGGTGTAATAAATGATGATAAATATGCTCTTCTGTGAAATGGGAAGCCTTTGGTTAACAACAGACTTTTACCTTACTGTATAAAGATGCATGTTTGGGCTAAGAGCTAAGCAGCTTCTGGCAGTTAAAGGGTTTAACGCACATCATTTCTCCGCCCCACCCCCCATCTTTCTCCTCTTGTTCTCTTCACACTTTTAAATGGGCAATGACCAAACCAGTTTGGAGAATGTTGGCTTCTTAGTTTATGTGTCTCTTTGTCTAGTTTTACATTCTGCAGGTGGAGTTGCAGTGGATTTATGGCAGAAAGATTTGTAGATAATGGCACATAGATAGGTGCCAGGGAGAAAGGCGCTGGGGCGTGGTACATTCAAATGTTGAAACCTAAGTTTATCTAGATCAGAGTTTAGTTAAAGCCAAGTCAGTTCCAAGGGGGAGGGGGAAGCCCATTTCAGGTTTTATTCATTTTCCTGCCAGGGCAGTCTGTCCTTGAAAAGCATGCCCCCCAAGCATCTGCTATTCCCTGCACTTGCAAGCTCATTAATGCCATGTTCCCAGAGACCCAGAAATAGCAAATTCCATTAAAAGGCTTATCATTAAATACAATACAGCTCTTTATGTAGGAGAAGGATGGCCTCTGAATAGGAGTCCATTAGGGCTCTGGGCTGGAAAAATTAGGTCAGCTTTCTTTTAAGGGAGAAATTAATACAGCAGGCAAGAGCCAGCAATACTGCCAACATTCATCTTGCACAGCTTTCCCTCTTTGTGCTGCCAAAGTGCATTCATCCAGACTCACTATTCCTGTCCTCAGCCACTGGGAGCAAGGCCCATTTGTCCTGTGGAAAACTATCAAATTATCTGATAACAACCTAAATAAATATGAGATGAAAAATTAGAACCAAGTATAGGCTGGCGCTCTCTCTCTCTCTCTCTCTCTCTCTCTCTCTCCCTCTCTCCCTCCCCCCTCCATCTCCGTATGTGTGTTTGTGTTTATGCTTGCGTTTGAGTGTATGTGTGCACGTGCACTCTTAAATGTAGTCTAAACCAAGCCATAGAAAAGCAAAACTAGCCAATAACTGACCTCTCTCTCCTAATGTCAGTTTCACTGCCAAATCTAGAGGTACTGTCACTAGCAAAAACTAATGTAGAGATTATTTTCAATGGGAAGAGCATCAAGGTTTAAAAGGACTGCCCAGTGTCCAGTTTGCTTACTGCCACTTAGACAAGTTGAAACAGAGAATATGAAGAGACCTTGGTAGCTAAGGCCAACAGGCAGGAGGATAACATACAAATAGAGCAAATACACATCAATATAGATGTATAGAAAACAGAGGAATGAGTCACGCACATGTCTGTAGGGGGAGAGCTGTCCAGCTACATAGACTGCAATACTGGGGGCTTCCAGAAGGTGGAATGGACAAGTCAGAGGAATTGACAGAAATAGATGCTCTGTCCAAATTTAGAATGGAGACATGATGACCCAACTCCACTCTTCCAATAGCATGGATAATTTAAGGAGCTTATAAAATATTTAACAGGTAGGTACTTTGTAGACTGCACAGTTATGCTTGTTTCAGTGATCAAATATTTACATCCTCTTACTCCCCCACCAACCTACAGATCCTTCCTCATCCCACTGATGATGAGAGGCTTCTTTCTGAGACTTAAATTTGGTCTCTGAACATTAGAGAGTATGAACATAGTCAGAGACCTTAAATGAGTTTGTGAGACTTAGCCATCACCAGGGGGAAAGTGTGCTGTGAGTGGCCACCATTGCTACCACCTGGCCCTAAGGGAGCAGACCTGCACCCAACTTCAGCTCTTATCCAGATAATCCAAATTGTAGTACTGAGAGCAGACCATCATTCAGCCATTGCTAACCTACGTGAGTATAAATGCTTCTCAGTGTCTAAATCATTGAATTTGGGGAGATGCTTGCTTCTTGGCATTTTTATGGGTTGTCACTGACTGATGTACTAAGTCTAGAACTCAGAAAAGATACCTAGGCTAGATTTAGTTTTTAAGTTGTCATTTCACAAAGGATAGTGTGTTTATTTGTCTTTTTATTTGTTTACTCAGTATATCTTTTACAATAAAATTATGTGAATTCCTCAGTGTAGAAGACACTAAGATCCTGATGGAAATAGGATCAACTTTCCCAGGAAGAATGTTCAGGGAAAGAAGAGAATGCTATCGAAAACTGAACTTTGAGGCAATGATAAAGGCCCCAGGAAGGAATCCAGGACTCGGAGTGAAGGTGTAACTTCAGGAACCAAGGAACAAGGAAAGAGGACCTTTATAAAGGATGCTGACTGGTAGTAGGTAGGACAAAGAAATGAAGTGGGCTGACACCTGAAAAAAAGAAAGTCATGAAGTCAGAGTTGGTCACTAGTGGCTTTGCCATCAGGAATGAGCTGGGATTACTGAGATGATGAGTGATGAGCTAGGTTGAAAGATCCCAGTGCAGAGCGTGCTGTTGGCATCTTTATCCATCTATGCAGACTACCATAAGAGAATACCATGGAGTGTGTGGCCAGAACACCGAGTGTTTATTTCTCATTAGTTTGAAAGCTGAGAGCCCAAGATACAGGTATTACAGGGTGGTTTCTGGTGAGGGTTTTTTCCCTTGCATCTTGTTTCTTCAAATGCTCTTTTGTAAGTACTCACATGGAGAGAAAGAAGCTATAGGTGTTTTCCTCTTCCTACAGGAGTACACCACTCCCATCCTTGTGACTTCATTTAACTTCAATTACTTCCCTGTGGGGACCTCAACAGGGACTGTGCAGATTGTTCAGTAGGTAAAAGGCAAATGCTCTGGCTTGCCACCAAGTTTGCTGACCTATGTTTTATAGGAGAAAAGAGAGATCCACAGGGCAGAAGGAGAGAACTGACTCCTACAAGTTGTCCTTTTACATACATACAGAGAGAGAGAGAGAGAGAGAGAGAGAGAGAGAGAGAGAGAGAGATTGATTTATCTCCCTACAGTCTTATTCCCAAATGCAGTGATATTGGCGGGTAGGGCTGCCACATATCATATGATTGTGGAAAAAAATGAGAACACAATTCAACCCATTACATCATCAAAAGACTTGTTTCTAGCTCCTGTTTTACCACTTGGTAGATGAGCTTCTGACCTTTCCCAGTGTCCTTGCCTCCACCTGTTAACATGCATGGTGCTCAGCTTATTCACCTACCTCAGGGTTGCTGCAAGAGAAAGTGAAATGAAATTCCTTGTGATCTCCCAAGCTGGCCACATTCTGTTTCCTCCTTGCTGTGGTTGTGGGGGACGGGGGTGCCTCTTTTTGGAAAGAGGGGCTCCTGGCTTCTTTTGCTCTTGTTTCTCCTGGAGAAGGAAGATATTTGTACCCTTTGACTTGGTGCTCCCTGGCAGGAGCCCTAAGTGCACTTCTGGCTTTCTACCTACTTTCTCAAATTTCTGAAAGCCCACACTGACAGCAAAAGACATCCGTATCCTAAGCTCCCTTGCTGCTGACCTGCGGCCTTGCACAAAGCCTAAGCATCGCTCTACACTTAAGGTAGGCAGTCATAGCCTGAGTAATTTTGACATTTTTGAGCCAATGAATTCCTCATAGTAGGCATCATCTTGTGTATGGTAGGAAGTTCAGCAGCTCTGGCCTTAATATGAATACCCGTAGCCCTCTCTCAGTTGTGACAACCCAAGCTGTCTAGAGACATTGCCAGATTCCCCTGGGTGGTGAGCATAACCTATTCAAATCAACTAATGAGAACAAATGACTTAGAGTGAGGTCCTTGTCCATTCAGGGCTGAAATACTCTTGGCATTGACTTTGCATAGCCCCCAATTTTCGACAGCAGGTCGAATACAAGTCCCAGAGTCCTCTGGGACTTCCAGAGATCTCTTAGATCTTAGAAGATATGCAACAGTGTGGTGGCTCCTGTTTATCAACCTGAGCTTCTGAGAAAGACCTAAGAAGTAGACTCCCATTTTCCCAGAAGACCTTCAAGATTCTATGTGCTTTGGCAATTAAAAGAATGTTTTATGCCTAACTAGCAACAGCAAACAATGTTATAAGCATAGCCTGTGTCCAGAAGATTTGACTTTTTGTTGGTTTATTTATGCAGAAAAATAGAGACTAGTGAGAGGCAGGGCACCTTGGACACCAGCACGCCTGGATTTGAGCTGTGCATTGGAGCTTTTGTTTCTCTCGAACTTCATTTCTTCACCTGCAAAACTGATTAAGGTGGTGCTGGATGTACTGTTCCCCAAGTGTTCCAGGCTTAGAAGATAATCTGTGTATGAACTTTTAGTAAGGTAAGCATTTCATTAAATATTGAAATGTTTAGGAAACCCCAGGATATCCAAGAGAGAGACTTGTAGCTATGTAGTCAAGATGGCATCACATCAGCATCTGCCATGAAAATCACCCACCAAATTCCTAAGATTCCTCCTCTGACAAGTGTGTTGGAACTGTAACCTCCTTGGCAAATAGAATAGGAATGGTATAGTTCCTGGCTCTACCACAGAAAAGGCTGGAGACTTTAAAATAAGATGCCTGATTCCAAGTGTCAGCTGCTGGCTGGGCGCTGATGGTTTCCATAGCCACAACCTACCAATACAGCAGGAAGGTCTGCCATCCTAGGTTTTGATGGTGTGCTCCCTAGTAAAGTGGAATCCAGAAGGTAACCACCAAGGGTCAGTGTTTGTAGAAGCAGGGCAGTATCTGGAGAAATGAGCTGGTCACTAACTTAAACAAGACCTAGAAGCACTTGGAGGGACTGGTAGGAACAGAAAGTCACCCCCTGATGGATGGCACTGGGGTCCCTCAGCAACATTTGATGAAGTTTCAGGTCATGTTTCCTTTGAGTCTCTAGGAATTTGATACTTAAGCTGAAGTTAGGCCCACAGTACTTCAGAGAAAAGATCAAAAAGATGTTAAATTCATGAGCATTATTCCTTGGCTAAGTTCTGACATGACAAAAAGAGGCTAGTTCACTTTCTCTCCACCCTTATGACAGTCCTTTATTTTCACTTTTATTAGAATGCATTGACTTTTGCCCCACTACCTATACATAGACACTGAAATCAAATAAATCACCATGTTTTATGCCAGTGCTACTTGATTGTAGGTGCCATGGAAAGGGCAAAGCTGTTGTGATTCCTGAGCAATGCACGGCTGTCACTCAGGCCTCCTTCCCATTTAGTGGCTTCCAAGAATCGTATCTATTACTCGGTTCACTTTACTGTAGAACACCTTCACTTAGGCAATGAACACAGCAATGAAGCTTTCTATAGACGCTTCCATGGATTCTAGAAGTCAAATCACCTGGCCTTGGAAAGAATTGGACCTGTCACACTTCTAAAACAGGTATAAATGCTGGGCGGGAGAAAGCCAGCAATCTAAATACTATTAACATCAGCCAACTGTCTGGCTTTTGCTATGAGGAGGGTATGGGTTTCTGGTCTTCTCACGAGTGTGTGTGATCAGTGATGCTTGCACAGATACAGCCACTTACCATGAAGTATTGCTGCTTCTAAAAATAGACACCGTTTTTAAAGTGGCGTGTGTGTGTGTGTGTGTGTGTGTGTGTGTGTGTGTGTGTTGGTAAGCAAGCTTTAGTTCTTCTATTCCTAGAAGCAACATAGAGATAATTTAATGATTTCCTCTAGTCTCTATACTGAAGACTAGTGGGCTGAGAGGCTGCTTTGAGGTTATACCACAGGGCTTACTTAGAGTTTGATATTAGTTCTGTTTCTGACACATTGGGTTTAGGATTCCCATGAGACACTCAGATCCAAACATCAAGGAGGGAGTGGGATGTTTTAATAATTGTTTAAGTCAAAGGCCATATTTGAGATATAAATTTTAGAAGGAATACTTATGTTGATTCTCTCTCTCTCTCTCTCTCTCTCTCTCTCTCTCTCACACACACACACACACACACACACACACACACACACACAGAGAGAGAGAAACATACATACATGAACACACGCTTTCAATCCTAAATTTATAGTTTGTTGCAGACTGGAAAACTGAAAATAAAATTTCTCAGAGGTACTTAGAGATAAATTTTAATTCTGGTCATACAAGTACAAGTCATTTGCTTTTAGACAAGGCAATTGTTGCTTATATCATATTTTGCTATGAGATTTAAAGTCTGACAGCATAGCATTAGAGAAAACCATTAGTATATCTTTCATGCCCCATTGCACAACCTCAAAAATTACCAGTGCATGTGAATGTTGCTTTATTTGGATTAATATTGGCTCCCTGAAACCTATTATTGTATATCATTCCCAAAATATGTATGTATATATTTGGTATAATGTATATATGTGTGTATGCATGTATATATGTGTTTATACATAAATACATACTTATATCATAAGCATTTATAGCATATCTACAATGTCATTGCCATGCCAAAACTCACAGTGAATCCTAATATATAGTCAGTGTTCACATTGAGCCCTGTTTCAGAAACCCTGTTTAGAAGAAAACTTAATCATTTTGTAGCTTTAACCTATACACTACATGTTTTTTAATCAGAATTTATATGTCCCAATTAGTTGCTATCTGTTAATGTATAGTTTCATAGACACACAAACACACACACACACACACACACACACACACGCACACACACACACACACACCTTTCTTATTTGAGAAACTGGAGCCAGATGTAGTATTTCTTTAATCCCAGAACTCAGGAAGCCAAGGTCTCTGTGAACTCAAGGCTAGCCTGGTCTACACTTAGTTCCAGTCTAGCCAAGGCTATATAGTAAGACCTTTTCTCAAACCATTTTTTTCTCAAAATATTTTATTTTGTTTTTGTTTTTGTTTTGTTTGTTTGTTTTTCGAGACAGGGTTTCTCTGTGTAGCGCTGGCTGTCCTAGAACTCACTCTGTAGACCAGGCTGGCCTCGAACTCAGAAATCCACCTGCCTCTGTCTCCCAAGTGCTGGGATTAAAGGTGTGCGCCACCACTGCCCAGCTCTCAAAATATTTTTAAAACAAAAAACTACTTGGTGCTTAGGTATCAGCCATACTGTATTCCAGTAGCTTTAGTCATTTTAATTTTAGCAACTGCTTGGATTCAGTGCAGGCCAAACCTTTCTTTGTATAAGATATAAGTGTCATATCTCATTTGTAGTTCATCTCATTTATACAATCTGACTTACAGCAGGTTATTTCTGTCTCTTTTGTTCTTAAAAAATAAAACAAGGCATTGTAATTCAACACTTTGGAGCTGTGTGTTTTCCATTAGAACAATGGTTCTCAGTCAGAGACTATTTTCTCCTGAGTAGTTTGGTAGTATTGAAAGATGCTTTTTGGTTGTCACAACTAAGGGAGTTAGTTACTGGAGTCTAGAGATGTTTTCAAATCCCTACCATGCACAAAACAACCAAGTGCAACCACAGAGATGTCTTTCTCCAATGCCAGCAGGGCTGAGGTTGAAACCCCTCATTAGCTGGATATGGAAGGAAATTCCTTTATTGCAGCAAATAGAAGGCAGAGGCAGGAGGATATCACACCCCAGGCCAGTCTGGGTTATACATGGAGACCTTGTCTCAAAAATAGAAAAGAAGGAAAAGGGGGAGAAAGGGAAACAGGACGTAGGGGAGAAGGTAGAGCCAGTGAAAGAAAGAAAGAGGGGAGGAGTGAATGGGGGGAAGCGAAGGAGAGGGGAAAATGAATCGTGCATAGCTGAAATGACCTGTTTACAAATGTTTGCAAACACATTAGCTTATTTTCTGCATGCGTATACCATTGATTTTTAGTCTCACTGGCATCTCTGAGAATCAAGGTCCATTGGATTAAAATAGAATCATGAAAATTTAATCAAGTTTTTTTTCCAGCAGTGAAGATTAAAGTATAAAATGCACCATGACAGTGAGGATGTGTCTGCTATGACACATACTGTTTAGAATGGTGACAGATGAAAAGGTACAAAGGCTTTGCAAAAGCAATTTAACAGTGAACAGTGTGCATGGTGACTCTTAAGAACAGAACACCAGGGGCTTATGCTCTAAGATCAAGAATAGACAAATGGGACCTCATGAAACTGCAAAGCTTCTGTAAGGCAAAGGACACTGTCAATAGGACAAAACGGCAACCAACAGATTGGGAAAAGATCTTAACC
>CM052712.1:35690178-35715689 GCA_028551405.1 Uromys caudimaculatus | reverse complement strand
AGCCATATTTATAATAGCCAGAAGCTGGAAACAACCCGGATGTCCCTCATCAGAGGAATGGATAGAGAAAATGTGGTACATCTACACAATGGAGTACTACTCAGCTATTAAAAACGACTTAATGAAATTTGCAGGCAAATGGATGGAACTCGAAAATATCATCCTGATCAAGGTAACTCAGTCACAAAAGAAGGAACATGGTATGTACTCACTGATAAGCGGATATTAGCCCAAAAGTTCAGAATGCCCAAGTTTCACTTAACAGTAACCGCTGGACTGAGAGTGAGGTCCCAGATGGAGGAGTTGGAGGAAGGTCTGAAGGCGCTGAGGGAATTTGCAGCCCCATGGAGGGAGCAAGAGAGTCAATGGGCCTGACCCCTCCCCCCCAGTCCTCCTGGAGTTTGGACCACCAACCAAAGAATACACTTGATGGACTTATGGTTTGGACCACATATGTGGCAGAGGATGACCTCGATGGCCATCAGGGAGAGAGGAAAGGCCCTTGGGCCTGAGGATGTTAGAGGCCTCAGTAAAGGGGAATGTCAAGGCAGGAATATGGGGATGGGTGGACGGGGGGTGGGGTGGGGGGTGGGAGGTGGAATTCCCTCCTAGAGGCGGGTTGGGGAGGGGACAGGGGGTATCCAAAGAGGAGACTCAGAAAAGGGGAAACATTGGAAATGTACATAAAGTATCAAAAATCAAAAAGGAGGAAAAAAAAAAAAAAGAATGCTTACACCAAAAAGAAAGAAAGAAAGGAAGGACGGAAGGAAGGAAGGGAGAGGAGAGGAGAGGAAGAGGAAGAGGAAGAGAAGAGAAGAGAAAAGAAAAGCTGGGGAGTGGTGGCGCATGCCTTTAATCCCAGCACTTGGGAGGCAGAGGCAGGCGGATTTCTGAGTTCAAGGTCAGCCTGGTCTACAGAGTGAGTTCCAGGACAGCCAGGGCTACACAGAGAAACCCTGTCTCAAAAAACAAAAAAAACAAAAAAAACAAAAAACAAACAAACAAACAAAAAGAGAGAATGCTTAAAATTAGCCTGTTTATGCTTTAGCCAAAATTCCTTCATGAGTCTGTATTAGCAAAACACCATCCAACACAACTGACTTTCCAAAGAACCCTTAAGTTTCCACTACATAAAAGCGAAGTACATATCATGATGACAGCTATGAAAATATGTATATACAAAAGCAGCCTGGTAGGAAATACAGAAAACTATTTGTGTGACTATTCCTTTATATTGTAGATTTTTATTCCACTTTTGATTTTTATTAGGGTAATGCAACTATTTTGTTTTTCAAATTGACACACTTAATTTTTTAAAGTAGTTATACCATGCTAAACTTTCAGTGTTGGAGGCAACAAAGTCAGGACAAGTAGGTAGTATAGACAATTCAATTTCATATCTGTTTTCATACACAATTATTTTTTCTAGTCTCTTCTGGCTTGTTTTTTCTTTGTGCTAAGGAGTTCCTAAACTACTGTTCAAAAGACAGACAGAGGTACATCTCAGAATGTATGTAACTAAAAGTATGGGGCATATCTATCTTTTTGTAAAAACAAAATTTCCCAGTGAGTGAAATTTTTATTGTAGACTTTATTTTCCATCTTGACTATATAGTACTTTTATATGAAAAATTTAGAATGAGTTTTGAGGTTATGAGGAAGATGGAAGTATAAGGGACTGAGGGATGAGTTAGATACAAAGGCAGCAGTGAATTAACTCTGAGGATTGAGAACACACCAAAAAATCTTGCCTTTTGAGGATGTCCTAACTGATACCAGATTACCTTTGGGAGCTACATGGGCCTCAGATAGGCAGAAGGTTGCTAAGTCTAGATAGTTACCCCATCCTAGGACTGTGACATACCCCAGGATACAGCATACACCTCAGGGCATAGGGATGCACATTTCACACGTTAAACAGAGGGTCACATCAAGTGGCCATCCAGATACTGACATATGTCATTCCAGGAAAAAACAAAAACAAAAACAATATCATTTGCTACTTCTGGCTCTTTCTTAAATTTTGTTTAGGAGCTAAACTTCTGAATTGACATTGCCTATCCATATTCACATCTGTAAATTAAGTTGCATGCCAGAAATGGAGATAAACCAATGGTTCATTTTGCCTCCAATAATCTCCTCTATTGCCAACTAGCTCCATGTCCTGCAGCTCCTCAGCTACCATCTAAGCATGCTAAGAATGTCTTCACCACATTGCCACATGAGAAACAAATGCCTCCTCATGTTTTATGACCCAGTGGATGTCATCCAAGACAGAACCTTTCTCTCCCTGGATCTCCACCATGAAGTCAGTCATTGACTTTCCACAGAACATTATAGGCATCTAATACATGTCTTATAATACTAAAGGGGGAAAATGCAAATTATTTTGTAATAGGTCAACAATTCTTAAAGTCTTAATCTTTGAACTGCCTTTACCAGAATCACAAGGGAGCTTTATGAAAATACAAAGTTGCAGGAGCCACCCTCCTTTTATAGAAAGCTCTGTAAGATCCGGGACCTTTCCTTTTTCAATGAGTTCCCAAGGGTCTGTATGCATGCTAAAGTATAAGAACCAAGAAAAATAGTTCGTATCACATGTCACATTTCTAGTTCTTAAGGAACTATATATCATTCTTTGAAACATTGCTCAGAATTATCTACTGAATAAGATTATCATCAACATAAAAGTTCTCTGAAATGACAAATTCCAGTTACAACAAAGAGTCAGACACACACCCAAATGCTGTGGAGCACATATCTAAGTATGTAATTCCCCTTTCTTCCTATCTTTAATTAAGTAGAGATAATTGGGAATCTTAGAAATATATAGAATAGATTTTTTTGTAACAAAGGACCACAGAAGCCCAGTGTAATAGCCTTAATAATATATTTTTTTAAAGTTTGGAAATGCCAATTAGTTTCTTCTAAAATTGGAAAACAAGATGAATTTCAATGTATACATATTTATGGGGAAATGTGTCTCTGGGCCAAGGCAGGAAATATCTGTTGATTGCCATGTAGGTCTGACAGTTATGAAGGGATGAAAGGGAGGGCTGCTTTGTGGAAGAATCTTCAGCAAACAGTATAGGAAAGGCCTTGATCAGGCCAATGAGATGTTGCTGGCAAAGACTAAACATCAGGTGATTTGTGTAAGGCAGAAATAGTCCAGTGTAATATCACTAATAGGCTTGGTTGTTGGGTAGAATCAACAGGGAATGGAAGGTCTCTATCTTGGTGTGAATATCACAAGAGTATCAAAAGATGTGAAAGGCTGAAGCTGACAATGAAAAGCACCCCCCACATCATGTTCTAGACAGGATTCCTTTGTGTCACCGTAACTTGTTCAATAGCACAGTTAGGAGCTTAAATCATCCAGAAATATTTCTGGACTATTGTGTAAGGCATTATTCCTCCAATGTCCATCCCATGTCCCCAAACTTAATTTTGTGGGTACTACCACTAGTTCTCAACTCCCATAGAGTTAGAGAAGGCAGGACTAACTAGGCAGATAAGCAAAGGAAGAAGAGAGATGCAGTGGTGCAAAACTGGTGAAGCAGGTCTAACTGAGTAGAGTCTGACATGAGCTACATTCACCTATCCCACATGCTATCCATCTATCCCCCCACCCCACCCCACCCCGTCTTAGTTACTGTTCTATTACTTTGAAGAGACACCATGACCAAGGTAATATTTAAAAGAAAGCATTCGATTAGGGTCTTGTTTACAGTTTCAGAGTGTTAGTTCACTGCCATCATGGTGAGGAGTGTGGAGGCAAACAGGCAGGTATAACTGAAAGCTCACATCTTATCAGCAAAATGCAGACAGAGAGAGGCAAGGCTGGACCTGGCATGGGCTTTTGGAACCCCAAAGCTCACAACTCTTCCAACAAGGCTACACCTAATCCTTTTCAAGCAGTTCCTCTTACTGGGGACCCAGCATTCAAACATATGACCCTATGGGGGCCATTCTTATTCAAACTACCATACTTCATTCCCTGGCCCCCAGGGCTTATAGCCATATCATAATGCAAAATCCATATAGTCCAACATCAAAGACCTCATAGTTTTTTGCAGTCTCAAGACCACTTAAAAGTCCAAAGTTTATCCCGAGATTCAAGGCAGTCTCTTAACTGTGACCCCTTATAAAACCAACATGAAAAAGTAAGTCATATATTTCCAACATTCAATGCACAGAATACACATTATCATTCCAAACCTGAGGAAATGGCACAGTGAGGAAATACTGGACCAAAGCAAGACAAACCAGGAGGGCAAACCACAAATTCTGTCTTAGATGGCTCTTCCAATCTCCCACTTCTTGCAGCTTTATTGACTGAAACACTCTTCTACACCTTGTCTGTAGCTTTCCTTGTCAGGTATCCCACAGTTCTGGCATCTCCAACACAATCCGGGATTCACCTTGGGCCTCTTGAAGGGACTCCTGTACCATATGCCTAAGCTCAGTGCCTTTACTTAACCACTGAGGAAGATCCGAGAACCCTTGTCCTGTATCCTCCTTAACGCTCAAACCAGAATCATATGGCAGAAGATGCCATGTTCTACTGCTTGCTGAGATTGGAACCTAGCCCATCCAAGTCTGATATTTGCATAATCTTTGTATTGTTAATGGTTTCCTATGTTGCATAAGATTTTGTTTTCTACAAATTGCAGGACTCGCTGAGTGGGATCTTCCCCTGAGGGTACCTCTCCATTATTCCATTTAGCATCAGACTTTTCTCTAAGCTTCTTATCTCCTTAGATGCAGGACTTGACTCCAACATTACATTCATTGGTGTTCTTTTTCTTCTCAGACTGTACATTTTGTATTTGTCTTTGCAACACTTGCTCCATTTTGTTGTAGATCTGCATAAGAGTGATCACTAATAACCACATGGCACAGTCAATACTAGGCTATATTGAAATCTTCTCTGCCAACAGTATTAATCCAAAACTCTTCAGTTTAGCCTCATGCAGATTCTCAGGACAAGGGCAAAAGGAAGCTGCATCTTTTGCCAGAACATCACAAGAATGCTCTCTATCTCAGCTGCTGTTATTCTCCTGTGAAACTTCTAGACCTGTTTCTGTACCATCCATACTGCTCTCAACACTTCTGTCTTCCAAACTCCCATTAAGACGTCCCGTTAAGCCTCACTTAAAGCATTCAATTGCTTTTCTAGTCCAAAGTCCCAAGTCTTTCATAATTTTCCAACAGCATGGGCAGGCCTGTCATAGCAATACCCACTCTTGCAACCAACTTCTGTCTTGGTCAATATTCTATAACTGTGAGGAGACACCATAACTAAGGCAACTTTTAAAAGAAAAGTTTTAATTGGGGGGCTTGCTTACAGTTTCAGACAGTGAGTCCATGACCATCATGGTAGAGAGCCAAGAAGCAGGCAGGCATGGCACTGGAGCAGTAGCTGAGAAATCACATCTGATTAGTAAGTTTCAGGTAGAAAGATAATGAGACTGGATCTGATGTGGACTTGTGAAACCTCAAAGGCCACCCCCAGTGACACACATCCTCCAACAAGGTCACACCTTCTAATCATTTCCAAACAGTTCTACCAGTTGAGGACCAAGCATCCGAACATAACCACCCTTGGGAACTTCTCTTATTCAAACGTCCACAAATCCCCTTTCCAAGCCTACCAAGCCCTTGATCTTGCTGTTTTACCTCCTATTCAGTTATGAGAATAAGAGTTAAGCTGGGCCATCCAGAATCTTTCTTTGATTCAGTCTTCAAACACTAGAAACGAGACATTTTCTTTTTACTAAAATAGTGAAACTATTAACAGCTGTCTTCACTATATGAAGAGAAATAAATCCTGAATGGTAAAAGGAGAGGTGCAGACCCTGGCCACTCCTTAAAGCTCTACCGGGTACTTACAGCTGCTTCTACCCCCAGCGCTTGCTCTGACACTTGGTATAGAAGGCAGATTTCTAGGATGCCTCCAAATTCCCAGTTACACTGATCTAGTGTTGCTATGAAGGATTAGGCGTTGTCATTAAGGTACCAAATAAGCTAACTTGAAGAAAAGCAGATTATACATGTCATCCAACTTAACCACATGAGCCAATAAAGCTGAATGCAGATATCGAAGATAAAGAAATCAGACTTGAAGTATGAGGAAAATTTCAGAGATGGAAATGGTGAAGCTATACATAAAAAGATGCAGTGATGCTCCAGGAACTGAGACAGACCCCTAATGACAGTTTTCAGACAAATTGGAACTGAGTTAATGGGGCTTCTGTCCCTATTTTCTCTGGATAAAAACCCAGCCAGGCAACTTCTTGGCTTCATTCAGTCTCCAAAGCCCCAAGCGAAGAATTCAACCATGCCAAATCTATACTTTTGATGTGCAGGTCTTATTTTACGTGGCTACACTGGTCATTTGTCACAGTAGAAACACAGTACACTTGAATTTATTTTATTTACACCTGAAGAGGTCCTGACTAAACTTTAAAAACCTAAGCTCCTTTTACTGCTGAGTGAAGACACCTGAAGCCTATTGCTTTTTACTGTTTTCCTTTTCCTTTTTCTCCTTCTTTCTCCCTTCCTTCCTCCCTCCTTCCCCCTCTCCCCTTCTCTTTCTTTCTTATTTATTTTAAGATACTTTATTACAGTAAGAACACTTAGCATGGGACCTCATCCCTTACCAAGATGTTAGGTGTGCAGTACATTGTTGTCTATATGTACAATGTTTGCCAGAGATCTCTAACCCTTCTTGATTGATTGAAACTTTATGCTTACTTTTCATCTCAGTTTCCACGTGCCCCAATTCCCAGGTAACTACTACACCACCCCTACTTTACACTAGTGCAACTCTTCTGGGTTCTGCATGGGTGGAACCATGCACCATTTGTCTTTCCAGAACTGGCTTATTTTCCTCAGCACAATGTCCACCAGGTTCATCCATGATGTGAAGGAATTGGCTTTTGAACTCTTCCAGAAGTGCACCGATTCTCACTTTTGCATCTTTGCCAGAACTTCACTGAAATGTTTCTTTCTCAGCAAAGCTCTCCTTGACTCCCTGTATAAAATTATAACTCCCTCCCTGAATTATCCTTTCCTGACTTACTCTTTCTGTTAGCAATAATTTCTGCCTAGCAACTTGCTTGTTTTACTGTCTTAGTTAGGGTTTCACTGCTGTGAACAGACAGCATGACCAAGACAACTCTTACAAGGACAACATTTACTTGAGGCTGGCTTACAGGTTCAGAGGTTCAGTCCATTATCACCAGGGTGGGAGCATGGCAGCATCTAGAAAGGCATGGTGCGGGCAGAGCTCAGAGTCCTATATCTTCATCTGAAGGCTGCTAGTGGAAGACTGACTTCTAGGCAGCTAGGATGAGGGTCTTAAAGCCCACACTCACAGTGACACACCTACTCCTACAAGACCACACCTCCTAATATTGCCACTCCCTGGGCCAAGCATATATAACCCATCACACCCTGTGTTAGGATGAGGTATTTGATTTTAATTGTGCATGTTAATTGCATGATCCAAAGAGAGCTTTTGGTTGCTGGACTTCAATACTTTGATAGCTGGACCTTGACCAAGCATATACAAACCATCACACTAACCTAACAGTTATTTATTTCGTTACTTATTTTCTGAGTTCCTCATAGAATGTTAGCTTCATATACACACCAGGGTTCATATTGGTTTTAAGCATGCTATATCCTCAACATCAAGAACAGCACCTGCCACACTGTGGCCACTAAGATGTTTACTAAGTGACGATCAAAAGGAAGATGTGTGCATAAAGAAAGATATATACTCCTAAAAGCATTACCATCTTTCTTCTTACAAAGAAATTGGTGGTACATATATTTAGAAACATAGTGGGGTGGTCACTTCCTCCCCTCCAGGAATCCAGAGCAAGAGACAGCACGGTCTGGGCAGCCTGATTTTTATGCAGAGCTGACAGTGAAGACTGCTGAGATAGAAACTGAAATACATGATACAGAACATAGATCCCCTGTGAGGCTTGATGCAGAAAAGCACCTGGGGGCCAAGGCTTGGCTCTTGGTGACAGTTACCTTTTATAAATATTAAGTAAGGGCAGCCATATAACCACTTACTCTTTCTGCCTCCCCGGGAGCTGCTGCCACTCTGCCTTATCTGTTGTGACCTACACAATAAGGCCAGCCTAACAGCAGCCCTTCCCAAGGAGAGATAATAGACTTCATTTTAAGGAAGACCTGTAAGCAACAAACCAACTGGGTTTTAAAAGCTACAGTGGAACATCTCCTTAGGTTTTATGCGTGTGTGCCTAATATTCACTTTCTGTTGTCTCTGTTGTATAAAACACTTGTTCCACTTAGGTGCTTTGTGAGCATCTGCTTTGTGTCCCCAGTCTTCATGCAACTACAGGAGACAGAAAAATGATCAAGATAAAGAAAACTTTTTTCCTTTCATTGAAAATAGATTATTTAATCAATTTATTTTACTTTAGATATATTTGTGTTTTTCCTGTATGTGCGTCTGTATTAGGGTTTGAGACCCCTGGAACTAGAGTTACAGACAGCTGTGAACTGTCATGACACTGTGTGCTGGGAATTGAACTCAGGTCCCCTCAACCTCTGAGCCACCTCTCCAGTCTTCCCTCTGCTCCTCCCAGTTCCTCTCTACCTCCCCTCCCATCCAGATCTATCCCTTTCTGTCCCTCATTAGAAAATAGTCAGGCTTCTAAGGGAGAATAAAACAAAATATAATAAGATAAAACAAAACTAACTCATAGGAATAGGGAAAAACAAACAAACAGAAGAAAAGAGCCCAAATAAAGCAAAACAAAACCTCAAAACTACAAAACCCACTCATTCACACACTCAAGAATCCCAAAAAACACTAAACTGGAAGCTGTAGTATATCTGTAAAAGACATGAGGGTAAAAAGAGAGAAGAAAAATATAAATAAAATAAAATAATAAGTAATAAGATAATTTTTTAAAAAAAAGGAAAAGGAAAAACCCTGGCATGGCATTATGAGACAAGCAATGTCCAAAGATTCTGTTGAGTTCATTTTGTGTTGGCCGTCTCGTGCTGGGCACTCAGCTTACTTTTAAGAGTAGTTACCCCATCAAGCCTCCCTTGACAGAAACTAAATTTTCACCTGTAAGTGATTATCAATCTGAGACTGCTTCTGGGTTAGGAATTGGGGCATGTATCCAATTCTAAAGAAGCTTGTTTATTCGTGTGTTTGTTTTGAGACACAGTCTCTATGCAATTCTGACTGGCTATCTAGAGCACACTATGTAGACCAGGCTGACCTCAAACTCAAAGATCTACCTGCCTCTGAGAAAGGAACTTTTAAATAGGAATAGGTTGGGCTACATTCAACAACAACAAAAAAACAAAACAAAAACAACCACAACTTAGAAAAAATTGGTTTTCTAATTTTACATAAAGGAAGTCTAGAGGTAGAAAGTTAAAAGTTGGTAGAAAATGTTCATGGTGGAAGCCAGTCTATTTATTTATTGTTATTCTCTGTAAGTTCCCTAGCCTAAAGCCCTTTATCCTACTGTGTGCTACATGAGGACGTTAGAGGCCTCAGTAAAGAGGAATGTCAAGGCGGGAATATGGGGATGGGTGGTCGGGAGGGGGGTGGGAGGTGGAATTCCCTCCTAGAGGCGGGTTGGGGAGGGGATGGGGGTACCCAAAGAGGAGACTCAGAAAAGGGGAAACATTGGAAATGTATATAAAGTATACATTTAAAGTATATAAATATATTAACCCAGCATCTTTCAAGAACCTAGAATAAATAATACCTATGGAAATGCTCTGTAGGTATCACAGGTATTTAGGTAGTTGTCTGTGCTGGACAGAGGTGGGAACTGCAGAGGCAGAATTGACAGGACTTGAAATTCCCTTGCCTGTAAGAAGATCTCCACCTATGGTCAGTGATAGAGCAGGAATCACATGGAGAAGACTCATCCAGAGTCAAATCCAGCCATGTAGTGTACTTACTTGAACCATAGCTATATGTGAGACATTGCTGACTTAATCCAGAGGTCACCTTCTTGTAGTTATGGAGTACTATACTCCAGTATAAAATAACTGTAAGATTTGTAAGACAATTGAAGTTCATGGCTCAGTTCTCTAATTAGCTTTATGACCGGTAGGAAATTGCCCTCACAAGACCCAGGCTGTGGCTCAGAGATGGACTGCCTGGCTAGCATGTGGAAGCCATGGCTTCAGTCTCCAGTACTGAGCAACAAAACAACCCATATATCATGTGTTCTCTTTGTTTCTCGGTTTACTAACATGTAAGGAGAGAATAAAACCATTGTAACTGTATGAATGCTGCCATTATTAATTGATGCTGTCATACCTAGTGCATGTGCTTCATGTAAGCATCATTCCAGGCACAAGGAAGCATTAGATGCATTCATTCTGATCATCCTGACCATGCATGGATCTGGGTATCTACTACTCTGAGACAGATGTCTTTAGTTTCTTATACTGAGGTATGGGTCTGTCTAGGAAGACACTCTTCCTTCTTACTAAACAGGCTTTCCCTGATGAATGGAGAACAATGTCACAGGTTATTTTAATTCATATTCTTGCAGGTCCAATACTCATCAGCTAAAGGGGATTCTCTCCCACCTCATTGTGTAATATACAAAAAAGGCTCGGCTTGGTCTAGCTTGGCTCACATGTCTGGCCTGTTGTCAGTCCCTGTGGTTAAGGGGTACAGTTCTCTCATGGAAACAGCTTGGAAAATCAGTTCACCTCAATGGCCAGGGCTCAGGGCCTGTTGGGCCCTGATCGTATGTGGATCAGTATGTTTTTATTGTATGTATTGTCTGCCACCCAGACCCACCTGTGGTGTCATTTTACATTGCCTCGTGGTTACTTGTTTTGATTATTTGTTGTGGAATTTTTGAGCCCCTTGAATACAGAGACCATGGATTCTTTGTCTTTTCACTTTTTAACACCTAATACCTTATGAAAGGAAGGGCTTTGGTTAGTGGTTGGTGACCTGACCTAGCTCACAGAATACTAATTTAGTAGATAATGTCCCGCCCGGGAGATGGAGTAGGGTTTCATGAAGTTTCTTAGACACAAAAACTAAGATCCAGAAACCTTATCCTTCTTATGAGGAACTTCGAAGGCCTGTGGGAGGAGCCCTGGGAGGCCAGAAATAAAGGCCCATTCTAAATATGGCCCTTCCATGTAGACCGTGACTGTGTGGAAATCAGTGACTTCTGGGCAAAATCCACCTCATCTGTGCAGTGAGGAAGATGATTGTGGTGGTGTCTTCTATGAATGCATCTCTCTTTCTTTTGAGCATGTATCCGCTCCCTTTGTCCCTGTTGTGACATGTGATGTTCCACTCAAGTATCATTTGTGTTAAATGTCACTGTGTGTATCTGGCACAATTTATAAGTTTCACAGTTTCCTTTTCCACTTAACATGAAGACTCAATTTAGAAAAGAAACACTCTGAAATTCTCCTTTTTTTTTTTTTATAGTATTTTATTTATTTATTTATTTATTTATTTATTTATTTATTTATTTATTTATTTATTATATGTAAGTACACTGTAGCTGTCTTCAGACACCCCAGAAGAGGGCATCAGATCTCATTACGGATGGTTGTGAGCCATCATGTGGTTGCTGGGATTTGAACTCATGACCTTCGGAAGAGCAGTCGGCGCTCTTAACCACTGAGCCATCTCTCCAGCCCCTGAAATTCTCCTTTAACAAGCTAAAAGATGTTGGCAATGTTACCTGGCCTCCCTCAACCTCTGCCTCTTGATTGCTACACAACAGAGCTAGCACAGAACTCTGTGAGGTGCTCCCACAAAGCAACAGTTTTCCTGTCTCCCCTTTTTCCTTTCAGCAGCTGAATGAATCTTTAGCTTCTGCTAGACACATAAAAGCCCAGCCAGAGAAGTTGTTTGTTTTTTGGCCTCTGTGTGGCTGGATGTGGACACAGAATTAAGTATAAGAGAGAGTGAAGTGAGGAGCGGTGAAGTGTGCATCTTCAGTCACTCCCAACCTAAGCATAGGCTGCTCACCCAGGACTATCTCTACTTCCTCTTCTTGGGACTAGTGACAGCCTCAACAGTGACCTTAGGCTCAATAGCAGAAGCTTCAATGTAAAGTTGGGTGAAATATGACAGAACACAGCAGCCACTTATCAGAGCCTTAAACCAATTTATGACCACTACCACTGTTGTTGGGATCATTCTGAGAAAGAGAAGAATAAATTTGCACCTTGCTGAACATGTACATTTAGCAAAATCTTTTTAGAATATCCTAGGCTGAACTCTGCTAATCTTAGGAATAGGAACCATTTTGACTCAAGACTATATAGACCGCAGAGTGAGGATTCGTTGCTACCTAAGTGGAAATCCTGGTTTGGCTGTGTTCCATCCCTACAACCTCCAGAACATCACCAGCTTTGCTGATTTTATCTGTCTGAACAATTGGATCAATGATGAGACAGACTTACCTGCTGAGATGCTTACGAGGGTTAGGTGAAGAACGTAGATGAAAATGTTACCACGACAACTTGAAAACCCTAAGGAAGTGTTAATTACTATTATAATTATTAGCACTGCTACCCAAATCATTATCACTGTCTCATCACCATGATTTCTTCAGATCTTATAAAACTGATTTGGTGAGCACCCCAGACTTAGGAAGCTCACTGTAAACAATCACTCATCCTTATTCTCTGAGACTCTCTGAGCATCTGTGCAGCCCAGGAGGGGTTTACTGCCATGCACAATCTCCTGCTGCCTTTGCATTTATTCTTATGGCATGTCATTGGCAGAATGACTAAGCATGATGTTTCCTGTGCCTGTCACATCTGGCATTCTCTCAGGAGCCAGAACACCTGAAAAAAGAGAGCAAACAGGGAAACAAAACTGTTGAAATGAGAATGGATTCTTTTATTCCCCCCATAATTCTCTTTCACAGATTTGCTTCTAGATTGTGAAAAGAATACCAAGAGTATGAATGTGAAAAAGAAGCCTTAAATGCAGAAAGTCCCTCTTTCATAAAATACATTAGACATCAGCAAACAAAATCTCTTCACAGTTAATTACTTCAACTGTCCTTTGAAATTCATTTTTCACACCCCATTGGTTGATTTACCTACCATCTGTTGAATTCGGGACCACACAGCTGACTGACTGATCATGGTCTGCTAGGTGACAAGGCTACACTGTTTAATAGAAACAGTCCTTACTAGGACCTCCCACTAAGGACCTACTACAGGACCTACCCTACCCTGCTAGCTGTCTGCCCTGTATGTGGCATCTGGACACAGGAATGATTAAGTCGTGACCCTGCATCAAGGCCAGCAGGCTCTGCGTTTGATGGGTCTCTCATCTACAGTGTCCTGCATTCAAGTGTGTTTCTTGAAAGGATTTCAGGGACTGCTAAATGAGAGTGTAGTAAGCCATTAGTTTATAAAGAACACTCCAGATAGGCAAGGAATGAAAGCAAGGTAAACAGTCCTAGTTAAGAGCCGTGTAAGGGAATAATTGCAGACATTTCTAGGCAGAGTAAGAGCAGGGTTGCCCTTCACATTACGAAAGCTAAATGTCCTTATTAATGCTCCTGTATTCCTTTCCTGGAGAGGCCTATGCTAGGGGTGAGTTCAGGAGCTGAACTGCAGGCATGAAGTTAGCTAGAGTCAACAGGAGCTCCATGTGGCCTGTGGTTAAGAAGCACCTTTCATGCCTCATTATGTCACAGCAAGACTCTCCTAATCCCTCCTTTGTGGAACCAAGGGCCCGAATGCTAAAGGAAACACATCTATGGTAATTAGACTGCTCAAACCCAAACAGACCGGTTTCGTTTTTCAGCCTCCAGGCGGAAGGCACGCTGAAGCCAAACCTTGTAGGATGAGTCCTTAGAAGGCGGTCCTTCTTATCTTGATTTATTTCTCCTTCCAGAATTTGTCTCTCAGGCACACATACTTGAAGATTAAGTGGTACAAAACATACTGCCTCACCTTTAAAAAAAGAACATGTTCTTCCTGGTTGTATTTGAAGTATATCTGTCATAGTGAAACTGAAAAACTCACAAGAACAAAATGGGAGAAGACTAGTTAAGCAGTAACATCCAAAGACACCTAGTCATGCTCTGTTATCTCCTTGACCCTCTTGTTGCTGTCGTTGTTGACATGCACTCACATGAGTGAAAGCATGTCTTTAGAATTTTAAATTGTACTATTTTAATTATTAGAATTTAAAATTATTAGCATCAGCTTTGCATGCATTTAAAATTTTTTAACTCAGTGTGTTCTTGTAGTTGGATGTTTGGTTTTGTTTGTTTGTTTGTTTGTTTTTAAGTCCTTGTCATTAGTGGATGGGCAAGGACTATATTCCTACAGATCTTTCTGGCAGTCAAAAGACAGACTGGCCACAAACTTAACCCCGAGAGGCTCCTGTTTCTGGGAGTACAGGTTAAATGCACAGCCTCTGTTCTGTTACCCACACATTAAAGTTCTCCTCTGTTGCTCTTGGGGCCACATGTAGCCAGAGCAAAAGAAGCCAGCATTGAGTGGGAGAACAATTTGCAAAGGTGACCAGATCATAAGTGCATGCTTGGGCTTTGTTAAGTGATGTTTGAACAAGGATATGTAGCCTGAAACATTTTGTCTTTGTGATGGTTTGCAAAGGCTACAGTAAACAGATTGGGAAATGTTTAGAGAAAATGTTGTCCCATAGTGTTAGGACCTATGTAAAATATTAAGGCCTAGATGGAATGTTAAGGTAGGTAACTTTTAACCTGGCTAGCCCACCATTTTGTGCTGTTACTAATATTATGTGGACACTCTCTCATGTGTTGTTTCTGCTGTCACTAGGAAACTTCCTCGTGCCCAAGCTGATTACACATTCTGTTATATTCTGTGCCATTGGCATCCAATCCCGGTAGAAGTCAGTAGAATTGCTTTGTAGGGTAACCCACAATAAACTTGGACCTGAACCAACCACCCAGCAGTACTTCCTGCACCTGTGTATAATCCTCTATGGTATTTGCTTTTATAAGCTGCCCCTGAGATGGACCCCAACAAAAGAGAGACACCTGCATCTATTTAGAATAACTCCATTTTGAGTAGGGGTTGAATAAAGTTTAAGTTCCCAAAACCTCCCTGGGAACTGGCATTCTACCTGGCAGAAAGAGACATGTATGTGGGTAACTGACATTCAGTTAGCAAGTTAAGGCATGAATGTTAGACAAGGCAAGTACTCTGCCACAGTTGAATACCCCCACCAATGGGAGCAGGGTAAGTGTACAAAGACATGTTCCTAAAGAAATCCCCTATCCCTAAATCCTGATTGGTGGAATAACTTGGCACGGATGTTTGTGGATTTTAGGCAACCCTGTAGGATCTTAACTCAATGTCACAGTCAGCTCCCGAGTCTGATCTATGGCCCTTATCAATCAGTCTTGGGGTGTGGTGCTCAATAAGCCATCCCTATTTGACTGAATTGGTGTTTGAGTGGTTTGTGTGGCGATTCCTACACCCCAACACAAAGAATGGTAGAGAAGACAATTTGGGATGAGCATTGAGAATATCCATATTTATCAGATTGTGAAGTTTCCTTTTAAGCTAATGTAGCCTGGAAAATGCAATATAAAAGTAATGTTAGCACTCTTAGTTGCTTCATTTATCTAACTGGGAAAGTAGATGTGCATACCTATTTAAGTATGCAATCAAAGCCTCTACCTTAGTTACTTTTCTCTTGTGATAAAGCACCATGACCAAGGCAACTTATAGAAGGAAGTGTTGTTAGGGGCTTATGGTTCACAGGGGATAGGAGTCTATCACCATCACGGTGGGATCATGGCAGCAGACAGACATAGTGTAGGTGCAGAAGCTGAGAGCACGCATCACAATCCACAACAGGAGGCAGAGAGCACAGTAGGAATGTCAAATGCTTTTGGAAGCCTGCTTTGAGTGGTACACCTCCTCCAACAAAGTCTCACATCCTAATCCTTCCAAAACAGTTCTGCCAATGGGGACAGAGCATTCAAACATGAACCTATGAGAGGTATTCTCATTCAAAACTCCACAGTCTACTTTTAAATTTTAAATATATAAAATTGTAATGTAGCTAATTGAACTTGAAGAGCAACTATCTCTACTTTTGTGTTCATACAATTATTTATTTTTATAAATTGTACTTATTTGCATATTTATTTAGTTGATCAGTTATTTGAGTATGTGTTCATACATACAAGTACATACATGCTATCCCACACATGTAGGCTCAGAGAACAACTTTCAGGACTCAGTTCTCACCTTCCAACTTGTTGAGACAATGTCTCTTTTGTTTCTGCTGCTGAGGCAAGATCTCTCTTGTTTCTACTGCTGTCCTGTGTATTCTAGGCTAGTTGGCTCTAGAGCTCTCAAGGAATTCTCCTGTCTCTGTATCCCATCTTTTAAGAGTTCTGGGATCACAGATGTATGCCACCACATCAGGCTTATTACATGGGTGTCAGAGATCAAGCTCAGATACCAGGCTTGCATAACTAGCGCCTTCAACTGCTGAGCCACCTCCCTGGTCCACACAATTGTGTTTCTATGCTTATGGTTACAGGTTCTTTTTATCACTGCTTGGACTACTTCATGGGAAAAGTGTTAACCTTTCTCTTTAGTCACAATAGAATTATGATTCACACATGTGCATGTTGGTTGATCAGTTTGTACAGCCAAAGGAAAGCTCTAAACACATCATTTGAGGTTTAAGGTGGAGGAGATGGTTCCTTTCCAGGTCTCACAAATTTTACAGCCTACAGCCATTTCATGGCTCTGAGAGAGCCCATGAAAGGAAGGAAGACTATTTCCAAGTATGAGTATTGCAGTGGCTGTAATTAAGAGCCTTGCTGAGAGACTGTCCGCAGCTTTCAACAGAGTCTCATCCTAAATTGGTTTGGGAAGCAGTTGAGTTTCAATTACTGAGAAGCTTATCTCTCACAGTTCAATGCCATGTATCAGGCACCTAGCAACAGCTCTCTGATGGATAATAATGAGATTTTAATTAGCATCTTGGATCCATCTAGAAATTTATTCCAAGCTAATTTGCTTGAAGGAGCCCAGCCTTGTCTGGGACCTGTTCCAACCTGTTTTCACAAAAGAAGGGACAGCAAGTCCATGACCTTTGCTTTTCTGAGCAGCTCATTACCTAAATTCAGCGTTCCTTCTAAAGAATCAGCTAATTCCCTTTCCTCACTTGGTGCCAGGCTTCTCTCTATTTACAGTGTTATGAGTCCAAAGTTTGGTGTGTTCCTTTGTCTTATAGTACTATGCTTCCAAGTTGGGGTGGCATGGTCATCTCCTCAGTCATCAGGACAGAGAATGCTCAGGACACTTCCCTCTCCCCCACACCATGCCTAAGTAACTGGCTCGGTCAGTTTTCCTGGCTGGCAGCTTTTGAACTCATACCACATTCTTTAACCCTGAACTGATCTAGCTTTCCTATCCTGGAATGCCTCTTCTGCTACCCTCACATGTAGATGGAACACAGCTAAACCTGGGAAGGGAACCCTTTTGTGTCTTTACAACTCCCAAGAGGTTGAGTCTTGTGCGAAAAACTTCCTGCATGAAATTCACAGTACAGATCATCAAAGTATGCATGCACTCAGAAAGAGATCTCTGGGTCAAGGCCTGAGAGTCTTTATGTAGGCTATTTGTTACATCAACAGAATAAAGCCTACTAAGCTCTTTTAGGTGGAGGTTAGACCCTCTCCTAATAATTGTTTTATTGCTATGAGGTTACACCATGAACAAGTCAACTTATAAGAGAAGGGTTAGTCCATGAACATCAACGCAGGAAGCATGGTGGCGGGAGGTAGCCATGACACTGGAGCAGTACCTAAGAGCTCACATCTGATTCACAAATTTCAGGCAGAGAGAGAGGGAGACTGGGCTTGGCCTGTGCTTTTGAAACCTCAAAGCCCACCCACCAGTAACACACCTCCTTCAACACCTTCTAATTGTTCCCAAGCAGTTCCACTCACTGGGGACCAAGCATCAAACACATGAGCCTAATCATTCAAACTACCACATACCCTGAATATTTGACCCCTGCCCACCGGCCCATTGTTATATCTTGCTGTACTCCTGGCTCCAGTGTTCCCATCACTCTGGGTCTTACCATTTCACACTCCTTCCAACAATATCTACAGGCTTCACTTCTCCATATCCTTACCATCGTTTTTTCTCTTTTTTATGATAGTTATTCTAATGGGTATGCAATACCATAAAATTGTAGTTATGGTTTATATTTCCCTAATCATTATAGACATTAAGTGAAGTTTCATGTGCTTATTAATCAACTCCATTTTTTTTAACCTAAAAGGATGAAAGAAAGGAGTTTCCATGAAATGAGATGGGGAATGTTGCTGAAAGAGATGTTTGTGAGGATACATGCACAATTAAATTGAGATGCACATTGGATCTCTGCATTGAGATATTGGAAAGGAACAGGATTCATGAATGCCAGTTAGGTGGCAAAGACAACAGCAGAGACAAATAAACTGGGGAATTGCTAGCAAACAGATCATGCACAGCTCGTGAGATTAGATGGGACCCCAAGGAAGGCCCCTGTAAAGAGGAAACACGTGTAGTCTGAGCTCTGGCTCTGGAGATGTCACATTTGAAAGATGAGAAATGAGGGGGAACTGACCAACCAAGGAGATAAAGATATGTTATGACCACTAGGAAATATTGTAAGGGAAAACAATACTCCAAGGAGGAGGGAATAATTTACTAAGCCAAATGTTGCTGAAAAGTTGAAGTCTGAGATTTAGGTATCTTAACAGCATGGGGGTCATTGTGATCCTGATAAACAACTGAGTAGATTGGTTGGCATAAGAGCTGATTGAAAAGGACTCACGAAAGAAGGGGAGGTGAGAAATTAGTGACAATAGACAAGATATTAGAAGAGTTTACTAATGCCAATAGAGGAGCATATGGGAGGGAGAACAAAAGACTGAGTTTTATTAATGATGAGATACATAGGGCTAGATATGGTGGTACAGGTCTGTAACCTGAGGACTCAGGAGACTGAGGTAAGAAGATCACTGTGATTTCAAGGCCATACTAGGCTGTGAGTGAGTTCCATCCAGCCAAGGTCACAGAGGTAGGCATTGTCTCAGAAACACAAACAATAACAACAAAATGTAGGACAAGTTTATATGCTGGTGCAGGAGGTACGGGGAGAAGTAGCAAAGGATGAGAGCACTTATTCCCTCTTGCCTTTCCCTGTGCCTCTGCAGACTTCAGGCAGAGCACTTTGCTACCCACTGTGTATACTAATGGGCTTACAGTCAATCTCCTCTTGTGTGTTAGTGAGTATTTCCTCTAATCTTGCTATTTTACAGCAGATTCTAAACCTCAGTGCTTGCAACAGTGATTGGCCTCGTGCTCAGACTGGCTGCTGTTAATTCCAGGCTGTTCTTTGGGGCTGTACGTATTCCACATGTCTCTCATTCTGGGACCAATGGTAACTCTGTACATATTTTTTCCCATGATAAAAGGCAGAAGCCTGAGAAGGCAAGCCAAGACGCATTAACACAGTTAAAGGCGCTGCTAGCAACATGTCCACATTCCCCAGACCAAGTCACAGAGTTAAGTTCCTTATTATGGAAGAGGGGTAAATGCTACTTACACACTGGGAAGGACCACAGCAAGGAAGTGAGGAGCATGAAACAAAAAATGTTGAGGAACAATGCGGTCTCCAACATTCTAGCCTACAGGCTTCTCAGCAGAATGGTCTGGTGTGTTGTATTTTCCAGGACAAGGAATCGTGTTGATGATGCTTCCAACACTGACTACATACTACCGAGTACACTGAACACTGGCTTTTCCTGGGCATAAGTCCAAGTACTTCTTCCTAGACAGGCAATAGCTCTTATGTCCCTGTACATTATCCCACTGGCTCCCAGTACAGCCCTAAAATACTGAGATTATTCTTTTTCAAACTTTACTACTGATCTCCAATAGAGTTAAATCATGAGCCCAAGCTCTCCTGCTAAAATTCCACGAAGCTAGGACTCTGTCTATAAAATCTAAGCTCTTAATCAGCCCATCTCTCAATGCTAAAAGCATAATCAAGCTAGGAATTAGGTTTGGGTCATAACAAACATGGCAGAAAATTGAAATCATCCCTATAATTTCAGATCCTCAGAAAAGGAATGCTGAACTGTAGATGAATGAGTTGGATGGCATCGTACACAGAGCGCAGATGAGGTCAGAGCTCTTAAGTAGACATGAGTATGTAGTAGTTAGTGGGATGGTTGAGTTGATAAGATGGTGAAAATGTCAAGGATGTGATATCAAAAATAAGGTGGCTGATGAAAGAGGATCTGAAGGAATCAATAGGAAGGTGGTAGAAATAATTGACCATGGAATCCAAGAGAAGACAGAAGTCAAGATGAGATTAGTGGAATAAATATTTCATCTTAGAAAACAAGTGCAACAAGAAGACAAGAAGAAGGAGAAAGAGAGGATGTGAAAATGGGCCAGGGACCAATGTGGCAGTCCAAGGAATGCCCGTGTCCTGGTTATGCTCATGGATATTTGCATACACCTTTATATTTCACGATGTGTGGCAAAATCAGACTGACACTTACAGATGTACTCCATACTCTTCAAACTACTTCTAGGGTGCAAAATGTCTCGTCACCCTCTTTCCACAAGAAGATACCTTTTTTATTTCTTCCTAAGGATCTTATACTGATTATGAAGACTTGAATTTTCTAAAGCCATTTTCTGAAACTTCACTAGTTGCATTTATAGGCTGAAAACAAATTCTGTTTACTAGTAGAAATGGAAAAAATGAAGCAAAATTTACTTAATGATGATGTATCAGATAACTTCCATAGAAATGGCTTTATCCTTAGAGGCAGAAATAAGTTATAGCATAGCCAATGCAAAGGCATCTAAAGCAGCCAAAAAAAATGAGAAATCTCTTTATGTATGAAATGACATGACCTCCAAAATCTACTGATAAACAAAGTCAAGATGCAAATTGACATACATAAAAGATGAGGCAAAACATAACATGTAATATTATAAAATTCAAAATAGCATAATATAATTAATTTTTTTTTGTTTGGTTTTTTTTTTTTTTTTTTTTTTTTGGTTTTTTTTTTTTTGGTTTTTTCGAGACAGGTTTCTCTGTGTAGCCCTGGCTGTCCTGGAACTCACTCTGTAGACCAGGCTGGCCTCGAACTCAGAAATCCGCCTGCCTCTGCCTCCCAAGTGCTGGGATTAAAGGCATGCGCCAACACTGCCCAGCTAATTAACTTTTTTTAATGAGTCCTATCCATGAGTGAGTGTATGAGTAACCTTATAGGTGAGGTGGGGCAAAGAGAGGGTAGGAAAGATTGAATATGGACATCCTTGGAAAGCCAGAAGCTATCTAGACAGATCTTGGCACAACACAGTAGTTTGGAGAAATCCAGGACTGTTTAGGGTCTTCGGGTAGACACTAGGAATAATATGTCTATGTCAAACTGCTCTGAGACAATTTGTGCATATAATATGTGACTCTCCCTGCTACTTCTATCCTGAAATTTGATTATATGTTGATATAGGAGTGGGTACATAGGACAAATGTTAATAGGACCTCCCTTGAACATGCTTGAAACAATCCTTCCATCCTAGGTACCCTGGCTCTTTCTCAAATTGGTGTGACATTTAATGTTTTCTTTCATTGAGTGTTTTCATGGCTATGTCAGAATATATCATATCTGCAGTTGTTTTGGATTCTAACTAATGAACCCAGTATCCCAAAATGACTGTTATCAGTACATAACTTACTTCATCCTGAATAAGGTCACAAAGCTATCTTCTTTCTGTTATGTATGGGTGTATGGTGTATACTTAGGTGTGCAGCTACACTGACCCATGCCCATGCATGGGAAGGTCAGAGGCCAACACTGCCTGTCTTCTTATATTGTTCTCCACATATTTTAAAGGCACTGTCTCTCGATAAACCTGGAGCTGACTGACCATTTCTGCTGGGCTGGCTGACCAGAAAACGCCTGTGATCCTCCTGTCTCCACTTACCCAGTGTGGGGATTATAGGCACTTGACAACATCTAGCATTTATGTGGGTTCTAGAGATGTGAAGATGGGCCCCATGCTTCCACAGTAAGCACTTTACACACTGAGTCATCTTTGGAGCCCCCACAAAGCTAATTACTATGAGTAATCTCCTCAAGGATATTTGTTCTTTTCCACAAGAGCCACCCACTCATCTTAAGATTAGCCTCTGTTAAAGAGAGTCATTGAAAGGGAAATAAAAGCCTTTTCCTATAATTTGAGGGTGTTAAGAGTACAGAAAGGAGTTAATGCAGCAGTGTGAGGCTTACTTTTTTTTTTTTTTTTTAGAATACATTGCTTTCAAGGTTGATCCTCAGCTAGTATCTAAGAAATTACCAGTTTCCAAAGGAATCCTACTACTCAGAACAGTGAGAACTGCTCTCACTATTCCCAAAGGGTCTTTTCAAATGTCATTTTTACTGAATACCTGCTTTTCTTCTTTGAGTTTAGAACTTTGGTGCATGTCAAGTGTAAGTTGTTTACATGAGCAGTAAAAATATTGGTTGCTAAATATTTTTTATTACATTTGAGGTTATAAATTACATCATCATAATTACTCCCCCTTTCCCTTCTTCCCTCTGAACTCTTCCATATACCCTTCAGATTCATGCCCTCCTTTTTCATTCATGTCATTGATTCATATATATATATATATATTCCTGTTGTTATCCTCGTTCAGAGACCCATGGCAGATTATTTCACATACATTGCTACAATTTATCACTAAGTGGCTTAGCTCTGATGACAGGGACAGAGACAAGGAAGCTTGCCCTCACATTTACACCCAGGCACCTGTTCCCTTAGCTGACTTTGCTGCAATAAATCTCAGCCATGTGTATGAATATGCACTGAGTTTGTGAGTCCTCCAGTGAATCACCAAACCTGGGATAGTCTTTACAACCTCTGCCATATCAGGGGAACTATCAAATGTCATAAGAGACAAAGACCAGGAGGTCATAATGTCAATGGAGGAGTTCATTTGTAGCATATGTCTAGTGCTCCCAGTGGGCAGGAAACCATCCTTGATCATTCGGGTCTCAGATGCTTTTCATTTTAAATTTCACTTCTAAATTCTGAGTTTGAGTTTGTGAATGGTAACAGGAAGCCTGGGAAGGGCAGACACCTTTGGTTAATCTTAACCCATTTTTGGCCCTAAGATGAAACAGATCATCTTCTCATCCACCCAATTTCTATTAATATGGCCTCACTTCAGTGCAAGTGGCTAGGAGATGCTGTCTTTTTTGATGTCTGTTCCTAGCAGCAATTATTCTTTGTGGGAAGAAAGTATACATTATTGATGGCCAGTAGCAATTCTATAATAGACACTTGTTATGAGCTTACTATGCCTGCCTCTTCATATAAAGTGCTGTGGCTCAACATATAGAAATGAAATTATTCTTGTGTATTCAAAAATTGACAGTAAAGGGGGACTTGGTCACTTCAAGACTAAAGACACAAGAAAGCTCACTTTTTTTCTGGATGGTTTTTCCTATCAGGGTCCTGCTTCTGTTTCTGTAGTAACTTGTAGTCCTCATAGCACTTGTTAGTACGTATTTTAAAAAATGCACACACACATACTTTAATACACACACACACACACACACACACACACACACACACACACACACACACATACACATAAGAGATCTATGTCAGATTCTCCTTCAATCTCTACCTTTTTTCCCATTGGATATTTTCTTTATTTACATTTCAAATGTTATCCCCCTTCCAGTCTCCCTGTCAGAAACTCCCTATCCCATTCCCCCTCCCCATGCCTTTATGAGAGTGTTCCCCCACCCTCTTCCACCTTCCAGCCCTGGCATTCCCCTACACTGGGGTATCGAACACCCTCAGGCCCAAGGGCCACTCCTCCCACTGAGGGCTAACAAGGCCCTCCTCTGCCACATATGCAGCTGGAGCCATGGGTTCCTCCATGTGTATTCTTTGGTTGGTGGTCCAGTCCCTAGGAGCTCTGGGGGATCTGACCAGTTGACACTGTTGCTTCCCCCATGGGGATGCAAACTCCCTCAGTTCCTTCAGTCCCTTCTCCAACTCCTCCATCAGGGACCCTGAGCTCAGTCCAATGGTTGGCTGAGCCTCTGTATTTCTCAGGATCTGGCAGAGTCTCTCAGGAGACAGCCATATCAGGCTCCTGTTAGCAAACACTTCCCGGCATCCACAATAGCATCCAGGTTTGACGACTGTATATGGGATGGATCCCCAGGTGGGGCAGTTTCTGGATGGCCTTTCCTTCAGTCTCCGCTCCATACTTTGTCTCCATATTTCTTCCTGTGAGTATTTTGTTCCCCCTTCTAGAAAGCACTGAAGCATCCATGCTTTGGTCTTCCTTCTTCTTAGGCTTCATATGGTCTGTGAATTGTACCTTGGGTATTCCAAACTATTGGGCTAATATCCACTTGTCAGTGAGTACATACTGTGTTTGTTCTTTTCTGACTGAGTTACCTCACTCAGGTTGATATTTTCAAGTTCCATCCATTTGCCTGTGAATTTCATGAAGTCATTGTTTTTAATAGCTGAGTAGTACTCCATTGTGTAAATATACCACATTTTCTGTATCCATTCTTCTGCTGAGGGACATCTGGGTTGTTTCCAGCTTCTGGCTATTATAAATATGGCTGCTATGAACATAGTGGAGCATGTGTCTTTATTACATGTTGGAGCATCTTCTGGATATGTGCCCAGGAGAGGTATAGCTGTGTCCTCAGGTAGTATTATGTCCAATTTTCTGAGGAAACACCAAACTGATTCCCAGAGTGGTTGAACCAGCTTGCAATCCCACCAACAGTGGAGGAGGGGTGTTCCTCTTTCTCCACATCCTTGCCAGCATCTGCTGTCACCTGAGCTTTTGATCTTAGCCATTCTGACTGCTGTGAGGTGGAATCTCAGGGTTGTTTTGATTTGTATTTCCCTGATGACTAAGGATATTGAACATTTCTTTATGTGCTTCTCAGCCATGTGAATTTCCTCAGTTGAGAATTCTCTGTTTAGCTCTGTTCCCCATTTTTTGATAGGATTATTTGGTTTTCTGGAGTCTAACTTCTTGAGTTCTTTGTATATATTGGATATTAGCCCTCTATCAGACATAGGATTGGTTAAGATCTTTTCCCAATCTGTTGGTTGCCGTTTTTTGTCCTATTGACAGTGTCCTTTGCCTTACAGAAGCTTTGCAGTTTCATGAGGTCCCATTTGTCTATTCTTGATCTTAGAGCATAAGCCCCTGGTGTTCTGTTCAGGAACTTGTCCCCCATACCCAGGTGATCGAGAGTTTTCCCCACTTTCTCTTCTAGTAGATTCAGTGTATCTGGTTTTATGTGGAGGTCCTTGATCCACTTGGACTTGAGCTTTGTACAGGGAGATAGGAATGGATCAATTTGCATTCTTCTACATGTGGACAGCCAGTT
>CM052712.1:35580781-35689678 GCA_028551405.1 Uromys caudimaculatus | reverse complement strand
GATCTCTTTCCTAGGTTTTCTAACTCCAGGGTTGTCTCTTTTTATGATTTCTTTATTGTTTCTATTTCTATTTTTAGCTCCTGAATAGTTTTGTTCATTTCCTTTGTCTGTTTGATTGTGTTTTCCTGTAATTATTTAATGAATTTCTGTGTTTCCTCTTTAAGGGCTTCTAGTTGTTTACCTCTGTTCTCTTGTATTTCTTTAAGGGTGTTAATTTCTTTCTTAAAGTCTTCCATCATCATCATGAGAACTGATTTCAAATCTGAGTCTTGCTTTTCTGGTGTGTTGGTGTATCCAGGGCTTGCTGTGGTGGAAGAGCTGGGTTCTGATGTTGCCAAGTAGCCTTGGTTTTGTTCCTTATGTTCTTGCCCTTGCCTTTTGCCATCTTGTTAACTCTGATGTTAGCTTATCTTACTCTGTCTGGCTGTGGCTTGTCCCTCCTACAGGCCTCTGTATCAATACTTTTTGAAGACCACCTCTCTCTGAGAGGTGTTTGGGAGAGCTGTGGCACAGGGTCAGCTCTGGGGTGCAGACAGAAACCAGAAGGATCTTGTCCCAAGCTGTCCCTTGGTTCCTGTGTCCTGATAGCTCTGCAAGGGTCCCTCTTGATCCAGTGAGTTTGAACAGAAGTGGTGGTTTTGCCTATGCTCTAAGGTGTGTCAGCACTCCTTGGATACCAGCTCTCTCCTGGAACCCTGTGGCCCAGGCTGAGGTCCCCAGGTCCCAGTGAGCAGTGGTGCTTGTCTTATCCCCACTCACGGCTTTTCCATGGTCCTGGGAGGGTAACTTTTTTCTGGAGCTACTTGGCTATGGAACCCTGGTGGCCTGGGCAGAGGTCTCCTGCCACAGATGGAAACTGGAAGGTTCCTATGCCCGACAACCTCAGTCCCTGTGTCCCGAGGTTCTGGGTGGGTCCCCGTGAGCAGTGGTGCTCGTCTTAACCCGACTCACGGCTTTTCCACGCTCCTGGGAGGGTAGCTTTCTCCCGGTGCTAATTGGCTATGGAGCCCTGTGGCCCAAGCTGAGGTCCCCAGCCACAGTTCTGAACATTTCTTTAGGTGCTTCTTAGCCTTTCGAGTTTCCTCTGTTGAAAATTCTCTGTTTAGCTCTGTTCCCCATTTTTAATAGGGTTATTTGGTTCTCTGGAGTCTAACTTCTTGAGTTCTTTGTATATATTGGATATTAGCTCTCTATCGGACGTAGAATTGATAAAGATCTTTTCCCAATCTGTTGGTTGCTGTTTTGTCCTATTGACAGTGTCCTTTGCCTTACAGAAGTTTTGCAATTTTATGAGGTCCCATTTGTCAATTCTTGATCTTAGAGCATAAGCCATTGGTGTTCTGTTCAAGAACTTTCCCCCTGTGCCCATGTGTTCGAGACTTTTCCCCACTTTCTCTTCTATTAGATTCAGTGTATCTGGTTTTATGTGGAGGTCCTTGATCCACTTGGACTTGAGATTTGTACAGGGAGATAGGAATGGATCAATTTGCATTCTTCTACATGTTGACCGCCAGTTGAGCCAGCACCATTTGTTGGAAATGCTGTCTTTTTTCCGCTGGGTGGTTTTAGCCCCTTTGTCAAAGATCAAGTGACCATAAGTGTGTGGGTTCATTTCTGAGTCTTCCATGTGTTTCGTTTTTGATGCAGGGTCTGTCACACCATATGAGTTTGGCTGGTCCGGAACTTACTATGTAGACCCAGATGGCCTTGACTCCAAAGAGATCTAAATGCTGGCCCAACTCAACCATTTGTTTGTTTGTTTGTTTGTTTATTTATTTATTTCCAATGATTTTTTTTTTTATTCATTTTACATCTTGGTAGTAGCTCCCTTTCAATCCCACCTTAAAAAAAATCTCTTCCCCACTATCCCCTCCTTTCTCTTCAGAGAAGTAGAAGGTCCCCCTTGGGTTCCACCCCACCCTGGAACATCTAGTCCCAGCAGAACTAAGCACATCCTTTCCCACTGAAGCCCAACCAGGTAGCTTGGGTTGGGGGAAGGGGATTCAATGGCAGGCAACAGAGTCAAACACAGCCCCTGCTCCAATTGCTAGGACACCCACATGAAGACCCAAGCTGCACATCTGCTACATATGTATAGGAGGCCTAGATCCAGCCCCTACATGCTCTTTGGTTGTTGGTTCAGTCTCTGTGAGCTTCTCTGGGCCCTGGTTTGTTGATTCTGTAGGTATTCTTGTGATGTCCTTGACACCACCAGCTCACTCACTTCTATCTCCCACTCTTTTGCAAGACTCCCCAAGCTCCACCTGATGTTTAGCTGTGGGTCTCTACATCTATTTCCCTCAGCTGTTGAATGAAGCCTCTCAGGAGACAGTTATGCTAGGTTCCTGTCAGCAAACATAACTGAGTATCACTAATAGTGTCAGAAGTTGGCTCTCTCACATAGGATGGGTCTCAAGTTGAGATAATCATTGGTTGCCATTCCCTCAATCTCTTCTCCATCTTTATTCCTGGGTATCTTGTAGGAAGGACAAATTTGGGGTTGAAGGTTTTATGGATGGGTTGATCCCTTTTCCTCCACTAGAAGTCCCACCTGGCTACAGGAGTCTATATCTTCTACTGATAGGAATCTCAGCTAGGTTTTTATTTATTCTTTAAAATAGGATCTGTCGTTAAGTCTGGAGCTCACTGATTATGCTAGACTAGCCAGCAAGATCCTATAGTTTATTTGTCTCCTCTGCTAGGTTTACAAGCATCCATCATGCCCAGCTTCTAGGTGGGTATGGGGGAGCCAATTTATGTTCTCATGGCAAGCACTTTACCAACTAAATCATCTCCACAGTCCCCTAAGTTTTATTTTTAGGTTGTAAATTCAATTGTATATATTTCCACTGCCTTGTATGGAACCTAGCTCTTCCCAAGTGTGCAGAAAAAAATCCATAAATAATTAAATGACTAAAAGAGTGAATGAGACACACTGCAATCCTGGGCAGTAATCGTATATTCCTGAGCTTTTTGGGCTTTCTAAAAGTTGTGGAACTTCTCTGTAACTCAATTCTCAGGGATAGAACAAAAAGAAAAGAACCATCAATGTAGAGTTGCCGATGGATTTCCTGAAATGAGAATGTGTATCTAGTACCTAATCATGTAGTAGGGACAAAATAATCTTTATTATGAACACAAATCACAGCCAGTGGAATATCAATTTCAACTTCACTTACTGAAGATCTGCTGTTAGACAATAGTCATTAGGAGAGCACAGAAACTACCAGAAGTGTGGAGGGGGGGGACTTAGGGAGTCTTCCTGGGAGAGTTGGGGGTGCCAAGGACAAGCCTTGGTTTGGAGAGGGGTTCTGAGGAAGGGTTGTTTAGGAGCAGTGAAACAAACAGCTCAAAGTCAAACTGAGGGTCCAAGCTGATGGTCTATGTTCTGCTCAAGATGGCTTTCCAGATTCCCCCCCCACCCCATGTGTGTGTGTGTGTGTGTGTGTGTGTGTGTGTGTTCTGCTTGAGACACCTTTTTCTTGCTGTTCTAAAAACTCTCTGGATATCTCATCACTTGCAGAGCAAAAAGCCCAGTCTTTTATTGATATATCAATTCAGTCATTACCCCAGGTTCCCTTTTGATTATCCCATGAATTAGCATCCCATGACCCCAGCCCCTTGATTCTTAGAGACAGCAAGTACAAGCACAGACAATAAAATAGCTGGGTGTGACCCCACCCTAAAATTACCATTCCTACCATACCTGGGCCTGGATCTAAACTCCTTCTGTTCCAGGCTGACCTTGAATCTGCCTGCCTTTGTCAGCATAAAAACAAAAACAAACAAACAAAAAACTTAGCTGGGTAGGATCTTGCCCTGCTATCACCATTCCCTAAATCTCTTTGTCTCCTTGCTTAGTACCTTTCTGACAAGCTGGCTTTTAATGCTGCAGTTGCCTCTGTTTTACTAGGTCTAAGAAGCTCCTGGAGATGCAATAATTCATATTGCATCCTTATATTTTGTATAGTTGAGAAATTATATATTTTTGAACTCATGTTTTCATAGTTCTTTCCCACAGCCTTAAGAACTGTCCTGAAGGTCTCAGTGTTTACCATTTTGCTGAGATATTAGACACACCCTCACTGCCAGGACTCATGCTGTCTCTGATTATCATGGAGCCATTAACCTTGGCAGAGAGGACATTCTTCTGCTGGTTGTGTTCCAGGAGCAGGAACCATATCATACTGTCCCTGCCATGACCTAGCAGGATTCAGTGGGAGATGGGAGCTGAAGAAGAGAGGCTGGGAGAGGGAGATAGGAAGAGAGGACTGGAACAAGGACAAATACATGGGATGCTGGATTCATGGTTCTTAAGATGGAGCTGGTTCTCTCAAGACTTCCATGATTCAATTTGGCTGCATCATTCTCACTTACCCACTGAGAATGTTTTGAGAATATCCACTTAGAGCCAGGCACTGGGGATGGACATGATGAACAAGAAACCAAACTATTCTTTAATGGAGCCTGCATTCTGTTAGCAAAGGCAAGAAGTAAGCAATATCATATGAACACAATGAAAAATCAGATCTTAGCTATATCCTGGGTATTTACTCTTTCTTCAAGGTCTGTGGTCTCTAATCAATGTTTATTAAAGCAAGATAGGCTGACCAACTCTGGTGTGCATTTGTCCTTGTTTATGAGTTACCTTGTAGTTATAAATATGGATACACACAGAGAGACCAAGTAGCCACAACTTCCTCTCATAGACCCTTTCTGATCAGATTTTTCTCAGTTTAATAATTATCTAAGTGTTTCAATTTTTTTAAAAAAAAGCAATGGAAATCTTTTGCTTTTTACCTAAAGTACATAAAAGGGGATCTCTAGTGTAATTGCTATTCTTCTCTAGCTGAAGAAAGGGTCCCCGCCTGCTTTGCCTCTACCAAGCACCTTGAAATGACACTCAACCTCCAAAGAAATTAAGAGAATAAGGTCACAGTTTGTAAAGCTTAGATGAAGCATTAGTAGGACTCTGACCATGGTATGAGAGTCTAGTTCTATAGACAGACCCATAAGGAAACACTGACAACTCACAAAGGCTAAAGCAGGTACGTTTCAAAATGTGTGGTGAGGATCCTCAAGGGGAACGTGTCTTAAATCCCACATTTCAAGTGGGCATTGTCCAGCCTCTTGATTTCCCCATCTCTTGGCTCACTCATCACCAGTGATCTTTTCCTCCTACCTAAGTCACAATTTTTCTTTGCAAAAACCCTTGACCTTGTTGTCAACAACAACAAACCTGACTCTGCTCCATCCAGCTCAAGTTTTGAAAATCCTCCTACTACCTTGACCTTCTCTCCTGTGACACAGCAAGTGAAACCCAGCCATTGGTGATTTATCCATCTCGTCCTTGCATTCCTTCTGAGGGACACAACTGATAAAAGTCAGAATTTTAACCAAATACGACATGCCTTGCTCCTCTTCCAGGTAGACTACTCTTCTAAAAATCAATTTGCAACTTCTCACTCTTCAAGCCTCCCACGTTTCCTCTCTTGTCCAACTTAGCACCACTATTTCTGGACTTTGATTTGTTCGTGGCTGAGACTGTGGATGCTACCTTCTCACTGCTGCACTGTGGTAGCTTTTCTTCTCCTGTCACTGGTGCCATGAAGCTGACCCCATCTTCCCTTTCTGTCTCCTGTGGAAGACCCATCTCTGTGAGACACCCTCTTCAGGGAATTTGATCATTTATTACTTTTATTCCTGGGGCTTTGCTTTGGGGTTCTCTGTCAGTCGACCTCACTTTACATAGAGATATATTCTAGACTCTCCTAAAGCAAACAGCAGCAACTGCATAATTTTTGGTTCTGTATAAATTTGGTTCTGCATAATGTTTGTTTCTTTTGTCTATAGCTCAGACTTCCTTCTCTGAGCTCTTGCCTTGGTGCCTCCTTCATCAGTGTGTCTGGAGGCGTATCAAATACTGCTGCTGAACACAATTTCTAATTTTTTTCACCATACCCACACTATCGTCAGTCTTTTTTTACCACCACCACCATCATCATCATCACCACCACCACCATCATCATCATCACCACCACCACCATCATCACCACCACCACCATTTTGAGGCAGACTCTCACTATGTAGCCCTGGATAGTCTAGAACTCATTATTTAGACCAGGCTGGCCTGAAACTAACAGAGATCTTCCCTCCTACAGGCTTTTGTAAGTTTGAGTAAACAGCTACTTGTTTCCAAGATCAGCCTCCTGGGCATCTTTCTCAGTTCCTGGCTTTGCACTGGGTTCTAAGCCCCATTCTACACTCCACATGGCAAGCATCCTCTGCCTCTCTTTGGTTTAGAGAGAGTGGACAGATATCCTGATCTTCTGAGGAAAGTTTTTGTTATTGAGTATGATTATTAACTAAGGATTTTTATATGCTCGGTCAAGCTGGGGAGTTTCCCTTCAATCTATAGTTTCCTGTGTATTTTCCTTTTTAATCATAGAAAGATGCTGAATTTTCCATGTAAGGTATGGGTGGCGCATGTCTTTAACCCCAGCACTCAGGAGGCAGAGGCAGGCTGCTCTCTGAGTTCAAGGCCACGCTGGTCTAGAGAGTGAGTTCCAGGACAGCCAGGTCTACACAGAGAAACCCTGTCAGGTAGGGATCGGGCAGTAGGGGATGTTAGGTGGGGAAAGGTGGGGGAGGGGTGATGCTGGGTTTTCTCAAATGTTTTACCTGTACCTATTAAGTATATTGCTGGATTCAATCCTCTAAGATTTTACTGGATTTTTGCATCCCAAATCATTGTTTGTTTGTTTTTTTTTAACAAAGAGATCAATCACATCACTTCTTTCTTTACAAACCCTTCCCTAGATTCCTACTGTACTCCGGAGATCCTTTACAGAGTTCCACCAAAGATTCCCTCCCAAATCTTTATATATTGTTACTCCTTGACCTTGGTTCCACTCCCAGACTGTTTCACTTCCCTGCTTTCTTACTGGCTTCTCCTGGGAACCATTCCCAATATGTCATCATTGCTACCTCGGTGTCAAGGTGAAGCATCTCTGGTCACAGTCAGCACCAGGTCCCAGGCACCACCTACTTGCCCTAACTGTGCTCTGTCTGCTGTCTTGCAGGTGATTTATGCCCTCAATACGCGCCAGGATGAGGTAGAGGCCAGCACAGAGTCACTCCTCCGGGAAGCCCACCAGGAGGAGCTCCAGGACACAGCGGCTGAAACCAGAACCAGGCTCCTGCAGGAACAGGGCCACACCAGTGAAGATGCAGAGGCTCTTCTGAAGCGCATCCAGACCCTGGAAAATGCCCTCGAGTTGCAGAAGAGGCTGACACAGGAGGCACGGGCTGAGTCAGCCTCCTGTAAATTGGAGACCAAAGAGAGGGAGCTGCGGGTAGAGGCCGAGCATGCTGAACGAGTCCTGATACTTTCCAAGGAGATGCTGGAGCTCAAGGCTGATTATGAGAAGAGGCTCCAGCTGCTGACTAGCCACGAGAGTCACCAGTGGAGCCAACTATCCCAGGAGAGCCCTGATGCCACAGTAGAGTCTGGCCAGCGACCGGAAATGCACCAGGTCCTGCTGGAGGTGGAGCGTTTGCGAGCTGAGAATAAGCAGCTGAGCCAGGATTATGCCCGCAAGGCGGAAGAGCTACAGGCCACCTATGAGAGGGAAAACGAGGCCATCCGGCAGGCCATGCAGCAGTCAGTCAGCGAGGCACTATGGCAGTGGCAGGAGAAAGAGTCAGGTCTTCGAAAGAACTTCCAGGTCCAGGAGTCTGCCCTGCAAGCTCAGGTCAGGAAGTTGGAAGGGGACCTGGAGCATAGAGGGCGCAAGATAAGTGACCTGAAGAAGTACGCCCAGAAGTTGAAAGAAAGGATCCAGGTAAAGCCTCTTCTTCCTCCCCAAGGGGATAATAAGCAAAGTTGCCACTTCTAACACCCAGCACTAGCCAGGGACTGTACTAAGCACTCCACTTCCGCCAAGGTCGGTATTATTTCTGGCATCAGTTCTCCCGCATTCAATCAACAAGTATTTATTGAATACGTATTTGGGGGCTAGGGCTAGGTTTATGGTTAGGGGATGCACGGTAAGCTAGACTGTCCCCAGCCTCAGAAAGCACAAAGCCCTACAGGTTCCAGATGAGAAGATATCCCTGGGGGACTTCATGCCTGGCCCAGGTGGCAAAAAGAAAAAATTTCAACTCAGGCTAATCTAATTCTAAATTAATTTTAATTTAATTATTTAAATTATAATTTTAATATTATAATTTAATTAATTATAATTAATTATTTTCTGTGCTCATTCTATAATGACTTGACTCTAAAACCCTTAGGATATTTGAGTTTCAAAGAGAGCAGACCCATTGATGAGCCAACTTTTTTAAGCCCCACGGAAGTACAGAAACCTATCTCTCAAAGCTACAGTTAGCATTGTAATACTCTCCAAGTATTTTATTTATATATATGTATATATATGTATATATATATATATATATATATGTATATATGTGTATATATGTATACACACACACACTTTATATTAGCCTGTCCTAGCTGGAGAAGGGTTAAACAACTTCCCCAGGGCCACACTGCTATTAGAAGGTAAGTAGAGATTGCTGATCCTCTCCCACCAGCTGCTAATTCTAGAGCTCGTGACCCCTGCTCTGCCCTCTCGGCCGCCCTTCCACTCTAAGGGCTGTTCTGTGCACTCAGCATATCCATCAGTCCAGTAAGGTCTTCCCTCTGTTTAGGATCTGGATGTGCAGCTAAGGGAGGCTCGGCAGGAGAACGTGGAGTTGAAGAGCACAGCCAGAACACTTGGTGAGAAGTTGGCTGTTGCCAAAGACAGACTGAAGCTGCAGGAGTGTCACGTGACACAGAAGCAGGGTGAGATGCCCCAGATTCATTCATTAAGCATGCAGGATTAGCGGCCCCCAGGCACTCTGAAGACCAAGGGAGCAGAAATAGGGCCATTGCATCTGACCAGCTAGGAAGATGAATCAGAGCTGTCCCGGGCGCAGATGAGCCAACACCAGCTCCTCACCTGGAGCTGCACAGGCCCGATATCTAAAATTTTGTTGCAAATGGGTTCCTTACCCTCATGATGCTCTCCACAGTGATTGGACTTTCACCTTTTCTTCTTCATGACTGATTGGGATTTTGTATTTTTAACCGCATCTCTCACTGTTCCATTACTGGGTCTTCCCAATAATTTTGTGAAGCAGGTGTTGTCGTTCTCCCATATTACAGATGATGAAGCGAGGCAGAGAGGAACAGTGACTGATTGAAGGTCAGCTTAGTGTCTGGTGATAAAAGCTAGTGTTTAGATGTAAAGAGTCTCTGACTCTAAGTGTCTTTCACCAGGATTCCACAACAAAAAGGTTCTGGAATGAGTGAGCTATGACAGGCTTGGTGGGAAAGGCAGGAAACATGGGCCCTGCCTTTGGGAAGCTTGAGAGATTGTTCCATTGCAGCCTGCACGCGCATGCTTTGGGATAGGGATGGGACCCAGGAAGCAAAGGACCATGATGTCTGGGGGAAAAGAGAAAAAAATCTCTGGACTGTAAGGGTGAGGAGAGGTTCATGTTGGAAACAGGGGAGTGTGAGGGTTTAAAACACTGATCTTTAGGAATAGGGCACAGGGAGCAGAGAAAGAAAAAGAAGACAGCAGTTACAGTTTATTTTTTCTCTCCCTTAAATTTCCATAAATAATGGTAAAAAAAATAGGCCATAAATATACATATACTGGAGAACATGCTCAACTTTTTAACCCACAGAAAACAAAATAACAAGTTTTTAATCAGGAGAGGTGATTGTGGCAGTTATTTAAGGTCAGGACACTGTTTTGAATAAAGACAATAATTGAGCACAACAGTTGAGCACACAAGACACCATTGAGCACACTTGAGGGCTATAGACCTTCTAGCAGGCACTACATAAAGACTCCTTTATGTAGGAAAGCAAGGTGTAGGTAAGCAAAATGGTTACTTAGCAGACCTGATTCAGAAAGGCTTTGGCATAATCATCTCGGTTGAACTGGAAACTTACACTTGCAGACGACATGAAGACTGAGGATGGAGTCCTGGGGAAAAGAGATGACCTGGAAGCCTGCAGTCTCCATCCTCAGCAGGAACAAGGCTATCCCAAGTTGTGTCACTGCAGGAATGGAGGCTCAGAAACACAGGTAATGTCTGGTGAACACTGAAGGTGAAGTCACAAGAGGTTGACATGAGCTTCAGGTAGAGGTCCTTCCCTTAACCACAGTAGAGCCACTTGGAACCTCAAGCTCCACTATTCAGGGATAAACAAAGCAAGATCAGAGGTCTCACCAGTTTCCTTCCTTCCTTCCTTCCTTCCTTCCTTCCTTCCTTCCTTCCTTCCTTCCTTCCTTCCCTCCCTCCCTTCTTTCTCTCTTTCTCTTTCTTTCTTTCTTTCTTTCTTTCTTTCTTTCTTTCTTTCTTTCTTTCTTTCTCTCTCTCTCTCTCTCTCTCTCTCTCTCTCTCTCTCTCTCTTTCTTTCTTTCTTTCTTTCTATATGTAAGGATGCTTTGCCTGTGTTTATGTTTATGTCTGTATCCCACTTGCATGCCAAATACCTGCAGAGTCCAGAAAAGGGCATTGGGTCTCCTAGAATTGGAGTTACAGATGGTTGTGAGACATCATGGGGATACTGGGAATCAAACCTGGGTCCTCTGGAAAAGCAGCTACTGCTCTGGACCACTGAGCCATCTCTCCAGTTCCCACCACCACCACCACCACGACCACCACCCCCACCATCAACACCCCACCACCACCACCACCTCCGACCCCACCACCCCTGACCCCACCCCACCACCACCACCACCCCACCATCAACACCCCACCACCACCACCACCACCCCCGACCCCACCACCCCTGACCCCACACCACCCCTGACCCCACACCACCACCACCCCATACCCCCCCCACCAACCCCCCCCCCACTACCACCACCACCACCACCACACCCTACTCTACCACCACCCCACCACCACTGGTTTCTTGCCAGGTCATTCAAATTTAGGAGAACAAGAATGCAGCAGAATTTTCCCAAGTTTGTATTTACCAAAGAAAATAGGCATTGCTTAGCTCCTATTTCCACTCAGAACAAGCAATGTTCCTTAGAAACCATAGTGTGTGCTAGAACTCTGATCCTGTGCCTGCTACAGCATTGTACAGACCTCATTTCCAATGCTAGACACAGTGAAATCTCTCACAAATATCAAATATATATTGTCTTGTAAAAATGCTTCACACCTCCTGATACTTGCTATGATATCAGAGTATAAATGTGTAAAAGAGAAATGGACCTCATTGCTCCCCAGCAGTCCGTTTACGAAGTTTTATTTCCCTTAATAGAGCAAGAAAGAGGCAAGCGGTGAAATGGAACACATGAAGCAGCAGTATGAGGAAGACCTTCGTAAGGTCAGACATCAGACTGAGGAGGAGAAGCAGCAGCTCCGAGAGCAGCTGGGGAAGCGGCTGGAAGACTTGGTGAAGAAGCACACCATGGAAATGAAGACGGTGCGCTCCTCTGTGGAGGTGGAAAGAAAGAAGCTGAAAGTGAGCCATGTTTGCAGAAACGTCAGAGGGGTTGCTTTCTCCCACTCCTTCCTGTTTCCCTTTCCTCTTTTGTTATCCAAATATTTACTGTGCTCCTACTCTGTGCACATCTAGGCTGGTTCTCTTATGACAGGTAAAGAAAACGGTCACTGCCTATAGGGAGCATAGGTCTCCTGGGGGCGATAATCGGAAACACCTGACAGAGGAGCGCACTAGCTTCTGGGGAGCAGGATTGTATCATGTGACATTTTACTTAAGGAAATTCAACTCAGCTTACAGGACAAAATCAGGGAAACTCTACTAACTGAAAACTCGGGGCTCCAATACCTCCGAGACCCTAATTCCGACTCTGCTGCCCACCGGAAGTTATTTACCTACCCCTCCCACCTATTCTCAGAAATTCTGCATATCGGAGCTATCCATGACATGGATAGTGATAACAGAACCTCTTTTGAGGGTTACAGAAGGGAATGCTAAGAAGAAGCAAAGCTCTGCTAGCGCCCTGCCTCAGTGTCTGTGTGCTGACCTCACACAGATGAGACGCCTTTCCAGAGAGGATGCGTGGGAGGGAGCCTCCTCTCTCCTCTCGGCTGGGAAAAGCATGTCACAGGATGAGGACTGTAGGAAAGAGTACTCAGAACTTAGATAGCTGAAGCAGGAGAATCATGAGACCCTACATCAAAAAAGGATGCAGTATAATCAATATTATTATGAACATAGGTAACGATGTCATTTGATAATGAGATAAATGTCTTTGTGATTCAAGAAGGACCTGTGTTGAGTGTTCACTGAAAGATAATTAGATATCACTGTAGGTCAGGGCTATGCATTAGTTAAAAACAGTTAAGTATTCAATAAATATATATTGAATAAATAAATATGACCATGTGAAACACCCATATTATCCCTGGGCCTAGGCTTTGGCTCTTCCACAAGCTCTGTGATTGTAAGCCTTAACCTCTTTGAAGGCTGAATTCTAAAATAGGGTTTGTTGTGCATATTTAAATATGGTGTTATATGATGCTGGGTGTATAGTGTGCAGACACAGTTCAACAGATAGCAGTTAGTGTTAATTACTATATGTTTTAGACAGCATGTGACATAAAAATATTATAGAGTACTTATTATATTTTATATTGAGTGCTCAAAAACACATTGAATCTCTCCAATGTTAGACAGTAAGAAACTGAACCTAGAGATGCAGTGTATCTTTCAGTCAGATAGTGGGTTCAAGAACTTCTGTTCAACCCAACAGCCTGTTACCAAAGCCTGTGACTCCCCACCTTCCTAAGGAGAAGAGAGTCATTCTGAAAGGATTTTTCATCTGAGCTACTGTGAGCTGCACATATCCAATTTTCAAACAAACAGACTGACGTGCCAGCCTAGGCCCGCATCATCAGGAGGCACAATCACTTTTTCAAGCTGCAGGTTGCTCTGGTAACCTGATGGAAAAGCCTGACTCTCAGTGTGCGCATCTTGCTTCAACCTTAGTCAGGTCACAAGTCCATCTGGGAAATAAGTCACACAGAAATAATGTTAAGTTCCTGGCATTGTTTTCTTCTTGTTCATATTTGAATAGGGGAATATAGATACTATAAAATAGGCAACATGGGTTAGGGAGAGGCAAAGCCTTGAAGAGGCCTCCAGGGTTTACGAGCTGAAAATAGACCCAGTTGTCTCTGTAGCATTAAAATTGCCTTATTTCTTTGAGCCTTTGGCATGGGTAGAGTGCACATCCTAAATACTACCCTTACCCAAAGGAGCAAGTGGCAGAATGTGGGCTAGATTGGCCTGGAAGACTGAATATCTTTCCTGGTCACAAGACTAGAGGACATTATCATGCTATCTTGGCAGATGGAACTTAGTGCGTGTTCTGGAATTAACATTTGCACACGGTGGTTGTTTGGGGAGGAATGGAAACAGATTTACGGAGCTCTCCCAAGATCTGCTTAGCATGTCTGCATTTCCCATCTCATTTGTACTAGTTAAGGTTCCTCCTGAGGCTCACAGATCCTTTGGACAGTTTAGCAAGAATTTAATATAGGGTAATAGATACTTTCCTGTAAGTTCGGGGGAATACACTTGGCAGCTACCAAACAAGTGCTAACATCCCAGATCCACTGAACAACATAAGGACAGAGCTGTGCTCTGCTTGTGTGTTCAGTTTGGCTATCTAAATTTATAATACATAAATAGACAGCATTATATTTTATTTAATGCTCGAGCCTACTAACTTGACCTTTTACCTTCCTGTCATGTGTTGACTGTCCTCACTTTTACTGTTTATTTTTGACACATTAAGTATTTTTTGTATTTTATCTCCACTTTTGACTTCTTATGCCTCTTTTTTGCTGATGGATATCTCATGTTTGCACTAAGAATAATGATATGCATCTTTAAATTTACCACAGCCTTTTTCAAATAATATATTTCTTAACATATGAAAACCTTATAGTAATGTTTTCCATTTCTTCTTTCCTGCCTTCTGGATATTTGTTTTCATACGTTTTACTTTACACTATAAATCCTATGGTGCATTACATTAGTATTAAAATAATTTTTTGTGACAGGGTCTTACTAAGTCATCTTGGCTGCCCTGGAATGTGTGATGTAGACCAGGCTAGTCTAAACTCACAAAGATCTGCCTTCCTCTGCCTCTCAAGCATTGGAATTAAAAGTGTATGTCACCATGCTGGCCTACAGAGGACAGAAGTTGTCAGACTCCCTTGAACTAGAATTATAGGCAGTGGTGAGGCTCTCAATGAGGGTTCTGAAAACTGAATGCTGGTGCTTCGTAAGAGCAATATGCTTGAACCACTGAGCTGTCTCTCTAGCCCATTTATAAATATGTTTTTGACATTTAGTGTGTGTGTTTGCCTGTGTACACTTGTATGTTATCCTAGGAATGAAGCCTAGGGCCCAGCACATGCTCACTCTACCACTGAGTTGAATCCCTAGTTTTATTTTCACTTTGTATTTAGAAATAGCATCTCATTTTGTTGCTAGGCTGGTTTTGAATTCACTCTGTAGCCAAGGAGGGCCTTGAATTTGTGATCAAGAGATTTGGCCCCTTAATTTGAATCAAAATAAACCTCTTTATAACTTAGTCATTGGCATTGTGTCATTAGCAACAGAAAACAGACTTAGGACAGAGTGGCTCCTTCATCTGTCTTCCCCTTCCTTTGTGCCTGCCTTTCCCACCTTTGTTTATTTGAAGTGGAGGAGGTTTGGCCATGTAGCCCAGGCTGCTCTCCAACTGCTGCCTTAGTTTCCTATGATTTCAGGTGTGCACCACAACTCCCAGCTGTTAATTCCTTAAATTACCAATAACTGTGGACATTGTAGACAAAAAGACTCAGTCTTGCTTGTTTCCTGCTCCTATCAGGTGTGGGATTTGCTTTCTGTAAAACCTACTGCTGGGGTGTATAAGGGTTCTGTGGAAATTGAATTCAGGAAAGCACTCTTAAGTTGTCAGATAGATCTCCAGTGCATGGAACCCCCTTCTCAGGGGTGATGTGACTCACGCATTTGAAAGCATTGGTCTCTTTACTTGTATCCTTGACCCTGTGGCTGCTTTCCCCTCTGCGTGAGGAGGGAGAAATGCATGCTTCTGTTGCAATCCCCCAAGGTCACTTTGAGCTGAGCAGAGCTGAGTACATTGCTTTTGGCCCTCCAGCCCTCTACGCTCTGCTGACTCAGCTATTTTCTCACAGTAGCCCACATGACCCTGAATCTCTGAGGAAGTTTATTAATGTTATGAGTGACTGCTGGCATCAGTTGACATCTCCACCTGTAGGGGTTTTATTTTTCACTCTAGGGCCATCTGTCAAGGCACGACGGAAACTATGATTGATTATATGTACCAGAAAGGTATGCTGCATAACATTAAAACGTGCCTTTCCTTTGTGCCAAAAGTCATTACAGCCGAGTGTTTTCACTGGCGGTTACACTGAGTGGTGTCTTGGAAGACTTAGTTTCCAGACCAGTAAGCATGAGAAACTGGAGTCTGTTCAATAAAAGCTTCTGTGAATGAGAAGCTAATTAGTGAAAGTATTATAAGAGAGAGATAGGGGAGGGAATGTTTTTGCTAAGGGATTCAGATGACATCTAAATTTATTTCAACTTATTTAGTAGCAAAGGGTAATTTCTATATTGTCTTTAAGAAGCAAACGCTCCCAAACAGGAAATCCCAAAGAAGATAGCATGCATTGACTGAAGAGAGACCATATACCAAGTTGTCACATCATTCATCCCTAATAATCTAAGTTCTTCTAGGCTTTTTTAAAATGATTGACCCCCAAGTGACAGTGCTAAGGGCTGCCCCAGGGCCACTGGCTGGTCTAGTCTAGGCTTGGTCCTACAGAGAATCTAAAGATGACATGCGGGTGATCAGTAGTACATGTGTTTAGGTGTTCAAATCAGAAACCTGGGAATGAAAAGGGACTTCTTTCTACCCCTCATACTCAACAAACAAGTATGTGAATTCTGTTCTATTCTGATGGCTCCAGAATATCTGCATATCCTGTGTCCTCACTGTTTCCACCAGTCAACCTCTGCTATTTGATGGACCATGTCCTAATTCTTCTGCTTCCGTCTGCCTCACCCCATATTATCCAGTCCATTCTAGTGGGATCCTGTGCCTGTTCTGCCTTGGCTGCCAGCTATTCATAGCTCCCCAAAGTCATAGCAGTGAGCTTCGAGTCTCCTCCCATAGTTCTTCAAATCCTCAGAGACACACTTCTGTTTGCTTCTCCTGCCTCTGTCCGCTCTGCCTGCTAGGCTTTTTGTCTCTCATGGACTCTGTGTTCCTTCTCTTTGGGCCTTTGTGCACCCATTTCTCTTGATGGAGAACAATCTCCTCCTCACTCTCGAGTCTACCCTCCTAGTCCTTACTGATTTTAGCCATCCTGGCTTGAATGCTTATCTTCCCTCACGCCTTACCTGTCTGGCCCTGTGATGCTGGGGATAGATATATGGATGGATGGATGGATGGATAGATAGATAGATAGATAGATAGATAGATAGATAGATAGATAGATAGATAGATATCTCTATCCCTATATTAGTGTTTACCAGAAGATAACACTTGTAACTGCTATTCACTGTGTTCCCCCACTACACTGCCTGGTTCTCTGATACCTGCATATGTTGCATTCAGTTCAGACTGGCTCAGGAGACAGTTGTCACACCTCTTTCTAGTTTCATCATCACTGTAATAATTAGACATTGGCCACAGTAAAAAGTAGTTATACCCATGGGTGGTGGTGGCACACGCCTTTAGTCCCAGCACTTGGAGGGGCAGAGGCAGGTGGATCTCTGAACTCGAGGCCAGCCTGGTCTACAGAGTGAGTTCCAGGACAGCCAGGGCTACACAGAGAAACCCTGCCTTGCAAAACCAAAAAAAAAAAAAGTACTTATACCAAGGAAACTAAGAAATACTACTATGAATGTGTTGTTACCAGTTAATTTATATATTTGAAAAGTCAACTGTTAAACATTCACTAACATGCACTGATTGTATCTATAACTCCTTATCCTAGGAATTAGCACATTGTAGCTGTTCAGCTACTCTTTTTATGTTTGGATAAATGGATAAATGACAGTGTTCTGTCTGACACCCAGAGTTGCCCGAGGATGAATCTCTGTCTACAGGTTCCCGTGTTGTCTCTCCTATAAAAAGGCAGCTCTAGTTTATGCAACCTTCTCTACCCTGCTTAAGGAAGACCCGGGTATTCTCTCAGCCTCTGCAGCAGAAGTGGGGAAACTTCAGAGAAGCAGGCATCTGAATTAAGAGCCCTACTCCCAAGAGAAGTCATCAGAGATGCACCAGCTGATCCATGTTTTCCTGGTTCAAACCTTGTCATGTCTTACTGCAGGAATGACCTCATACCAGTCTTTGCACATGTCTAAGCCTCATTTCCTCTTTTTATATAATAAGCTTTAGTAGTAGAACCTAGCCCAGAAGAAGGCTTTCAAAAAAATAGGAGAACTCATTTGGGAAGGGTGGGCACAAATGGTAATTACTTAGTAAACGTCAGCTAGGTTTCTTACACCATCCACTCTCTGTTAGACCAGAAAGGCCCTTAACCAGCATAGAATTTCTGCTCCCCACATTCCTTTCAGACACTACAGCCTCACACTTACAGGAAAGGCTGGAGGGACCCTGGGCTTGGGTTGGACCTCTTATGCTTGTTTTAATTTTGTTCATTTTAAAGTATGGGTCTATGTGTGTGTGAGTGCAGAAGCCAGAGGAAAGTGTCAGATCCCTGGGGCTGAAGTTATAGAGTTGTGAGCCGCTGTGTGGGTGCTGGAAATCGAACCATGGTCCTCTTCAAGAACATCCAGTGTTCTTAACCACTGAGCCATCTCCTTCCAATAAGTCCTTTCAGCCTACATTCCAAAAAAGTCCACATAGCTACCCTCCCATCCAGCCACATTGTCACCATGGCCACCTGCCTCCCAATCTCACTTAAAAGATGCCTTTTCTCATTGCATTTCTTCAGGCAAAGTACCCAGCATTGGCTCTTCCCTCTAGCTGTGCTCAGCCTTGTTTCTTCTCTATTATTTCTCCATCTTGCACGGTATTTATCACACTGCACTTATTAACTTTTTTATTTGTTTTTCTCTTAAGTGTAAGCATGCAAGGATTTTTCCTTTTTGTGCTCTAGCTCTGAGAATAGTACCCAGCAGGTGGTACGGCTCAGTAAAGATTTATTGATGAGCGAAGGACACACTGTCTATCTGCAGCCAGCCGAGAGCCTGCTGACATTGCCTTTACCTCTCCCTTTCACACTCAGAAACTTTCCCCATAAACCAAGCCATCCCGGAGAAGCTAGGCATGCTGAGGAATGATTACATGCTTACTGTTTATTGAGCTGTTGCTGTGCTAAGCATGTAACAGCACACACAGGAGGAAATGTGCTTGATATGACCCAGCTAAGATGCTGCACTGGTTCTCACGTGGTCTCCACAGACGTTATAACTGCTTCATACTGATACTGGAAGGCTGTGGGAGGCACTGTGAAGGAGACATCGTTCTGGTCCTGTTGAGATAGGGAGAGGAACTCTATGTGCTCCAGGCTATGTAATGTGGATTTAACACGCGTTTTCTCTTGGTTGGCTATGTACTTGGAATTCGTGTGTTCTTACAGCATTTTATTCTATTAGTTTCTTTGATCCCCTTCAGGAATAAGGCAAGGTGTGAATGCATAGGTGGCCTGTTTTCCTACCTCGCGTGGCTCATCCTTCTAATCCTCATTTAGGAAGTGGAAGCTCAGTTGGAAGAAGTGAAGACAAAATCTGAAAGGGAGATAAAGCAGCTGGAAGAGGAGAAAGCTGCCCTCAGTGCGAAGCTTCCGAGCTCTCTACTTGAGGTAAAGCTTAAAAACTCACTGCTTGGGAATGGGGGTTGTGACCTCTGGGAGTTTCTGGCTAAGTGGGATCCGGAGGTTCACTGCCTCCCTGTGTCCTCTGAACAAAATAAAGGGCATCCAGCCAGGCAGGAAGGCTGTCTGGGGGTGAGGGGAGCTGGTGCATAAATTTAGCTGCAAGTAACAGAGTCTGGTTTATAGGGTCTTAGACAAAGAGGCCTTTAGGGCCTCGCATAAAGGCAGGAAGCGGGAGGCTGCTGCTGACTCTGGAGCTAAGTGACTGCAGGGTTGGTGACTCTTCCTGTCCTTCTGCTCCAGGATGCACTGTCACCCTTGTGGGCCTGATGCACCCTTGCCTTCCCAGGCCCCTTCTCTTATAACAAGTATATTCAAATTGTATGACTGCATTGATAGATAAATGTAACCCAAGCTAAGGATTTTTCTTTCGATTTTAAGTGAAATTAAAGCACAGGTTCTGAATGGTGCTGAGAATTAGTGGAAGAGTCTGGCAACAGGATCTAAGAGACATTTCAGAACCTAGTTAGACTAAAATGTATAAAGAGGTCTCTTTTTCCTTGCTGTCTATCAAACCTTTCAAGACCTCTGTTGTGCCCTCAGGGAGTTCTGAAGCTAGCTCCTCGGCCCTGCCCATGCACCACAACCTCTAGGGAGCAAATCTATGGCTTTGAGGGGGGAAGGGGAGGCAAGAGCCAAACTACTGAGCTACACTCCCTAATAACCCTGAAGTACTTTCAAGAACTCAGAGTCCCTGGGCAGTGGTGGTGCACACCTTTAATCCCAGCACTTGGGAGGCAGAGGCAGGTGGATTTCTGAGTTCGAGGCCAGCCTGGCCTACAGAGTGAGTTCCAGGACAGCCAGGGCTACACAGAGAAACCCTGTCTCAAAAAAAAAAAAAAAAAGGACTCAGAGTCTGTGCCCTGCCTAAGCCTCATTATTTCAGGATCTAGAGTTGTCTTTGAAAGGATCTCTGCAGAGATGCATTCTGGGGCTTTTCTCTCCCCCTTTCTCCCCTTCTCTCCCCAATGTTCCTTCTGTTTCTCCCTCCCTCGGTGTCTCCCATCTTCTTAGTGCTCTGGTGACTATTGTGCTCTGCAGTGTATAAAGTGGCTTTATTTATGTGCATGACACCAGTGACCACCATAAAAAATGACTTACCTAATGGAACCTTTTCCTTAACCAGGAGACTGACTTGTTTTGCATGTATTAACTCTTTCCACCCCCAACCATCTTATATCATAGATGCTATTATTATCTCTAATTTAAACTTGAGAAAATAGAAACAGAGAGAGAAGGTAAATCTACTTCCTCCGAAACGTATAACTAATAAGTAGCAAACATGAGATTCACGCTCCGGTGATGTTGCTCTCTACTCTTCATCTGTATGCCAGTGTCACAGCTCTGTGTCACCTCTAATGACTGAGGATCATTCAGGACCTGAATGACTACCAGTCATGTCATGACCATGGACAGAGCTGATTTCTGTTAGCATGGCTTCAACTTTTTCTGCCACACTAACGGTGCTCCTAGCTAAGTACTCTTCAGAATTGGAAATGGAAACGTCCCTTGGAGCACACCCAGTTCTTCTGGCAAGTGGACTTCCACACACATGCTACCTCCCAAGCTGTCTCCAGGAAAAGGGAGAGCAGTCCCGCCAAAAGGGGACTTTTGGTTTTATCAGGTGGATTTTAGTTAGATGGGAAAACGGCAGGAGAGCATGAAGGCAAAAGGAACTGCTATAAGCAATACTACGATGATGTTACTAACAATGATAATAATCAAGCTATTGTTTTGCTACTGTGAGCAAACTCTTTGAGGAAACGTTTGGTCATGAGGATATCAGGATGCTGTGATCAAGTTGCTCTGCTGAGATTAGGGTCATATGATTTCTGAGAAGTATAGAACATTCAGTTTCCATTTCCCCAAAGGAGCCCATTCCCACCTGGGTTGCCCGTCTTGGTATCTTAGGTGACTCTATCTTGGGCCCGTCTAACATCTCCCAGATCTCCCATCTCAACCCTAGTCCCTTCTTAACCCCACTCTCACAGACACTCATGTCAAGTCACGTGGGTCCTATGGCTCAAGCCTGTCTGTCTCCTCCCTGCTCTCTACACAATGTCTTGGGCAAGACTCTCAGAACTGTTCACATCAGTAGATTACTTAGAGGTATTACATAAGTCTTTACAGGCTATGTGTGCATTGTGGCCCATGCCCATGGTGCCAGCTACTTGAAGGCTAAGGTATGGTGATTGCTTAAGCCCTGGAGTTAAGAACAACCTTGGCAATATAGTTAACCTCCTGGCTCTTAAAATAAAACATGACAAAACAAAACAACAACATTAAAAAAAACAGAACTGTTTTATATTTCATAAACTTAGAAAGATACACACTGAAGCATTTCTGCAATAAGACAGCCCCTTCCTCCTTCCTGAAAGTCTGCAATCCCTATTTTTTTCCAATCTTGGCTCAACCTAACTCACCACCAACCAGTACTCCCCAGACTCTCCCTACCCTGACTACTATCCTGTGTCCACCCCCCAGATGGAGCCTTATGTCTCACATCCAACCTACCATCACTGTAATTTGGTGTTTCTTCATGGTTGACAAATTATACAGAGAGGATTGGGGGTCCCCTATTTGGTTTCTTAGTCTCATTAATAAAGCAAATTTAAAATAAACTCAAATGGAAGCTCAAGAACGACTTTATTAAAATTTAAAAGAGAAAAGCCTTAGGACAGGCAAGCTACAAACCACAGAAGAGAGAAGAAAACCAGCCTTGCCAATTGAACTGGTGGACTCATGGTGGGAAAGCAGCCACACAGCAGGGAGCGGTGCTTTAAAGAAAGAGTAAAGAAGCTCCAAGTATCAGAACAAGCACACATTCTGACCTGCATCTGAAAGAAAGACAGAAAAAGAGAATAGTTGCACCTTCAGATTCAGGCCTCAGACAGCTGGAGTGGCCTAGTCAAAGACTGTGGCATCTTGTAAAAAGACTGTGTCATGGGAGAGGCTGAGCAGGAATTCTGGGAAAGAAAAGAACATATCTCAATAAAGGAAAAATTATTCTATTTATCTCTTTAATATGTCTTAATGTGAACCTGCCTTCCTAGGGGTGGTCCCTTGGCCAGATAACTGACCCAACACAACTGGAATGTTAGGCCTTCACCTGGGCCAGGGAGTCCTTAATAGGCTTTTGTTGTTACTCCAACACTACCTACCCTTCTCCCATTCCACTTGCTAATCTTGTTTCTTAGAATTCTCTTTCCTACCCTTGCTCCTAGCAGACTCTACACAACCTTTCATAACCTTAAAGTTGCCAACCTCCCCAGACCAGAATTTATTGCCTCAAATTCTATAAAAGTACTACCTGCATCACTGTGCATGCCTGAGGCAGAAAAGATTTAATATAACAAAAATACTGTCTTAGTTACTTTTGCTGTGATAAGACAACATGACCAATGCAACTTATAAAAGAAAGTGATTATCTAGGGCTTATAGTTACAGAGGGTTAGAACCAGTGATGGTCATGCTGGGTGTCATGGCAGGAGGCAGGCAGGCATGGCTGGAGCAGGAATTGAGAGACCTTACATGTTGATCCACAAGCACAAGATACAGAGAACTAATTAGGAAAGGTGTGGGCTTTTAAAACCTCAAAGCCCACCCTAGTGGCACATCTCCTCCAACAAGGCCACACCTCATAATCCTTCCCAAACAGTTCTACCAATGTGGGACCAAGTATTCAAATACATGAGTCTATAGGGACCATTCTCATTCAAGTCACCATAAATACTTTTTTACATACGTTACTGGCATAAATACACCACTAATGGTGGCATATTCTGCGTGTCTCTACTGAGTGTTGCTGTGGTTAAAAACCTGTATCTCCCTCAAAATGAGAAGCTTAAAGACAGCAAACATTTTCATTATCATATAGTCTGTCCTTTGATCTGTTCCTTCCTTCCCTTCTTGTGGCCATGGTGGTATATGACGAATATGAGAGCTACTCAAGTTTGCTAGCAGTGTCTGAGCTTCCCTGTGGCTATTGGCCTCATTTTCCTGAGAGTCTGAAGAGAAAAGCAATCTGCTTAATTGACAAGTAACAATTAGTTGGCTGGTGATTATCACCACAATTAAAACTTTATAATCTAATAGTGCCTTCTAGACAGCTATGTACCTCTTCAATGCTCTTATTTTACCCACTAATTTTTTTTTTAAAAGAAATTACAGAATCTAATACTTATGTGCCTTAGGCATGTGATAATTTTTGTCTCTTCTTTTCTTTCTTTATTAGAAAGAAAGAACAAAATAAAACAGGCCTTCCAAGATGTTCCCAGACACATAGGGTTTTCTCATTATCTTTCTAAGTTATTCTTTCCTCTTTCTGCCATGTGGCTGCTGGCAAATGACATGGCATTCTTCCCTTTCTCCACCTCCCTCTTATGGGTAGCTGCTTAGATTTAGGTTGGCTGCCCTGGATTTCTTCTTTTAAACTCTAATGAAACTGTCCTCAAGTTTTCCTCTGTCTGTTTTTAAATTCTTTCATTAATGAGATTAAGAATCCCTAGAAGGGCTCCCAATTTTCTAGTTAATATGTGGTACCCAAGGTAGAGCACCCAAAATTTTCCAGTCACCATCTTAGCAAGGCCTCCCCTGAGAACTGGTGACAGGACTGGTGCTTGGAGGACTGGGTGATAATGTGCTGGGTACCAAGGAACACAGAAATGGGTGGAGGGAGTCTGGAGAGGCCAGTAATTAAGACTCAGGCTCTGTTGTATGGTATTCTCCCACCTGGAGTCTGAAGTGTGCTAAAAACCCGAGCAGCAATTAAATAAGTAACACTAAAGCTGTAGCTTTCTATGGTTCCTGCTGCCAAAATAGGAATCGAGAGTTATTCTAGTCAGAACCTCATTTACCAACTCCAAGGGAAAGCCCAACGTGCCTGGGAAAGTCTTAGAAGGCCACTGTTTTAGATCATTCTCTTTTTCTAAAGAAGAAAAGAAGAGACAAAAGTTATCACAGGCCTAAGGCACATAAGTATCAGGTTCCTTCATTTCTTTTCAGAAAAATGTATCGGGTAAAATGACAGCATAGAAGAAGTGACAGATGAACTGAGAGAAGAGATCCAGAAGGCACTATCAAATTATAAAGCTGTAATTGTGGTAGTAATCACTAGCCAACTACATGTAACTTGTCCACTTATTTCTACCTGTGAATTATATGTGGATGTCAGCAGAGTGCCACACTGTGCCTGTTCTATGGGTTAACATTGTGTCTGGAGAAGGTGTGTCGGAATCTGAAACCCCAATCCCTGAGGAGGTGGTCTTATTTGGAAATATAGACTGGGTAGAAGTCCTTTGAGATCACCTTGGATGAGAGTGGGTCCTAGGTTCAATGACTATTGTCCTTAGAATAGGGGTTCTCAGCTTGAGCTTGCCATCCCTTTGGCAAACCTCTATCTCCAGACATATTTACATTGAGATTCATAAAAGCAGCAAACCATTTGAAGTTATGAAATAGCAATGAAAATAACTTTATGATGGGTCTCAGCATTAGGAAGGTTAAGGACCACTGGCTTAGAAGGCTATGTGAAGACAAATACTTAGGGAAGGGAGCCAGCTGACCATGGGCAGATAATAGAATAATGTGTCTGGTAAACCAAAGAAAAGCTAGGATTGCCAGCAGCCTAGGTGATGGATAGGCTGGGGGCAAGTTCGCCATTGGAGTTTGGAAAGGGAACCAGTCCAGCCAGCACTTTGCCTCCAGACGTCTGCAGAGCTAGAAGAGAATACATTTCTATTGTTTAAGCCAAGAACCAGTGGAAATTCATCACTGCAGTCCTAGGCAAATAATACGGCTTCCTGCAAATGCAACACAGGGGACCCAGTCTCCACCCTCAGGTGTACCTGCAAGGGACATAAGCAGGACTGCTGTGACAGGAAATAGGAACAAGGGTGTACAGGGATGGCTGGGGAATGTTATTGTTATGATTGGTGCTGGACAGATTGAAGGCCCCCTCCCCCACATGTTTTTCCTCTGCTAGGCGGCCTTCTCAGAAGGAGATTAATCTGACAAGCTTTTTACTTTTTGAAGCCACAGGGATAATTCCTCAGAACTCCATTTCCTTCATGGTTTTCGCAAATGGATTTTGTGCTGATTTTCTTCTCTCTAAGCATTTGGCATGGCTGAAGGGGCACATAAAAAAGACTGTTAACGTCAGCACGTATCACTGGGGATGTAGAAGGGCTGGAAAGGAAGAGAGAAATCTCCCTAATTAATGCACAAAAATATAAAAGTTATCTGGCTCTCTACCGTACCACAGAGCTGAGCACTTAAATTCTGGGACCATGATTCGGTTCCCTGTAGAGGTGCTTTATGTTGTTGAATAAATTCCTCCAGCCTTAAAACCTGAAACAGAAGACAAGAGGACCTGCGTGATAAAACACAGCTTCCTGGATGTGGTCATTAATCTGGGACTCAGTTCCCCTGGGTCAGTTAGACACATTCTAAGCAGGATGCTGCAAAAACCATTACCAATTAGAGCTCTCATGGTTCTAGAAAAAGATGAGCCAGCGGACAGCATTCTGCATTCTCTCCTCAAGTTATCTAAATAAATCTTTATACTAGATCAGTACAGTGACTTTCCTTGGCCAGGCGATTGTCCTACCCAACTGAACTAATTCTTAAAGGAGTAAATCTACCCAGAGACAGTTTCCATTCTGTTAGCAAGTAGGTAACAGCTTTCCCCCTAATGGGTCTCCAGTGCTACTGTAACAGAGTGAGCCTTAGTTAAACATATATTTACCAGGGAAAACATAAGCCAAGAATCAAGTAAATGGGGGTTGAATAACATTTGGACTGGAACTGGTCAATTATAAAGCCCTGTTTGCATCTTTGACTTCATTAGAGTCTTATTAATCCATTTTATAGAGGAGGAAAATGGAGGTGAGAGTAGCTAGATGATTCCCATATCCCTGGCAGCCAAGCCAGGGTACGACCACTGGACTGACCCTGTCATGTTCTTAGTGTATAACAGACTCAATCCTTGCAGGGAAATGGGCCTCAACTATCTTGGGATTTAAGTGAGCAGAACTTTCTCTGTTTCCTCTGGTACTAGACTGGTAGAGAACCTTTCGACAGCCCTTTTGTCCACATGCCATGCTAGGAGGGAAGCCTGAAGAGCTGGAGACCACTTCCGCCCCAGGGTGGGTACTTCCTGCTCTCAGGCTGTCCTCATCCACTCTGCCTGAGAAACCTGGAGATGCTCTTACTCTTCCTCAGTTCCTTAGGAACTAGCCTTATTACCCAGCATTCAAGAGAGTAATTCCCCCAAACAGCTGATCTTTTCACAGGTTCTATCCAGAGTTGCTAAGAAAAGTTGCCCCTCCAATATTCTAGTACTTCTCAGTTCCTTTGGGTGATTGCTGCAGGAAGGTAGAACAGAATTGTCTGGGATCCTCACTGATGAGGTTAGATTTAAAATAAGGCAGATAATTAAGATTACACACAAATACAGTTTAGGAAGGCAGTATAGCAGGCAGTATAGTATTTTTGAGAGAAAATGCACACACATGGATATTAGCATATAACCAGGGTGATGAACATGAATCTAACAGTGTCGGTCACCTATAAGCTAGTACTGTCATTGCATTTCAAGATGTCTCTACTTTGCTAATTGACTTTTTTGTGGTAAAAATAGTTTGGTGGGGGGGATGGACTATGTACTCACCAAGTAAGAGTAGTACACCCTCCTACACAAAATGTCTCCAGACACCACCAGATGTCTCCTAGGAACAAAACTGCCCCAGCTTAGAACTACTGTTACAGCTTCTATAGCAAATCCTACAGAAGTTAAAAATACAAGTACATGTTAAGGGATTGAGTGGAGTTAGCTCTCCATAAAACCCAGCCTCCATCTGCCCTCATTAATCTAGAACATTGTCCTAGATGAAGCTCAGCTTCTATGTGGAGGTGCAAGACAGACCTCCACAACTGACAGTTTGATTTGATTTAATTCATTATGTATGTCATTCATTTATTCATTGTGAAATGTCTAGGAAGTGCTGGCTCCTGAGCTGGATGGGGTAGCAGAGAAGTGTCCAGAACAAATACCTTTAAAATGATATGGACACTTAGTAATAGAATTGAGCATCTCACCATTATGGTTTCTATTAGGCAAATATTTTGAACCTTGAAGGTGTTATATTCCCTTTCAAATAATGTTTTCTTTTTCAAAATGCAATCTGTGTATATGGTATAGAATTCTCTATACAATTGAAAGTTTTCCTCAATCCCATGGTTCTTAGCCCAGGATAACTACTTATTTTATCACTCCTTGTATATCTTTCTAGAGATGTAGTGTGTGTGTGTGTGTGTGTGTGTGTGTGTGTGTGTGTGTGTGTGTGTGTACGCATGCACACACACTTAATTGTAAATATATTTTTCACCAACCATAGCATACTTTTGTTGGTCTTCTTTTTTTTTTTTTAACTTTATATACCTGGAGTTTATAGCTCAATACATTCCTGTTATAGCTTCATTTTTAAAAAGCAACTTGTTTAGTTCTCCTCTATAAAAAAAAACCCACAATATATTTACTCTTCTTCTTATGATGGACCTAGATTATAAAAACACTCTTCAGTGGCTAGTACCATAGAGGCATATAAGTACGTAGACAGGCTCACTGACAAAACAGCTGCCTGAGTTCTTACTGGCTGGATAATCCTGCACAGATATTTAGCATATGTTTGCTTTATTTTTCTCATGTATAAAATAAAGTTGATGCTATCATCTACCTCAGAGGGGTTTGTGAGGGCCAAATAAAGTAGTATCTGTCCAGTATTGGAACAGCACTTAGCATGTGTAATAACTCTTCATGCTATAGGGCTTGCTCATTCCTGTGGTGAATGGACGTTTAACTTTGGTAGATACCATCATGCATTTTCCCACTGATATTGGTCTAGTGTATATTACTGTCAGCAGCACGTATAAGTGGCTATTTTAACATATTATGTCAATATGATGGTTTCCAAAACTTTCTGAACATTGCCAATCAGAATTTTAGAATTTAGTTCAAATATTTTCATGAGAGCCCAAAGAGAAACTTTGAAAATGAGTAGATTTCATGAGCCCAACATCAACATGCTGTATTACAGCCAAATCTATGACAACATGAATGATACAGTAGGGTGGGTCACACTACAGAGCCTTAGAGGGACTGTTCTGCTGGTGGCACAGGGACACCAGCACAGTGTTAGATACCAGATTTACCAGGAATATTCTTGCTAGATTGGGGTCTATAAAATTTAAGAGTCAGGGGTTTAAATTTAGGCTGTTGGTTGTCTGGTCAAAGTATCTTTGTGAGTCAAGAGTGATAAAAATAACAATGTTAATTGAGAGCAGAATTTTCACTCCCCAAGCATGCAGAGAAGATTGCCAGACCTGGGTGTGGCTCTGGGGTGTGTCCCCACTAAGGTTAGTTAAATACCCAACTAAACCTTTTTCCTTGTTTCTTATGTCCAGTATTGTAATTCTCTTAGGTCCATGATGTCATTCATTGGTTTCCACAAAACCAGTCTAGTCTTGGTAATTTTGACAGCTTTATTCTGGAAGCCTCGTGGTACATGGATATTAAACTAGGGACAAAGAAGGGAAGAGACGTTTATAGCAGCCCATGCCTTCAAGACTGCTGTGGTCACTATTAAGAAGTCATTCCACTCCCAAGAGTGTGTGGGTATTTTCACTGTACAAGGCATTGGGCTGGATGCCTAGCTGAATGAGGCCCAGGTTTCTCCTGGGAGGGCTCAAACTCAAAGGGGTAAAAATAGATATTTATTTAAGGAATAGCATGGTGTGGTTAGTCCTACAATGGCAGAAAGGCTCTTGCATGGCCCTTATGTGAGTAAGAAAGAGGGAGGAGAGAGAGGGAGGAGAGAGCAAGAGAGCTCACACTCTCTGGGGGGATTTAGGAAGGTATTTCAGAAGAGTAACATCTGCTGACATGTGCTGACGCTGGGATTTGGGCATGATGTCACCAGAAAGAGTTATTCCGGGAAAAAGCACAAAATGAGATCCCCAAGGGCTGTGGAAATGGGTAAAGGGGGTGACATAGGCCTAGGAAGCATCCTTTGCTCCCTGGAAGCCCAGTGTGACTTGCTAGACGCATACCTGAAGGATTATATGAATCCAAGCCATAAGCTATCCAAGAGGAAAACAACTGCAATGTCTCAAGTATCCTCAGGCTGTGAGGGGCCTGCACCGTCCATCTGGTGTTACTCCAGGGGTCTAGTCCCATCACACTGGGAACAAAGCATCCCGATTTCACCTGTTGGAGAGAGTCCTGGCACCAGTAGAGATGCTCTGGAACCTCAGAAGACAGCATGGGGCAGGGCAGCAGATCTCATCTGGGACTGAGATAAAGGTTCTGCCAGCTGTACCCCAGCCCTGCTCAGGAGCACAAGCAAGCCTGAATACCTCCTCAAGATCAGTTCCAGCATATATCATGGTGGTAAACACAGACAAAACCTGACTTGGTGTCTACAGGCCCTACAACAACCTCCAGGCACATGCAAGTACTGTCTTCATTTTATGCATAAAAAATGAGGCCTTATGCTACCTCTTATAGTGAGATGGCAGCAATAGCCCCTATCCACCATACCCCAGAGACCAGTGGTAATGGACAGCATAAACCTTAGGACAGCATTTCTTGAAACCATTAGGCATTCAATAAATGTAATGTGACTTTATAGTATCTATTACAATCTCCAGCCATCATTTCAGCAAACACAATTACATTAGGTGTTCTATTTTAAGATGAACAAAATGCTACCTTTGAAAGATTGTCAGCTGAACTTTAAAATGACTTTGAATGTTCCTGTCCAAGAGATTTGCTGGGGGTAAATTTTTCTTTAAAATAGAAAAAATTATCTAGAAGAGGTTAAATAACAGAAAGGTTTTTCAAATAGCTACCCTTGCTTGGGAAGAAGCTCTCTCTCTGGTGGACATTTTGGAGGAGAAACAGAGTTGGAGTTCTTTATTTTTCTATGTGCTGTGTTTGTACTCAGGCCCCTGAGGCAGTGGAGAGAGCACTGGGCTGAACCTAAGAACCCAATGGAGAGCAGGAGAGAGCGATCCAGGGGCAAATAACATGTGATAGCCTCAGTCCCATAAGGCAGGAGTACTGTTCCTGCCAGGGGGCAAAATAGTGAGAGTCTATTCCAGTTGGAGTCCAGAAAGTGGACAGCTGAAACAGCTGTCCTCACCTGGAGTTCAGAGACCTCTGCTATTCTAACAGCGTCACTAGGCTTGGAAGGGCTCATTCACCTGCCCTTAATGCTCCCCACAATAAAGCCTATTTGTATAATAGTCAAGTGTTAGCCTGGCACCTTTTTAATAAAAAAATATTTTATCTTCACATATCTTGTGTGTTTGTGTGCCTATGTACATTTTGTGCCTAGTGCCTGCAGAGTCCAGAAGAGGGCATCAGAGTCCCTGGAACTGGAGCTGCAGATGGTTGTGAGCCACCATGTGGTATCTGGAATCAAACCTGGGTCCGCTAAAAAGCACCTTGTGCTCTTAACAGTGGAGCCATCTCCCCAGGCCACCCTGCACCACCTTTAGGATGATCTGTTTGACCTGAAACACCAGGTGCACATAGGCAGGGCAAAAGGGGAGGGGGTTATGGTCTCTTAAAATTGTCAAGCTGTGTGTCCCTGTGTCCCTTCCCCATGCTGGACCACATGTTTGTGGAAGTAATAATGCTGGTCATTCTTTCAGCACCTAATGTACCTGCAAATGGCTGATGGTCAGCACCTTTCAAATAGACTTGTACCTGACGTGACAGTTGAATGATTGGCACAGACAAGGTCATTATTTAGTCCTGATAATTAAAAGGTTAGGTTAGGAAACTCTTAAAACACACACCTTTGTTTTAGAGGAACCCTTGGGTCTTTTTTTTTTTTTTTTTTTTTTTTTTTAAATCACTGGTGTTTAAGGAATGTTCTTTTCTTCCTTTGAGGAAGATGCTGTGTTAATCTGTTTTGTGTCACATGAAATACCTTAGGCGTCTTTATGGCCCTGTAAAGAGTTTTGTTTAACCCATTTTGGAGTGTGACTCAGCCACAGTGAAAGTCTATGAAGGAGGGCCCAGGCATATGCAGACACAAGAACTCACCTATGAAACAGGACTCCAGAGAGGAACAGCTTGGGGCCCTTGTTACTACTTGTCCTTTCCAAAACCCACTTAGTGAGACCAGTAATCCCTTCTCAGAGTAGTCTTGGACCTCAGTGACCTAGAACTGTTTGCTAGGCTGTACCTTTTAAAGGTCCCCTGAGTTCCTGTGACCTCTAACTGTGGACAGTCTTCAACATAGAGACCCTTATAGGAACCCTCAGGGGCAAACAACACCCAAACAACAATAGAAATCTGTCTCCTGTGTTTATGAAACTGGACATCCATGAGTATGAACAGAAAGAACTTCTGAGTTTATTTCCATGTCCAATGAGGAAGCTAAGCATCCTTCTCTCAGGTTGATCTGTCTGGTATTGTAGTAAGAACATTTGTCACCTACTGTGTATCATTGTTGACCAAAGGCACCGTCTTGTACAGCAGGTCTCTAGGTGACGGCCATCTTACCTGAGTGAAACTCTTTACATCCATCTCAGCACCACGGCCCCTGGGAATCATTATTCCATTGTCTAACTTGATTAACTTGACTACTTTTTGTTTCCTGAATAAGTGGACTGACAAACTGTTTATCTTTTCATGGCATCAAAATCCATATGAGGGTTAATACAGTGAGACTAGATGAGACTCTAAGTCTAGACAAGTAGAGAAGTCCAAAGACTAAGGTCTGGGGCAGAAAGGGGGCTTTAACAGAGGGGGCTGGACCAGGGTAACTGGTGCAAGGTGGAGCAGAGGAAGCCCAGGAAAGCATTAGCGTTCCCTGGCCTGCTCTAACCAGCGGGGCATGTCTGTTTCCAGTGTTCATGTGCAGACTCTTGTATGAAAGAAAGAGGTGTTGGACACATTCCACATTCTACTGACATCCAGTTAGCTAAGCCCTGAGAACAGGTTTTTTCTATGTGAAAGCCATCCACACTTACTCGGTGAACTTTAATAGACATTACAGCACATAGAAACGCAGAAGACAGTTTTGTTCCAGATCAAGGTGGGCATGGGAGCCCAAGACTGACCCGTCAGCTCACTCCATCTCTCTCTGTCCTAGCTCTTCACACCTCCAAGGATTTCAAGAAAAGTTTGAAAATCACAGGTGCAACCCAACATATTTGTCTACATTAAACAACAACTAGGTTCAAGACAGCGTACCCTAAACTCAAGGCCATGTAACTATCATGGGGGAAAAATAATCAGGTTGCAATTTACCACCATTTGATGAAACTTGAGAATAAATCTTTCCAGCCTCTTATGTTCTTCAAGGACAGTGACTTTCATAATAAACAGAGAAATGAAAAAGGTCTTTGTCCTCTTATGTTTCTGTAGAAAAGAGAGGAAGATAGCACAAACAAATTCAACTGATTAAACACTCTGTGGCCTCACTGTTAGGAATAGTTTCCACTCTTCCCCTCTCCCATCTGTCAGGACTTCTAGTCATTTGTCAATTTTCCTGTTTCTTAATCTTGCAAAATGAGAAGGGAGCATGCTACAGTCTAGGGCATGTGTATAGAAATAGTGATTTCACTGACCACTGACTGAGTTCCAGGACTGCCCTTTGACCTTCCCCATGACTCCCTGGGTCAGGCCCAATAAGGATCATCTATGTGACACACTCGGGACTATGGTGAAAAGTTTAGACCTGATGTGGGAAGGCTCCATTATATATCTCATTACACAACTCACTGATGGTGAGGACTAGGGAAGGCATTTACTCTTTCTTGGGTTTGTTTTACAACCATGTGAATTACCTTGCAGACTATGAATCTGATAGGGGTCATACACCTGTCTGTGTTCTAGGTACTTCACCATCCCAAGCCTTACCCTCCTGCACCTGCCAGTGGGGTGCCTGCTGGATCTCTGTAGGCCCTTTCCCCTCTGCTTTCTGGGTTTAAGAAGCCAGGTTAAATCCAGGAACGTCAGGTAGTCTCATCTTATCATTGTGTTTGCCCTAGGATCCATGTTCAAGGCCAAAGAAACCTTCTCAGATATTGTCCAGAGAAGAGGGGATAGAGAAGCTGACAGATGAAGAAGAAACCAGCAGCGATGAGGAAGAAAGGTACAGGCAGGTTGGCAGCCTCTGAGTGTACCAAGCATGAAGGCTCAGATGGGAAGGATTTGTTTGTTCATTCCTTCTGTCCTCGGGTGCTTATGTCTGGTCTTGCCCTGATGCTCAGAGAGAGAACAGACTTGTATTCTCTTATCTTATCTTGCATGGTCTTCTGCATAGCTATGACTTTTCTTAAACTACCTTATTTAACTTTTACAACAACATAGACAGCATTTTATAAAAGAACTTGAAGCTCAAAGATATTAATAATTCTGCCCAAGATTCAAGCCTAAACAGGTGTATTAGTCAAGGTTCTCTAGAGTCACAGAACTTATGGACTGTCTCTATATATTAAAGGAACTTACTGGAATGACTTATAGTCGATAGTCCAACTAACCCAACAATGGACAACTGTGGATGGGAAGTCCAAGAATGTGGGAGTTGCTCAGTCCCACCAAGAGCTCCATGTCAAGATCCAGGTCAGAAACCTGTCTTCCAGCCTCAAGATCTGGATCACAGGTGTGCCCTGACTTCTGGATTGTAGTTCATTCCAGATGTAGTCAAACTGACAACCAGGAATAGCCATCCCAAGCAGTTACCGTCATTTCTTGTTATTAGGGAAGAAATGTGTCCTCTCTTACCAGAAGAAGCCCCCATTTATTCCACCAGTATTAGCTGCTGCTGCTTTATCAGCCATCCTCAAAATATGAGATGTTTACCTCATGGGGAGCTAGCTTTATGCTTGGCTTGCCCATGCTTTGCTGGGTTTACAAATGTTTGGCTCCTAGCTGAGGGTGAGATGTTACTGCTCTGCCATGCTAAAGTTTAAGTTTCTTCTTCATGCTTTTCCATGCTGAGACCCAAGCTGAAGAAGTAGTCCCTAACTAAGGCATGTTGTTGTCATGGTAACATGACATTATGATGGATTTAATTATTTTATTTTCATACAGGTATATTTTTTAAATATTTGAATTTTTTATTTCATATATATGAATACTTGCCTGCATGCATATATATGCACCTGTAGAGGCCAGCATAGAATGTCAGGTTTCCTACATCTGGAGTTATAGATGGTTGTAAGCTGCCATGTGGGTATTGGAAACTGAACCCAGGTCCTCTGCACATGCCCCTAACTATTGAGAAACCTCTCCATTTCTACACATACGTATCTTATGCCTGTGTGTCAGGACCTTTTCTCTGCAAAGCAGAGCCCCCATCCTCCTGCCCCTTTTCCTAGGGGCTTTTACCCCCTAACCTCTGGTCCCCTGGCCCAATGTTCCTGTCATGAGAAATTTAAGGCCTTCATGTGACATCACTTAACATTTTTAAGGCAGACACATAATATCCCAATCTAAGCATTTTAATTTCTCAGCAAGTTCCAAAGTCAGAGTGAGGAAGGATGTCCCAAAAAGACATTTGCCAGCATTTTATCTGAGAAACTGTTTAAGCTTTTGACCATCTTTTCAATAGGGAGAAGCCTACTTCTTCTAGGCCTTGACACCTAGGATAGTCAGGAAAAATTATCAGCACGCTTTAAAAAGTGTGGGGGGCTGTGCAAAATGTTGTGATTTTCTTTCTTTTTATCCATATACAGGAAAAATTATAAAATTTGGTTATAGAGACCTAGTTTTTGGAGCTTCCCAGGACCTTCAGAAGAACTCCAAGCTCACAGTCTCTTATTTTTTAAATACTCACTAAGATCAGTAAAACCTGCACAGTAAAACTGAGAACTTAACTCAGGTTGCTTTTTGAAAGAGGAAAAGGTTTCTCACCCCAGTAACACCTCCAGGAGCTCCCTCCTCCCAGGGAGGAGCAGTTGAAACATCTACAACCTTTAATCATGTTGTTCATGTCTCTGAAGGATTGGAGAATCGCTCAAGGAAGGAAGGAACCTACAACCTCCATTGGAGTCTGTGGTGAAGGAGAAGGTAATGGAGATTGGACATCCACCAGAGGACTGGCAAAGCCAAAAGACCAAACTACAAACACAGGTAGAAGGGCAGCTCTGGATAGGCTATGTCTCACCCTTCCCAACGTGCAACTGTGCCTCCCGCAGATACCCATGGAACATGCAGGGCCTGTTTCCATGCCCTGAGGAGGGTGTTGTAGGTCCAAGGCAAGGTCGACTTCTTGGTTTTGCTTAATCATTAAAAAACTTCCCATACTCATGAGCACCTACTCTGAGCCATGAGGATCCATCAATGAACAAATCAGATAAAAGTCCTTGTGCTTTATACGTAGGGGATATTTACATGTGCAGCAAGGGTGGAGCAGACAATAAGCAGTCTGTCCTTGGTTTTCCATATCTGTAGATTCAGCCACCTTCAGGTTGAATATAATTCATGGAAAGTGCATCTGTACTGAAAGTGTGCATACCTTTTTGGGGGGGAGGGGTTTTTTTTTTTGTTTTTTTGTTTTGTTTTTTTTTTGGTTTTTCGAGACAGGGTTTCTCTGTGTAGCCTTAGCTGTCCTGGAACTCACTCTGTAAACCAGGCTGGCCTCGAACTCAGAAATCCACCTGCCTCTGCCTCCCAAGTGCTGGGATTAAAGGCATGCGCCACCACTGTCCGTCATGCATACCTTTTTGTTTTTCTAATTTCCTAAACAAAACAGCTTACTGACGATTTCTATAGCATTTGGTATATAAGGAATACAGGAAGGCTTTAATACATATAGGACAGTGTGTAGACATGATATACAGATCTTATCCTGTTGTAAATGGTCCTGGAACCAGTCCTCTGCAGCCACAGAGAGACAGCTGTGTTTCCTATCTTTCAGAAGAGGTGGTAACAGTAAATACTAAACACAGTACATTAGGAGAGTTTCAGGAAGGAAAGTCTCACAAAAGAGTGAGATCCAAGGTGTGGGAGGCTGCCCTGGGAACCTCTGCGATGTCTCAGCCACAATCCCCTCTTTCCCAGCACTCTGGGTTCTACCTGAGGAGTCCTCTGGAGCACTTACTGCTTACACCCTCCCTAACTCCTCAACACTCAACACTTAGAAAGACAAAGGAGGTTCAGCAAGGATCAGGTAGCCCTGGAAAGGTTGCCTTTATGTACAATAGTCCTGGGGAGGGGAGAGCCCTGGCTTGAGGCTGAATGTCTATCACAGCAGGTCTTCCAGCCACAGCAGGCACTGCAGGAATGTACCAGTGGCTACAGGGAGGACCTATAGCAAGCAGCTGTCAGACAGTGATAGGGAGAGGCTGCAGCAGGGTCTCCAGGACATAGCTAGAACACCAAGGTCCAGCGTGAGGTTGTCCACCATTGAGCCTTGTGTATGCTTGAGAAAGCCAAGGCTCAACATATGGTGACCTTGTGAAGTGGGCAGTTTGCTGGGCACCTGCCCTACCAGGCCCTGATAGGCTTCGATGTTCACTGCACACAATACCTTCCATCCACTGTTTCCAAGGATTATAATAACCACAGGGACGTCGTTATTCTAGTACCCTTTTCCACATGAAGAAAGGCTCAGAGAGATTTCGTAGCTTGCCAGCCACAGACTACTCCATTTGGATACTGTGATGGTTTGTATATGCTTGGCCCAGGGAGTGGCCTGTTAAAAGGTGTGGCCTTGTTGGAGTAGGTGTGTCACTGTGGGTGTGGGCTTAAGACCCTCACCCTAGCTGCCTGGAAGTCAGTCTTCCACTAGCCGCCTTCAGATGAAGATGTAGAACTCTCAGCTCCTCTTGCACCATGCCTGCCTGGATGCTGCCATGTTCCTGCCTTGATGATAATGGGCTGAACCTCTGAAACTGTAAGCCAGCCCCAATTAAATGTTGGCCTTTATAAGACTTTCCTTGGTCATGGTGTCTGTTCACAGCAGTAAAACCCTACCTAAGACAGATACCTTGTTTGCTTTCCCTTGTTTTTGCATACTCTTAACAAATAAAAGCAACTTGTATCAGGCATCCTGGTGGCACATGCCTATAACCTAGTACTCCTCCGGAGGATGAAGGAGGGAATCACTGTAAAACTAAGGGCACCTGGACTGCATAGCAAGACCCTGTCTCAAAGAAAAAGAGCATCTTGTTTGCACATCTTGAGTGGTGGTGTGTGTGATGCATGCCAGGGACTCAGGCTCAGCATGACAGCCTTAAGAGAAAGGAGAAGAGGCTGAGAAGGACCACTCAGCTGGAAAAACCCCTCAGAGGGTACGGGAAGCTGCAGTGTGGTGGCCAGATCACAGCATTTAATCCACCAGGCAGGTCGAGAAACTACATTCATTACCTTGTATCTGTTACTTCTGGCCAGTCTCAAGCATCACTCCCTTCCTGTGGAGGATTCTGCATACAGAGATGGCTCAGAGGAAGGAAGCAGACCTGGAAGAGAGAGTGAATGGGATCAAAGCCCTGTGAGATTACAAACGGGAAGGCTTTAGTAACCAGTGTCTCTGGACAGCCATCCAGCCTAGAAGACAAGGAGGCCAAGGTTCTGGGAGACGTGGATCCAAGGATAAAGAGGAGGACAGAGATATGGACGTTGTGTTGGAACTGTTTTTTACTTTTCAATTCTACAAGTTGTGACAACTTAGTTAAAAATCCCTAAGCAAATCTGCTTTCAATACAGCAGTCCCTAATTCAAATGAAAGCTGAGGGAGTGCTTTGCCACAACAGCCTGTTTATGCGCAGCAGAGAAGGGTATTAGAGCACATCTATTTTTAAAATGAGATGACTGTGAGGACTGAAAGGGCGTAGCTGTAAGTGCAGAACCTGAGATGCGAAACCCCCATCTACTGGAAGAGAAGATACACCCTAACCCCAAAATAACCAAGACAGAGCAGGAGGCACTCTTTTCTATAACAGTAAATGCCGGAAGGAACCAGTAACAGCGGACAGCACAAGAACAGTGTGGAAAGAGAGAAAGAGGAGCCTGCTCATTTTCCTTTGGCTTAGTGCCATGTAGTTCTTTATGGTGAAGTGGATTGCCTTGATAAAAATACAAAATAAGATATAAAAAGAGAATCGGACCGTGCATACAGACTGTGTGCAAGGCATTCCACAGAAAGAGAGAGAGAGAGAGAGAGACAGAGAGACAGAGAGACAGAGAGACAGAGAAAACAGCAATAACAACATCAACCAGAGTTAATTCCCTTCTGTTATTCTTATATACCTCTTCCAGCTCTGCCTGAAATCTGTAAGAACAACCCAGCTCATGGGATCCTAGGTCTGTCAGTTATTCCAACTCTAGTCTGTGTATTTGCATGGACTTCTTTCCCTCAGGGCTATAGACCTCAGTCTTTTAGAGGAAGTAGAAGAAATCCCCAACCCAGGCTTCAGCCGCCAATATGAAAAGCTTCAGTGGCTGGGGATTAGAAAAGGGGGAGGGGGGCACGAGGGCCCATGAAGAGAGGGGAAGATTTTGGAGACTCTGGAATAGATTAGGGTGTCTTCATTTCTGACTCCAGTTGGCATGGGAGTGTTTCTAAAATGAGACCAGAAAAGTCAGGCTGGGAGTATAACTGGGAGAAGGACCAAGATTCAACCCCAATGTGGATAAAGACTATAAGCTATGGGGATCAAATCTTGGTTAAAAGCAAACTTGGCACTTACAAGATGTGAGAGCTCAGAACGGTAACTTAGCTCCTTTGTTCCTCAGTTCCTTAATGTATTAAATGGCAGGGAATAGTAAGTTATGAGCCGGTGTAGACGGTCAAATATAATCCATGTGAAGCACCTAGACGAGGACAGGACTATGAGCCCAGTTTTTAAAGGTTCTCGTCTTATCAGCGACATACCTGGTCTGCAGATACACAGCTACAACTGTAGAGGACCACATGGTTCTGAGCTTGGTGGACAACATTTAATACACATGTTTTATGCTCATGGGGCTCAGGCCTAAGAGATCTAGCTCCTACTGGAACAGGCTGTTGTAATTCTTTGGGCAGGAGCCAAGAGAGCATTACCTAGGTGCATAGGGACAAGAGACCCTATATATAGTGTGCAACATGGAGAGATGGGATGGAATGGACTCCCATAGGGGCGACATGCTACACCACAAAAGAACACAGGGGCTGGGGTATTCCCAGGCAGGTAAGCCCTCAGTGCAGTACCCTGTGTGGTCCTCATGGCAGGGCACTGCCATGCCAGCAACAAGAGCAAGTAATTAAGGAAAACAACTTTAAAATTAGATACTTGCTTATGAATTTTTAAAAATACATTTTAATTAAAATATAATTATATCACTTTTTCTATCCTCTCCTCCCTCCATTCCCTCCCATGTCCCTCTCCTAGTTCCTCCCACCCCAACCCCCATCTCTCAAATAGATGGTCTTTCTTCTTTATTATTGTTACATATACATGCGTGTGTGGCTTTTTTGGTGTGTGTGTGTCCCCATTTGTGTGTGTGTGTGTGTGTGTGTGTGTGTGTGTGTGTATGGTTTCAGGGTATTCTCTCTGTACCGGATAACCATCTAGGGGGCTTATCCCTGAGGAAGGCTGATTTTCCTCTCTTGGCAGTCGTTAGTTGCCTGTAGTTCTTTGTCTAGGGGTAGGGTCCTGTGAGATTAACAATAGCATATCTATTGACATTATTATTTTTCAGGCCTTGTTTGGGCAGCCATTTCTAGAAGACACAGTCTCCTGGCAGACTTCTTGAATCTTCCCACTTCCTCTTCTGTGGTATTTCCTGAACCTTAGGTACAAGAGTTGTGTGAAAGATGTAGCCACTGGGGTGGCCTCCCACCATCCGTTCCCTGTATTGTATCCAGTTATGTCTCTCTGTAACGGTCTCCAGCTGCTATTAAGAGAGGCTTCTTTGTTGAGGGGCGAGCGCTACCGTACCCTGTGGGTTTAAGGATGTGCTTTAGAATGCAGTTAGGGATTATGCTGGTACAGTAAAGTGGCAGTGGTCGGTTCTCTTCTAAGATTCACGACTTCACTGGCCCTGTAGATTGTTCTCCTGTAGACTGGGTCTTCAGCCCAAGGCACTGGTTACCATCATGATATCAGTGCCACTACTGCCTTTAGGGATATCTTGACATACTGCTCAGTGCTGTGTGGTTGTGTGTTTCTGCCTTACCCCTGGGGTGTCTGAACACTGCTCAGGGAGGTGAAATACAGAGGCGCTAGGCTACATTCCTTTTTTGCTGCTGGGGTGCCAGGCTCATGGGATACCAACATGCCACTCAGAGGAGGCAGAACACAGCCTAACATAGGGGTCACCGCCTGTGTTTCTCTGGGTGAAAAGGTGGGGGCTGGGATGGAGACAGAGTTCTAAACTCCTGTGCACCTAGGTGCCGCACCACAAGGAGTTGGGAAAGGCGCTGAGGTGAACCTGGAGTGGGTAGGGGGATCAAGCTTAGCTCAGGGTGAGTGCCAGGAGTGAGGAGGGGCCTTTTTCGGGAGACTTAGGTGCCCCCTCTGCGGTCCTTGATGAAGGACACTGTCCTTGCCTGATCAAACTGTTTATTCATAGCGGATGCAGATGCATAAAATTACTCGGGGTGAACAGGAGATTAACTACCTTTTGCAGGAAGGAAAGCCCAAGAAGGGAGGCTTATTGGCTAAACCTTGGGGCCCATCTAGATACCTCATTAACATGGAGAACTCTGGGTTTCTATGCTACATGACCAGTTGTCATGGTCCTCTTAGTAGGGTATCATGGTCACATGGTCTAGCACAGGAACCTGGTTGGGAGTAGATTTAAACACCTACCTTTTGCAATGATGAGAATTGCCAGGGTTCCTGCATCTGCTCGACCTTACCAGTTCTTCTGTCTGGTGACACGGTTCCACTTGCCCCACCGTGCTGTAATCTTTATGTTGCAAATTTATAATACTATTAAATTATAGGAGACACTGGTCAGAGTGTGCAATATTAGGGCAACCCATAAAAAGTTTAACATCAGTATCAGTTCTAGTTCGGAGGACACTGACATGGTAGAGCTCTCTCCTATACTTTCTGTCTTACAAGGCACTTAACATAGAGAGGAACAACTGGCAATTAGCATTATGGCACAGAAGGACAACACCAAAGTCCTAAATAGTCAATTAGATAAATAGTAATTTAGCTCCTGTTTTTGAAACCAAAATTAGGATGTTTGGCTCAGTACAATAATAGTTCTATAGCACCGAAAAAATAAAAACATTAGACATCTTTCAAATTCAGGGAATGGTGTTAAAAGAGTTATTTTCCGAAATAGATGGTTTTTTTTTTAAAAAATAAAGTGTATCATATATGTATTAGCAAAATATTTTTTTCTTTCAGGGCCAATAGAAGTAGACCAGACTTTCAAATAACAGAGCCACCCAAATTGTAGGTTTGGGTGGCTTGGGATTTTGTTCAGTTTGGTTTGAGTGATATTGACTTAAAAAGGCAGAAATATCAAAAGAATTTTATTGGCCATAATGCATTTTGCATACCTTGATTACAAACTTTTGCATGATAAACAGTTCAGACACTCATTTAGTCACAGCTACATAAGGTATTAAATGTACTAAAATCACCTAAGATTACAGGAGCCATGAAAGCCAGGCCTTGCTGGGCTTTGCTGTACACTGCAGAATGCCTTTTATCCACTGTGTCCAGGGATGACAGCAACCCACAAGGTCTGTGTGAATGTCACGTGTGTGCCTGTGCCATGGAGGGCAGAAGAGGGCACGAGGAACCCTGCAACTGCAGTTACAAGCAGTTGTGGGAACTAGGCGCTGGGACCTGAACCTGAGTCCTCTGGCAGAGAAGCTGGTATTGTTAACCACAGCCATCTCTGCAACCCTCTATCTTTGTTTTTTAAGCTGGGTTTTATACATGTTATCAAAAACAGACCTGTGTCTAAAGACACAGTTTAAAGGAGAGGACTGGATTTTAGTTTTATGTCCATGTCCTGAATAGTGACCTTGGGAATTTTAATAACCTGCAAGCATCATTCATATATATATATATATAAAATCTTATATGATTTACTGGAACCTTGGGAATTTTAATAACCTGCAAGCATCATTCATATATATATATATATATATATATATATATATATATATATATATATATATATCTCAAACCTTATATGATTTACTGGAACCTTCTAGGATGTACGTAAGCATTCTGGTTTTGGCCTCATCTTTCTTCTTCCATTTTGGAAAAGTTCAGTCTTTTATCTTAGGACAAATAAGGACTTTGCCATCCAAAAGGCTTTCCCAAGAACATTATTGTTTTAGCTTTTCTTATCAAAAATAGAGCCAGATGTTTACACTTTCTCTTAAATTTCTTTCTCTCATTCCTACTGATTTCTTTTTAATATCTTTTTTAATATTATGACACAAATAACAAACTTATTAATCAAGTTAATTTATTTTATTATTATTTTGTTTGTTTGTTTTTGTTTTTTGATCAGGGTTTCTCTGTGTAGCCCTGGCTTCCCTGGAATATATTTGTGGAACAGGTTGCCCTGGAACTCAAATCGTCCTGCCTCTGTTTCAGGTGTGCTGAAATTAAAGGCCTGGCACCAAGCCAGGCTTTTATTTACCAATTTATTAAAAGAAAGTTTAATTTTAATTACATTTTGGACATAATGTAACAAGTTAACACCACCTGTCCACACACTGTTAAACTGTAAAGTTCTTTTTGTGTTGCAAGTTCTAAATGGACATCATTGCTACATGGAGAAGGTTTGCTTTAAGTATTTTTTTTTTGGGGGGGGGGGTCAGTAGCAGAATGTTAGGCTCCATCAAGAGCTGTCCAAGGTACAACTTCTGGTGGCCTCGGACAGTGAATTATCTTGAATGAGCAAGACAAAGGCAGAAGATAAAATACACAATTTAACCCCACAATTGCAGCTTGGGCTGCAAAAACATTTACTCCCTTCCAAACTTGGGGACAGCCAGCAACTCCTTGATCGCAGATGAATAAGCACAGGCAGAGCATGTTGCCAGAACATGCCCCGGGGACTGGTGCCAGAAATAGAGGCATTGCTATTGATTCTCAGTCATAGCTCTGAAGTAAACCAGATAGAACAGGACTGACAGATACATTGGAATCAGAGGCGTGAAGTCTGGAATAAAAACAGAAGAGGCTACAACGGAGGCCAAAGCAAGGAAACCAACCCAAAAAGTATAGCAATTCAATCTGCTACACAAAAGCTGCAGGGAGTGCCAGGAGCGGGAATCCCCAGTGAAGATATTTGCCATCCTGGAGTTTCTCAGCCTGGGACCCAACTCCCGGCCGGTCGGGGGCCCAGCAGCAATTGTGATTCCTTGTCAGAGAGCCCAGATGTTGAGCCAGTAACCACAGATAGAACTGAACTTGAATCTCTAATTCTCACATTATTCAGAAAGCCAGTAATCCAGGAAGGTTGAAGGCTAGCTGTCTGTCTTATGCCTTATCTCCAGTCAGCAGATCACATGGGAGAAGAAGGCAGGAAATAATCATTCCAGAACTCAGCCTTGCCCCTCTGGTCAGATGATGAGCCACATGTCTGAACAAACTTTTAACAGTGTATATGTGCTAAGCAGTTAATAACGTGTATGTAGATTCCATAAAATGAAATATAAACGTCTTTATAGCACAGAGCATGAAAGTGCGCCATCCATCCCTTCTGCCTCCTGACAGGCATACATGATAGGGCTTTTGTGAAAATAAGAAGAAAGGAAGAAGCCGTCTAAGGAGGAGCAAGTGGAAATGAGGCAGGGGAATGGAGTGCAGGTGACATGAGATCAGCAAAGGCCACTACCGAAATGGAGGAAAGGGCCCAGCAAGAGAGGGGGAGGTGAGGAGGGGAGGGGGGAGTAGAGCAGTGGAGAGGGGGAAACAGAACCAAACAAAAGGGGGCTGGAGACGGAGCCCAGTTGGTAGAGTGTTCACCACACTCAGAGCCCCGGGTTCAGTCCCCAGCACTCCGTCAGAGTGTGTGATGGCATGTGCCTAGGATGCATTTAGAAGATGGAGACAGGAAGATGAATGATTCAGGGTCATCCTCAGCTACGGAGTGAATTCTAGGCCAGCCTGTGATACTTGGGATCCTGAAGCGAAAGGGAGAGGGAGGTATAACAAACAAACACACCATGATAAAAGCTATAACTTTATCTCTAACTACAAAAATTACAAAGTGTGTGCTGTAGTCAGGCCATTAGTACACCACAATCCGGTAAGTCCACCACAAAACAGTCCTGCAGTTTCATGCCTCAATGCCTTCTGCTTCTGCCCACAGGCTGCCGAAGAGTGTTTGAACAAGGAGTCCATGGATAGCCTCCAGGCACACCTGCTGGAGCTCCAGGCCCTAGAGGACAATGCCAGACAAGAGCTGCAAGAGGACTGTGAGCAGATGCAAGGCCAGCAGCCCGGGCTGCTTGGTAAATACCACTGTCCACCGGGGAGAGTCCAGCCACTAGGTGCTCTACACATGGAAAGTAGTGGCAAGCGGGCCCGTAGACCCTAGCAACGATGCCAGCCCCGTTTCCAGCTCTCTGTGAGAGTGGGATGGGGGGAGCATCTGGGCTGCATTTTCCTTTTCTATCAAAATGGATCTGTAATTATCTCTACCTCACAGGGTCATTATGTGGATTGAATGGGATGCGAAATATAACGTGTGGCAAACGTGAGTCCAGTGAACGTGGGCACTGTGATTACCACTCCATAGAACACAGATAAAGCCTTGGCTAGGGTTTCATTGGATCGCCTCAATTTTGTGGATGTTCCATTCCAGTGAAATCTGCAAATTGGGGAACTCAGGCCCCCGGGCTCCACCTGACTTTCTTCTGCCTACTGTCCCTAGCATGAAATATATCTCTGATTCCACTTCATCAAACCTACTCTCTTGCTGTCCCAGAAGTTAGTAGAGGCAGTTAAGTCTCTGGAATTAAACTAGGTTTCAATCTTAATCCCAACACTCACTAGCTGTGTGGCCGGGGCACTCTACCATTTGTCCAATGAGGACAATGATACTGCACACCTCATTGGGCTATGATGACTTTTGTGAGTAAACTTCTCTTGACTGATTCTGGCTTCAGGCTGATTCCTGCGAGATAACAATCTTCTACTGCTCCCCCCCCCTCATCATGACCCAGCCAAGATTCTGTACCCACGGCTAGGAGAACTTCTGAATGTTTTGCCTCCTTAAAAGCCAACATAAATTGCAAGATTCCTGACTTGAGACCAAGACTTTAGAAGAGTTCCTCAGGCCATTGGACAGTTCCTTGTGCTTCCTTTGGTTTCCTTGGTGCCCAGGCCCTGTGTTGCCTCCAGATCTGAACTAGACTGATGCCAACATGTCCTAACCTGCTGTTCCTTCTAGCTAGCCTGAAGTAGCCACACAGGTGGTTCAAATCAAAGAAGAAACACTCAAAACTTTGAATCCCATTCCACCATTTAATAACTGCGTAGCTCTGGGTTGCTTGCCTCTTCTGTTGCGTGTAGTAAAATAGAAGTGGAATATTGGGGCAGAGAGACGGCAGGGTGGGAGGATCGGACATACACCTAGTGTAGTTTCAGGACATATCAAATGTCCCTTACATCTTCCTGTTGCTTCTGTGATCCTGGAATAAGTTTAGGGATGATCTATCACTTCTTCCTTCCAGAGTCCCTGAGGCAGGAGCTGACAGAGCAGCGAGTAGCCTGCTGTGAACATCAGAAGGCCCTGGAGATGCTACAGAATGAGCTCAGGGCCATGGGCCCCTTGGGGAAGCCACAGGCCGTTAATCACTGTTCAGGGGACAGCAGAGTCCACACCTTTATTACAGAGGTCAGCGCCTTGCCCGTGTCCACACATTACTCTTTCTAAAGCAACAGTAGGCCTGCAGAGAACAGGCCCATATGGGTGGTCGGGGCCTAGATCCCCCCCAGCTGGAAACAGCAAGACCCTGCTCCCATTCCTCACCCCCGGAGGCACTTGGTGATCTTCAGGCTCCCATCTTTGAAAAACAGAAAAGAAATATGAACTGTTGTAAGTTACTTATAGTTCAGATACTATGTTTGTACCTCTTAGCCCTCCAGGTATCTAGTCTGGGTCACTCTTCAATCTGTGGGGGAAATATCTCTGCACACGCCCCAGACAAACTCCCTGCTTAGCCCTCAGTGTGAACGATCTTATTCTCAGTACTTATTCCAGGAAACTTGCCTTCATTATCCTGCTCAGGTTTGCCCAGCAGCCCCTCCCTGAACACCCCTAATTCCTACTCTAATTGGCATCTCCCTGTAACAATCTGGGTCTCAAGCTTCAGGTATTAGGGTAACACGCTGGATGACTCTGTGCTCTCCCTGGAATAAGCTCCAGATGCCCGCTATGCACCGCTGAAAAACCTCCTTGACCACTGGCTTCCAACTGCATCTACAGCCCTGTTCTCTCTTAGTCTCCTGGCACCTGCATCCTGTCTCTACTTTCTTGTGATACTCTCCCTGCTTGGTGCTTGGTGTCCAGCACAGCTTACACTGGGACCTCTGTTCTCCCAAATCTTCCACCCTGAGACCTCCTGGGGCACAGCTGTTAATACAGCACAGCTGACACTATTAGTGGCCACAGTGACATGGTTAAAGACATGGCAGCTTAAGCAGGTAGAGTGTAAGGATTATCTGATCTCTTACCCTCAGAGGAACACCTCTAGAAAGATCAGGAAGAGACTGTATGGTAGCCCTTCATCGGAAGCTTTGTCAGCAGCACCTCCAAGTCCCTGATGTTAAGTTGGCCTTGGCGCCTACTGAAATAAATAAACTAATTAGCTAAATAAAATGTAAAAGTCTCTATCTGCTGCCCTCCCCTCAGGATGTGGGTGTTGCAGGCCCTCCTGGTTCCCTACCCTGTGCAGCAGAGAAAGGGCTCCGGGAGGAGAATGCTCAGCTCCAAGACACTGTACTGCGCCTACGTGTAGAGGTGGACCAGCACCTGCAGGAGGCGCTGCAGCTGCGTGAGCAGCACCGGTGAGTCCGAAGCTCAGCTTCCCTTGTCTCCGTCCCGCCTTCCTCCCTCTGCTCTCTCGCCTCTTCCCTTTCCGCCATCATTGCCTGGAGCCTCTGAGATCTAAACAGCACTCCTCTCTCCCCACAAGCCTCCTAAGACCTAGAATCAGACCCAGAAGAAACGGTGAGGTGGAATAGTTCAGACAGTGCTGTGCATTTTAACTAGTGATGGCTGCATCCTGGCAATGGGACAATACCACTATGGCTTCAGGACTCAGGGCAGTTACAGGATAATGTAATAGGCATGCAAGAGGCACCCCCCTTCCCAGCAAGAGGGAAGCACCAGGCTGGCTGTGAGTTTCCTCCTTTATTGGGAGATTTTTAATACAAATTCAGTGTTTTAAATAGGACTTCTTAGGGTACCGGCTTTTTTCTGGAATAAGATTTACCAGTTTTTTCTGTCAAGGAATTTGTGTGCTTCATCTGTTTTTGAGTGTTCCACTCCCAGAGTTAGTCAGTCAGGTGTTTTTTGGGTTTTCTTTTTTTTTTTTTTTCTTTTTTTTTTGGTCATCTTAAGACACAGAGGACTCTCTTTCCCCTGATTATTTTCACTTGGTTATTGTGAACCCTGCTGGGACAGCTCTACACTACTTTCAGCTGTGGTTGTGCTCAGGCATTTAACTTTTAAAGCACTTTTTCTTATGAGAGAGAGGGGAAATGGCTTCGGGGGTTCATATAGCCTGCAGGTGTGAGGAAGGCTGGGGTTTGCACTTTGGTCAACAATTGTAACCTTTTCTCTTATGTATGACCCCAAGTTTCTTAATCTCCCTCAGTTTCCCAGAGCATCAGGCATGGCAAAGCCCAGCACACATGTGGTGGAGAAAATTAAGAAAAAGAAAGATGTCACGTGTAGAGGCGATGCCTCTAATCCTAGCACTTTAGAAGGCTGGAATAGAGGACTCTTGAGTTCAATGTCCGAAGTCCACCTTTCCAACCCTACTCTGCCCCCCACACCTCCCAAAAGAAGATTTCAGCCAAGTATCTGGAACAAGATTAGGCACATGGCACTGACAAAAAAGTCAGTTGTTACAATGCATAAAATTGAGCTTAACGTGGAGGCTGGGAATGTAGCTAATGGTAGAACACTTTTCTACCATGGAAAACACCTGCATTTGAACACACACACAGACACTCCCCCACAAGTCTCATTGAAAACTTCACTAAATCCATCCCTAGCATGTCAGATCTGATGGAGCTGAGATGGAGCCTGAAAATTAGCCTCAGAATTAGAATTAGTTAGAATCTGCCTTTCTGAAAATTTCCCAGGAGGAGATGCTGGAGTTGGCAGGTGAAACTGTGGCTCCATTCTAAGACTCTGCCTTACCCTTGCAGCTGTTACAGTCAAGGTGGGAGAATGTTCAAAGAGAATAAGGGAACCGGCCTCCTCTGGGCAGAGCCTCTAGGTGAGATCAGCCAAAAGAAGCTGGACATAGTGGCACATGCCTGATGCACCCAGGAGACTGATGCAGAACTGCCAAGAGTTTGGGGCCAGCCTAGGCAACATAGTGAGCTCCAGGCAGCGTGAGCTATGGATAATTGTCTCAAAACAATTCAAGCACAACCAAGAGAGGATGTCCTCTAGTGGGAATAGCTCTGGATACTGGTTTTCCAAGCAAAAGATTCCTACACAAGAGGGAGCCATGTTTAACAACTCTTCTCTGAGGTAGTCATGATACCCTTGGTGGTAAGGAGAGCTGACTACAGCAAGAGGGGATATTCAGAGCACCCTCCCAACCCCATGTACTAACAACTGTTGTGAAATAACTTTACCTCCAACCGACTGAGGTCACAGGTCCCCTCCCATGTGAACTTGAGACTTGAGTTCATCTAAGAGCAGCCAGGTCTCTATCTGGCTAAGGTGGGGCACCAGAGATCAAGAGATGAACCATGTGATCCTAGGGAAGTCCTCCTTCAAGTGAGGAAAGCAGCGATCTCTCACCTGAGGAGGGAGTAAGCAATCACATAAAAATGCACATGTACTTCCTGAAAATGGCTCCTGTAAGGGCTTAGCTGTGGACCCATTAGGATCATCCTCTAGGCTAAAAACAATGATAGCTAATGGTTGAAAAAAAGGCATTTGTGTCTTGGACTATTCAAGATACACATTAGTTCAATTTCTCCTTGCAGTGGCTCTGTAAGGTAAGTACCCCAACACTTCCATCCAGCAGGACACTGAGCCCAAGATCACAGTTAAAAATAATGGTGAAAGCCAAGGACTTTAGCACTGCTAAAGTGTGGCCCTAACTACTCCTCCTTTGGCTATGCCACCCACCTTTCTGAAAACCCTGGATAGGGTTCTCCTGGGTTTCAGAGTTCTAGGCCTAACTGCCTTGTGGGAGGAGAATGTTTCTGGGACCCCCTTCAGGTCTGTATTTCTCCTTCAAAGGAAGGCAACTCTTTCTCGGGGTTCCCCTTTACTGATGCTGGAGTAGGAAGAACCTAAGAAAGTCCCCATGGTGAGACTTAGCCTGAATCTCACCTGGAGACCCAGGTGTCCTTCTTATAAGGACCTTGGTATCATTCAGTACGGGGCCACCAAATAGAGAAATAAGCCTCAAAGTCCCAGGGCTCAGGCTCAGAACCTGGGTGACCCTGAATGTGTTTCCATCCATCACAGGTTGCTGGAGGAGGACCAGAAAGCCCAAAGAGCCATGGAGGTGGAGGCACTCCGCCAGGAGCATCGGGAGGAGATGCAGGCCATGGTGGCAGATTTTAGTGGCACACAGGCCCGACTCCAGGCCCGGCTGGCTGCTCTGGAAGCTGAGTGAGCAAGACCTTGGGCCCAGGTTGGGAGGGACTAGCAGTGTATCGTTTTGGGAAGTGACCTAGTATCCCTAGACTTTAATGGTTTTAAAACTTAGAAGTCCTCTGACTTCAGAAGTTCTTTATTTTCAGACAAATAAGGAGAGTTGGCTATCACTCATTTTCTTTTATTTCCTTCTCCTTTTTTAAAAATTAATTGAAAATTTCATAAATGTATTGATTGTATTCACGCCCCCCGCTCATGTCCTCCCATACCCATCCCCCTTCCCTACCCACCCAACCCCAATAAGCCTGTGCAGAGAACACACAACTCAGTTATATCTATAAGCTGCACGCCTACATTGGGCATATATCTCACTACACTACTCTATTCCCCAGCTATGAGATCCCTTGCTACTTGAAGCTTCTCTAGGCCTCCATGTCCTTTCTGTCTCTCATTGGAAAACAAATAGGCTCTAAGGAATAATGGTAAATTATTATTAAGTACAATAAGAAGAAATAAAATCTAACACTATAGATTCGCAAAAAACAAGCACAGGGAAAAAAAAAAACAAGGAAAGGCACAAGGAACAATCGACACAGAGACCCACTTGTTTACACTCAGGAATGCCATAACAACACCAAAATGGAAGCCAGAATATGTGTGCAAAGGACCTGTAGGGGAGAGAGAGAGAAAAATATATATAAATAATAAAAATTTAAAAATAAGATAGAAGGGGGAAAAGGGGAAAGATTTAACACAGCATTATAAGACAAGGAACCTCCAAACGTGCCACTGAGTTCGTGTTCTGTTAGCTTCTACTGCTAGGCGTGCAGCCTACCCTTATGAGTAGTTTATTTCCCATTGAGACGCCCTTGGAAAAAACTAAATTTTCATTTGCCAGTAGTTATCAATTGGAGATAGCTTCTGGGTTAGGGACTAGGGCATGTGCCCACTTCTCCTTTCAGCTTTAGGGCACGACCTGGTACAGAGTCGGGCAGGCCCCGTGCATGCGGCCTTTGTCTCTGTGAGGTCATGTATGCACCAATCCTGCTGATGTAAAGGACCTTGTTTTCCTGGTGTCCTCCGTCCCCTCTAGCTCCTGTAATCTTTCAGCCTTCTCTTCTGCAGGCTTCCCTGAGCCCGCAAGGGATTTGAAGGGGATGTCCCATTTAGGGCTGAGTGTCCAAAGGTCTGTCACTCTCTGCCTATCTGGCCATGCCTCTCTGTATTTATTTCTATATGCTATAGGAAACAGGAAGCTTCTCTGATGGCTGAACAAGGCACTGATTTATGAGGATAGTAAAATGTCATTAGGAGCCATTTTATTGATACTTCGTGCTTCTGAGCTATCTAGTCTTGGCCATCTAAGCAGTGTTGTTATGGGTTCCATCTCGTGAAGTGGGAGTGGACCTTAAGCCAAATCATATATTAGTTGGTTACTCTCACAAGCTTTGTACCCCCACTGCACTAGTGTATCTTATGGACAGGACACCATCATAGATCAAAGGGTTTGTAGCTGGGTTTGGTGTTTGTTTCTCCTTTGGTAGCATGCAGAGTATCAAAGATACTAGCGTGTAGGGTGAAGGTTCTGTGTAGGCACCAGCTCAGTGTCTCCGTGTTCAGTGAGTTGTGTAGATGTTGTCTTCTGCAATGGGGCTCTGTTGTCTGTCTGTGGAGAGCAACTATAGCAGTCTCGCATTCTCTGCACTTTGACTAGTTGTGGGTCTCTGTGTTAATTGGCATTTACTGCAAATAGAATCTTCTCTAGTGTGAATTGAGGGATGCATTGGTCTATAACGATTTATTTTTATTTATGTATATATGTATGTTTGTAGAGAGCCAGAAGCAGCTTTCTTCTGGTTGCTGGGCGACAGTGAAACTAGAAGAGATGATTGACAGGGAGACAGGTTAGGAGGTGATGTCGTGATTTGTGCTGAGAGGTAAAACCTCTTCCCCATGGTTATATAGTAGGAAGTGAATTTAAGAGCTATGCTCTTAAAAACCAGTCTTGACCCCAAATACTTGTAGTGTGTTATGCCCGGAACCACAGGCATATAATCCGTAAGAGGGAGATGAGACATGAGGATTGCAAGCCAGAAAGGACTGTCAAAGGAGTTCATGGGCAGAGCAGTATCTCAGAATAAAGTTTTGTTTTGTTTAAAAAAAAAAAAAACAAAAAACAAAAAACTATGGGTATAACTCAGAGGTAGAGTGAGTGCCTGCTCCTGGTGTTCAGTCCCTAGCACTGACAGAAAAGCTGCAGGGAAATGTATCAGGCACGCACCACCCAGTGGGCACTTGTCTCGTGCCAGTCAACCCCTACCTCATTGGTCTCACAAACAACCACCATTCCATGCGTACTTTATAAAGGAGAAACTCCTGGGAGTGGAGGCACATGGAGGCAGGAGCAGGGGGATTTCTGTGAGTTTCAGGCTAGGCTAGTCTATATGACAAGGCCAGCCTGGGCTACATAGTGAGGTGCTATCTCACCTGCACCACCACTCTCTTCTCCTCTCCCCACCCCCCACCGCCTAACAATGAACTTTGGGCCCAGGAGAAGTGGTGTAATCAATGAGGCAAATAACTAAAGAGCACCAGAGCCAGGAGTAGAAGCGGGGTGGAGTTTTCTCATTTCAAAGTCCTCTCTTGCCATCAATCAATAGCCATAGCCCCTCCCACAGTCACCATCCTGCCTTGGTCTTTCATGGCTGTCCCTGAAAGACAAACTTATGCTGTACTCTCTGTCCCCGCCAGATGGGGCAAGAACCTCATGGGCATCAGGGGATGCTGAGGGCCTAGGTCGGGTAGGGCTCTTGTTACAGAACCATGCCTCCCCAGAAGCTAGGCTGCGTGCAGAATCTATGTGCACACCCCTTGGTTTTGAAGGAATGAGAGAACTGACAGGAGCCAGACCAGGAGTAGGGGCTTGGGTGGTCATCCTAAGCACACAGTCTCCCACCTGCCTATTGAGAAACCTCTGTAGGACCGACTGCATACTTTAAACAGGCTGAAAGAGTGCGGAGAGAAGGCAGGAAAAGGAGCTTCCCGGCCCGAGGATCTGCAGCTCATAGGCCGCCTGCAGACACGCCTGAAGGAGCGAGAGGACATCATCCGGCAGCTCACGGTGAGGCCTAGGCTGGGATGGGGGGATACTGCCCAGCACGCATAGGAAGGGTGCTGCTGGATTTGAACCTGGCATTTCTATAGCTGCCTAAAATGGTGCCTGTCAACCCTTCATTGTTTCCCATTACTAAGAAGTACTCATACCAAAAAAAAAAAAAAAAAAAAAGAAAAGTATTTTTTGATACAGGCAAAGAAAAACGCCATCCTATTCCCAAGTTTAACAGCGCCTGTTTGATGTTGATTCTATTTTTCATCCTACACAATTTGATACAAATCTGTTTACTTACCATGGAATTTTAGTAGAATTATTCAACTTTATACCATTGTTGATCTTCCTTTCGTAGATCAATCATTCATTTTCTAGTTAGCAAAGCCATTCCCAGAACTCTTGAAGAATTATTTCCAACTCCTTTAATTCTGTACCTCAAAACCATCAAGACTTGATGCTTTTCCTTAGGAATATCCCTCCCCTCGGTCTGTCTTTGACTCACAGAATTATATTAACAAGGAATAACTGCTTCCTTGGTAAGTATAGAAAGATATTATAGTTATGATTGTCTTTTTAAAATTTATTTATATTTAAGTGTGTGTGTGTGTGTGTGTGTGTGTGTGTGTGTGCGCGCGCGCGCACGTGTGCACAAGCCACATGTATACAACTGCCTTTGGAGGCCTGAATATGTTGTCAGATCTCCTGGAGCTAGAGAGTTACAGGCACTTATGAACTGCACTAGGAATTCAGCCTGGGTCTTCTGGAGAGAAGTGCTCTTAACAGCCATGCTACCTCCAGCCCCAGTTATGATTATCTTTTAAAAACTAATTGCCCAGGTTAAGAATACTTGCTGCTCTTGCAGAGGGTCCAGGTTCAGTTCCTGGCACCTACATGGTGGTTCAGTCCTTAGCACCACACAAATCAAGTGTGATATCACATGCTTGAAATGCCAGGACTTAGGAGTCAGAAACAGATCAGAAGTTCAAGGCCATGCTCATCCTTGGCTAACTAGTGTATTTGAGGCCAGCTTGCAATACATGAGACCCTGTTTCAAACAAAGGCAAGGGGGAGAAAGGTTGAAATGTTTGAATATGGGAGGGGTTTTCTTATTTATTATTTTAACTTTTGTCCTAGATTTTCCTTTTAGGTGCTCAGGAGAGTTAGCTGTTTTTACTTGCTAAGGCACCGTGCCCTTTCCTTCCCTGGTAATATAAGCCCCAGAGATGAAGGTACTCCCTAGGTGATCCAGTGACTGGCTGCTTGGCTGCCACTCACCTACCCTCCTTCTCCAGGGCTTTCTTTCCTTCCATCTTCTGTCCTTCCACCATCTGGACAAAGCCAGTGGCCCATGCCGGAACTCTTTAAGTCCTGGTTGCCTTGGTTTTCCAGGAGGAGAGACGATTTCACTACGCAGCCTTCCCCAGCGCAGTGTCCCATCGGAATCGGCCCTTCTCTTTCAATCCTCACCCAGGATACCTGACCCCTTCCATGAAGGTAAATACATTTTAGCACATCATACAGTCTGCACATCTGTTCTCCTGAAAGCAGCTGCAGCATATCAGTGGGCTGGTGGACATTCAGTGGAATAGTCGCTGGATAAAACCCATGGGAAGTAGCCTACAGTGCCAGCAAACAGTACTGAGAGAGTACGTGTGACTTGTCTATGGACCTTAGTATTTTCTATAGCGAATATATGTCACTGTTAATATTCTCTTCATCTAGATGACGGGAGAGAATAGCCCACTTCTTCCCTTTATTTCTCCATACTACTTGTGGACTTCATAATAATGACAATGATATTCATAACAACTCTCATCTCCTGATCTCTAAAGTTGAAAAGAGTCAGTATTTCATAGCTCTCAAAGTAACAAACCTAGACTGAATAAATCCAACAGGGTCTCATTCATGTTTTTTAATTTATCCCTCTGTTGTAGCAAGTTGAGAATGAGGCAAGACCAGTCTCTGCTATTATATGGCCTCCTCTAAAATATTAAAAAAAGTTATAAAACATATTTTTCCTAAGTCTTGGATAGAGATCATACCTGTTTTGTTTTGTTTTAGTTGCAAAATAAATATGGGAGAAAAAAATGGTTTGGTCAGGGAACATAGCTCAGTGGAAGAACAATTGTCTGCATGCTTGGAGCCCTGGATCCCATTCCCACCACTGCAATAAATTATGTTTAAAAAGTTTTTTTAAGCAGTTGAGACATGGTTCACTACATAACCCTGGCTGGTCTAGAATTCACCGTGTAAGTCAGGCTACGCTTGAACTCATAAGAGATCTGCCTGCCTCTGCTTCCTGAGTGTTCATATGAAAGGCCTTGTGATAATGTGCCTGGCCCTACCTCCCCCAATAATATCAAAACAATAGCATACAAATAGGATTGTTTCTTTTTTCCTGTTATTTGCGTTGGGCGAGCCTCTTTGCATTTATAGTAATGCTATTCCGGGTAAGCACTAACATCTTTCCTCTAACACAAACAGAAAAAGAAGATGGAGGAAGTGCCCAGCCGAGTGGTCAGTGTGCCAAACCTTGCCTCCTATGCAAAGAATTTTCTGAGCGGAGACCTGAGCTCCAGGATCAATGCCTCTCCCATAACTAAATCACCCAGCCTGGACCCAAGCCCCAGCTGTGGCCAGCCTTACAAACCCACCCAGTTACTAGATGGAAAAACTGCTTCAAGGTGTGTGTGGGTTAAGGTGTTTCTCTTTCTCCAAGGACAGGAAAGAAATTGGGGTCTTCTTAGGCACCTGCTAAGGCAGCTGGCATCTGATCTAAAGAGTAGGAGTCCAGTCTTGGAAATAGTAACAGCCTAGCCAAATACGAACACTGATGTTAGAAAGAAACTGGTGTTCTTAGGAATTTGAGTGCTAGACTTTAGAAGGACTAATTTTTATGGCATCACTTAATTTAAGATCTGTATTTAAAGTCCACTTTTCTTGGCTGTGTGGTCTTGGGCAGGGGACCTCTATAGTTCCCTGTATTCCTGTTTTAAAACAATACAGTAGCTACCTGATCAGATTGGTGACCAAAGGAATTAACCTGTAAGACATTCCTACCCTCAGACCTGACACAGAAGTGTGTTATCGCTCAGGCTACTTTTTAGTGTGATTTGGCATTGTTGAAGCAGTTAGAACCTCTCAGGGAGTCAGGCTGAGTGTGGGTGATGCTGTCTGATGCAGCTGCCTCTTTTCCCGTGATGTGCTTCCCTTCCAGGTGTGTGTGGCTTCGCCTTTGTTTTACTAATTTCCTTCTTATCAAGCCCTTCATTCAAAGGGCATGCTTTAAACTCTTGAGTCCGAGGTTGGCATTTAGAAAGGGTCTCCTCAAAATGTTCTAACTCCAGAAGCTCTCTGTATACCAACCTGCCCATGGCTGCAGATCTCGACTGTTGAGCCAGAAGAAATCACTTGCCACTCCTGAATAAATGTAGCCCCTTTGGGTCCTGGCTGTGAAAAAGGTCTAGAGCAAAGCACCCTGATTCACCAGCTCCTGACTCTCATTCGCAGGCACCTCTGCTTCAAGCTATTCACTTTGTTTGTTTTAATTACAGTATTTATGAGTCAGGTGTAGTGGTACACGCCTTTAATCCCAGCACTCTGGAGGCAGAGGCAGGTGGTGAATCTCTATGATTTCTAGGCCAGCAGTCTATACAGTACATTCTAGAACAGTCAGAGCAACAAAGGGAGACCCTATCTAAAAAAAATAAAACAAAAACAAAAAACATTTATTGGGGGCATAGCATCTGTCATCACACACACATTAAGGTCAGAGGACAACTTTCTTTTATCGTGGGTTCCATGGGCCAAACTCAGGTTCTCAGGCGTGGCAGGCTGCTGATATGAAACTTCACAAATGCAGAGTGGCTAGGTGACAGTTTCACTGCCTGCTCTTTCTTTGTTTCATCTATTAGGCAAATTTCATAGCCTCATTAAAATGCTCACAAGTAATATTCTACAGAGGACTCACATTGGAACAACGTGTTATTTTTTTAACTTAGCTGTCTGATTTGTGCCTAAAATGGATAACGAATGTAACAAAAATGTATCTCGTCAGTATCATAACCATCAAGTGATCAGTGACTGAAGAGCCCTTGGTAGTTAAGATAAGAACTAGACCCTCCCTCCCACTCATTCCTCACAGCTGGGTTCCAGCTGCCAATGTAGCTGCTCACAGTCTAGAACCTTCTGAATGGATAACAAGCACTTAGCTTCTCTGGGAAAGATGGTACAGTATTGTTTTTTTACTGAATAAGTCTCATAGCCACGTAAAAATTTCCTTTTTTTTAAGGGCCCAAGATGGTGAACCAGCCCAACCCAAAGAAGCCTCACAGAAGCAAGGCTCTCCACATCAGGAATGGTTTACCAAGTACTTCTCATTCTAAACTGGATTTTGGGATCTGTTCAAAGGAGGACATTAGAAAATCATTTCAACCATTTGAAGGAATAAATTAAAACCATCCAACCAGAAAAGGAGCTGGGGATGACTTACACGTGATGGTGGCTAAAACAAAGTATGGCACGGACATCTCAGCTTCATTGTGACTCCTGCTCATGTAAGAATGCTTAGAGTTAAAGATAAACAAGCCAGTTATTAAAAAGCACCCCTAGGAAAACGGTATTAATCTCCAATGGCCAAATCACCCATTGTACCCCTAGTGCCTGTAATGTCACACTCGACTTGGTGAGATATCAGACTTGTGACTGCCATGGTCTGCTTTAAAAGTATTTTTATTTATTCTTGTTCATCTCCACTCAAAGTTATGGTGTGTGTGTAAACATACACATATGTGTGTGTGTGTGTGTGTATATATATATGTATGTGTGTATATATATATATATACACACACATATGTATATATACACATATATGCCACATATGTATATAGAACATTATATATAGTTTCCAAATGCACATCTAACCTCAATATGAAGAGGAATAAAAGTTTAATATAAAAGGAAAGGCAATGAGGACAAAACACCAAACCTACCAGGAATGGACCGCAGCATGCTTGGATTGCATGTTTTGACTTCCAAGGTCTGGCACAGGCCATAGACTACAGAGGGACAACACCTACCTCAAACAGGACTTCACAGGATTAAGCTGCACACTATAGGTACTGCCATCAAGGCTGACTTGGAATGTCTGGTGAATAACTGTGCCTCCTGTTATACACTCGGCTTCAATGACAATTGTGCTAACTTTGCGAAGGTTTCTAGACTGTCTGTTCTCTGACGTCCACGATTGCTGGATCTGTTCTTTGCATCTGTGTCAGCAGCCTCAGATGTATGTATGGCTTCCCCACTGCATGGACTCCCAGGAGAGCAGGGAACTGCCCATGGTGCTGAAGGTGCACTCTGTCTTACTCTCTGACACAACTTTTAGTGGGTAGACTTTTCTTCTCTCTGGTGCTGGCCCAGCAAGTGGCTCATCAACAGATGTCAATTCTATGCATTGTCAAATATTTGCTCTTTGAATACTAAAACTTTGAACTGGACAATAAAAATAAAAATCCTCCACACTACTACCATCTGGCTTATTAATCACTTTCAAATTAAAAAAAAATTTTAGTAGTACTAGCTAGGTATAGAACCCAGGACCTTGAGCATGCTAGGCAAGTGCTCTACTACTGGGCTACCTTGCCCATGGGCATCCACTTTTTGGTTAGTGTTTGTTTGGAGACAGGATCTCACTGTGCCCAGAACAATATAGTCCAAGATGGCCTCAAACTCAAAGATTTTCTCATCTCTGCCCCCCATGCCAGTGTACCACCATACCCAGATAGAACCCACAGACTGTGGGCCCTTAAAGATTGGTGACTCACTGCAAGGGTCTTTTCCATTTTGAATGCAACCATTTGTCACATTTGGAATGGCACATAACTTTTCAGTGCCAACTTTTTGTCTTTCCTGCTCAAGATGAGCCTGCTATAAGCCAAAGGCACTGCAGTGTTGGGCTGTTACATTAAAACTTTCATGATAGAGTAAATATACAGACAACAGAAATGCATCGTGGGTAAGAGATCAAGATGAAGGTGCTAAGAAAAGTGGGGAAGCATTCTTCGTAGTCTCCAGTATGGAGCCTCGTGTGTAACAGCTGGTTTAAGCCTCTTTACAAGAGTCCTAATCCCATTCATGAGCCTGCAATTTTCATTGCTCTATCACGTCCTACCCAACACTTGGGACCACAAGTGCTTAAGAGTGCCTAACAGTGGTATATAGTACATGGTTAGCATGTGCAAGGCCCTGAGTTCAATCCCCAGTAAGATTAAAAACAAGTTTGCATATTTTCAGATTCACGAATATAGTCAAGTTATCTTAAGCATGGGACCAAAGTCTAAACATATTCCCACATATTATTTCTATAGCCAACTTATTTTTTTCTTGGTACACCTGCATTTTTACTCAATCCATCAAGTATGAACGTTTCCACTTACAGTGTCAGGTCAATATTGGAAAAGTTTAGATCTGGAAGTATTTGGATTTTGGGATTAGGAAATGCCCAGTCTGTTTCCCAATATTTGCCAATAAGCAGTGAGCACTGTTTTATTGGGGGCGTTACAGGTGGTTGTGCTTTTTCTGATCTGGGCATATCTCAGCACTGTAATTCTTGGTAAGGTGCAACACAAGACTGCTTTTCTGCTGCCCTCTGCATTTTCTTACTGGTGAGACCAAATACCTGAAAAAAGAAGTTTATCATGGTTCAAAGTTTTAGTAGTTCAGTCCACCATAGCTGGGAAGGACTGAGCTGAAGCAGTTGGTCAGGGTGTCCAGATGGGAAGCAGAGGGCAAAGAATACAAATGCCTAGCTCACTTTTTATTCATATTGGACCCCAGCCCTTAGAATGATGCTGCCCATATATATGGTGGGCTGACCCACCTCTACCAACATGACATCAAAGCATGTCTTCAAAGACATGCTAAGAGGTGTGTCTCCTGGGTGAGACTAGATCCTGTCAAGTTGCTAATAGTCACCATCAAAGGGGGTAAAGGTCAGTCACTCATTTCATCCAGCAGGATGTCTGGAGTTTAAATGGCATGGTGACTTTGTTTTGGACGTGTATGTGCCCCAATAAGACTGTAAAGTGATTTGTCTCACCTTATCATTTCAGATGACTCTGAGGAGGTTTAGTTTCTGAGCTTGTTTACCTCAGCAGAGTAACAGGGCAGCACTGCTGGGTCAGCCTCTGGACACTGGCAGGTCTGTGTTTCTGTGCAAGGAGAGTTCCAAAGTGTGGACTAGGGTGACAACCAGACTGTCCACTCTAGGAGTCCAGAAACAGACCTGACTGTAGCACACATGCTGGGCAAACCAATGTCAGTCTCTGTAACTACTTCATACAACAGCCCTTTAGAAAGCAAAACTGAGTAGGAGTCTTCAGCTAGAAAACCAACAGTCAGGGACGTCAATAGTAAGTGTCAGATGAAGAAGCTAAGTTCATGTAGAGAAGAAGAAAAGGAAGTGAACGTCCGTCTGATCTGGTGCTAACAATGATTGCAAGCACAACTGTAGGCTAGACAAATACAGTTGTAGAGGAAGGAGCACAGTGGAAACTGAGTAAGGAGCTGGAAAAGATCAAGGGAAACGTTTAAGGTAGAATTTGGGAGAGGTGCAGGGCAGGAGCCAAGGACAGACAGCTTCAAGTGGCAGAAATCACCATCGTGCTTAATCCAAGAGAAAGAACTGGCCTGAGATCCATACATGTGCAAAGGCCAATCTTACTCAGGTAGGCAACTGAAACAAGCAAGAAGCTTCCTTGAATCTGTTAGGGTAATCTAGGAGAAGCAAACCAACAGAAACCCCTGAAAGACATGCAGCTTGGAATTTCTGTGTTCAACACCCAGCAAAGTGCCATTTAGGAGGAAAGAGATGGAGTTGGGGACAGTTCTGTAAGTAACTGAAGACCTGAGCTCCTGTGGTTGTACCAGGATAAAAAGCCGAGCAGAGTAGTTTAATCCTAGGGCTTGGAATAAGAGAGAGGCAGGAAGATCACTGAGGTTTGCCAGCCAGCTGGTCTTGGCCAAATTCAGTGAGAAATTGCGTCTCAAAAGGTAATGTGAAAAGAGCTACCATCTGGATCTCTAATGTCTACCAGATGGATCTCTGACCTTCACAAAAACACACATGTACCCCTCCCCCAAGCATGTTCATAGATATACTATACACATACAAACTGACAAAATGGGAAAATTATTTTAGCCTGTTGAATTCAATTTAAAAAAATCAACAATAACTTGTATATATATTAACTTAAAAATATTTTCACTAAGCACCAAGATGATTTTGGTATTTTCACCATTCTCTTTATTATTGAAAAACCGGCCAAAATGTAACCAGTTTATTTAGGTTTTAGCCAAGAAATCCAAAAACAGCCAGACTGTCAATCAGTGCTTCAGAAAATGCATGGGTTTTAGGTTTTTGGTTTTGTTGGTTGGTTTTTTGTTTTGTTTTGTTTTGTTTTCTGGAGGTTTCGGGGAGGGGGCAGAACTCATGTAGCCTACGACAGCTTCAAACTTGCTAGCTGAAGACGGGATTAAACTCTGAGCCTCCTTCCTCTACCTCCCAAACGCTGATTACAAGCATGCCACCATGCCAGCCTAAAATTTTCAACACTGTTTAACTTATATATTCTAATTAAGGCGACTTGATGGCTTCAGGCTGGTTCTAATTGGTCCAGGCACTAAATAACATACAATCAAGCATACACATGAAAATACTTAAGATCTTGCATAATCAAGGAAATTCCTAATTCTAACAGGCATACAATAGAGCAACAAACAGTCACAATTCATAAAGCATATACAGAATTTAAGAAAGTTGACAAAATTAAAAACAAAACAAAGCATTGTGCCCTAGGATGCAGCCAAGGGGCACTGTGAAGCTTCAGTGACCAGAAGGCTGTGCCCAGACTAGACAGGCAGTGAGTGGATGTTAATGCTTGTGACCTGAGCTTCAAGGCCCCAGAAACCAAAATGGACAAAACCAACCTGGAGATGCACTGACTACTCAAGAGGTATGGAACATTTGTTTTGGGTAGAGAGGTGCTTGGCTTTGGGGGGTGGGGGAACAAAACAAACAAAAACAAGCAAATAAAACTCAGAGACAGACAATCCAAGCAGGCCTGTGGCCTCATGCCTCACCCAAGCCTTCCCTGGGACTTCAGTTCTTACACTGACCAGCACAGCACAGCCCAAGAGCACTCAGTGTGCCAGATCCCTTATATGTGTGCCTGCAAGGCAGTGAATAAGGACTCAGAAAATGTAACTTAGCCCAGATAAAAATCCAGCATTAAGGTAAGTATCCTCCTGTAAGCCTACATCAGCAGCATATTTTAATCTTTTCTGAGCCACCTGTAAAACACGCCTTGTGCCGCCCTGGAAGCACCACGCTGCTGTGCCGGATTCCTCACGAGGAAGCTCAGTTCTGGAACAACACGCTTACATATTTGTCTACACTACCACTGGTCATTACTAAGGCGGATACTCAAACTCTATATCCCCTGGCTTCTCAAACCTTTAAACATTTTTTTCCCTTCAGGTTTTTCACCAAATTCATAGCTTAAGAAAAAAAGGGAGATGAAGCCACAAAATGTTGTCAAAACAAATGGCAAAGGCCAAGTAAGAATGTGTGTGATGACTCTAACAGTCTAAAGATTAAAAAAAAACAAAACCAAACTTCTTTATTAAAGATAAAAGCATTTTATAAAGTATTCAGGAAGTTAGAGTACTAGAGGAGCTGAGCCAGGGATCACAGGTTCAAGGCCCATCTGGGCTTCATACTGAAACCCTACCTTATAAATAGGGACATAAACTAATACCAACTCATTATCCGACAGAGTCCTTCCATATGCCAGGTCTGTGGAAAGGTGCCCGGCAAGCCTGCAAGGCTGCACCACAGGCCAGAGTGCTTAGGTCTGCTTCAGAGGTGCAGGAATGTTGGCAGACGCCTGCTCAAGGTAGGCCAGGGAGCCCTGAGGCATGTCGGCTGGCTTCTTGTGTTGCACACTGATGTCCCCCAGCACCTGCTGCCAGTGCCTCAGCTTTGTCAGGTGCTTCTGGACCAGCGCGTCCTTCCGCTGCAATTCACTCCTTAGCTCTGAGACATCCTACAGATGAAAGTGGTAAGGTCAGTCATCTCAAACAAGAGTAAATGAGTAAGTTCCTCCTTGGTAAGGAGCACTAAGGATGACCCTGGTGGCACAGGCCTGTAATCCCAGCTACTTCAGAGGCTGGGGCAGAATCATGAATTTTAAGGCCAAGTGAGTTCAATAGCTTGAGTAATGCAGTAAGACATTGTCTCAAAAAAAACAAACAGCAGCAGCAGGAGGAGGAGGAGGAGGAGGAGGAGGAGGAAGAAAAAGTGGAGGAGATATAGTTCAACCAGAGTGTTTGCCTAGTAATGCTGAAATGGATCAAAAAAGCAACACTAAGAAGCAAAATCAATCCGGGCAGTGGTGGTGCACGCCTTTAATCTCAGCACTTGGGAGGCAGAGGCAGGCAGATTTCTGAGTTCGAGGCCAGCCTGGTCTGCAGCATGAGTTCCAGGACAGCCAGGGCTACACAGAGAAACCCTGTCTCGAAAAACCAAAAAAAAAAAAAAAAAAAAAAAAAAAAAGAAGCAAAATCAAAACAAGGGGACCCACCAAAGTTTTAAAAGCTCATAGTTCTGTGGACTCTACTATTTGAATCAGCCAAAGCAACTCTTTATTGTTTTGTTATGCTTTTCCAGACAGGGTTCTCTGTGTAGCCCTAGCAGTCCTAGAACTCACCGAGATCCACCTGCCTCTGCTTCCCGGGTACTGGGATTAAAGGTGTGTACAGCTGCCACCACCACCTGGCAAAAGCAACTCTTCCAATGAGAGATTTCTGCCTAATACAAGAATTTTGCTATTTAATAAGAAAAAACACAAGTCTAAGATTAAAAACCACCTCAGAACATCTAAAAGACCACTAGTGAAAATACCAAACACTGAAAACATGAAACAGGTGTTAACAGCTGTCTGTAAGGGTCCACACTACTATTCTACAACTTCAGATTATAACGTGTTCAAAAGTGACATCTTTTTTCAAAAGCTTAAATGAACAGTGATGCTAAATGCTTTATTAAAATTTGGCTGTAGGTCTGGAGAAATGGCTCAGTGGTTAAGAGCATGAGGTTGCTCTTGCAGAGGACCTGGGTTCAGTTCCCAGCACCTACAAAATCAGCTCACAACCACCTATGATTCCTGTTCTAGAGGATCCAATGTGCTCTTCTAGCATCTGTGGGCCCTGCATGGTGGTACACATACTAACGCCGTGGGACAAAACACTCATACATATAAAACAAGCAAAAATGTTAATAGTAGCCTTAACCATTTCGATATTATTGGGGTACTCATATCAAGAAGCGTCTTGGTATAACAGACTGTAAGAATATGACCTTACTACTACTGTTCTCAACGGCTAGTCTCCTGGCCAAAAAGACCCTTTCTAATGTATTGGTTGTGAAAACCTGTTTATTTCAAAAGCTACCAAAATCCATTACTCAATTTTGCTTTTCTCAGTGGAAGTATCACTAGCCTTGGAGGTGGAAGAAGTTCAGTCTTCTATATTGGAGTGGCAGGAATTCTCTCACTAATATCATTAAAGCTTCCTCCTGGCAACTCATTTCCAAACACCCCAGTTTAAAGCAAATGAGACTAGCTCTTTTAAGGAACCTTGGCTAGAAAAATGGCGGGAGCCATGCTGGAACCTCTGGGAACGACTTACGAGTGTCTCCCACATGGAGCTCCTTATGGCAAGGCCCCTGGAGATCCCTGTCCACTTGTCAAGGACTTGTGGAAACAATATTGCAAAGGCCTGCACCAACCCTAGGAAGCATGTGTACTTCCTTTGCTGTGTTTACTTGACGGTAAGTTTTAGTTTCACTTTCACTTTATTAGTCATGATTCCAGCTGCACTATGATGAACCTGGAGTTTTCTTGAAACACAGCAACCTGTTCTCCTGGCTGTCCCTGGCTGCTTCTACAGTCATCCTGAGTGACCAGAGGAACTCACTAAGATTAATGATTCTTGCTCACTTAACTAATCTAAAAGAGAGATAACTCTATTCCAAGAATTTAGGAGATAGTTTTTTAAAAGATGGCATTAAGAACCTATAGGACATATAAAGAAAGAACAAAGGGCAGAAAAGTCAGACATCCTTCCAATGCCAGAAAAATCAACAATCTAAATCTCCCATTCCCCTTGGGGCAAAAAAGTACATGTAGAATCTGCCAAGAAAAACAGAAACTTGGTCCCAACAATTAGGATTTAGGTATTAATCATTACCATTCTGAGAATGCATGAAGGACTACATCTGTTCACACAAAATGGTATGGAAGTCATAAAATTAGACTTACATTGGAAAGCCAGGGTACCACACTCTCTGATGAATACAAAAATAAAACAGCAGCGTATGTTAAAGAGTAATCATTTTTGTAACTGCATGTCTGCTACCAGGCCAGGTACAGTACTGACAGGAGATGCCTGGCTAGATAGACATAATCATTTGGCTTGCAGTATAAAATGTATGCAGAGATATGAAATAAAAGTTAATTAATGCTTAGATATGAGTTAAAGGTCAATTACTAACGTGGGAGTGGGGAGGAGGAAAAGAAACCAAGATGGGTAAATGTCAATGGTGTCTGGAAATGATTAAAGAGAAATGACTTGAACTGCTCATGCTTGAATGCTCTGGAACTTGTATAAATAAAGAGGGCTCAAGCTATTCAGAGCCATTTGTTTGAAAAACAAATGGTGGTCAGTCTCATTTTTGCCGACTCTACACATCCACACTTCAGACCAGAGTCCTGATGGAGCTGATGGAGCTAAACTCCAGCAACTTCCTTTCTTCCTCCTTCTTCTTTTTTTTTAAAAAAAAAAAAAAAGAAAGAAACGGAATCTCACAATATAGCCCTGGCTGGCCTGGAACTTGCTATGTAGACCAGATTGGCTTTGAATTTAAAGATGTCTGCCTGCATCTGCCTCCTGAGAACTGGGATTAAAGACATGCACCACCATGTCTGGCTACAGTATTTATTTTTTATTCCATAAAGTAAATAGACCATTTCCTATGTGCAAGGTACCAGGTAAAGTGATTTGGGAACACAGTTACAGTTCCTGTCCAAGTTAACTTTTAATCTATACTGACGGTTTCCTAACTTTTCTCAGGAGGCAAAGCCTGCTCTTTAAGAGAACTTTTCCAGGAAAACCTGTGTGTGAAACGAGTAGGCAGGGCTGTTTGCAGCTCTGCTCCCTCCCCAATGACCACCCTATGTGTCCAGGCTGCCATAAATGCCGGCACCCCATCAGTTCACTGACCTATAAAGACCTCCTACAACTCACAGGAAGAGGGTAAATCTTGTCAAGTAAGACACAGTAGAATCCAAATGACACTTGCTCTCCTTAAGAGCTGGGGGGAAGTCAAATTCCTACCTCTTTGATAACTTGATCTGGTTTCTGGACAGACAACTGCAACCTTTTTTGTAAGAAAAAGCATTCTGTCTGTCTTGCAATGTCCAAAAACTTCTGGATACACTGATCAACACCTTAAGAAAAAAAAAGACAGCAAGATCTCAAAAGTTTATATATACACAAGATGTATATATATCTCCCACCTAAATGAATAAAATATTAAAACAGCACTTTCTCATTGACATAATTTGGGATTTTAATCTGGATGAGAACAATAATAACTATCTTCAAGTTCCCAGGTAAAACTAGCATGAAATAGCATGTAACTCATGTTTTTCTCAGGTCAGAGACTTTACACAATGTAGAAGTTGTTAAGTCTTCCAAAGAAACACAATCCAGACTCTTAGCAAATTAGGACCACAATTTCCACTATAAAAAAGTTATGAGACACTGGAGATAAGAATATGCATAACAGGGCGGGTTGTGGTACACTCCTTTAATCCCAGCACTCTGGAGGCAGACAGGCAGCAGGTCTCTGTAAGTTGGAGGCCAGCCTGGTTTACAGTGAGTTACAGGACAGTAGAGCTAGTCAAAGGAAAAAAAAAAAAATCAACAAAACTTGTGGGTTTTTAAATAAATAACATTCATTGGTTTTTACATAGTAGTACCCATATGAAAAGCTCATTTTAAGTGGTTCATAAGGACTCAGAAAACATGTCAGCTAGTGCACCAGACAGCCAACAGTTTATGGGGACTTTGCACACATCTTACTCCCTGGAAACGTCCAAGATACATGCAGGGCTAAACACAGATATAAAGTCAACATTAGACATTTTGCTGATGACAAGAACACGGTGTGCAGAGAGAGAAATCTTACCAGTTCGAATTTCTTCCTGATCAGTCCCATTGACATAATCCTGACTCACAAGGGAAGCAAAGCAAGCCTGCATGAGCAAAACATAAAAACATGTTTTTTTATATATATATTTATGTTATATACACATCAGCTATTACTTATGAACAGGAAATAGCTTCTCCTAAGGTTATTAAATAAGTGGAAACTTTTTGCCAGTGTAGACACCTGGTAAAGCAAATCTCAGCTGGTCTGGCACCTGCGACACTGGTATTTGCTGGCATCATCACATGGTCTTATTCCTACCAGCTGCCTCTTCCTCACTGTTGTATTCCACACCTGGACACTTTTCAACCCCATCATGGCCACGGCACTCTGGCTGACCCTTACATGAACTGTATATATTCCTATCTCAAGATGTCATCTGTCTACTCTTTCTAAATGGTACCTCCTGTTCATGCTCTACAGTGGAGCTTGGCAGGCTTTTCACAGAAGTGACTGACGTTATTATCCATTCTTCTCAGCTTACAACAGCTCTGCCTGTGTGGTTCAGCAATATATTCTAAGTGCTCGGAATACCATTTGGCATTTAATAAGTAACAGGTGTCTGTGTGATAAATGGTTAGTGTCACATGGATAATCAAATCCCAAAGAGGGAGTTTTGAAAGGGCGCCAACTGAGCTGTACATGTGAGTGCAGCACACGGCACAAGCAGCCCTCAGAAAAGACGAGAAAGGTGAAGGAGCATGATGGCAGCTGACAGGAACACAGGCTGGGAACAACGACCCCTGACAGCAGTGAGCAAACATTTACGGAAAACAAAACACAAAGACACAGAACCAAACTTGGGTTCCAAACACAAGTCATAACTACATGCAAAGTTCCTTTCAGAAGCAATGAATCCTCTTGGCTAGCTCCAGATCTGATGTACAGAAACAGTCACAAGGTTTCCCACTCAACAAATCAGCACTCCGGAGGCAGAGACAGTTGTGTCCAAAGTCAGCCTGGTCCACAGAGCTTGTTCCACGACAGCCAGGGCTACACTGAGAACTTGTCTTGAAAAACAAAACAAAACAAAACAAAACAAAACAAAACAAAACAAAACAAAACACCTAACTTCAGAAACTTTAGTTCCTGCTGCACCTCCTCCCAGCCCCCCTTATCCTTTGAAAAACATTTAAAGCATGGACCTTTATCGACAGTCAGTCTTACAGAGGTAACAACAATGCATGCCATTCTAGGAAAAGACTACAATTTTAAGGCTGGTGCGACGGCTAATCCGGTAAAAATGTTTGCCACCACACCTGAGTTACATCTCTTGCGTTCACATGGTGGATGTAGAGAAGTGACTTCTGCGAGTTGTCCCTTTGACCTCCACAAGTGTGTCAATAACACGCATAAATAAAATAATTATATACAATATAATTTTTTTTTTTAAGTACGTGCTTTTCAGAAGTATGACTAGCCAACTTTTGCCTAGAAAGGCAGAAGGCCAGAATACTAGTGTTCACTTGCACAAACCAAGGCCAACTTTGGGCAAGTTACTTCTGAGTCTTAGTTTCTGCATCCAAGAGAGGATGGACCCAAACATTCTACCAAAGTTTCCTCCCACATAAGAATTCAATTTATCCCAACAAAGAGCATTTACCAAACGACTAGAAAGTGAAAGCCAGAGACGTCAAGGGGTGGCACTCAAATAGAAAAGTTAACACGTAAGCAGGTGCCAGGGGCCATTGGAAGGCCTACACAGAACACGAAGAAAAACAGGAAAAGCGTACAATATGTGACCTGAAAACTCAGAGGAGCTCAGCCAAGTGATCACGCTGCAGGGAAGACCAGCTCCTACTAGACCTGCAGGGGTAAAAGCCGCCTGGGAATTTAAAGAGTCCCGAGGTTGACGGGAGATGGGCAGATTTCAGGACCACGGTTGCGGGGGCAGACCTGAGCCCACCGGCCACGGGTGGTACCCAACCTACCTCAGGCAACTTCCATTCTCAGGTCCCTGCATCCACTAAGCGCCGGGACCGAGAAAGGAGTTAACCTGCGTGCCTTCCGCACGCGAGTGAGGGCTGCACAAAGACGCCCACATCTCGGCTTACCTCGAATGATGACTCCAACTCGTCCACCAAAGTGCTGTTAGATGGTCTCGGAGCCCCAGGGGCTGCTTGCAGAAGCGACGCCTGGCCTGGGAGCCCAGGTGGCGGCGGCGGAGGGCCTGGAGGCTGACCGGTAAACATCCCTCCCAGGGACCCCGCCATGTCTGCAATGGCGGGCGGAAACGGGCCTATGTGCGCAGGCGTGGGCAGCCCGATCACGTGGCAAGCATGGTCACGTGACCAGCGGTTCGCGAGAAAGGATTTACCAGAAACCTTGTTTCCGGGGGGTCTTTGGGATTCGTAGTTCACTTGATTTACTCTTTATTGACCTAAGACCTAAAGGCTTTGAGTGGTTTAAACCAGTCACTTGCAGAGACTGAACATGAGCGCGGGCCTCCCTGCCACCAACCAAGCCCTTGGGCTGTCCCTAAAGACCTTTGCTGAGTCTTTTCTGCGCCCCCTTAGTAAAAAGAGGAATCATCAGTTCATTCCACGGTGATTGAGGGCTTGCTATGTACCAAATGCCAATATACTCACTGGAACAACACAAGTTCCCTTTAACTTCTGGCGTGAGGTAACTAAAAAGAGTGACATCCTGAAGGCACCAGTGTCCCTGGCGCGTTTCTAAGCATCATATATGATAACACCAGAGGGAAAGTGAATGTGCGTCTGTTTTAACAACTTGGCTTTAATATTTGCCTGTTCACCAATTCAGAAGCCAAATAGCTTTTTTGTTTAATTTTACAACACTTAAGAAAGGAAATTATCAGCTGAGGACCCCCAAGACCAAGTTTTCGTCTAAAAAGAGATTTATTCGCCCCAGACAGAGTGTAGGAAATAAGAGACAGGAGATAGAGGATGGAGGGGAAGGGTATTTGTCACTGGGGAATAAAAGACTGCCTCTAGATAGAGAGGAGACAGATGTGGCACATAGGAAAATGGAAGTTTATAAAGATGCCAGGGGAAACCCAAGTTAGGATGTGTTCAGTTTTAATTGGACATCTTAACTAGGTGAGCCAAAGGGAGCTTTTGATTGCTGGACTTCAATACTTTGATATCTGGACCTTGGTAGGCAGCCTCAGGAGGAGGAAGTGGCCAAGTAAGTGAACACACCACCATGGCTAACTTTAGGAACATAATCTAACAAGTCAGAGGAGATGGAGAAGAACAAGAGCCATACTCAAGTGAGCTAGTGTCCCTTCAACTTAACTGAGTTCTTCAAATTTCCAGTTCGGCACTGTTTAATAATCTAGAAGTAGTAGTAAATACCCCAAATAGGAAGAAAAAAACCCATAAGTACATAAAGCATTATTTGTAGAGATAAGTACTGAGGAAAAATGCTTGGGAGAGGAACGCTAAGTGCTCTTTGATGTGTGATTGAGGAGGGCCTCTCTAGAGATCTCAGCTGGAATGAAAATTTAAATAGAAGGCCTTTCTAGACAAATAAGCCCCTAAAGAAATACTTTGCCTGGTTAGTCAGGTTTTAGTAATCTATATGCCCAACATCCAGAACTCTGGCAAATACAGAGAAATACTTTTGAGTGAAAAAGAAATAAGCACAGAGGCTTGAGTAGGTGTCTGAGCTCCGGGCTGGGAAGGCTACATCTCAGCACTGGATTGGCCAGGCTGCAGTGGGCCCGTGGCAGATGTAAACTGAACCAACAAAGATGTATTGATAACACCAGAGGGAAAGTGAATGTGCGTCTGTTTTAACAACTTGGCTTTAATATTTGCCTGTTCACCAATTCAGAAGCCAAAGATGGTAAAAGCTGTGAGGGCACTTTCCTAGTTTGTCTCAACCATGCTCTGAGCACAGATGAGGAGGTGCTGGGTCTATGTATATGTGGGGTGGATACCATTCATTCTGGCATTATCTTGCAATGTTGTGACAAGAGAAAGGACCAGGTAGAAATTTCTCCAGAACAGCCATCTGTTACAGGATATTTGATCACACTGTGAACCTTGAGATTGTGTTTCTATTTGTTGTGTGATTCAGCCTTAGCACACATCTTTAATCCCTCTGGTTGGAAAACAGACATGCCCTTAGGACACACCTTTAATCTGAAACAATGAAAGTGAGGTTAGTTTGTAGAGAAAGCACCCATGTTTGAAAGTGATGTCTAATTGAGTAGCAGACAAAGTGATGAATCAGAGAAAGATTTGACAGAATAGGATATGCCCAACTCTCATGAGGAGAGAAAAGGGAAGCTACTTAAGAGAGCAGTGCAGAGAGAGACCAGAAAGGAGAAAAGGCAGTTTACCAGAAGAGGTAACAGGTTGAAAAGAGAACAAGCTAGACACAGGTGAAAACACAATGAGCCAAAGAATGAGAAGGAGCCAGAAGATTAGAACAGATTGCTAGAGTTAGTGTTAGGCGAAGCGGAACAATTCAGGAGAGGCTGAGAGATAAAAGCCCAGTTGAATCAGTTAGCCTGGAAATGAGTTTGAGCCAGAACAGCTGAGTGGAACCAGCCAATAGAACTCAGAAAGAGCTAGAAAGGGAACCCTATTCCACGGCAAGTCTCAGAGGCTAAAAACACTTAAGCCCTAGATAAGAGGGTACGGAGGCTAGAAGCTTCCAGGACTGGGCCTAGGTTAACAGATGGAGGCAGTAAGCCTCTGAGACAACAGTTTCATCAGGTGAATAAAAGTTATTTTTAAAGCCATCTGAAGCCTTAACATATGCAGAACGGTTGGCTGAACTAACAGGTTGCCCTATGAGAGTTGTTGGCTGTTATTATTCCTATCCTCATAAAGCAACTTGGCCTTCCTATGTTGATGTTCATACTAAGCCTGCAGTTATTCTAGTAGCCGATTTGCCTGATTCTGAGAAAGAGAAACTTAGGCCTGGTCTCCTGAACTGTTTATAGTCTATCATGGAGTCAGCCTGGCTCAGGCCAATTTACTCCTTCCAGCATGATGGTGTATACCTATAATCTCAGCACTCAGGGGGTAGAGGCAAGATTATTATATTAAGGTCCTCCTGGTCTGCAGATGCCCTATCTCAAAAAACAAACATGCAAAAACAAAGTCAGAGGGGAAAACACAACAGTTGGACTTTGTTGGCCAAAAAAACCCAAAAAGGTATACAGGAATTTTTGTGGCAGCTTTTGTTGTGATAGCCCCAAATCAGAAACAACCCAAATGTTCTGCAATGGGTAAATGGTTAAACAAACCATTATTACCGTGGGATATTACTCGGCAGTGGAAAGGAACATACTGCTAATATATGCAGCTTAGATGAGCCCCGGGGCGCGCGCACGCATGCACGCACGGTTTTTTTTTTTTTAGACAGGGATTCTCTGTGTAGTCCAGGCCATTCTGGGCCATTTTAGGGTCTTCTACCAGGTTGGGGAAGATTCAGGGCTTGTTGTTCATTCCAGTAAGCTCATCACCTTCACCTTTTGGTGGAATGCCCCATCTTTAAAGTTGGCTGTCCCAAGGAGGAGGCCTTCCATCTTCCTATCATTAACTAGGTAAAAGCTGTAGTTTAGGAAGCCTCCGGGTCACCTGGGCCAGGTGTCTTGTATCGCCACATGGCAGTGTTTAGTGAGAAGACCCCTATTTGGATGGAACCTGTTGTGTTACCGGCTGCACCTTGGTGGGCAGCTTTACTTCCTCCTTCAGATCTAGAGGAGGACCTTGCCCCCCCCCCCCCATGATGCTGCCACAACGCCTGCTCAGCAGGTGCAGGCAAAAGAAGAGGAAGTCCCTGACTCAGACTAGAGTCCACCCCATACTCGTTGTCCTGGCTGGTTCTGTGTCCACTTGACACAAGCTGGAGTTATCACAGAGGAAGGAGCTTCAGGTGAGGAAATGCCTCCATGAGATGACCCCTCACAGAACTGAATCACAGTGAACAAACAATTATCAGAAGGAAATATTGTAATTTATTTACTGCACTGGATCTGGATTTTGAACGTTATATGAACACTTAAATAATCTACCTTAAGAATCAAAAATTGGAAAAATGTAACAAAGTCATTAATTATATTTTCCTTTGTACATTTTGCTGGTGGTGTTATCTTTTATTTTATTTTTTTTTTAATTTTGCTTTTCTGAGACAGGTTTTCTCTGTATAGCCATGGCTATCCTGGAATTCACTCTTTAGACCATGATGGTCTCAAACTCAGAAATCCAGCTGCCTCTGCCTCCCAAGTGCTGGGATCAAAGTTGTGCACTATCATGCCCAGCTTCCTTTGTACATTTTTATGGACTTAGATTTTCCCTGTCTTGTAAAAAAGTAAATATGGCTTGAAAATACATATTACAAGATGTTTTAATAGTTTAAAAGACCTATATTAACACATATATATCATTTAGAATTCCATGATTCAAGAATACTAAAATATTCCAAAAATTAAGATTAATAAAAGAACACCATTCATTTTTGTCTTTAAAAGATTTTCATTCATTCAAAAATATTTTAAGGCCAAATATCCAATTCAAGACAGATAGAGGAATTTCTGAGTGTTTGAACTAAAAATTGTCTTTACTGAAGCGAAGCAAGAACTCAATCAGAGTCCTTGTGGGCCGCCCACTCATTCCCTTCCGCAGGTAGGGAATCTCATCCTTGTTGGTCATCACACCTGCTATGTCTAAATGTGCCCACTTCGTATGGGTCACAAACTCCCGCAGGAATGCCGCAGCTGTACATGCGCCCGCAGATCTGAAGAGAAAGGCAAAATAGGATCACTTTTCTTTATGTCAGAGTGCATTAACATGTCATTAAGAAGCTACATTCAGAGCCAGAGGGACAGCGGGGATTGTATGCTTCTTGTACAAGCCTCACAGCCTGAGCTCTGTCCCTGGAACACACATATACACATACATGCAGAAGGAGAGTACCCAGTCCACAAAGTTGTCCTCTAATTTCTACATACATGCCACAGGAACATGGCACATCCATCACTCCACACACGGTAAGTGACTTTTAAAAATATTACATTTGTGCTAGCTAGATTCTATCTAGTACGAAAAGGGAAAAGTTAATCTCATGTAATCTATTAAGAAATTAACCCAAAAAATCACTTCCAGAATATGTATTTTTAGATACAGCTTCTGGGATAAAGGACAAATTCTAGACTACTTTTTCTGTGTAATGGATTCCTATAGTTCCTATCACTTTTTTTTTATTTTCATAAAATAACCTTTAGATTTGAAATTTTCTAACATTAAGAGAACCCACTAGAGAAAAATTTAACATCAGTAAGCTTAGAAGTGCTACACTGAAAGGAAGTTGGTGAGTTTTAAAATCTTCTGTATGGAGGAGGAGAGGGAAACTTAGATCGTTTCACCTACCTGTATTTTCCAAGATTGTTGACATCAGCAAGCTGGCAATCTATGACTTGTCTCGTATAATGCTCAAAGAGAGGCATCCTCCAGACTCGGTCCCCAGTTTCTACGCTGGCCTGAAGAAAATTGTGAGAGTGTGAGAGTACTTTCTGAGAAACTCTGTGGTCTGATGCCTGAAGGAAGAGCCGTTCTAGCCTCTTATTACAAAGCAAGGGTGTGAGAGGTCTAAGATTGCTTTAGGTCACAAAAGATTTATCACAGAATTAGGAAACAGGACATTTAGTAACTTCTCAGTTGGAACCTTTAGGCTCTGAGATTTAACTACAATGGGAGACTCGGAAGGGTCTAGTCACCTTGGTCTGCTGGAGACATGCATGCTAGACCTCCATCACTGAAAACCAAGTCCTGAGACAAGATGACATCATTCATGCACTGCTTAACTCCCCATTCTTTTGCTGATACTGAGTTTTCTAGCACTGCTGAGCTGCAGTGTTAACATCTACGCCATCAAAGGTACAGGCTCAACCAGATAAGCAGGCTGGTATACTCATTTTCACAAGAAGTAAAAAATAAAGCTTCAGGGCTGGAAAGATGGCTCAGATGACTGCTCTTCCAGAGGTCCTGAGTTCAATTCCTAGAAACCACATGGTGGCTCACAACCATCTGTAATGAGATCCAATGCCCTCTTCTGGTGTGTCTGAAGACAGCTACAGCATACTCATATAAATAAAATAAGTCTTCAGAATAAAAGGCCAAAAGCAGCGATAGAACCAGTTGTTTTAGGAAATAAGTACATCAGATGCATTAGCTACCACTGGGAAAGCCAGACTGTGGGCTAATTGTTGCCTTAATTATGCCTGTGAATACATCATCTTTGCTAGGAAAGTAAGTAACTCAAAAAACCCAAATATTGTGTGTACCATGAAGCTAGAGGGATACTGGGTAATATGGAAGGCCAGGAGAGGTTCCTGGCTCAGCCTTCAAGGAGACAGCTTGGCTATTAAGAGAGGCTGAGAGTGAGCTTCACAAAACAGAAAGACACACGTGGAAAGCACTGTCAAGTGAGAAATCTAGGACATTAAATAAACCTCATAAATGTATTCATGGATTATGTGTCTATTCCCATGGTAAGCTGCCTTGACTGCTTGTGAGAGGAACATGAGCTGCCAGATGGAGCTGCCTGGCAGCCACATGGAGGACTGGAGACACGGCTGTTAGCAGGCAAGGAACAGACAAGCTTTGTCATGCATGAGGACTCTGAGCTTGTATCCAGCCAAGGACTAAACGCTGTTCTAAGAGGAGGACAAAGCAAACAGCTACCAAAGGAGCTGAAACAGGACAGCCACAAAAGTGAGGCAGAAGAGAGAGGATGACAGAAGGCAAGAACTAGGGTCACCAAGAAATCACGGTCACCTGCTGGCTAGAAACAGGCGGTTAGGCTAACCGTGGTATTGGCACATAAAGCCAGTAGCAGTGAGTGCAGTGTAATGTGTAATGGGAGCAGCAGCAAGGATGGAAGATGACTGGGAAGGGCGCAGAGCAGAGCAGAGAAGGGACTCCTCCTCACTGACCCACCCGAGAGATCTGTCTACACTGCTCAATCCACACACATTCAGTAGAGAGGCATTCTTTCAGAGTTTGCCTCACACCCTTTGCTCCTCAGAGATTCTCAATCTTGGCCATGAAATTTGTCAGTTATTTTAACATCATTCTGTGGCTATAAGGACAGGGAAGTGGTGTCACGCCCACAATTTAGAAATATCTTTAGAAAACCCAAAGCCACTGAATCGGTTTATTGCTATGACCTATTGTAAATTCAAAGGCAACCCAACAGGTAGAAATCACTTTAACACAGGTCTTAAATAAGCATATTATTCGAGGGCCACAAAAATTATCATCTTAACTTAGAGGTATCTGTCTTAGGCCTACCTCAAAAAGTTTGTTCCACAGCCAGGATGAATTGGTAAAGACTCCAGTGGCACCTGATCCCAGGGCTATGTCCATGGCACCTGTAAGACACAATTCCTGAGATAAGTGCCAGTTTCTCGAGGCCAGTCTCTCCTGCTGCTCAGACCACAACTGTAGTCTCAGTCTATTAATGGCCATTCATTATAAAACATATATAAGCTTGAGAAATAGTCACTTCTATAGCTAGTTATGTCTCTCAAAGCTAGAATTCCCCTTTATTGTGGAAAATGCAGAAAAGAAAATTATATCAATTATCACCAACAAGCCCATTCCAAGGTAACTATCACTTATTTTTGATAGTTCTTTCTAGAATTCTAAACAGTTAAGAATATGGCCCTACTCTATGTCCTCTATCTTCAGCTACCAGCACAGTCCTGGCACACAGCAGGAGTTAAATGCATGCCGACTGCCTTCATTTGCTATCAATGATATCAGATACTATAGCAAGTAGTAATTATTTGAGGCCTATGAGGCATCTATGTGGAATATGTGTGTCACATTTTAGCCAATCAATTTAATGCCTTATTTTTAAAGTTGATAGGTTTTGATATAATATTCATTTCTCCTCAAAAGTTTTCTTCTAAGCTTATAAATATCTCCATCAGTTTTAAAATTTCTCACAAAAGGATAAAACTAACTATAAACAATATGTGGTATTTTCACTTAAAAGAATAGAAAATGATAAGCATAAATATTTAATGTAATATCTTGATTTAAGAGGATTTCATTGTACACATTTTAAATTACTGTGTTTTCTAAAACTCTACAGCTATTGCCACAGTTCCAGATGCAATACAGAAAGAAGCACACTTACTGCCAAGGGTCAGCACAACAGGCCAGTGTTACCTCAGTGGCTATCGGTCACCCATCTCCCCATCACTGCCCCAGCCTTGCTATGGATGCCTCTCCAAGTTTTAGGTTATAGGGAATGAATAGGGAGACCGAATGCCACAGAAATAATATAAGGCCCAATTAAAAACATTTATGAAACTGCCAAAATGAAGCTGTAACCTTGTATGCCAGCTTTAAAAATTAGTTAAAAAGGGCGGACTTCCAAAAAAATAGAAACAAAAAGGAATTCTTAGTAAACCACTGTGCACTGTTATTACACCCACAAGAGGAACACGAAATGACTTCTGCTCCAGTAAAGGCTTCCTTGACTCAGGAAAGAGCAAAACAAAAAGACACAAATGATCTGAATTTTATCTTAAAGAAGTACAGATAAATTCCTAGGGAGAGATCTTTGGATGGAAGATTGTGAGTCTGGAGACTGTGCAACAAGCCACCATCCATCTCAGCCCTCAGGAATCTCTGCAGTCTCTACAGAACCAAGTCAAGGCCTTCAGGGAATCCTGGCAGTCAACAGGCTCCATGAAGCTCTTTCCTCCCCTTACAGCTGTGAAGCAAGCAGAGCTGGCCTCAGGTACTGACACTGGAGGCCAAGAAACTCCCTGCAGCTGCCCAGCTACTGAGCAGGGGTTACACCTAAGCTAGCCCCAAAGCCAGGGCTTTCCTTGTATGCCTACCACACTGCTGTGTGTCCACTAAGCAAAGAGCTTGCTATCCCCAAAATGTCTTTATTTCTTTACAGTATGAACTGTAAGTTTAGAAAATTGACTGGATATCAGATATCATATGATTAGTATATTAAAAATGCCACTGATTTTGAAATGTATTGATCTTTTCAGATTTGTATCAGATGGCAGTCATAATAAAAACACCTCTTTTTCTCTTTTTTTTTTTTTTGAATCAGGATGAGTTGATTTGATCCATCTGTTAAATGTTACCACTGAAGAACCAGAAAGACGGCTTAGTGCTTGACACCAAACCTCACAACCTAACTCTGACCCCAACACCCACAGGGTGGAAGGAAATCAAGTCATACAAGTTATCCTCTGACCACCACACATGCACTGTGGCATACATAAGGTTACTGTGGGATGCTTTAAAATGACAGAACTAATATTGAAAACATTTTATTATAACTGCAGAGGCAGTTCCTTTAGTGAAGGATCTTCAAATGTGAGTAAAGTAAACCAAATTTCAGCAAAATAACGCCCAGAGTACAATGTGTGCACTGCACCCAACACGTAAGGTTTCAGACAAACAAGACAGGGAAATTGTGGTTTGACCTGTTAAGGTGGCAGCGTTGATGATGACCTTGGGACTGAAGGTGTGTGCGTAACAGAGTGCATCGGCCAGGATCAGCCTCCCCTCAGCGTCCGTGTTATCAACCTGAAGAGATAAAAATAGAAGGGCTCAGACAACCAAGGAGTGAAGTGAAACCCAGACACAGCAGCATTTGATTGCAAAGTGGGAAAGGTCAGTGCGTTTCGAGGTAGTTAAAGGACACCTATTTTAGCTGTAGCAGGAATGTTTCTGATCTGGAGGTAACTTTGTAATGCCCTGCCCTGGATGCTGACACCCACCCTGAAAATAAGTAGGGAAATGTCTGATCCATTAGAATGGCAAACGTTAATAAGAAAGAAAACTGGGAAGAGATAGTGAACAGAGCTAAGGGGCAGCATGTTTGCATCCCCAGCTTCCCTCTCTTACCAAACAAAACCAAGACCTTAAGGAAGTTAAAATTAAATGGCAGTCTGAGCCCCAAGCTCAAAAACTTAAAATGCTGGTCGCCCTTTCTAATCCCATTCCCTTCCTTCAGCAGAAGATGCGGGGTCCTGAGCAGTGTGCACGTGTACATTTGTGTTCCACAGATGCCAGAGTACAGTGCAGGGCAGTGTTTTCTAACTGAACATCTAACAAAGAACATGCAGTTCACCATGGCACAAGCACCTCAAAGAGCCCATGCTTTCCTGGGGTGGCACGCTCTGCCGCCAGGAGCACATCTGGGATTAGAATGTACAGCAATTAGTGGGAGATACAACAGGGGAGGAAAAATACTCATAAAAATCTCTACCAGAAACTAACTATTAAAACCATCACCCTGCCCCAAAGAGGAGCTGGGGTCCTATACCCATGTTACACTGCAGTTGTGTGACCAAGACGGGGCTCTGAGAAATGCTACGTGGGGCTGTTTTGTTGTCCATCCCTTCACAAACCTGGATGGTCTTCCCATTCCTGGCTCTGACGACATCCCCTGGTTTGTTGGCCTTGCCGCTAGGCATGTTTTCACAAAGAGGGGCCAAACCTATTGAAAAGGCACAGTAAAGAACATGAGACATGCTGGATCCAAGTATGCCACCCTTTGGGACAGGCTGAGAGAGCCCTCAAAAGCATACAGACGCAGGCTTCACTTTCACAAGTGACAAAACTTGGTATCATCAATGGCGCAGCTGAGGCTGTGTCAGGCAGAGCACATGTAGCATGGTCTAACTGTTCTAACCCAGACGAAGTAAATGCAAGTTACAGAACCTCAGAACAGCCTACACCTTTCAAATTGCCAGTGTCCTGAAGAAAAGGTGACGGCATGGGGCTCTTAGCAAGAAAAGTAAGGGAATGCAGCAGCCAAATGCAACGTGCTACCTTTGCTGGGGATCTAGATTTTAATACTAAATATGGGGACGACTCAGGGCTAGGAGTGCACACTGCTTTTAGAGGACCTGAGTTTAGTTCTCAGCACCCAGCCTGTGACTCCAGCTCCCTTGGCTCCAATGCCCTCTCTGGTCTCCATGGGCACCTGCACTCACATGTACACAGAACCACACGCTGACATACATAATTAAAAAAAAAAAAAGTATTAAAAAATACCAAGTATATACAAAATAAACTTTTTTAGACAATCGGTAAATTTTCAGTAGGTTGTTATATTGATTCTTTTGAAATGTAATTGTATTATCAATACATAGAATGTCATTTTCTTAGATGTTAAAAATACTCAAGAGGTTAAAAACATGTTGAAATGTCAGCATATTGATTTCCAATAACACAGTTTTCTTAAGAAGAAAAATAAAAAAGAAAAGGACTGATCACAGAACAAAAAGACTGTGAAGCTGGAATGGCTCGGTAAGGGAGATTCAGGCCAGACACATTTAAAGTACCATCCACTTCCCCACACAATGCATGAAACCCAGCTCCCTCTTCCTCTGAATCCTGGCCTTAGCAATGCTATAAACTCCCAGCACTGCTTCCGACGTTCGCATCTGTGATACCAGGAGACCTTGGTACTAACTGCTTGTTTGTAGCAGGTTGAATGGAGTACAGTCCTATGAGGTGTCAGTAAATGAGGCAGAGACGACGCCCTCCACTCCATATACTCAGGTTTTCTTGCTGGAGGAAGGTACAAATGTCACATTTGTGCTCCTGATGCTAACCACTTTTGCCTAAGTAAGACAAGTCAGCACAAGTTGCAGCCTCCTTGCTGCAAAACACATATAACTCAGTCACCTCAGACAGAAAACACCTCTTTCAGGCAAACAGCTGGTGCTTGATGAGAAGCTACTTAAAAGTGTCTTCTCAGAAGGAAGGAAACTGTTGGATGTCTCAGTTCTACCATAGGGCTCGATTTGGAAGCGCTACGAGATGCAACCCTCCCCTCCTCACCTATGATATTGATGGGCAAATTGAGCTTTGCCGCAGACACAATGGCCGAGCATATTGTTGCGGCTCCTCCCATATCAGCCCTCATGAGGTCCATATTTGCAGAAGCCTTGATGGAGATGCCACCACTGTAAGAAAATGAAAGACCGTGAGCAACATTAATAATAGCAATGTTGAGAGCCTAAATCAAATCGCTTTCTTAAAAACAGAGACATGGCCAGCGAGACAGTTAAGGACAAAGGTGCCTGCTGCCGAGCGTGGTAACCTGGGTGAGTCTCCCGACCCACATGGTGGGAGAAGAGAGCTGATTCCTCTGACTTCCATATGATTGCTGTGGCACTTGGTCTGCATATGCATATACACCATACATAATAAATACATGGAAGTGTAAAACACAACATCATCCATGTGGTGGTGTATGCCTGCAATCCCAGAATTCAGGAAGCTCAGGCAGGATTTCAACTTGGAGGCCAGATTGGGTGACACAGAGGATTGTCTCAAAACAAAAAAAAACCCAAATCCCATACAAACTCAGAGTTCACTACCACACAAAAGCACCACATACCTGCCAAGGAAAGTCAAGTTTCTAAACTTGCAATCTGAATTACTTCAATTCTATAGCCTTTGTACAGATAGAAAATAATTCCAGAAATATGGATAGGTGAGGCAGGTCCTTTTATTTCTGTCTGAATGAAACCTGACCAGATACCATTAGAAACATCATCATATCAAGCCACCTATGACCCATCTCTGCTTTCTATCATTATCACCAATACCCACAAAGATTACCTCATCAGCAATAAATAAATTAATTAATTAATCTTTGAATGAGCTAACCATGAAACCCGAAGGTCATGAAATCCTACGAGTTCATGGAACACTGGAGCATTCCTCCCAAGTGCACAAGACAGAAAAGGCTATAGTCTTCTGACACCTGCTGGTGGCCGTTGGCTACTGACTGAGAAAAGGCACAGGGAAGGCATCTACGTGAGAAGTGCATGTATATTTGTGTAACGCACCCTTGCATGTGTGTGCGCAGGACAAGCACTTAAAACTGAGCCCTCTTCTAACCCACCAACTGACTACTTGGTGTGTGACTTTGAACAAAGAACTTCTGAATTGTGGCTCCCTCACCTATGGTCACAGGGCTAAGATCAGGACCACAGTATATAAAGTTCCTAATTGTTTTAGGCATATATAAGCATTGCATTTTGAAACTGACAGCACATACATTTATTTTAATGTGTAAAACCTGATCAAACCCCATGATCGTGAATCACACTATACATACATGACATTCACCAAAACAGAGAGCACAGACACCCCTAAGAAGTACCTGTCAAAGGTAATGCCCTTTCCCACAAACACCAGGGGTGCTTCGGTTGCATTGGGGCTGCCTGTGTAGTGAATTTCCAAGAAGACTGGGGGTTCTTCAGACCCCTTGGCTACACTTAGGAACGAACCCATTTCTTGTTCCTCTATCCAGGACTTGGGTCTACAGGGCAGAAAGAGGAAAAAAGGAGAGAACTGTTACATTTATTCCGAAACAACTTGGAAACATTTCAACAGTATGCTAAAAGATGCACAATATACAAGTTATTCGAATGCTGAACAGGCCCCAGCGCACTCAGTGGTAGAGCAGGCCCTTAGGACACACACGGCCATGAGCTCCACCCCAGCATCAGGCTACAACACAGGCTGAAGGCACCAGTGATCACAGCCTATTATTTGCTTCTGTCTACTCGCAGGTGGAAGACTTGACTCTGGGGACACGTCAACAGTAAACTGACATCAGGCACTCCTGCACCAAGCATTAGACAACCACTCAGAGAACTTATACTTGGTAACCAATAGACGCTCAGGTAATAAATAGTGTTCAATACTCAGATATTTCTGGTTTTAATTTGAAAATGAACTTAGCAAGGCTCTTAATCCACAACGGGGAATTTAAAGTCAAGGCGTTCGGCTTCGTTTTTGTATTACTAATGGCACACACACAAAACTAACAAAAACAACAAGACTATCCTACATCAACAGGAATAAAATATCCTGTTTCTCTGCTTGTCTTATCATCGGCACACCATTTTCATAGCTCCAAGTGCAATTTGAGATGTCTCTGAATGGGAAAACTATTTAGTTCTCATAATAAACACAGACTCAGAGCAGGTAATATGAACCCCCACCTCAGTGCAAACTAGAACACAGACACCATATTGCTATTCTTTCTAGGGCAAGGAACAAGTGGTGTTCTGTATTGATTTCTAGCCACAATAACAAAGCCTGTACTACCAGAGAAGACCAGCACTAACCAGACCCAAGGACTACTCCTGTACTTGCCTGCCCATTAGTCAGACTATTACACTAAAATTGACTCCTTATTTCAAAGGGAAACCAGAAACAAAAATCGCATAAAAAAAGGCAAGCTTATAACGCGTACAAATTTCTAAATACAAGCTTAGTACTTGGTATTTATTGTTGACTTGCCTTTCTGGAAGAGTTGTATTTCTTTGAAGCAGACCTACCTACCCTGAATGGGGTGTGGTTCAGCTATGTCACGGCATGAGTCACAGCCCACCCGGGCATTACGCTGGTCTCTGAACTTTTTCTCTCTGCTCACCCATAGCCTTGTGGTTTCCCAAGCCTCTGCTGGACACCTGACCAGAAGCCCCCTGGTCTGTTAACATTTAAAGTGACCTTTAGGATTCTGCTGGTATCCATTTTCACTCATAGCCCTCCTCCTGCTTCTGCAGCAGCATTCCACACCCACTGTCCTGCCTGTCTTGCCCTTTGCAGCAAGATCCATCACTGGGCACGCTTGCCTGCAATCTCATGCTTTCCCCGACAGGCAGCATCATCACTACAGGCTGACAGAGCAGAGCACTGGCCTCTCCTCTTCTGAGGCAGGGCACATCCATGGAGCCTACACACTGACAGCCTCGACACACAGAAACGACTCAGGGCATCCTAGCAAGCTCAGTCCTGTGGGTTTTTATTCTTCATTCTGTCTAAATTGGGACTTTCCTAAAACTCTGATCACAATCAAGTGCTGAAGAATCCCCTTACACGAACAGATCCTTTGAGTAACAACTTTGAAAGTGAAGTAAAAGAAGAGTCTGTTCATTTATTTTAATCAGAACCCCCAAGCTCATTGGGTGTGTAATGGGTTGAAGACAGTTTTTGAAAGGGAAATGGCAACTAGAGGAACTGACTGTAAGTACCATTGACAAGCACTTGGGAGGCCTGGCAAGGCACCCGTGCAGTGTAGCCAAGGTCATGAAGCAGGCAGGTTCTCACCCTGTGCCCACTCAGTATGCTGCACTCTTCACCCGCATCGTAAGCAGAAACACAGACAGGACAACACATAGCGACATGTAAGCTCTGTAAATGTAAACCAGGGGCTGGAGAGATGACTCAGTTTAAGAGTACTGGCTGCTCTTCCAAAGGACTTAAGTTCAATTCCTAGCTCCCACACAGTGCCCCATAACTGTTTTATGTCCAGTTTCTGGGGATTCAACACCCTCTTCTGGGCTTCTTAGGTTCGAAGCACTCACATACTACATAGGCATACATGCAGGCTAAATACCCATACACATAAAATAAAAATTACTTTTTTAAAAAGTTAATCAGTTATCCTTTCACCTAGGAATTCGACTCCCAAATCTTTACTCAATAGAAATGAACATGAAAGTCATGTCTCCATTTTAATCCATCAGGTGGATTTAAAAAATCACACAACACAGTATGAAGTCATAAAACTCTCTTGAAGGCGAGGAGAACAAACCTCAACTGTAACTCTAGCTGACTGTATAGATATATATCTGCTCGTGGGCTCCATTACTCCTCTGAACACAGTTCAATTTCAGGGTCTTGACTTGTGTTGATCAGGGCTTCTATTGATGAGATAAAACACCATAGCCATAAAGCAACTTGGGGAAGTTTATTTCAGCTTACACTTTTAGGAAACAGTCATTACTGAGGAAAGTCAGGACAGGAAATCAAACAGGAGCCTGGAGGTAGGAGCTGATGCAGAGGCCATGGAAAAGTGCTGCTTACTGCTTACTCCTCATGTCTTGCTCAGCCTGCTTTCTTAGAGCACCCAGGAGCACCAGTTCAGGGGTAGCACCTCCCACGAGAGCTGGGACCTTCCATGTCAATTGTCAATCAAGAAAACATACCACAAGCTTGCCCACAGGCTAATCTGGTGGGGGGATTTTTCTCAACTGACATTCCTTCTTCCAAAGTGACTTTACCTTGCAGCAAAGTATCTAAAGCCAAACAGCACACATTGTTCTTTCGGCCGTATATCCCATGAGACCATGATATAAGCATAAATTACCTGATATGGACCTCTGTTTTACTACTGGCACTTTTGAGATTCTTTTCAATAATTTCAGCAAATCTGGTTGGTGTCATCTCATTGGCTGGAGACTCCATCAGCTGGCGGGCCAAGTTCTGCCCAGAAGCAAAGAGGACCCCTTTCTCCCAGGCCTCGAGATCACCGCTGTGGAAGAAAAGAGTTACTCTCAAACAACCTCAAGAACACTGACCTTTCTGCTAAGTGAGGCATTTATCTTAAAAAATCAAGACTACAAGCAAAAAATGATTGCCAAAGATCTAGATCCATCCTGTGAGTAAGAAAACAGGCCCGCTCCACTGAGGAAGTAAGATAAATCTGGCCAAGCAGTCCACTTCAAGAACCTCCCCCTTTGCCAGGCTGTGGTGACACACACTGAGGTTTCCCCAAGTTAGTGATGGGGACAGGATTCAAATGTGGGTTGCCTTTCTACAACCTTCATCCCCAACCACTCTTTAACAGATACTAACCACCATTCTATGCCAAGAGCAACCCACTGGCATCACAGCTCCTGGAACTGAAGATCTCTTATTGTCTGTCCCTGACAGCACAGGCCAGTCCCTCCAAGACTGGACTAGAGCTGGAGTAACTTGTGGTCAGTTGTCTTCTGAAAGCATCTCCCACCATGGACCACCAAGGCAAAGGTGGAATGCTCTCATCCACACAGGTCTAATGTTTAGCATGTGAGCAGGTATGAGATCAATGGGAAGCATTTGGATTAAAGCCCATTAGGATATTCTGTCATGCCGTCCCTCCTTCTGGGAAAAGCCAACATTGTGAATGCCTCTGAGTAACCAGTAGAGAAGGTTCTCAGGAGCCACAGAGGAATCACACACATGACAAGGGCCAGGAGCAGAGCGTGGGGACAATCATCACTCTGTAAAGAGGGCTGAGACAGTACGTAGCACTGAGAAGCAGGCAGCTCATTTCCAAGCCATGCTGTCAGGACGCCTGCCTTCGAGTGCCACCCAAACCCTGGTTTCCTTCCATCACCTTCCATGGAGCTTCGCCGACACAGCCACCTTCTTTTTCTGCTTTAGGTCATCATACTCATAGAGACCAAGCACAGCTCCTTCTGCAGCAGCTTGGGCATCTCCACACGGATCCACCTCCACTGACGGCAGCTCCAGGTCTTGGATCTGCCTGCATCCCGCTTCAGACAGCAGAAGCAGAAAACCGAGTCAGCACAAAGCAGAGGCACGAGGTGGAACAAACTGGCAACTGTGGTCTGCTTCTAAACTTTCATTTCCTCTTCTATAAAGTGTGGACCTCCTCACAAGCCGAGCTGAGTACAGAGGTCAAAGGCACAGATCCTCACAAGGGGAAAGACCACCAGTGAGAGGCAGACAGTACTAGTAGTATTTTAGAAGTGCTAGCATTTCCTGACAAAGGTTCCCAATCACCAGGAGCTGCCAGATTAAAGGGACCAAGAAATGATGACGTTGAGGTTACAACCAAGCAACTGAGCAAAAACTGTCATTAACAGCATTTATTAAAATTGTGTCAGCAAAAGCTCTCAAATAAAAGTTAGGCATAGCTACTTAACTCTGAAAGTAAACTAAATAAGCATTAATGATATACCCAGGCCAAGGATTAGTCAAGCTGCCTCAGAGTGCTTGCATCTCCAAGTGCATTTGGGGCAGCTGTCCTGTGGGAAAGGTTCTCCCTGCTGCTAAGCAACAAAGTGGCTCAGTGATATCGACCTCAATTCCCTCAACCCATCTATCAAGCCAATTGGGACAGGCCCTTGTATTTTGCTAGCAATGAATAAGTATCCCACACTCTGCTCTTGTCTTCTCTAATTTGTAAATATAATGATTCTGTGTTATCTAAAAGTCGGGCAACACCGTGGTTGCATTACAAAATGGAAAACCATCTACACATCACAATTTCTAATAGAAGATATTTCTAAGAAGAAATGGAAGCTAACCTCCCAACAGAAAACAGAAAATACCAAAAATAAAAATGTTACAAGCTAGCCTCTATCTAGGTAAGGTCTAACATATCAATATAATTGAACTTGTTGAGCTGTTCCAGGGGAGCAGGGTAAGGCTGGTGGCCGTGAATGGACAAAAGGGAGAGAAGACTGTCTTAAGGAATCGACCCTCCAGAACCTTCAGCTATTAAACATAACGAGCAAGCAAACCTGCAACAGCAGCTCTGATGTTTTCTTTGCCTTCATGCCAGTTTTCCTGGTCGTCAACTCCAGCCGATCTCTTGCCAAGACCGACCACCACCACGCTGGGGAAGTCCTGGTCCACAAACACACCAAGTCAACCACTGTGAACTTTTTAAACAGCTCCTCCAGAAAGGAATGATAGAAGGAGACACTGACAGAGAGCCACTCTAGCTTTAGCAAACAGGAGCCCTGTGTGTTGGTAAGTACAACAGATGTGAGAGGCAGGGTAGTCCTCCAAGTAACTCTGCATGAGGTAGTGCTCTCCCTCCACTCTGAGGAACAGAAGCTGGAGAGACAGCCATTCTCCCTTTGGACCATAAGGAATACTTTTGCTTAACGGAAGCCCACAAGTGCTAGCACAACCGCACCCACAGTAATGAGCATATGGGGGTCTCAATAGAGATTCACCAGACAGACATGACCTTCACTTCATACCTGATGCAGACCATAGAAGGTTCGGGTTTTGCCTGCCTTGAGAGGAGGTCCAGATCTAAAGGAAGAGGAGACGGTTGCTTTAAACAGTATAGTCTGTGCTGTTCTCTTGGTAAATGACCTAAGCTTCGGCAGACACTCTTGGTAACTGCCTCTACCCTATGCTTCACTGATGGCTTTACAGGATGTACACAGGCTAGACTTCTCAGATGCAGCACTTTCACCTCAAAAAGTACCAAGCCAACATCCAGGTTAGACAGAACACCAACACCAATTTAAAAACAGAGAAGCCAGGTGTGGTGGCTCATGCTTGTACTACCAGAACTTGGCATGCTGTGAGGAAGGACTGGCTGGCATGAGTTTGAGACCAACCTGGACATTATAGTGAGTTCTGGCTCAGTCTAGACTACCAAATGTAGCCATGTCTTTTTTTCATAAAAGAAGGCAATACCATGGATAGGCAAAGCACTTGACAGTGACTGTACTAAATGGTGGAAATCTTTCTACTAAAAGAAACACCATCAAAACAAAAACAAAAAACAAAAACCCAGAGTGGTGACCAAAGCCGCTGACTTGACAGCACTGTCTCCAGCATAGGCGTTTCCCAGATTGTTTACTGAGATGAGAGAAAGCAATTTCCAAACAAAAGAGGTATTCTACAATAGCCAGAGACCAGGAGCACAGAGGCTGAAGCTGTAGCCCACAGTGACACTGCAGGGAGGCCACTGCATTCTGGACTCCTAACATGTTACTTCTGGGTTAATGATTTAGGTCCTTGAGAAGGATATGAACTAATAAAGAACTAGCAACCAAGAGGAGGTACAATTCCTATAATGCATATATCAGATAATTACTAAAGCTATCAGGTGACACCTGGTACCCTCTAACATACCTGAGTAACAGGTAGTTAAAGGGGCTTATGCTGCTCTCTCTATTTCAGCCAAATGTGGCTAGCAGCTCAAAAGTCTTCCTACTTCCTCTAGGACCTTGCTAATCTAGGAGAGAGGTCAGATCTCAGGCCCTCTCCAGACTGGCTGAATTTCAGGCTGTATGCTTGCTAATCAGATGATCCACTCCTACTTTAACATTTGAAAAGCCTTCAAATTCCAGCCATGAGATAAAAGGGCAGGACCTTAGGCTGTTTTTAAATTATTCAGTTAAAGCACTTTTAGAGGCTGGTGCCAGATGGTAAAGTAGGAATTGTGGACCTGAGCCTGAGAGTGGACGGAGGAAATCTATTCCTTTAGGGAACCCTGTCAATCCTTCACAATAGGTTTGTGAGCTGGCTAGAAACCACATGACTTCCCAGCACTGCAGACCCACCCACACTAAACAACTGCCCAGCTTCTTCCAGAGCCTACTTTCATTTCCAAAGAACCGGATGGCCAGGGCTTCATTATCTGATATAAGGAGAATAATCTCTTTAAATCTTGGGGCCTTTAAGAACTACAACCCCACCCTGTTTCATGGCAAATACATTTAATCCCAGCACTCCAGGGAATGAGACAGGTGGATCTCTATGAGTTTGATGCCAGCTAGCCTTGTGTACATAGTTCCAGGACAGCCAGAGCTACCTACATAGTAAGACCCTGTCTCACAATGCAAAACAAACACACACACACACAGCAACCCCAAATATAGTAACACTTACATGTTCAACATTTCCCTCAGCTTTCCAGACACCAACTTATTAAAACTCTCTCCTGCACTTGTAAACTGTGGCATGTCATCATCTTTGTCTTTGGAATAAATTCCTAAAACAAGGCCCTGAAAAAAATCAAGAAAGATAAATACAATCAGAGTAAATCTCTTAGAGGGCGTTGACTGCCCATATGCAGAAGGGGCAAACAATCCCATTAAAACTGTGTTTCCTGCCGGGCGGTGGTGGCACACGCCTTTAATCCCAGCACTTGGGAAGCAGAGGCAGTCGGATTTCTGAGTTCGAGGCCAGCCTGGTCTACAGAGTGAGTTCTAGGACAGCCAGAGCTACACAGAGAAACCTTGTCTCGGAAAAAAAAAAAACAAAAACAAAAAACTGTGTCTTCCCAAGGGGCCAAGAACAGAGGCAAAGAGCAGAGCAGCAGCCCCCACTGAAGTAGCTGAAATCCCTGCCGGGGCAAGACCAGAACTGGGTTATGCGAGACATCTTGGGCCAACCCTAAACCTGAAAATCACTTGTTTCAGATACACTGTCCCAGGGTTTGATCCTTTAAAATACTTGTGTTTTAATTCTGTCCACTCACTGGGTTGGCTGCAGGACTTTCTACAGACATTCAGAAGTGTCCAGTGAATGTTCAAACATCTGAGATTTTTGGAGTACTTCAGATTTCAGGTTAGGGATGTCCACATTGTATAGTAAGTAGCCTGTCAATCTGGAAATGTGTGTGACTTCACAGAGAAGGCAGAAGCAAGGCCTTCTGCCAAGCACTTAATGGTGTGGCCCTACATCTCCGTCACAAGCTCCAGGCCCCAAATACCTGAAATAAGGACGTAAAATCACTGCTCATCATTTGACTTCACAAGGCAATTCATGACTTTTAAAATATTGCTTCCCTTATGGCCACTTCATGGAGCACTTTTCTCTCACTTGCCAGATAAGGAAACCTAGTCCCGGGCACACTAGCTCCTGTGTTGTTAAACTTTAACAGTGCACATGCCTTCCTGCTGGTCTTGGTCTTTTCCAAAAACACCCCGGGCACTCCGGCCACACAGTGCCGCATCTTTCCACTGAAGAAAATAGGCTTCCTTGGCATGGTAACTGCTAGGTTCTAACGTTCCCAATATTGTTTGTTCTGGGGTTCCACCAGACCAGTCTGTCCACTGTTACTGGGCAGGGCTGGAAAGTGCACTAACAGGTGTCTGCCTAACTCCTCAGCTATCTGTGATAACTGCAGGGGACCTGAGTTCAAGCCCCATCTGGAACAGTCCTCCCTCACCAGGTTCTGGAAGCCTGACGTACTCGGTACTCTGATAAGCCAACACCCTTCCAGACCCTTCCCATCTGAGCGTCCTTCATAATTTCTCACAGACCATAGTGAAGACGTTCTTCCAATATTAAGATGACCTCTCCCATTAAAACCCTTTTCCCTAGAAGGACACTGCTGTTCTCCAGAAACCCAATCCAGCAGTTTACTCCCCAGGGCCTTGCACTTCAGCGGGGGGAGGGGTCCAGGCCCTGTGACTGGCAACTCTGGAACCTTAGCAGGCTTTGGGACAATGCCGCCGTCCTTTCTAGGGTTTCTGCGAGGACTAAAAGAATTGACGAAGTAGGCGCGTGGAACTTTTAGGAGCTCAGTTAGGTGGAGTACTCAGTAAAGACTAGTTAAGTGGAGCGAGCGGTTCTTCTCAGCCTTCAGAACCCAGCACTGTCCAGTTAGGAAGAAAGGACGCGCCCTCAGCAAACAGCACCGGCCTCCCACGTCGCAGGCCGGGCCCAGGATGGTGTCCTGCAAACCCAGGGAACTTTTCTGTTCAGCTCATTTTTGCAACTTAATGCGTCCGTCCTACACATCGCGGCCTGGATACACCCGGTCACTCTGCCGCCCGCGGCCAGGGCTCGCGCAGCCGCCTGAGAGCGAGCCTCCGCCACTCACCTTCGTCATGTCTGCGGTGGACAGACCCCGATCCCAGAGACCTCTCACTCCCAGTCGGCGGAGCGCGACTCGCGCGGCAGCCGGAAGAGGCAGCAAGTACATCTCGGCTGGACCCACGGCGCCGCCCTCCAGAGAGAGCACGTGGCGCGTGGGAGGGCGCGCGCCTGGAGGCGGGACCTCCGGGGTCGCCGGACGCGCGCATGGAAAGTCGGACCCGTGCCGGACCTAGGGGGCGGGCCGCTGGGGCGGGGCTGCCGGCAACTGGGCGGAGACTCGCTAGTTCGCTTTCGGGGAGGGCGGCAGTCCCCTGGGGGCGGGGCTGCTGTTCTGTAGCAGCCCAGGCGGGCGTGGTGGGGCGTGGTTTCTGCGGAATCAGGGGCTTGCTCATGCTGGTGTGTGAAGCCTGAGAAATTGCTTTAAGGCAGATTAATAGAAGTATGTAAATTTTATTTAACAAATTTGTGTGTACATGGGAACCCGTACAGAAAAACGAGGATCCTGAAAGTGATTAGGTCTAAGTGCTTATATTGAACAAAGAGTAATAGTTATGAAAAACTATTCTAAAAATAACTAAGCATAAAGGAAAACAAAAAGAATGTAAGGATTAGTTAATAAGGTTCATTTGTGCAAATTTCTAGCTTACTTAACCTCTCACCTCGGGTAATAATATTTGGGGATAGCGGTAGTTTACATGGTGGTTTGATGTCCTGCTTTGGGCTTTGGGAGACCCAAAGATAGCTCGTCCTGCATTTGTTTTTGTTCTAGTGCCTTTAGGCACAAAATGTTGATGCTCGAGTGCCACATTTTAGTGTGTAGCAAATCTGCCATCCTTCATTATCTAGGAAGGGCAAGAAGTACAGTGATTACAAAAACTGTTTTGAAGAGTGTTTTATGTAGACATATACGGATATGGGCCGTGATTGTCCCCATCCGGTACCCCACCCCCACCACTGCCAAGGCTCATATTTTAAAGATTTGGTCAGCAGCTCATGGTGCTACTAGGAGGAGGTGGAACACTTAGGACGTGGGACCTAGTAGAACAAAGTTGGAAGGTTTCAAGGAATCTGCTGTGATCCCAGCACCTTGCTGCCTGTCTGATTCACCACAAATGAAGAGGCATCCCATCGTACGTGTTCAGTATAATTGCTATGCTAGCCCTAAACCCGTGGGCTGAATGACCATGGGAACCTCTGGAGCTATGAACAAAAGTCTTTCCTCTTTTTAAGTTGACAGTTTCAGAAATTTTTGTCATGGTGATAAAAAGATTACTAACGTAATATGCTCAAGTTCCTTCTGCCTTCTTCATTTTGTTCAATGCCATTTCTTCCACAAGAAATGTCTCCAGACTGTCCTACTGTGGGTTATATGTCTCCTTCTACTCCCAAAGCAACCTGTCTCAAATTGCGAATCACCTGTATCCCTCTCTTTGTGTGTGTGTGGGTGGGGGGAGGGCATGGCTTTCTCCTCTGTGTATTCATGCCAAGATCTGGCATCTAGTCCATATCTAGGGCCTATGCAAACAAGGTGCTCATAAATATCTGAATGAATGTATGATCAAAGTCCAGTTGAGGAAGCAACATTTAATTAAAGACCAGGATAGCTGCCAGTGTGATTTCCTGATAATAAACTGCAAGAGAAGGAGAGAGATAATTAAAGGGACATTGGGATCAGGAAGAGTATGGGGCTTGGCATGGGGTGGAGACATCAGCCTGCTCCTAATAAAAAAGAAGATACAAAGAGAATGTCCCTGGTTTAAAGAGAATCGTAAAAGGCAAGAAGCAAAGTTTATTGTGGATGAGGGAGTCAGCAGAGAGCCAGTAATGATCTTCACAGAAGCTGCAGGGAAAGCTATGTTTAAAGAGATGCATCAGTTAAACACATTAAAGCAGAGGCACCAAAATGTGTCAGGGTCAGTTTAAGGAAAGAAACCAAAGCACTTCCCCCTTGGGATAATTTGACCAAGAGTGAGCCCAAGTTTGAACTCCCAGTTTCTCTCCCTGTGTCTTCCAAGTATCTGTAGCTTATGTTTACTGGCTTGTCAGCAATCTGTCTGTTGTTATGCATCTGAATCTGTGTCCTCAGCACTGTCTCTCGAATTTGTCCCTAGCAAAGCCCTTTGCTCTCTCTTTTAATGAGCAGCACAGAAACCATGACGTGGGGGAAATGATGGGGGATACTTTACAGAAATCTGTAACAGTTTTACAAGGAACTGAACTTTGTTGATTCCGCCTGACCCAGGAGCCTTCAGAAAAGTAAGGATAATAAACTCTTACAACCTATACCTATGTTGCTTTGAACATTTATTTGTTTTATAAGGTCACTTTTGATCTCTTTAATGTTTTCAGCAAATGATTATCATAGCACACAATGTACATTGCTATCTGGGTCAGGGGTATGGAAGAATATATAACTTACATTAAAGATATGCATTAGCTTACCTTGTACAGGTGATCACATGACAAATCCAACACAAGTAAGTTTAATTCTTTCATTGTTCTCTGAAAGGCAGGTTAAACAAAGAGGCTGATTATACAATAGGACATAAGTCTGAAGTTTTAAATACTTTGAAGGTATACTTGTGGGAACAAGCCTGGCACTGTGGAATGAAGTTCCACGTGTCTGTCCCGGGCTCTGGGGCTCTGGGTGGGACAGCAGACACTCAGGAAGTAGCCGAGAGTCTTCCCACACAGTCTGGCAGGTAGGGGCTGTGGGAAGCCTTCAGAGGCCCTGCCCGTGGGTGGGGGAGGGGGCCATTCTCAGGGAACTCGAGGCAGCCCTCTCCGTGGGTTCTCTAGCCCGGGACACCGCAGTTGCCACAGGGTGCTGCAGATGGACTAGCCAGAGCGCAGCTGGGATTCCCGCTGAGACCTGGTTTCAGTGGCTTGGGGCACCAGGCTAGCTGCTTAGGCTTGAGTGAATGGGTACGGTCTGGGAGCACTGGGAAGCCCTCGGCAAGAAATTAGACACAACTCCTTAATTGAGGGCCGGATCCCTCGCTTCCCACTGTGGGTCCAGATGAAGAGACAGTCCATAATTCTAAGATGTTTCTTTGGTGGAATTGTACCCCCTGACCTCTGGGAGATGTAAGGCAGATACAGTAACTGGGAAGGGGCGTGGCTAAGCCTCTAGGTGTCTCATTAACATGGGGATGGCTTGGGGCTGTGTGGCCACGCCTTTACCTGAGGAGTGGTGGTTCATGATCTTGACTGTAGCCAAAAGCTTCCCAGGAGTGTTGGCATAAAGTTTTCCGGTCCCTTGTGGATTATTCCATGGGATTGCCCAGATTTTACGCCTGTGCTCAACTGGGTGCCAGATTGCCTGTCACAGATCATTGCCCCACATATACTGACTTGGCTTTGAGGTCCAGCAAAAGTTTCAGTCTCAGAATGTAAGAAAGCTTTTCATAATAATGTATCACCACAGAAAGACTGTAAAATATGTATTGGTGTCCAGGGTAAAGAAAGACCAATCAATAATGGGGAATTCATAAGTGGATAGTTATTGTCACTCATACACTCTGAAAGGTGGTAAGTCTGTGAATTGTAACCCTACTATTGACCTTTCCTATTACCTTCCAGAAATAGAAACTTTAAAAAAAATACAATGTTATCCAATAAAACCATACTTTCTAGATTCATGCAATAAGGGTGGTCTTGTAGTTCTAGGTCAGAGGAAGGAATGTAAGTCCATTGCTTCCTCCAGCATGTGCTCCTACCCCATCTATCCACTCATCAGTCATTTAGAAATATTTATTTAAATATGTGAGTGGAAAGATTAGGACTATCAAACTCCGTTAGACATCCAAGTGGAGATGAGAGAGCCGGAGATGAAGCTTATCGATAGAGCACTTGACTAGAATCCACAACACCCTAATCCTCAGCATTGAAAACCAGAAACTAGCAGTCTTATCCCAGCTCTGCAGCAAAACCCCAGTGGCAGCCTTCCCTGACCTCCTGCTCCTGTCTCCTGTGGATCCAACAAATGTTCTCTTTCTAAACTCACTACACACACTTCTTGATTTGCTCCAGACTCCAAACCCAGCAGACACCCCTCTGCTAACCCATGTTAGCTAAGTGGCTAAGCCACTTTTCACAGGGCAACAACAGTAGGCTGTCCCACACCTGTCCTACTGTTCCTGAGATCCAGTCCCCCAGTCTCACTCCCATCCCTGTACTGATCTCCCTTTCCTCTTTGTCCCCATCCCCAACAGATCACAAAGACCTTAACCTTCCTTCCCCAAATCATCCCAGGATCCTCAACACCAGCACCAGCTGGCATTTCCTGTGAACACACCAGCTGAGCAGGCCAGGAAATCAGGCAACACACAGCCATCACACTCTCCAAAACTACAGAAAGGAAACAGAAACCAAGAAACGAAACACCCACCCAACAAAACCAGAAATCAGCACCTAGATCTGTTATCCTCTTAAACCCAGATGCCTAGATGCCAGCGTGAAAACACAATAAAAAGTGTCCGGGGTGATATGTCGCCACTAAAGCCCAGCTATCCTACCACAGCAAGCTCAGAATATTACAGCATACTTGAAGCATAAATAAAAGACCTTAAAACCAACTATATGAAGATAATAGAGGTCCTTAAGGTCATCTTTAAAGAGGAAAGGACTGAATCCCTTAAAGAAATTCAAGAAAACACAAAAAAAAAAAAATTGGAAGAAATTAATAGAATTGTTCAAGACATGAAAATGGAAATAGAATCAACAAAGACAACACAAATTGAGGGAATTCTAGGAGTGAAAAATTTAGGAATTCGAACAGTAACTATAGAGGCAAACTTCACCAACAGCATACAAGAGATGAAAGAGAGACGCTCAAGGGTTGAAGATAGGATAGAAGAAATGGATACATCAGTCAAGAAAACGGTAAATCTAAAGACTTCTGACACAAAATATCTAGGAGATCTATGAAAAGACCAAACCTAAGAATAATAAGTATAAAAGAAGGAGAAGAATCCCAGCTCGAAGGCCCCCTTCATGGTAAACGTCTTGGAGAGAACAGGGATAAAAGGGACATACCTCAATCTAATAAAGACAGTTCACAACAAGCCCATAGCTAACATCAACTTAAATGGAGAGAAACTCACAGCAATCCTACTAAAGCCAGGAACAGGCAAAGTTGTCCAATCTCTCCATATCTATTCAACATAATCCTTGAAGCTTTAGCTAGGGCAATAAGAAAACTGAAGGAGATCAGTGGGATACAAATTGGAAAGAAAGAAGTCAAAATATTGTTATTTGTGGATGATGAGATAGTATACATAAGCAACCCCAAAAATTCTACCAGGAAACTTCTACAGCTGATAAACACAACACCTTCAGCAAAGTGACTGGATACAAGATTAACTTGGAAAAAAATCTGTAGCCCTCCTATATACAAATAACAAATGGACTGAGAAAGAAATAAGGGAAACAATGCTTTTCACAGTAGCCATTAATAATAGAAAAAATATTTTGGGATAACTTTATCCAAGCAAGGGAAGGACTTGTATGGCAAAAACTTCAAGTCTTTGTAGAAAGAAATTGAAGAAGATATCAGATGAAAATATCTCCCATGCTCAAGGATTGGTAGGATTAACATAGTAAAAATGGTCATTTTACCAAAAGCAATCTACAGATACAATGCAATCTCCATAAATATTCCAACACAATTCTTTAAAGACCCTGAAAGGACAATTTTCAGCTTCATATGGAAAAACAAAATAACCCAGGGTAGCTAAAGCAATCCTGAATAATAGAAGAATACTGGAGATCTCACCATTTCTGATTTCAAGTTGTAACTACAGGTATAGCAATAAAAACCACATGGTATTGGCATAAAAACAGTCATATTGCTCAATGGAATCAAATTGAAAACCCTGACATAAATCCATACACATATGACCACTTGATTTTTAACAAAGAAGTCAGAGATCCTGGAAAAAAAGAAAGCGTCTTCAACAAATAGTGCTGGTCAAACTAGGTGTCTTCATATTGAATAATCAAATAGATCCATGCATACCACCCTGCACAAAACTTAAGTCTCAGTGGATCAAATCTCTCAACATAAAACAGATACACTGAATCTGATAGAAGAGAAAATGGGGAATAAACACATTAGCACAGGAAATGACTTTCTGAACAGAACACCGATAGCAACGGCATTAAGATCAACAATTCATAAATGGGACCTTATGAAACACAAAAGCTTCTGTAAGGCAAAAGATAGTGTCAATTAGATAAAGCAGCAGCCTATAGAATGGGAAATGATTTTTACCATTTCCACATCTAATAGAGGATTAATGTCCAAAATACATAAAGACCTCAAGAAACTAGATACATATAAAAATGAATAATCTAATTTTAAAATGGAGTACAGATCTAAACAGAGGATGCTCAATAGAAGAAACTCAAAGGGATGAGGAACACTTAAAGAAATGTTCAACATCTGTGCTGGTTTGAATGGGATTGACCTCCATAGATTCATGTGTTTCGATGCTTGGCCATATGGAGTGGCACTATTAAGAGGTATGGCCTTATTGGAGTAGAGATGGCCTTGTTGGGAGGAAGTGTGTCACTGTGTAGGCGGGCTTTGAGGTCTTCTGTGTTCAAGCTCCACCTAATATGGAATCAGAGCCTCCTCCTAGCTGCCTGTGGAAGACAGTCCCCTTCTGCTGATTTTGGACCAAGATGAAGAACTTTCAGCTCTTCCAGCACCAATTCTGCCTGTATGCTTCCTGCCATGTTGATAATGGACTGAACATCTGAAACTGGAAGCCAGTCCCAATCAAATGTTTTCCTTTATGAGAGTTGCTTTAGCCTTGTTGTTTCTTTACAGCAATAAAACCCTAACTAAGACAACCCTAGCCATAAGGGAAATGCAAATTAAAATGACTTCTAGATTCCATTTCACATCTGTCAGAATGGCTCTGATCAAAAACATAAGTAGCTCATGCTGGAGAGGATGTAGAGCAAGAGGAATGGAATCCGTTGCTGGGAGATATGCAAACTTTTGCAGCCACTGTGGAAGCCAATATGGTGGTTCAACATAAAGTTGTGACTCAATGTACCTCAAGACTCAGCTATACCACTGTTAGGCATATACCCAAAGGATTCTCCATCCCACCACAAGGATATTTGCTCAACCACGTTCATTATGACTTCATTCATGATATCCAGAAGCTAGAAATCACCTAGCTGTCCCTCAGCTGAAGAATGGATAAAGACAATGTGGTAATTTACACACTGAAGTACTATTTTCCTGTTTTTAAAAAAATGATGTCATAAAGTTTATAGGCTAATGGATGGAATTAGAAAAAACTCATCCTGAATGAGGTTACTTAGAGTTAGAAAGACAAAAATTATATTTATTCACTTATAAGTGGATATTAGCAGTTAAGGAAATGATAACAAAGTTACAATCCATAGATTCAGAGAGGTTTGGTAAAAAGGAGGGAGAAATAGAGTAGATTTATGGGTGGACTAGGGGAGGGTGTGGATGGAAACAAGGTGGGAAATTGGGTTGGGGGAGATTCGGTGGAGGGAGAGAGTTCAAGGAGAGTCAGCTGGAATTGAGGGACATTTGGGGGTTCTGTGAAACCCTGGTGCAGTGGAAGCTTGAAGACTCCTAGTGATGGAGGACACAGAGTTTCAAGTGGCCGTCTCTTGTAACCAGGTGAGAATTGTATTCAATTGAGTTGTTGGCCAAAGATGTCCCATGGAAATCCCCCAAGCCACCCATACTGTTGCTAAGACAAAGTGATGCTCTCTGCAAACTGATAAGGGTGGCCCCATTGCTGAGGACAACACCCACACAATTCACTGAACACAATTCACTTTAAATCAAGCTGGTTGTATACATGGAAACTTCCCCCCTACCTTTTAGTCTCTTTGGTATGGGAAGGTATTCTGAAAGAGAAATATGGACACCAACCCAGTCACAAAACCTTTTATCTACATTATGTCCTGCCTACAAAATATGCTTGAGCAATGATGGCACAGAATTATGGTAGTGGCCAACCAATATCTGATTTAACATAGGCCAACTCCATGAGAAGGAATTCATAGCTGACACTGCTTGGGTAACCAAAACTCAGAGACTAAATAGTCCAGAGATCTAGGGTAACATCAAAGGCTATTGGTCTTTAAAAAAAAAAAATCAATAAAATGATTCCTAATGATATTCTGCTATGCTAGCCTTATCAAGTCATCATAAGAGAGGCTTCTTCTGGCAGCAGATGGTAACAGGTGCAAAAATCCACAGCCAGACATTATGTGGAGAAAGAATCTAAGTAAATTGGAGGTCTCCATACTTTCCCTGAGAGCTCAGAGAATGCTGCAGAAGAGGAAGCGTAAAGATTGTAAGAGCCAAGGTGCTGGAGAACACCAGGAGAACAAAGCTTCCTGAATCAACCAAGGCACATATGAGCTCACAGAAATTGAAGCAGTAAGCCCAGGGCATGCACAAGTCTACACCAGGTCCTTTGTGCCTATATTATAGCCTTTGGTTTTATTATTATATTATACATAGTACAATGTAGCTGGTCTTTGCTACTTTGTCAGTTCTTCTTTTTCCCACCCTTTATCCCTTGTCTAACCCCCATCATTAGATAGAAGAGATAGAGGGAGAAAGAGAGAGGGAGAGAGAGAGAGAGAAAGAGAGAGAGACAGAGAGGGAGAGAGAGAGAAAGAGAGAGAGAGACAGAGAGGGAGAGAGAGAGAGAGAGAGAGAGAGAGAGAGAGAGAGAGAGAGAAAGAGAGAGAGAGAGATCCCTGAATCTAATTTCTTTCCTTTTGTTTCTTTGACCAGGGTTACTAGCAAACCAAACACCAACCTCCCCTAAGTGACCAACAATCACCACCACTACCCCTTACTTTGGGGCCCTAACATTTATATATGCTCTGAAAATTTCCCAGAATTCCAAATATCATATATGTGTAGAAGCTATCTGCTTCTGGCAAAACCATGCCTCTGCTAGAGCAGAGGCAAATCAATCACTGCTCCGCTGCTGTGGACAGTCTGAAGCAGCCCCACATCCCTACACCCAAGATTAAAATGAAAGCACATTTTTATAAATATTTCTGGGTCTTTTAAAGAAACCAAAATTGTCATTACATATATATATATATATAAAACATAAATTATATAACATATAATAGACAATTATGTGATATATACAACATATTGTTATGTATTATAAATATATAAAATTATATATGTCTATATTATAGCTAATAATTCAGTGATTTTATAAGACTCCTGATTATGAGAACAAATGGGTCTCTGATTCTTGTACTAGCTCTTGGGAGTCTTCTCCTCCTTTTGAGTTATCATGTCCAAGTTTGATATGATCTTTTTGCTTCATCTTATTATATATTATTTTGTCATGTTTAGTTGTTATCTCTTAGAAGTTTGTTCTGTTCTAATGAGAGGCAGAAAGGGAGTAGATCTGGAGAGAAGAGAGAGGAAACTGGGAAGAGTAGAGGGGGGAAACCATAATCAGAATGTACTGTATGAAAAAAAGAATCTATTTCCAATAAAGGTGTAAAATTGAAGAAGAAGAAGAAGAAGAGGAGAAGGAAGAGAAAGAAAGAAAGAAAGGAAGGAAGGAAGGAAGGAAGGAAGGAAGGAAATCAAAAACCAAACAACACAACAAAACAAAACTCAAAAATTTGAGACTAAAACAAAACAAAACAAACAAACAAAAAACAAGTGGTAATATGGAAGTCCCTTTAAATGGACACACTCAGGGAAACCCTTGCCTTCAGGTTAGTGTCAAGGACCCTACCTGGGGTAACATGCAAGCTGAACCACAAGACAGCCCTAGAAAACAATATAAAGAATAAAAACAAATGATGGATATACTGAATTTGTTATCACAGACTGAATATCAGAGGCATATGGCCTAGGTACCTAAGCAGCCATCAACCTCAGTATTTCTCACATGTGCTGCAGTGCCATGTTTCCCTTGTGCTGTGGTGTAATGATTAGTTTCCACATTGCCCTACTGCTGTGTGAGCCAGACATTCATTGTCCAGTAGCATCATTGACCTGTGCATGACTGGGTGCACAGTAAGTCCATTGTATTCCCAGGAAATGCACTAATTATGTGTAGCTTAGACAGTGAAACCTGTTCCATGGTCATTGTGCAAACTCACAGAGCATCCAAAAGCATGACAGGAGTTCTTGAAGGTGGTTATGGTAATTCCAGCCACTGTGTGGACTGCATATCTGGATAAGGGTAAATCTCTTAAGTAAGTAAGTCTTTCAACTCCAGTGGTCTTTTCTGCGACAGGGCATTTGTCTTAAGGCACCAGGAGTCATTAGGAGTTAGGTTTTTAAATTCCAATGTTTGTTTTATAAGCTTTTTAAAGTCATAAGGATCAGGCTCCAAGTAGCCAACCATCTGCCTGCTAAATTGTTGCTTTTATTTTTGGTCTTTTAAATTTCTACACCAAACACATAAGATTCATAAATTCACAGCCTTAATTTCCTTGAATTTCAAAAAAATTCGGAGTGGAACTGATGAAGAAATTTGGGTTTATTTACAATTTAGCCAAATCAGAGAAGGAGAAAGGCTCTTGATTTCTCTTTATCTTCTCTGTGGCAGTTTATCAACCTTGCGGAAGAGATGTACAATCTGATATGCTGCATTAGCCATGGGACAGATGGTCAGCACTGGGGAAAAGTCCTTCCGGCTGAACATTCCTCCTGTGTCTTTAGGCTCCAGGACTCCTGAGGAAATTTGAACTCCTTGGGGTCCACTTTTATAGGAGCCCTGTTTTATTCTGAGATACTGAACACAAGAGGTTGGTTTTGAAGACAGGGAAGAGGGGCAGCAATAGAAAAATAGATGATTACTTCAAAGATACTTGACTTGTAAAGGTTAAAGTAGAAAAATTTGCTTGTGACAGTACTCATGTTAAGACCCAGGTAGCTACTGCCTTTACTGTAGCCATTTTGTTTTATGCCTCTAGCCAGCCAAGTTACATTGTTACAGAGGATCTTTCTCATGCCCAAATTAACCATCAATGGCATATCCTGTTAAGTTCTATGCTTTGGTGTTCTTTGAAATTCCCCAGACTCTCACCCCCCTTTAGAGCCGGTAGCCATAAATAGCTTTGTATAGTTAGCTACTATAAGCTTGGACTTGAACCAACCACTACTACTGCCTGTACTTCCTCTACAGCACTTCCTGTCCATGTGTATGAGCTTTTACGGTTGCTTTGAGCTTTTGTGGGTTTTGCCTTTATAAGCCCTCCTAGGAAACAGTTAGGGTCATACTCTAAGTTTCCAAGTCAGACATACCTGACCAATCAGTCCCTGTTCAATAAACCATCCCTGCTTGACTGAGATTGGTGTCTGAGTGGTTTGTGGAGTGATTCCTGGATGCCAACACTCAAACTGGCCTGTGTACAGACTGCTTTGCTTTCCTATAAGGTAAAGTAGGCCACCTGGTTTCTGATTCTAATTTGGGATTTTAGTGTAAGTGATCTTAAATTGTTGGACTGTGGGGCCTGGTGCAGGAGCTTAGTCTAAATCATCAGCCTCTGAGAAATGTGTTAACAAATGAAAGAAAAGGAAAAGAGAAAGGAAGGGAGGGAGTGAGGAAGGGAAGAAAGGAGGAAAGGAAGGAAGGAAGGGAAGAGGGAAGGAAGGAAAAAAGGAAGGAAGGATGGATGGATGGATGGATGGATGGATGGACAAAAGGAAGGAAAGGAAAAAAGGAAGGAAGGAAGGAAGGACAGAAGGAAGGGAAGAGGGAAGGAAGGAAAAAAGGAAGGAAGGATGGGAGGAAGGAAGGACGGATGGATGGATGGATGGACAGAAGGAAGGAAGGAAAGGAAAAACGGAAGGAAGGAAGGACAGAAGGAAGGGAGGAAGGGCAGAAGGACGGAAGGAAGGAAAGGAAAATATTTAGTACGTGGTATTTGAGCACCTGAAGGGAGTCAGAAACTCACATTCCAGTCATTTCCAACATCCTGTGACCTGGGATCTGGGTGAAATGGATGGAGCTCCTGGTGCCATCTTGGTCTGTGAAGATGAACACACACAGGGTGTGGGGGTTGGAGGGGGCAGAACAGGAATGTACCTGGTGACTACGTGGATATGACATATGACATATTAGTCATGGACATGACCTCTATGCTTGTAGTCACTTGGTGTCAAAGTGTAAATCCTACATTTCAGCTGTTGCTGATTTGGGCTTGTTGCAGGCTGCCAGATAAATTATCAAGGCTCAGAGGTAAGACGTGTCCAGTCCATGGCTGAACCAGTCCTTGGAACAGGGATTTGGATCCTGGCCTCCTAGTTCTAGAGTTTGTATCTTTAACTCCCAAGTTCCAGAACTTCCAAAACATCAGAAAAGCTGAGAGGGGAAAAAAAACCCAGAAACTTATATTGACAGCAGAGAATACAATGAACTTTGAACTAGTCATCAATGGTAGCCATTGCCTTTTACTGGAAGGCTCAGGAAGAGAGTGTTGGCCTTTTCCTTATCTTGTTTATTTAAACTGATGACCAGTCCGAAGGTCTGAAGGCCTGCATGAGACATTAGAGTAACTTCGCCATCAGCTGGTTCATGGTGATTCTGTGATTGTGATGGCCAAGTACAGCATCTGTTTCAATTATGTGCAATCAACAAAGGGCAGATATCACTGAAATCAACAGAGGGCTTCCCTGTTCAAATCCCTTTGTTTGTGGGAAAGCAACATAAACAACTGAAGTTATACCCTAGCTGTGTTTAAATTAAATAATCTAATAAATGCTTTTTTTTTTTTTTTTTTTTTTTTGCTTTGGGTTTTAATCTTGCCATACAAGATTAGCTCCTTTCTTCTAGAAAAGAAAATACTGGGAAAACATTTCAGTAAGTTTATAGTCTTGTGTTGGGCTGCACTCTTCGCTGCTTTTGGCTGCCTGTGGTCACATGGGGCCTGTAAGTAGAAGGCTGGACAGGCCTGTAAGCCAGCTGGTATTGGAACTTGGAAGTTGTGTGTAGCTATTAGGACAACTGATTTGCTCCCCAGGAGAATGGGGACAGGATGGTACAAAGGCCTCCAGAGGAAACAGTAGGTGCTTCAGGACACAAATGCCTGATGCAATGGTCACAGTTACTCTGTACATTTTTCTATTTATTTAAGCATGAGGATGCTTAATGCTTAAATAAATGCTTAATTTTATCATCAGCAGAGTGAATGGAAGTGCAAAAAAATACTCATTGCTTATGTTCTATGTGGGAAAATTACATGTTTTAAAAGTTGAGTTTAATCTTTGTTTTAGCATAGTAGATTTTTTTTTTAATTACACACAAAGCTAAAGGGAAATTTCTGAATGTTCTTAGAAACCAGATTCCTAAATATGACCTGAGACTGGTCCACACTGTAGTTATTAAAACTAGCTTATTTGGATAGCTTTTGGAGATTCGTCAAAAGGGCTTAAAGTGTCGGCATTTGTCATGTTGAAATCAATGCAATTGCATCACGTGTCATATATGCTGAGTGAGTTTCCTGTGGCATGTGGATCAAAGTTTGATGTCCTAAGGCAATGTGTGATAACATTTGTGATTCATACTTTAATAAAACAGTCTTGTAAGTTGTTTTCTAGTGAGTAGGAATGTACAAGGTTCACTGACAGCTTATCTTCTGAGTAAGACCCACAAGGCTATAATATATGAAGAATCTAATCTGAACAAGTAAAAACAAGTCATACATTTTAATATAAATTTCCTTTCTTTCATTTCTTTGACCATTTGGTTTGTGAATATATCATTGCTATCAAATGTTTAATTTTCAAGAGCTTTGTTTTCTTGTTCGTGTGGGATTTGCTTTAATCAATCTATAAATATTAATTACACTTTCTCGAAAAGTTTGTTCTGCTCTCTGAATTGTCTGTTTCTTCTTTGTTTCTGTTTCCAATTTTGCCGTCAGATTTCTACCCAATGTGGAGTTATCTTTGACTGTCTGGTAATATTTAAAAGTGAGATATCAAAGGTTAAAACAAACTATTTTATGCGCAGGGAAGAAGCTTTGCGATAACTGTTATCCTGGGGTCACTGATGGAACCCAGTCATTTCATTAGCACTCCCCAAAGTGTCAAAAGCTTCAGCCTTTTCTTTTGGTCAGTCCTTTGCCCTACATGGGCTCTTTTTTATTTATCTGGGCTTCCATACCCTAACTGTTAGTTTTCAGAGCAAGTCAGGAAGAAAGTGCTTAGTTTGAATAATCCAGTTTCTAGCTTTTTACCTAATTTCCTACATTCATCTGGGTTCTTCCTCCTTGAGCTGTTCCAGGGACCCCAGATCTAATTTACTCATTCGAGTAGAAGACCTGATCTTCTGGAAAGTTGAGGAAAATACATTTGCTGGAGGGAGGGAAAACAGATGTGTGTAAAACTATTGCTGGGGTAGGAAGGTGGCTTAGTGGCTAAGAGTGCTTGCTTTGTAAGCCCAAGGACCTGAGTTCAAATCTCCAGCACGGGGCATGGCTTCAAGTGCCTGTGACCCTAACATTAGAGGAGATAGGCAGATATCAGGAGCTAACTGGTTAGCTTCCAGTTCATCGAGAAAGCCTGTCTCAAGGGACTAAGGTAAGGAATGGTAAAGGAAGACATCTGGGATCCTGCTCTGGCCTCTCAATGTATGTACTGATGCTCACTCCAGGTACCATGTGACAAGCCTCACCAATCACCTGCTTCTATGATTCCTTGCTTCTGAGTTTATTTTCTATATTCCTAATTTGGTGTTGTGATTGCAAGAACCCGTGGCTGGTAGGTTATGGGCCCTTGTTGCGGTGAGTTTTTTGCTCCTGGGGGATCGCAGTCTCGAACCCTCCCAGGATCTGTCTTTGGATCTGTGAATGAAACACACACACACACACACACACACACACACACACACACTCTCTCTCTCTCTCTCTCTCTCTCTCTCTCTCTCTCTCTCTCTAAGCTTATTTTTAAAATGCCTTGGCTACCTCAAAAACTGGGTGTTCCTAAACCTTCCCCTGCTACCCCAGGCCCTACCGAGGTGCCCGAAGTCTCACACGGCCGGTTGACTTTATTTCCTGCAGCTACTGCATCCCATCCTTCTACCCTGAGTCATGGCGATTCTGCTCCTTTCCTGAGTCCTACCTGGACATCTCTAAGTGTCCTGCCCCGGCCTTTAGCCATTGGCATCTTTATTGATCAATCAAAAACCAATTGGGGACAAGGATCTTCAGTGTCTGGATGTGCAGATTCCCAACTGAATCAAAGCACTGGAACTAATCTCCATCAGGCCCTAGAGGAGAACCTACTAAAATTACTGTGCTAAATTTCACAGTATTAAACTGACTCCTACTGGCACTGTACACACAGATTATGGCATCTTTCAGCTCTTAAGGAAGAAGCTTCTTTTTGAAGTCGATGGTGGTTAACACAGAGACCCACCAGTGGTGCAGGGAGTAGAGACTAGGGAGTACTCAGCCATAAATGAGACATCTATATTATACTTCCTCCTCCACCCAAGGCCCCAGAGTCACTGCAGAAGAGGGCAATATTTTTTTTTTAAGAGCCAGAGATGATGGTTGACTGAGTATAAGAAAGCAATGGGTATAACAAAGCACATTTGCCCCCACAGCAGTTGTGACAGCATGCTCAAGGACTGTGCAAACCCTAGCCAGACAGAAGCACAGCCTGGAGAGCGCGTGTTGGTACAGAGTCCCGCCCCTAGCTGAGGAACTATTGGTAGCTGCTAGCTGCTAGGAGGAGAGTTGGCTTTCTTTAAGGTATGCCCTGGTAAGTTGACCATGTGACAGTGGATGCCCACATACCCAAGAATATATGGGCAGCACAAATTGCCCTAGCTGGATGAAAAATCGGAAGAGTACACACATTTGTGTGGATGTGGAAGGGAGGTTGGATCTGAGAGGAGTGGGGGAGGCAGTGGTCAGTATACATTGTGTGAAATTCTCAGAGTCAATTAAAAAAGTAAGCCAGGAAAAAAGAAGTGAGATATTTCTCAAGGAAACCATATCACAGACTGAGTAATTTATCACACTTCTGTTCTTACTGTTTGCCTGCTTTCTATCAGGACTTTTTCAAGTCCTGAAGAGATAGCAGTTAACAAGATAGAAAAGGTGTCCTGAGCTATGTGAGCTACAGGAGCTATGTATTCACTTAGGTAGTGGGGAGCCAACTGTGCTAGTTAGGCTCCCAATACTATAGCAAAATACCAGAGGCAATCAACATAATAGGAGGAAAGACTTATATTAACTCATAGTTTCATAGTTCCATGATCAGTTGACATCATTGTTTTGGATGTCATTACAGAGATTGTGTGTTGGACTAAAGGTGTTCACTCCATGGAACTGGGAAGTAAAGAGGGTGGGCATAGACCATGTCCCCAGTGTCTTGTAACTTCCTAAAACTGGGTTCTACCTCCTGAAGGTCCCACTACTTCCTAATGGTGCCACAGGCTGGTAAACAAACCTTTACACAGCTTTGGGGGACATTTTAGGTCTAAACCATAGCGCTTACCATATGGCATGTAATGAGCTAGACACTTGAGATCCAAGATGAATAATGGTCAATCTCTGCCTTCACCCAGGACATCATGCAACAAGGGAAAAAGGAAGCTTTGATGGCAACACCAATGACGTGCAGTGAGTAAGGGCTGGAGAGGAAAGGCAAGGGGCTCTCACTGTGGGAGTCAGGAAACTTGTGTTGACACTGTTGTTACAGGACGGGTGACACTGAAACTGCCACTTGAACAGCGCACAGGTCTTAAACAAACAAGGAGGAGGGGGTAGACGAGGGGATCATGAAAAGGCAAACGACTGGGACCGAGGTAGGCGGGCTTAGAAACCCCCTGGATCCCAACAGTGGGCAGCTGAGGCAGGAAACTTTTGCCTGGGACAATAGGATTCCATAGTCAAGCAGCTCCGGGAGAAAATTTTCTCTCCCAGGAACGCGGAAAAGCCCCGAGCGGGGGCAAGACGAGCCCCAGAGCTCACTGATTTCGCCCAGTTTCCGTGGGCCACAGAGACTGACAGACAGCAACTTCCGGTGGTGGCCGGGAACCTCAGCTTGGGCCACAGGGCTCCATAGCAAATTAGCGCCGGGACAAAGATCCCTCTCAGGAGCTTGGAAAAGCCAGGAGAGGGCCAAAGACACGCCCCACAGTTCACCAGGAACTGCCCTGAACCCGCGAGACACAGGGACCGAGATCAGACCCGGTGCCACAGCTCTCCAAACCCAAACACCTCTCAGAGAGAGCTGGTCTTCAAGGAGAACTGACACAGAGACCTGCAGGAGGGGCAAGCCACAACCAGACAG
>CM052712.1:35539536-35580281 GCA_028551405.1 Uromys caudimaculatus | reverse complement strand
GTCAATGGGCCTGACCCTCCCCCTGGTCGTCCTGGAGTTCAGACCACCAACCAAAGAATACACATCTATTGACCCATGGTTTGGACTACATATGTGGCAGAGGAATCACCTCGATGGCCATCAGGGAGAAAGGAGAGGACTTTGGGCCTGAGGGTGCTAGAGGCCCCAGTAAAGGGGAATGTCAAGGTGGGAATATGGGTATGGGTGCGTGGGTAGGTGGGAGGAGGAATTCCCTCACAGAGGCGGGGAGGGGGAGGGGATAGGGGGTTGCCAAAGAGGAGACCCAGAAAAGGGGAAACATTGGAAATGTAAATAAAGTATCAAAACAAAAAAAGTTGTAAAAAAAAAATATATATATACTGAGGCCTTCAGTGCCTTCCCCCCCCCCCCCAAAAAAAAAAAAGAAAAGGCAAACGACTAAGAGCAGGCCATTGTGGCTGCAGGGTGGTCAGACCGGGGACAGCAGAGTAGGACTGGTAGACAAAATCTAGTGGCTGAGAGCTTGGTAGCACTCTGGGTGGAGCCGATGGCGCTGAAGCAAAGACGAGGTGTGGGGAGTGGCCATGTTAGTTGCAAGATAGGTTTGGTAATGGACTGAATTTGAAGAGTGAAAGAGATTTAAAAGTAATCATAGGCATCTATCTCAAGCAACAAGGCAGATGACTTGCTTTTTAAAAATAAATCTCTTAGGCTGGTACTAAACTTGATATGCATGTAAAGGCGATGCTAGATTATTGATTCTCCTGCCTGCACCTTCTGAATGCTAGGATTGCAGGCATGTGCCACCAGACCTAGCTTTATGTGGTGCTGAAGATTGAACTCAAAGCTTTGTATGTGGTAGGCAAGCAGTCTACCAACTGAGCTGCATTCTCAGCCCTATATGTCTTGCTTTTAGCTAGACAAGGATTTTCTCAGGTTAGCTGGGAAGACAGCCCTGTATTTCCCAAGGTGATTTGAAGAGCCTTGGGCCACCCAAGAGAGAGCATGCAATAGGCATCTAGATGAGTAGGTAGTAGCTTAGGTGAGCTATCCTAATGGGCTGCCAATGAGTGAAGGTTGGGCACATTGTTGCACGTGAGTCAGGAAGGCATGAGATTGGTCAGGAAGAGTGCTTATGCTCAGGCTGTGAGCACGGCCTGAGTAACCATAAGGACAGAGGAGAAAAAGAGCCTGGGAAGTAGTCCAGACTGGTAGGCGGTAGACCCTGGCCAAAGGGCAGGAGGGTGAGGAAAAGCCACCCAACAAGAATAACAACCTAAGAATCCTACAGGTTTACAATGTGGAGGTTATTCTTTATCTTGGCAAGAGAGCATGCAATTGGTTGACATCATCTCTGACAGGCCCTGTAGAAATGTAAAGCAGACCAACACCAATTCTCTGGTCAAAGCTCCAGGTCTTCCCAGCTCCTTGCTTAGCAGACTCGCAGCAAGTTCACACAGCCCTGGAGTTATGTGAAGCTCTCCACTTGTAAGCAACCACCCGTGGGCCTCATCTTTGAATCTCTGCTTGGTCAGTCACACTGATTCCTTACAGTTGCTGGCAAAGCCAGCGTTCCCTTCCACAGGGTCCTGGCTCCTGCTGTTTGTTTAGTCAAGAATGATGCTCTTAGATTCTGCTGAAATCACATCTCTGCCTTCTACAGGGTTTTTACAAATGCTGCTTGTAAGTGACCTCAGCTGACACTTTATTTAAATCATAGATTCCCTGAAAGCTCCATCCTTATTTCCTACTTTATTATTTTTTCATAGCACTGTTTACCATTATTTTTAAAATTTATCTCATCGTCTTCACAGTACAAGAAGAGCAGTACACCTTTATAAAGGTTGTGAGAGATAGTACATCAAAAGCCCTCTGTATAGCGATTTGCCTATCAGAGGGGCTCAGTCATACTGATAGTAACTGTTTCCTCTCAATCTTCAAAGACAGATTAGAGGTTGATACAGAGTTTAGTGTTTGGGGTACTTTTAGTATCTGAGAGAACGTGGTGGATGTAACTGACAGTGGCTGTGCCTGTGAAGGTGTGAATATAGCAGTTGACTAGGGCTCATCCTTTCCATAGTGACTGAGAATTATTTCTCAGCTGTACCCTCCCCCACCCAATAAGGCTGACACCTTCACAGTGTTTTTAACAGCAATTACAGCACCAGTGGCAAACTTGCACAACCGTAACTTCTACCAGTATTATAGTTGGATAGCTGTCTTATAGATAGACACATACAGAATCTCAAGGGAATAGAGCTTGCTGCCGTTTTGTTAACATTTGGGGTTTGCATCAGCTTAGATGTTTCTCTGTCTTGAGAGCATGCTCTCTTGTCAATGTGAGTCACTGTTCTCCGCTGTGGGTGGCAGAAACTGGAGATCAACCTCCACACTTGGAAGGCATTTTCTTTGGCTGCAGTTCAATAGGCAGTTTGCACTGCATTATTCTCTAGCTTGGCGTGTTGTTTGTGCAATGGGAATGCTTACAAAGCCTGCCTGTCTCGGGGGCTGTTAATTAATCCATCATCACTCCTTGGGAGGTGACCCAGGAATGTGTATGGAGTGATCTTTAATAGGCACATTTCTCAGAGTGAGCCATGTCCAAAAGGATGATTTCACCCAAGTGTTTACTGAAGAGACTGACTTCTCAGTTTCACCCTAGCCCCACCCCTAAGAACCTCTAACATATAGCCTGAAGATCTGCTACTTTGAAATACTTTATAAGGCCAGTTTAATACTTGTTAACTCTGTCCTTAATTCTTTAAAGTCTGGTTCTAGTTAGAAAAATCAATGCCAGACAATATGAGTGGAATACAGTCATAGACAGAAGCAGCCACTTCCACCTATGCACAGATTCAACCCAAGGAAAAGGATGTGTGTGTGTGTGTGTGTGTGTGTGTGTGTGTGTGTGTGTGTGTGTGTGTGTGTGAAGGATGCACATCCTGTAGTGCACACTTGGCAAGGGCAGGCCTGACTATTCTAGAGCACAGCGGCATGTCATCTGGCCTCTGAGAAGAGACTGACTCAGAAAAATAAATAGATTCCACTTTTACTAGTTCTCAAGTAAGAAGAGCACGACCTCACGCTTCCCTGCTGAGCCCTTGAGATCCGTGTGTTTGGCTGATGTCCTTACTAGAGGGGTCTGCTGATCACTTACAGATTTGGGTAATTCTGCACTTCTGTTGTAACAGCAGGCTGAGGGTTGGTCCACCTGGGCTTAGGAATAAGTTCCTCACAGGCATCCTTGGTATGGCTCACACAGAGCTGCCCTCTGTACTGGGGCAGTACCTTACAGGCAGAGGGAGACTTGCAATACCTAACTGCAAGGAGGTGCAATTGCCTACAGGTCCCGTGAAGATACACTTTCTGATTCTGTGGGACTGGGGTGGCCCTGAGATGCCTTTGTATCAAGTCCTCTACTGCTGCTTCAGCCGCTGCTGATGCTGGCTCAAAACCTCACTGAGTAGTGGTCTTGCTTTTTCTTTCTTTTTCCGTTTTCCATTTCTTCCTGCTTTTCTCCTTTGCTCCTTCCTCCTCTCCCCCCTCTCTGTATGTGTCTGTCTCTCTCTATCTGTCTGTCTGTCTCTGTCTTTCTCTGTCTCTCTGTGTCTGTCTCTGTCTCTCTGTCTCTGTCTCTGTCTCTGTGTGTGTGTGTGTGTGTGTGTGTGTGTGTATGTGCAGTGTATTTTGAATGCACCCATATATTCACATGTTCAGAGACCAGTGCCTTCCTCTTTCTACCCCCACCTTATTTTTTGAGACAGGATCACCCAATGAACCGTAATTAGTTTTCAAAAGCATTTCTGGGACTAGATGTAGCTTAATGGTAGTTCAGCATTTGCCTAACATGAGCAAGGCTGAGTGTTTGTGTCCTACAAACAAAATACTCCTGACAGATAATTTTGAACTTTGACCAGGGCACTTTGAACTTTGCTACTGGAATAAGTCCTTGGTGTGCCTCCATATTGATTTCCTTACTCCCCTAAATGATGTAACATATTGACTCGTCATAGTAGTTTAGGAAACCGAGAATAAATAAAAATACAAGCAGTGTTTTAATCTTTATTTTCTTTCTCTTAATTTTGCATTTTATTAGTTTTGTATTATTAGAATGACAGGGGCTCCCCCAAAATGTGGATATTTATAGGCAAAATATTGCACCCTGTCATTTGTCATTATGCTTGATGGATTATCACTTTAGGTCCCTCTGTTGCTGCAGAAGCTCAAAAAGACTTGTTATGTACTGATAACCAGTAAGATGTAAGATCTGCACAATCTTTTTTCTGATCTCATGGTCCTGCAACACACTGAGAAATGACCCCCAATTATACATAGAAATAATGCATAAAATGTGAAAAGGGTTTTTCTTATTCAGTTAAGACTGAAAAGTGGACGTTAGCATGTTAGAATTATGAGTCAATGTCTATTGATCAACCAGCCATCCTGCAACCCAGGCACTAAGAATAATGAATTGATAGGTGATAGTCTGCTTCCCCCTAGTGGTGAAGATGGTTCTGGTACTTGAGTTCCACATGTGTTTAGCACCAGAATTGATTATGAATTATTTTGAATTAGTGACATGGATTGCTTTTACTATGACAATGGCAACATATATATTTGTGATACTGTGTCATAATGCTGAAAACATTTTGCAGTTACTTAACAACCGAATCAATAATATCTAAGGCAATCGAAGCTTGTGACCTATCTAATTTCTGTCTGGCTTACCATATCAACTCACGAAACAAATCATTTCTGATTTCCTGCAATGAAATCTTAAAGAAATGCATGCGATTGTGTTGCTTACCGTCCTACTTAACTTTGATTGTTAACCTGAAGTGGAGTCACCTGAGAAGAGAACCTGACCTGAGAACTCTCCGTCCCTACCCTTCTCCTCCCCCAGGCAAGCTGGTGTTAGCCATTACTTAGGGGAGGTTTGTTATGCCCTGTCCAGCTGACCAAGTTTGAGAAGGTGGCATGTTTTCACATGTTTGGTCAATTCCAACATCAATACAATAACTGTATCCATCCTTTTCTAACTTTGAAAATAAAATCAGCCAAGCACTTCCGTACCAGCAGTTTCTCTGGAAACTCCCTCTTGCCCTGGCACATGGTTTACTGCTAAGAATTTCATTTTTAAACCTACCACAGGCGGAGCAAGGCTGTGTCAGGATGGGGTTGGTCCAGCGCCCAACCTTTTGTTATGATCCAGTGAATTATTTGTGCTTCTGCCTCCAAACAATGTCATATTCATCTCTGTATCCTCGGGACTCAGCAGTACTCGGGGGAATGCTCCCAAAATGTGGAGAGTAAAGCTAGAATGGTTGGATTTTGGAGAGAACAGAGCAGGAGCAACACAACACACACCTGATGGTATGACATTAAGACAATCTTGCTAAAGACAGGGAGAATAGGGCACAGGGTTCAAGGTTTGGCTGAAGCAAGATCAGATCAAACTGATGTCTGGAAACATTCTAATCAGCACACAGACTACATTGTTGCAGTCTCTCTGCTTTGAATCATATTTGATCTGTTCCCCAGCAAGAAGTAAAAACGAACTCACATTTATTTGAGATCCCCAGGCACAAGAAGGAGTTGTCGGAGTGATAATGAGCCTGGATGTTACTTCTGGGCGGGGGTGGGGGGAGGCTTGTTTACTTTGCATTTTGTCACATGAACTCTTTGTATGGAACAATGACTATTTTACCCACCTCTTTTGGGAGAGAAGCCAAGATGAGGGTGCTGACTGCCTTGGCTTGTCAGCCCTTGTAACAGGTCTCAGTTTCCAAGAGATAAAACCCTCATTCAGCTTTAAGAACTAACAATCAGATCATAAAGGGGGTATGGTCCTGCGTCACCCTTTGGCTCAGATTCTGTAAACCAATTCCTCTTTAACAATGGACGGAACAAGAGATCACAGGAACTGATGGCATTGTCTGATGTGAGATGCCTGGAAATTTCCACTACAGGGGGATGATGTCATGGGACTTGATACCAAATATAGCCATTAAAGCAATTTAAGGATGAAAACTACATACAAGTAAGAAGCAGATTTGATGTTTTTTCATGTAAAGAATACAGACTAAAAACAAGTAAATGGTGGATCTATAGATGTAGAATACTGTGATAGCTTATCTACAAATTTAGATAAGAACTAATTCCAATTCGACTGGCAGAGCCTGTTTTAAACCTCTTTCAAACAATTCCCTTTGTAGGTACCTCCATTTTAGATACAAAACTCATTTGTGATTTCTTTTGAAGACTGTGGTTTAGAAATCATGTCTGAATGAGTGATTGGTTATAGTTAGGATGAAAAAAAATATAGGAATAAAAAAAAAGTCAAAAGGTTGAGGTATACGGTACCACACCAATACAAAAGTCAAAAGGTTGAGGTATACAGTACTACACCAATACAAAAGTCAAAAGCTTGAGGTATACGGTACTACACCAATCTACAAAAGTCAAAAGGTTGAGGTATACGGTACTATACCAATACAAAAGTCAAAAGGTTGAGGTATACAGTACCATACCAATGAATGAGCCTTCAAAACATTTGACTGAATGGAAAAGTATAACCATAAAATGTTACACACTTAATATTGTATTTCTTTGGAATGCCAAGAATCCTCAGATCTATAGAGATGGCTGGAAAATGAGTGGTTGCCAAGGAGTGTACAGAGAGAGAGGGGAGAGAGAGGGAGAGAGAGAGAGAGAGGGAGAGAGAGAGAGAGAGAGAGAGAGAGAGAGAGAGAGAGAGAGAGAATATGAATGGGGGTTTGTTTGTTTGGGGGTGATTAAAGTACCCTGAGACTATGATTCTGGAAACACACTGAAAATGACCAAGTTGTCCGTTTCATTTTTTATGAAGTTTTTAATTATATGTTTGCACGCGGTCTATATGGGGCATATGGATGTAAGTAGAGTTGCCTTCAGAGTCCAGAAGATGTTGGATTTCCTGAACTGGAATTACAGGTGGTTGGGAAGCACCCAATATGGGTACTAAGTGCGGAACTAGAATCCTCTGCATACACTTAATACTGACTATCATGAGAAAAGTAATACATTGAAGAAACATGGTTATACCACTCAGTGAATGTCAGCACCACGATGAACTGGAGGTGAGGGTTCTGTGGGTCTTTTGTAGGATGGGCACAAGTCACTTGCATCCTTGGCACAAGTCTGTGCCAAGGATGCAATCCAGGTCTGAAGGGGAAGAGCACGAAGACTTAACTGAGGGAGACCCTATTAAGCAAATCTGTGTTGTTAAAAAATATCAAGGTCATCAACAATGACCCAAGGGCTTTTGTGTGTAAAGGAAAGGAAAGAACTGCACAGCCTATATGTAACCTGGTGCCTGCATCAGGAGAAAATATAAAAAACACACAACTGCAGGGTTGAGGCAATGGCTCAGTGAGTACTGTGCTTCATATGTAAAGCTGGGGACAGTTAGGGTCTCCGGCAAATTGGAGTAAAAGCTGCAGATAAGAGAACAGAACTATGACAACATTCATTTCTTGAGTTTGATCATTGTACTGTATTTATTTAGTTTTTAGGAAACACAGATTGAAGTATTTATGGGTAAGGGATATCTGCACTTAATGCTCAAATGGTTCAGTAAAAAAATTCTGTGTGTGTGTGGGTGTGTGTGTGTGATGCCCAATCATATAACACAAGAAACATTATTCTTTAAAAATCACTGTAGAACTTTGAATAGCCTGACTGAAAGCAGAAGTTCCCCTTAACAGCACAGTTGGTAGACAGCAAGCACATAAAGAGGCACCTCGTAGATGGCTCAGTGTAGCGGCTCCAGGAGGAGAGCATCCCTAGCACACACAGACTTCCCTGAGGACAGTGCATTTCTCTCTCCAGCAATGCCAAGAGCCTGCTGTTCTCGTGAACATCTGTTCATGCTCCCTGCCTCATCCCTGCTGCACCTAATTACTAAGGTTGTAGTCTACCATATCTGGACAGCTTTCCTGAGCCAAGCACAAACTTTTCTTCTCAGGGCTTCCTCTTCTCTACCTGATCTTTGGAATGCCTCTTCGTGCAAATGAGGTATCCCGAGAACCTTAAACCTCAGCCAATGAAACATCACCCTTAAGAGAATCCCTTCCCACTTTCCAGGGTTTATATAGTCCTTGATTGACCCCAATAAAATGTATGCGCATGAGCTTTGTTGACTAAGAGAACTGTTTTCTGTTTGTTTCTATTAAATTATTTTATTTATTTACATTACATTACATGTTGCCCCTTCCCAGTCTCCCCACCCAGAGTTCGTCACCCCCTCCTACCTTCCCTTTGCCTCTGAGAGGGTGCTCCCCTACTCACCTCCACTCCCCATCCACCCACCCCCACCTTACCGCACCCCCAGCGTCTCCCTTCCCTAGAGCATCAAGTCTCTACAGATTTATGCTCACCCTCTCCCACTGAGGCCAGACAAGGCGGTCCTCTGCTACATATGTGCCTGGTGCCACAGACCAGCCCGGGGATAATCTTTGGTTGGTGGCTTAGTCTCTGGGAGTTCCCAGGTTTCTGGGTTAGTTGATTCTCTTGTTCTCCTTATGGGGTTGCCATCCCCTTCAGCAAGAGAGCTGTTCTTTAAAAAAGCTGTAAGTCTGAAGAGCTGTAACTCTGAAATCTTTGGAGACTTCCTTCCGTGCGGCATTCACTGCCAGATGGGAATCCTGCTGACCCACCTGCTCCTGACATCACTTCATTCTTTCCCGCCCAATGTGCTTCAGGCCTTGGACACCTCAGGGAAGACGTGGACCTTGGAACTCAGCTCTGTCCCATTCTTCCCCGCTTAGAGTGCAGCACATCCCGAGGGAAGAAGCGGAAAAATGAAACCACACCTACCAGTTGAAGTCTCTAAAGCTGAGAAAATTGTTGTGAAAAGAGAAAGAAAACAGAAAAAGACAGATGACAGCCAATGTATATTCTTCCCCAAGAGTTCAAGAGCAGAAGAAATTGTTTTTGTTGGACAGCCATTTGTCATTGTGATTGCTATCCTGCTTCATCCCCTCACCTAATGTTTGAATACTGAGGTCCCGGTTGGTAGCCATGTTTGGGAATGTGTAGGACATGTGTCCTGGCTAGAGGAAGTGCTTCACTAGGGTGGCCTTTGAGATCTCAAAGCCTTGTGCTGTCTCTAATTTGCTGTTTCTGCTTTGTTTTATCACAGGAGTAGAAAAGTGACTAATGCACTACTACAGTGCAGGAAGGTCCTTTGAAGTCGCTGGAGTGAGCTGTTATCTTACCCAGCATGCATCACTACCTCGAGGCTAGTCAAAATTGCTCCCACTGGTATAACCGTGACAAGTCTGTGTTTACAGGGATACCCAACTATGCTGTACTTAATTTAAGGTCCACCTTACTGAAGAGAATCTCCATCTGGTACTGTTAACCTACTCAAAAGACCATGGCCCGTGATATCAAAAGTCCTAGTGGGGAAACTATTATTACTATTTTGTTAGATAAACATGCTGTGGTCATCAAATTACTTTCTAAAGAGTCATGTTTATTTTTTATTTTATTTATTTATTTATTTTTCTTTTTTTTTTTGGTTTTTTGAGACAGTGTTTCTCTGTGTAACCATGGCTGTCCTGGAATTCACTCTGTAGACCAGGCTGGCCTTGAACTCAGAAATCTGCCTGCCTCTGCCTCCCAAGTGCTGGGATTAAAGGCGTGTGCCACCACTGCCCGGCAAGAGCCATGTTTATACTGAAAGATTATTGAGGCTGTCAACTTTGACCAGAGAAGCTTCTTTATGCAATGAGTGTCAGTGGCGACAGAGTCTCATAATTGGCCAATGTGACAAGAATGAATAAATGACAGCTTATGGCTGAACATTGTATCCTAGGTCTCAAGAGACAGGGATGCTCACAGCACAAGGGAATCCTAGTTTGTTTTCTATTGTTATGATAAACACCATACCAAAAGCAACTTGGGGAGAAAAGGTTTTTTTCACCTTACAGTCCATCATGAAGGGAAGGCAGGGGGGAACTCGAGGCAGGAACCTGGAGGCAGGAGCTGGGATAGAGATCATGGAGGGGTTCTGTTTACTGGCTTGCATGGCTCACCCAGCTTGTGTTTTTTAATACAACACAAGAACACCTTCCCAGGGAGGGGATGCCACCACACACTGGCTGAACCCTCCTACACCAGTCTTTAATCACAAAAATGTCTCACAGACCTGCTTACGAGCTGATCTGATAAAAGCATTTTTTCAGTTGAAGTTGTCTCTTCCCAGATGACCCTGGCTTATGTCAAGCTGACAAAACAAAATAACAAACAAACAAAAGTTAACCAGTACAAAGGGAAAGAAAAAATGTAAGAGTTAGAGGAGGGGTGAAGAGTGGTGTGGAATGGGTGGGTAGGAAAGGCTGGTGTGACTACTACACAAGCCAGATCTGTGTAAGGCTGGACTCGCCAACATCCTGTCATGGAGGGGGAGGAGCTCATGAGACCTCCCTGCTCCCGGGGATTTATATGCAGTTAATGGATGTTGAGGGAGGGAAAGATGTTTGCTTCAGTGGCATAGTCACTGGTAAGGCTCCCAAACTCCTTCAAACAATTCCTCTCTTATGAGCAACCCTAGTGTAACTCACCACGTCATCAAAAGACAAAAGAAATCATGTGAAAACATTAGTAATATTAGTTGGGTAGAGGAAGGGGGTCCATGGATGTGGGAAGGGGTATAAGAGAGTGTAACCAGGAGTGAATATAATCAAAATGCATCATATAAATGTGAAAATATCATAATGGAATCCATTACCTATAACTAATATTTGCTAATAAAAATAAAAGATCATTTGGAAACAAGAACAACCAAATTATAAATAATAATTAAAAGAAAGCAACAACCACCTGGGACAACCACTTCCAGACTTCCTGAAGTCATCAGGTAAAGTTTGGGTCTTCTTTTTTTTTTTTTTTTAAAGAGGTAGGTAGTTTGGAAGATAGATAACCTTTACGTAGGACAAAGATAGGATATTACAAATATGGTCATCCTAGCTAGGTGGAATCACTGAAAAAAGATGAATAGATATAGATAATAGTAAAGCTTCTCCAGAAAAATAAAGCCAATAGTGTGAGTATATGTGTGTGTGCAGTCAAACCTCCACATGTACAGTTTAGCAATAATCCATTTAGCCAGTCATAGATCATAAATGGATTTGAGTCTGCCATAATTGTGTCTGTACTGAACACAGACACATTTTCCCTTCATCTTCGTTTCCTAAGGAACACAGCCTAACAAATGTTTACAGGGTAGTCGCATTTATTAAGTATTCTAAGTTACCTGGAGAAAAAGTAAAGTATATGCAAATATATGAGGTTATATGCAAACATCATGCCATTTTATATAGGCGATTTGACCCTCCATGAAAGATGTTTGGATGTCTGAGAGAGGTCTTGACTGGTTCTTAGGAGTGGGTTCCTATGATTGTGGAGGATGATTCATCCAAGTTCTTCAGGGTTTGCTGGTGAAACTGGATAGGTCAGGAGCTAAATTTAAGGTATCCAAGGAAATGACAGCTAAGTCTTGTGAGTTCTCCCTTGAGCAGGCTGGGAGTTAGAGGTAAGGGAACCAAGGAGACAGCACAGATCTTGGTAGCTGTCTCCTGACAGTACGAACTCCACTTGGGGGTTAAATATACCACCTTATGTTCTTTGTTCTACATAAATAACTGAGTCACTTGGGCACTTTCTCCATTGATATGTGTGTGTGTGTGTGTGTGTGTGTGTGTGTGCACACTAATGTGGGAGTCTGCATTCTCAAAAGATTCTGACCTCATTATCATATCTTTTGCATTATGATCTTCCTGGCAGCTTTCAAGACTACCATGAAGAGAATTACCCTACAAGTGAAGGTTTGAACTCCCATCATTTGGGAGAGAAAACAGGTCACTTTACCCCCACGTATGTAACATCCACTTCATAAGCATTTATCAACCTCCTAATGGGTCAGTGCTTGACCCATTGGACTTCTCCCTCCTTTGGTGCCCGCATACGCCATTCTCCCTTAGGAGTATTCTCGTCACCATCACCGTGCTTTGCTAAATGAATGCTGGCTTAAATTGTCTGTGCCTCTTTCTTGAATCCTTTCCTTGAAGAAGACAAGAACTGAGAAGAACCTTTCACCTGGTAACACCGATGGCTGGATGGAGACTCTGAGGTCCAGTCCAAAGGGAGAATTCTCTCTCCCTTAGGGGAGGACAGTTTTTTTCCATTAGCGCATTCAATTGGTTGAACAAGTCTCTTGAACTGGTAAAAGGTAAGATGCAAATGTTAACTTTATCAAAAAGTGTCTTCAAAGAAGCATCTAAAATTTTCCCTGTTATGGCCTATGCGAGTTAACACATTAGATTCTCTCTCACAAGCTGCTTAGAAAATGCCACTCAAAACAGGTCCGTGAAGGCCACATTCTCATCCCACTCAACGTTCTTGTGCCTGGCCTCGCTGGAACCCCACGCCTGTGTGTTCCCTCATTACTGGTTCATCTTGGGATCCTTTACCAACCTTGCATCCCTCACTGCTGGAAAAAGTGTACTCATCTTTCACAGTTCAGATCAAATGTTAGCTCAGAGAAACTTCGGCACCACACTCCATCCAGACTTCCTTCCTTCCTGTCCCTCTATGCTGGGCTATTTTACATTCTAACATTGCCTTGCTTGTGCACCAAACTGCAGGTCAGCAGCAGGGGTTTAAAAGAATAGGGAATTTCCTGAAGGTAACAACAACTGTGGGAAGGTGCTACCGACCCCCGGAGGAACAAAGGGAATACATTAGAATTATGAAAACTTAGAAACTCAGACATGGGTCCCGTGAGCCTGAATGATCTCCAGAAATGACTACCATTGGTCTGGTCCTGATTTACCCAACTTAGCTGGATGGGCCACATCCAGCACCCTGGATGAGACACACTGACCTAGAAAGAGTGGGCATCAAGTGTTCTCTGTTGACCACACCTTACCTGTGGAAAGTGTCTAGAGGTTGGAAATTGTAAAGATATTTTGCTTTGCTTGTTAGTATGAATATTTCATCTAGGAATGTATCTTCTGTACTTTCTTCTGTCTTTGCATAGCTTCTATCATAATTGAAGTAAGAGTTTATATTATCTAAAAGTAATATGGATTCTGGCATTGGACTTATTAGATTTCATTCTTCATCTCACCCACGTTATATAACGTGTCTGTACCTTGATTTTCCCATCTGTCAAGTGAAGCTAGAATGGTGCTGGCTACTTGGGAATATCAAGAGGATCTAGCCAGTTAGTAGGTTGGAAGGTCTTGGAATAGTGTTCTGGGCTATTCCCAGAGTGCTTAGTATAGGCAAAGTATCATCAGCATCACCAGACAACCCCCCTCCCCCAAGTTAAGCAAACAAGTCAGTGTCTAGCACATGGTGGCTGCATAGAACCCCACACTTATTTCCATTCTTAGATACTTGATTTCTGTGTCATGTAATACATTATTACTTCTCAAGGACAGAGACATGATATGATCATCATGGTTTTCTTTGCACACTTCCAATACTGTAGAGAACAGAGCAAGGTTCTACCAAATCTTAATGGAGTATATAACCTTATTTGCAGAGAACTGTGCTTGCAACATCACCAGCAGCACCATTGGAACCTCACAACAGAGCGTGCAAAGTTGTTATTACCCCCATTTTTGTTGTCCAGTGTCAGACACAGCTGACAAGTTCAGGAGTCTCCAGTTCATCTCCAGAGCATCATAAAGAAGCACAAGTACCCTGGTCATCGGGAAAGTTTTGTCCTTTCTGGGAACCACCCCTTTAGTTCCTCCATAGCCTTCTTTTTGCTACCAAGAATGGGGACATCGTGGATCGAGAAAGCTGGAAAAGACAAGCCTGTCCCCCATTGACGTCACAAGGTGTGGGCCGGAGTCAGTTATCAGTATAAGATGTCCTCCGGGGTAACTGTGGCCTCTTCCATTTTCGTCTTGATTTCTGGGAGGGGAATTTGACTGATTGCCACCACAACCAAGTTTGCTGCATGGGCTGAGGCGCTCGCCACGCAGATCCAAAATGACTCTTCATACTGTTCTTCCACCACTACAAACTGAAAGAGCCTCTCCTGGAAGTTGGCGATCCTTTCTGTCAGGTTGTGAAATTTCACTGCAGCCATGAAGCTGCTGATGGCTAGTGCCACGACTCCACCTGAAACCAAAACAGCGCCTTTATTTACTACGCGTCCTTGCTGTTGTGAGGTCTCTGCTGAGGTGGCGCTTTTATGACATGTGAAAGAAAATCTTTTGGGTTTGAATAGAGCATCACAAATTTGAATTTGTGTTTTAAAGCAGTGGATAATCTACACAGTGTGAAAGGCAAGAGTGAGGGTTTTCTGGAACCAGAATCAGAATGATGACCTTGAATCTGCATGTCTCTCACCCCTCCTCACGAGCAGTATCCCCATTAGAAGACCACTCTCTAGGCACCTACCTCTGTGTAGATGGTGCGTGCCGCGTAGGAAGATTACGGTAAGATCCTATTCTGCAGGGTGAGGTTCACCCTCTGGCTGCACTGTTCTATGGAAGGTGGAAAGTAGCAAGGAAACTGGAATTCCATTTATTTTCCTAGCAATTGCGGAAAACTTTGAAGTTGTTGGGTAGGTCTCTCCCACCATTTTGATTTAAATTGATAATCAAAAAAGACACGTTGGATTGAGTCTGGTCTGGTTGTGCGTGTCTATAATTTCAAGGCTTGTGACGCTTAGACAGGAGGATTGTGAGTCGGAGGACTATTGACCTATGTAAAGAGAATCAGACGGAAAAAACAGAGGCCAGGCAAAGTGATAGTCCAGGATTTGGGAGGCAGAGAAAGGTGGATCTCGGTGAGTTTGAGAGTAGCCTGGTCTATACAGAGTTCTAGGTCATCCAGGTGGTGAGATCCTGCCTTGAAAAAAAAAAATAACAAAACAAAACCCCATTCTTAGCTGTGTGTTTAGACTCACACGTGTAATTTTATCACCTGGGAGACTGAAACAGGTGTATGCCCAGGAATTGGCAGTGATGGTGGAATGCAGAGTAAGACCATATCTTAAAAAAAAAAAAAAAAAAAAAAAACAGTATAAAGAGATATATCTTTTATGTTTTTAAAAGATTGCTATGTAGTCACTAAAGAAAATCTGAACAACAGAGATAACAATAAACACGAGAAATTCAAACTTAGTTTCACCCTGAAGGCCAGACATACTTTGTACACATTAGTATATTTCTTTACATTTCATTCTTTTTGATACAATTTAAAGTTCTCTTAATTAAAATTTAAATTTGGTTTCTTTTTCCCTTCACTTGAACTTTTTCCTGTTTTGTTAAATATCCTATAAAGGCATGCCTTTAAAACCATGTACACTATTTTATTCTTGAGCCCTGCCTACTTTGAAGGATAGCCTGGCTTCTGGGACTCTAGATAAGATGAACAGCTGCAGCAAAGCCTGTATCTTATGTATTTCTGTATTCTCTTCCTTCCATTTTCTTTCTATAAGCAAGGAATTCCAAACCCCATTTATCTCCCTAACAATTGAAGAAAACTTTGAATCTCTATATGGAATTCTTCAGTAAAAGAATCTAAAAACGTAAAAGTTACATTTTTATTCCTTTTGACAATGTATTTCTTCTGATCATCTATTTGTTATGATCTCATCAGTGGAATTAGGGCCGTGGCTCTCATCCTCCCCAACACTGTGACCTTTTAATATAGTTCCTCATGCTGTGATGACCCTCAACCATAAAATTATTTTGTTGCTACATCATAACTGTAATTTTTGCTACTTTCATGAATCATAATGTAAGTACCTTATATGCAGGATATCTGAAATGTGACCCCCAAAGGGGTTCCAAAGGTTGAGAGCTGCTGAATTAGAGTCTCTGAGGAAGGACATGTATGGAAATAAGTATTTATTTAGTGAATAGAACTGTATACTGTTTACAATGAGAGGCTGTACAGATATAAGACACCTGCACTCCTGGTGACTTTTGTGCACAAAGGCAGACACAGAACAGCTGTTGCACTATAATATATATTACCAAACCAGCACTTGTGTTTATACTTTATGGTCCTCTTATACAAAGCAAAGGAGGCGAGAGGTTATTGACACAGTGGAACCTTGACCATCCAATATGGGTTTTCTGAGACAGTTCTGTTTTCATAGGCTTTTGTTATTTTCATTATAGATGATTTATTATGTATATAATTAAAGGTAAATTATTAGCTAATTATTAATACATTCTTAGCTAATCAATATGAGCACATACTGATACACTGCCACTTTCAGCAAAGAAAATATTTGTTTCCACCAAGGTTTTAGACTCAGGGAGGTGCACGGGAAGGGATGGAGCATAAATATTTTAATTTCTTCATACTTTACACCCAACTACCTATGTTTCAGGGCTTGGTAGCCTTGGAGGCCATTAAGGTGGACCCTTCCCTTGTAGTCAGTTTTGGACTTTCCCCCTCCTGGTTGTCTTTGCACCCCTGCCTTAGATTCTGCTTAGCATCTAAATGGCCATATGGGCTCAGGTACCCAGTTGAGACCCATTAAGGGAAAGCTACTTTTTCCTGATCAAAAGAATAGAAGTTCTACCTCTGGCCCTGGGTGGAGATCTGCCATTCTAAATCACCCCTAAACACTGCATTTTAGTGTCCCTTCTGTGGAGGAGTTATACAGCAGGACCTGTCAATGACCTGACTAGGTGTCCACCCTTCTATGTCTCTTAGGAAATCTGACTTCTGTGAGAATCTGCTAAGGGGATGGGAAGAGTCTCCTTAATTATGCATTCTCTTACTTTTCCCCAAAGCCCTTTCTTTTGTGTAGCCACTTAAGCAGCCAGCCCACCCTGCTGAAGATGTAACTTTCCCCCCTCTTTTCACTGTTTGGATACTCGCCCAGGCCAAAGGCCTGAGCATTCTTGCCAGGACACCTTGGGCTTTCTCAGTCATTTTTGAAGGTTCCCCTTTGACCACACAGCTTACTGACCTCCATGGCTGAAGCTGCCTGCTTTCTTGATGTCATGGACATTCTCTTCTTCATCTCTCTCCTCCTGGCAGCTGCCAAAGTTTACAGCTTGTCTGCTCTCTCATTTTCTTCCTTCCAAACCCCAATAAAAATGCCCTTTAGCTTCCGTTTGAGTCTGTTTTTAAATTCTTTCATTAACAAGACTAAGAACTCCCAAAAGGAACTCCCAGATTCCCTGGTTAACACTTGGGAGCACAGCCTGATGGTGTGAATACCAGTTTCTTTTTCTTGGGGACTTCTTACCTGCAAGGACGTTCCAAAGGCAGATGCCACCAGGGCCATTGACTGCTCTGTAGGGGACCTGAATGATGTTGAGAATAGCAAAGCCCATGCTGACCAGAGCCAGGGCCAAGGCCAGGAAGAGGAGCAAGAGAATCGTGACGTGAAGGCCTGCATTGAGATCCTTCACCAGATGCGGAAAGACTGCAGAGAAAAATGATATTTCAAGATCAGAGTGTGGCTCCTCACAAATGCCAAAACGTGCATATCCCAAGGTAAGCAAGTAGAGGGTAAGAGCAAGACACAAGAATGCTCGGTTTTCAAAAACCAAGAGACTTCCTGAGATGGGTCCATGGACCCTAAAACTGCCACTTGTTAGCTGGCCAGCAATCTTCTCTGTCTTGGAGTGGACACAAAATCTGGACATTCCCTCACAGTTGACATTACACTGACCCTGCAGTCCTGGGGTCTGATGTGGACTGCTTCACTTCCCATAAGCCCAAGGCACTGGCTTGGCGGAGTAAATGTTATTGCTGCCAAGTATCAAGGACACATAATAGTCTCATTGATTTTCCATAGGAACATGGCAGACGGGGTTAGTGAAATACTCATTTGTATTTTGTTTCTCTATGCTTGCCACTGGTGCTAGTAGAGAAAATGGCATGATGTACTAAAAGTATTTCAAAGACTGCCCAGGGCAATCTGTTCTCAGAAATGATGTCTGTAGGTTTTGCTGTCATTAGTTTTTACTCTCTACCTTAGGAAAGGCATGTGGCCTCTCAGAGCCTCCTGTCGTTGCCAGTAGAGTGGGGGTTAGCAATGGGTGCGTGAGATAAGGGTAATTGCCTTTTGTTGAGCACAGTTATGGGTTGAGTGAGCTCTTTAGGGTCATCACCTCATTCAGTGTTTATGATAAGGGATCTGGTGCAGGTTGTCAACTCCCTTTACCCACAAGCTTGTAGATATGAAGTTTATTGTCTTTGGACAAGGCAACCCTGAACTCTATATAGAGTCACAGGCCTGTGCATGATGTGGTATCAAGAGGTTAAGGTCAGTTCTTAATAATTTTATATGAGAAATTTAAAACGACGAATACTAAAGAATCCCTGAGCACACTCCAAGGTTGGCATCCCTCAAGCCTGAGAACCAAAGTCTCTTTTTACCATTTTAGACAGCTCTGACTGGCCTGGAATTGGCTGTGTAGACCACGCTGGCCTCGACTCACAAAGAGTCACCTGCTTCTGCCTCCTGAGTGCTGGAATTAAATGACCACCACGCTAGGCAGGAGTAAGAGGGCACTGTCCTGTGCCCTTCCCCTTCATGGTTCCAGGCACTGCCCACATTTGCATCCTGGCTTCTGAGTCAATGTCCTTTCCATTTGTCCATTCTGTTTCCATCTGTCATTATCTCTGCAGGGCCATCTCCACGACTTTGGAAACTCTGACCGGGAAGATGAGCTCCTTTCCAAGGAGTTTGTCTTTCTCAGGCATGCTATTCCCTTTGTTTCCACTCCAACTCCCTTCTTGGAGACCCAATATCCACTTTGTAAACCCTGAGCCTCTTCTTATTCTAGATATAGCATCTGATACCAAATTGCCTGTCTCATCATCCCCTTTTCTTGATCATGAAATCCTTAAGACACATGACTAGCACAGCAACCCTCACTAAGTCCTTAAAATCCAAAGTAGTCACTCATATGATTGGCAAAGTTCAAAACTCCTCATTGATGGTGGTGTAGGGGAAAGGCACCCTTGAAACCTGTAGGGCTGTTCATCCCTACCTCCCCATCCAAAAGCAACTTGACCAAAGGCAACATCTGTCAGAGCAATTTCATCACTAGTCACTGTTGTTCAGACAGACCAATGTGTTCAGAGTTGAGTACATAAACTGGCTGTTCATAACAATAGCAGAAGTTTGAAGATAGATTAATTCATTCAATCAGCAAATTGGCTGAATAAATTTAGGTACGACACCACAATGCAGATTTTAGAAAGAACCAGCCATGGGGCACATGATGTGAACCTATTTTTGGAGTTGGTTAAATGAGAAATTGAGAACTATATTATGCTAATGAAGATGAGGAGGAGGAGGAAGAGGGAACTTGGGGCACAAAGAGTTCTGTGAGGAAGGAGGTAAAGAGAACCCAATCCAACACCCAGCTGAAGTGACTTAATTACATGCACAGTCTCTTGGTATATGTTGAATCTCTTTAACCCTTACACTCATGGGTGATACTTCCAGCTCAGGGTCCCTCATGGCTTTAATTACCTTTTATATATCACTACTTAGAAATTCAAGCGTTTCTTTGGGAGTTTCAATGCAACAGCTCTTTCCATTAGCTTTTGAGAGGCACCCTACACTGGACTCTGTTGTACTGTACAGAGCCCAGAAAGCTGAGGCTCACTCCTCTTCCGTGTTTGTACTATTAACAAGAGTTTAGGCATCTCTATCATAATGAGATTAAAGTTTAGTTTGCAGGTTGGAATCTACACTATGAGCACAGCTGATTCACGGCTGCATTGATAATCAGCTATAAGCTGTGTGCAGGCACGTCATACACATTCCTTCTTTTACCTCTCTTTCTCTCTCTGACTCTGTCCCCCTCTCTTCTCTCTCTCTCTCCCCCCTCTGAGTGTGTGTGTGTGTGAGTTTGTGTATGTGTGAGTGTGTGTGTGTGTCTGTCTCTGTGTGTAGTATATACGTGAGTGTGTACATATATGTGCGTGTATATGTACATGTGACTGCGTACATGTATGTGCTCATGCGTGTGGAGGTCAGAGGTCAGCCTCAGGTTTTCCCTCAGATGCTATTCACCTTGTTTCTTGAGAGTCTGTCTCTAGGACTCAGGGCTCTCCCAATTAGTCCAGGCATGCTGGCTGACAAGCCCTAGTGAGCCTCCCACCTGTAGGATCCCAGCACTAAGATTACAAAGAGGTATGCCACCATACCTAGTTTTGGGGATGGAACTGATCATGCCTGTATGAAAAGCACTTTGCTGACTGAACTTCCCAGGTTACCCTCTCAGATGAGAAAACTGAGGCCCAGATAAGGTAAATAGTTTAGCCAAGACTACACAGCCAGGAAGTAATGCCTTAACTATTCTGCTAAAGGGCTGGCTGGAGCAAAGTCGGAAACCTTAGATAAACGAGAGTTTAAAATTTTAATCACAATGCAGCTCAAATTCTAGAAGGCTCACTTTGAATTTAAACTCTTTTTTTTTTTTTTTTTTTTACATACAGAAGCCATTCCTTGCTTGAATATCAGAACTGATTATTCTATCAGCATCTAGAACTTGGAAGGCTTGTTTGCTCCTGATCCCAGAGACCTATGATCTTTTGCCCTGGTGAGACAAACAAACAAGCACGGGGGTGACTGCCTACCCAGGTGTTACCCCTGGTGAGACACTTCTGGGTAAGACATAGGAAGGGGACTGTAGACCTAAAACTGCAACACACTGTATGTTAGTATAGACCTAAAACTGCAGCACACTGTATGTTAGGTACATTCACAGACGTTATTGCATGTTGGTTTCTCTGATTCGCATCTTTTCCTTTAATAAAATGTCATGATAAAATCAGGATAGAGGAAATGAACCACAGAGGTGGCTTCAGAGAGGGATGTGCTGTGTCTCTACGCTCTGTGCTATGCTTCCATGTCTCCTTCGCCACACAGCAGCCTTCTCTGGGCAAGCCTTGTCTTCGCCATTCATCCCTCTTCTCCTGGTGGTGTCTGGCTTGTATCTACTCAACAGTATACCCAAAGGCGTGCACGTCATTAATTAATTTAATGTTTGTTCCTTTCTTTCTGCAGCCTCTCAGACATTACTTATTTCAGGTATTAAAAAGGACCTTAGTGGTTGGTGGTGGAAAATTTCTTGGTTTTCTCATGATGATTGTGGGAATTGAGTCTCTCAGATGAGTCTCCAGGTAAGACAAGCAGTTGCATGTAAATGAGACTCAGTAAAAATCTCCCTATTATAAGGTTTGCCATGCACTTGCACGAAACTCCTCTCTGCTGATTTGCATACAGCCTTGAGAACAGGGATATTTTTCTGTAGACCTTCAGAAAGCAGGAAATCCTGTTAGGGTGGGAGATGCTAATATACCCCATAGCTACTTCGAGTTTACATTGTACTGGGCTTGAGAGCTGTGACCCTGAGAGGTAGTAGTACAGTGTTCCTAAACTACAGCATGCAAAGTGAGCTGATTACAGGAAGAAGCTGCCTTGGGCTTCCTGGGACCTTTCAAGCATGGCCTCTTCCAAGGTACTGTAAATGAACTCTTATTACATCCTTTGGGATGACTAGAGAGCAGCTGAAAACAGCATTCTCAAATACTGCCTAACTATCGCTGAAAGTGAAACACCTTCTATGCATCTCACACAGTTCTGATGCCTGAGACTAGACCACTCTAGGGGAAACAAGGATGGTGCCTGTGGATATCTTTCTTAGAAGGAAGGAGCAGGAAAGAAAGTGACATTTGAATTTTCCCAAAGGGCAAACAAAAGGTACTCATTGTAGAGCTCTCAGTAGAAGCGGTTTAATTTCTGGGAGCTGAGAGTGGCAAAGCCTTAACCATTCAGGTACCAGTAGCACATTAAAGGGCCATAGACACATGTCTGACCTGCCATCTTCCCACTTATTAAAGTTTCGTAAGTGTCCAAATAGACATACTAGGCAGCAGAGCAAACAGATAAAGTACCATCATCATGGTCTCCTTTTTTTTTTTTTTTTTTTTTCGAGACAGGGTTTCTCTGTATAGCCCTGGCTGTCCTGGAACTCACCCTGTAGACCAGTCTGGCCTCGAACTCAGACGTCCACCTGCCTCTGCCTCCCGAGTGCTGGGATTAAAGGCGTGCGCCACCACTGCCCGGCTCATGGTCTCTTTTTAAAATATCCTTTCCTTTATTGTTTGTGTGATTATTTTCAATTTCGACGTTTTGGTATGTGTGTGTGTGTGTGTGTGTGTGTGTGTGTGTGAGTGTGTGTGTGTGTGTGTATACACATGCTATGATCATATATATAGTGTATGTGTGTGTGTGTGTGTGTATACAGTTTGCACATCTGTGTGTGGGCTTTCAGAGACCAGAGGTGGACATTGGATGTCCTACTACATCAATCTTTGGTTTATTACTTAGAAACAGGGTCCCTTGCTGAAGTTAGAGCTAGGTGGACAGTCAGCAGGCTCCAGCGATCTGTCTGTCTCTACTCCTGACAGCACTGGAGCCCCAGGCATGCATGCGACCATGCCTGAGCCACCCCTCCAGCCTCTTAGGCTGTGGTAATGATGGAGCTGTTTCCCCGACTCTTAAGTTCCATTTTAATCACTGGGTGAATATAAATATACTCAGATTTTTCTCAATAAACATAATGAACATATATTTCCTTTCTGCATAGATATCAAGACCATTTATATTGTGTAGTCAAGGGGTACAACATTTTATTTTTAGGTATTTAATGAGACATGTGACCTGGCCAGGTTTTTAAACATTGCCAGAGTTTTGAGATACAAAAATCAATTGATGGGTAAGATTTCTGATCCCCATGTGCTAACAAGTCATTGATTAAATATAGTTTTATTGGACAATGTTCTTACTAGTGATCTACTTGTTTGATTCCAAAGGTTGAAGAATATTGTTTTGCTTGTTTTGTTTTCTCTTTTCCAAGCCTTTTCTGGACTCCTGCCTTGGGGATTCATGGAACTACTCCGTTTACCTTCTGAGGAGCTCTGAACTCAGGCCAGTGCTGCTGGCTGCTCATCTTTAAGCCATCAAGTGCCTTCCCCAGACTCCCTGCCAGGAAGCGTGTCAGCTGCTCTTCAGCCTTCCCAGAGAAGTCCCTCTGCTGTTCCTGAGGCTATGAAGCTTTCATACACATGGATGTGGGAGCATTTACCATGCTTCCTGGAGGTCCCTTTCCGTAGGCAGTCTGCACCTGTACACTATTGCAGACAGGTTAAGACTACCAGAGACACATGGCATGGGTCTGACATCTGGCTCTGTTGTTTCCTGGAAGAATGAGTGACTCCAAGTGAATTATGAAACTTCCCAAGACTCAATGTACACTGCTGAAAAATGGGTACATTCACCATGCTTCCCATGAAAGTGTGTGGTGAAGTATAAACGAATCAAGCAATGTGCGGCTTCTAGTGGGATGCCTGACACACGAGCACTTGATATTTGAGTAGTCACTATTATGAGAAGTAAACTACAAATTCCTATTACTCATATTTTTATCTCTTTTAGAAAAGAAAGTTCTCTTTGCATTGCTGTATAGGAGATGTTGGCTGCCCATAGACTTTGATATTATGTCTTACATAGGCAATACTCAAATCCCACTTTTAGACACAAGCACCCTGCCAAACAAAAAAGTGCACACATCAGTTTACATGCCCCAAATATACTCACTTGTAAATTGGGACTGGCGACCCCCGAGTCCACATTGCCGCACCTTGCAGCCTCGGAAGAGCCCGTAGTAAATGTCCCCGATGAATTTGACCAGTTCTGGGTCTGTGGCATTGACCAAATCCACTCCAGTCTGACACAAAATTTTCCCGCTCAACCAATGAGGCAGAGCCAAGGCGACGATGATCAAAAGGAAGGAAGAGAAACTGAGTAGAGATGCCAGCCCGTACCACACCTTTTTGAACCATCCAGGCATGCTAGTGCGTGCAAATCATCCCCCAGGGCTCTGGGCAACAGTAGGACAAGTAGACATCTTTCAGGTTGTCGGTAATAGCCGGCTCCATACACGCTAACTCATCGCCCCTCAGTGGCTGCCTCCTCAGCCTCTGTTTACGCCACACACATCCCCAGCCTCTGCAGACAATCTTCCCCTTGCTTGATATAGCAGAGTGTGTTACCCAAGGAAGTAACCCTATATCTCCCAACAGACTAGGGTTTCAGCAGAGGCTTAATTGTTCCTCCGTTCAAGTATTTAAGTAATCCTGATGTGGATGTCATAATGACCAGAGAGCTATTATCAAGAAAAATCATGTAGAACTGGTGACAAAGAAAGCTAACTAGACTTTAAAAATATTCGTACCAGAAACAAAAAGAAAGGGACCCATTAGCACTCACGTGTGTTAGCAACAATGTGCAGGATCAAGTGTCAGTCTCTTCCAGGCTTGCCCTGGCATTTCTTTCTCTAAAATGTCACTGCTGTCAGAGTCCCTGGAACTGTTACTAATACCGTGAATTGACCCTGGTTCATAAGACTTAAATTGACATGTATGAATTAAAACTGTACGGATTTGTTGCTGGCTGAACTGTAACACTAAATCTATTTGTTGTGGCTGCAGGGCCATCCTCTCTCCTGATTCCACTTTTCCATGGCATCTGACATGGGTCAGACACTTTTTATTTTTTTCTTTGATGGATTCTCCCTATGCATCTCAGATCTTGAATTTGCAGTCCTCCTACCTTAACTGCTTCCTGGGTGTTGAGATTATGGAGTGAGGCTCTTGTCTGAAAAGTTATCATCTAAAACTCAAGATCTATCTATCTATCTATCTATCTATCTATCTATCTATCTATCTATCTATCTATCTATCCATCCATCCATTATCTATCTATCATCTATCTATCTAATCTATTTATGTGAATGTATGTATCTATCTATGTGTCTGTGAAGGTATATCATTTATCTATGTCTCTGTGTAAGTATGTATGCACACACATATATGTATCTATATCTATCATCTATCAATAATCTATCTCTGTATATATCTATCTCTAAATGTATCTGTGTGTAAGTATGTATATATGTATGTATATCTTTCTATCTCATTGGTGACTTCGAACATACGTATAATGTTACTTTGATCATATTTTTCACCCTTCCCCACTCTTATTCCCTTCCCACTTCCTCTGGATCCCTTATTTCCAGCAAGCCCCTCTGTCTCTTTCTATAATCTGCAGACCCCGGGAATGAATAATTTCTATTCTCCATTTTATACTGTGGCTTTTAGAATTGTGTCTTTCACTGTACTGCTGAATGTAGGGGTCCTGGTAAAAGCCACTCTGTGAAAACCTTGGGGAGCAAAACTGGGTAAAGGCAGCACAGTAAACGCTCCAGTATTGTCACCAATCTCTGGAGGGGCTTCTCAAGTTTCATTGCTGGTCAGTGGGAACCTTGAGATTCTTTCATGGAGATATGTGAGCATGTTATAGGAACGACATGATTCCCACTTGTGAGGGGACTCGCTACAGTGACCTCTCCATAAGGGAAAAACAGTATTTCTGAAGCTTGTTGGGGGCTCTACCAGGTACAGGGGGCTTAACATATGGTTTAGCATCTCTGATGCTCCAGCAACCCTGTGGGCTAGGCCACTGTTTTCTTATGAGCAAAGCAATGTGGGCACTGGGCTGGAATGTAGGTGTTTGAAATATGGCAGCTTACCTTTACCACAGTGGCCTGGAAATAGAAAATGTTTATCTGCCAATAAATGAGACAGTACATACAAGAGCCCTGGAAGACTGCTGGGCAGATTACTGCCTGGCAAATAATGTCAGCTGGCATTCTTGTTTTAACACTCAGAGTGTTTTTAGAGGGTAGGATGTACGTAATGCCTTGGAATCACAGTTCTGTATTAAATGAACTTATATCACATTTCAATGTTTTGAGGTTTTCAGAAAAATTCTATGGGCTAACGCTTGAGTTCTAGCAAGCTCATGCCGTGCTGACTGAAGTAGTGGTCAAGAGGGACACTAATTATGGAAGACCAGGCTCAGTGTTGCTCTCTGTAGGCAGGTGTCTGAGACTCCCATGCGTTGGTTTTACAGCCAGCCAGAGGATTGTTGTCTACAGGAAAGTGAACTGGAACACACGGATTGTGTGAAACAGTGCCTGGCCTGTGGAGGGCACCAGACAAATGTGCCTTTCTCTCCCCTCAGACTTCTCAACAATTCTACCTTGGATAATGCAGCTCCTGACATGGACTATTCTGCCAGCCGCACCCTGCTGTCTACGGACGTAGGTCTGCAGGTCTTATCTGTTACAAGGAAAAACTGTGCCTGTTGTGTACAAGGCACCGTATGGGCTGTAAGTACACAATGAAGTTTACTATAGCATCTGTCTCTGAAGGTTACACACAACAACGACAGATGCTGGCTCTTAGTCAAAGGTGATTTTTACCCATCAAGGGATCTTTGGAAATGTTTAAAATGTCCCCCCCCCCCCTTCCTCTTCTTCCTGGCTTCAGAGACTGAATTTAAGCCCTGGGACATGTTAGGCAAATGCTCCACCACTGGGTTACATTCCCACTACTCTTTTTATTTTGAAACAGGGTCTGATTAAGTTACCTAATCTGGCCTTGAATTCAGCCTGTTGTCTAGGCCTTGAGCTTATGATCTTCTTGCCTCAGCCCCAGGAATAGCTGGGATTCCAGGCTTGTACTACCAGGCCTGGCTAGAGATATTTTCGATCTCTATGACAGAGGGCAGGGTCTTGCTACTGGCTTCTAGGGTTCAAGCTCAGGGATGCTGTGAATAATATAAATATACAGGCAGTCTCAGTTCAGATTATTTGATGCTAAATATCAGTTGTTCAATCCCTTGCTCATGAGCAGAAGAAATTAACTTACAAGTGGTGGGTAACACCAGGATCTGCTGGGGATGGTTGGCATCATTTGGTGGTCTCAATATATCTAGAATATGCAGTTAGGGAGGCCTAAAACTTGACACTGTTAAATTTGTGCCCCTACCAGACCAAAGGCTACTGTGCTATGTACTAATACTATTTTAAGTATAGTAGTAGCTCCCCATCATATTCTTTGTTTTAAAGGCATTAATTCCAGAAATGGAAAGGTTTAAACTACCGAGCGCTACTAATTTTGTATCACTGTTTTGGCAGATTTTCACTTTTAAATGTGTCCCCATTTAGACAGTTGTCTTCCTTTTGAACAAATGGAACAGACTTCTAAGATGCTCAGTGATTTTTAATAACCAGTATTGATAAGACTAATACTGATAGCTGTGCACTACTCGATGTACCTTTTACACTCTTTTCTCCAACTCTAGGCACATCCTATTATTCACATTTTATTTGCGAGGGAACTGAAGCACAGCACAAAACAATTGAAGTTGCTTAGGCCATACAGATAATGGGGTCAAAGTTCATCTCTTATTTGGGAGTTAAGATATTGTGGTCTATTTGTATCTGTAATTACTTTCACTAATTTAAGCAGAGCAGCATCTGCTCTAATAAACCCTTGCTTCTGGCTGGGTCGTGGCGTTCCAGAAAGCTTCCTGCCTGAGGGCGGAACTTTGCAGCTGTCCGCACCCTAGGTAGGGTTCACAACACTGCAGTGAGCGTGCTCCGCGCCTACTGGGCTATAAGAGGAGGCGGGGCGGGTGGACAGGGCACAATTTAGAGCACGCGCCTAGGTTGCTACACTCCTATTGGCTCCAGGGCGTGAAGGCGGGGCAGATGGGCGGGGCGCAGTAGAGAGCGCGTGTCTCAGCGGCTTAGCTTCAAAGGTTCACTGAAGGAAGGCGTGGTTTACTGTATTACAGCCTTAGGGCGGGGGGGTAGGCGGGGCACAGTCGAGATCACGCGCGTCGGCTTTCGCACTCCTATTGGCTAAAGCAGGAGGCGTGGCTCTGCGATGTCTCTGTCTCCACCTCGGGGCGGAGCTTTGGGGGCGGGGCACAGGAAGGGGCGGGTGTTCTCGGCAGTCTTCTGGAGTTCCTCACTGGGTAGAGGCGAGTACGGCAGTGCGTTTGGACTTGGCGTTCAGTTTCGCGGGAGTCTGCCAGGAGCAGGATGGCGACTTCAGTCGAGGCGCGCCGGGTGCTGGTGTACGGCGGCAGGGGCGCTCTGGGCTCGCGCTGCGTGCAGGCCTTCCGGGCCCGCAACTGGGTAACACTGCGAGACGGCCGCTGCAAGCGGCAGACACTTGGAGTAGCGGGGAGATCGGGGACTGGCTGGCCATGTGCACCCGTGACTAGGCTACACGCGCACGCACCGCTCTGCTCTGGGCCACAGGTGCCTGGCCTTTGCCCTGCAAAGAACGTGGGGTGTAGGTGTTCCCTAGGCCTCCTCCAGGCCCAGAAGGTCCAGCGTGACTTGGGAGGGAAGAGGAGCTGTGTGAGCGAACTGGGAGGGGAAAGGCAGAATGAAGACCCTGGAATTAGGCTGCCCTAAGTTACTAGCCTAGTGACCTTGAATTGATTCCCTAAAGCCCGCTAGCCTCAGTTCCTTTGTAAAATAAAATGACAATAACGTTCCTGTTTATTCTTGGGCCAATCGTGACAAATAAATGAGATAATAGGTAAACGCCTTTTAAGTGCTAGATGTTACCGATACTGCAGCCTGTGTTGCAGGCAATATTATTAGCCTTGTTGGAACTGGTAATCGAAGGCTCAGCCCCGCAGCTGCTGACATCTTTGCTTAGTAAAGGATATTTCACCTACTTTGTTGAGTCAGGTGTCCACTCCCAGACCTTGGCAAGTGAGTGCAGAGCTGATCGTGGCCCCAGCCTCTTAGCAGGGATCAGAATGGCTCAGCACTGGACACTTCTAGAGTAAGCCCTGGAGTTTGGAGCACCTTCCTGAGAGTTTAGTTAGCAGAAGCAGCAGCCTGGGCAAAGACTCCACTGGGGCTACAGAGAGGGACAGGATTTTGTTCTGGCTTAAGTGTGTTACAAGAATAAAACCACGACTTATTTAGATCCTTGGAAGACTGGGATGTCTTCCACAATCTTCAAAGATAGAGAGTGGAGACAAAGGCAGCACTGAAGGTTTGGGGTGTGTCTGCCTTCACTGGGCTCTGCACTCCTACATATCAGCTCTTGCTGACTTTAACTTTCATTGACCCTCTTGTGCTGGTTGGCTTTTATTGTCACAATGACAATCTAGAGTCACCCTAAAAGAGGGACCCTTGCTGATGAATGGCACAGGTCGATTTGCCCATGGCCGTGTCTGTGAGAGCTTGTCTTGATGGATGGTTGATATGGGAGGACTTGGCCCATTATAGGTGGCACTATGTCTAGGAAGGTTGAGCCTGGGTTGCTTAAGGAAGCAGCTGTGCATGAGCCAGGGAGCCAGCCAATAAACATTGTTCCTCTGTGGCCTCTGTATTGAGTCAGATTTGCTGATTTATGGGGTGGGGAGGGTGGGGGGGTGGGGGGTTTGGGGGATGGGGGGATTCTGTTCTCTCTCCTTCCTGGCACCCTAGGGAGGGATGGGTGGGGCTGACTTTGTATTATTCCCCATGGTTTGTGGTATACAAGTAATGAGTGCTGAGTGAGGCTGTAATTGCTCCTAAAGGTAGATACTGACATCTGAGTCTTCAGTCTGAAGGACTGGAGGTTTCTCCTCCAGAAGGAGTGAGTATCCTCCATGTTATTTTGTTCTTACTGACCCTGTTAATCAGTCACCCACTTTCTGTGGTGGTGAAGATTGCCACTTTATGTCAGAGCCAATGTTAATATCTGAGTCGGATATCCGCACTGAAGGCTCACTGCCTCTGCTGAAGAGCAGGGTCTTTCATAACCACCATCTCTACGAACTCAAGAGTTGCAAATTGAGAAGGGTTTTACATTTTGAAATGGTTTTATAACACGAAAAGAGTAACAACTCGTGGCTCGTGTAGTTTATATTATTTTCAGGAAGGCTCCTCCCTGCCCCTCCAACTCCATGTTGTTTGTAACTGTCTCCTGCGTTAGCAGGTTTAAGTATTGGTGGCAGAGATCACAGAGCAACCTCAGGTGTCTCTAGATACATGTAAGGTTTGGCCTTCACAGTCCAGCAGAGAAGGGGAGGTGTTGAGGGTGCCCTGGGCTGGGATGCGGTGTGGTAGATGGTGGACCAAGTGCAGTCAGTGGTCCCTGAAGGAGGTCTGGGAGGTCAGTTGTTATCTTTCTCCAGTGGGTTTTTGTTTACATGGTAAATATCCAAAGATCTGAAATGCTTCTAAATCCTGAGCTTTTAAAGGGCTACATGATGCCCCAAATGGGACGTTTCATGCCATGAAACCTGTTGCATGTTCAAGATTATTAAAAGTACTATGTAAAATTACTTTTAGATTGAGTATACAGAGTATATTAAACATTCGGATTTTGTGTTTAGACTTCAGTTCTATCCCCAAGATAAGTATATGCAAATATTTCAGAATCCCAAATTGCAAACTGGAAACATTTCTGGTCCCGTGTATTTCAGTTTAAGTCTTTTCACTAAGTTTTCTTTGCTCCCATTTCTGGGGGTTGCTCTTTAGAGAAGTCACAACCCACCAACTCTTGACCAAAGCTGTTTTTCTTGCTCCAGTGGGTTGCCAGCATCGATGTGGTGGAGAACGAAGAGGCCAGTGCCAGTGTGGTTGTTAAGATGACAGATTCATTCACGGAGCAGGCTGACCAGGTAATTCTAAAAGATCCCTCACTGGGACAGGAGAGACCCAAGGAGGGTTCCCCTGGCTGTGTTCTTTGTCTGCCCATTCTAAAATCCTCTAGAGGAAAACTTAGAAAACGTGAAAAACAAAAGGTAAATTCTAGGATCTATTTCTGACTGGCTTATTTTGGCAGGTTTCCTTGTCTTTACTGTGCATGTCTGGTGTTACTGCTTTTGCGTGTCTTATGTTTTATATTTGATAGGTAGTTTTTAAAAAATGCACCCTTTAGTTTAAATACTTTATCTCACTTAAACACTTTGCTGATGTATACTATTTTATTTTGTTGATTGGCTGTGGCTTACTTAGTTTCTCCTTACTTGTGTGCTTCAGGGTTTTTTTTTCTTATTTAAATTAATTTGTTTTTACTATTTAATAAGACTAGTATGGTTAAATATCTTTGTATATCTGATATATTTTGAAAAGTGAAGTTAAGCTAGTTCAGAGCATATTATTTTCAGTTATGAAATTATGTGCAAATTGTAAAACAGGAACAACAATAAAACTCTAGAAGCATGTAAATAAACGGTAACATTACCTTTCCCCCCCAAGATACCATACTCCTCAGAAGGAATGGCATTGCCCATTTGATGGTTATCTTAGTATGATTTCTTAGATGTTCTTAAGCAGTCCTGCGTCTGGAGCAGCCCTTCTGACCCACTGCCTGGAGGACTCAGGCCTGTATTCCCACCCTTATTCGCAAGGAAATCCCCACCCCTTTCTCTGCATGGGTACTGTTTCCAGGACTACTGGATGGGGAGGCAAGTGGGCTGTTTCATAGTGGGGTCATGTGGATTCAGCCAGTAAGTGACAGTCTGAAAAGCTAGTTGGTGCTACAGTTAGGGCAGCAATTCCTGACACGAACTTAGTCTGTAAGTGGGTCTACTCTGTTGTGCTTTCTCTGGTGGTCTCAGCACTGGCTGATGTTTCATGTTCCTTGACTGTTTTAAATCCCAAATATGGGAAAGATCTTTGTCTAAGGTCACACAGATAGGAGAGTGGCGTAGCTAATGTTTGAGTCTGGGCAGTGGACCTCATGGTTGTGCTCTTCCGTAGTGAGCTATACTGCCTCAGAACAAAATGACATCATGTGGATAAAGTAATAAAAGGTAAAACTCAGGAAGAGCAAGGCCCGGTCTTTGAAAGCCAGAGTTCTTCCAGGTGAGGTTTCTGTTTTCAGAGTCTTCTCAGTTCTTGTTAAGGATAAGTTCTGATATCAGTGTGAGCTTATCTATTTATTATCATTATTGTTACTGTTATTATCAGAGAGGTGGAAGAAGGGAAGGTGAGTGAATGAATGAGAACGTTATTGTGGGCACACATGCCATAATGGATGTATGGAGACTCGGGATCCAGGGGTCTAACTTAGCTAACAGGTCTGTGCAAGAAGCATTTTTATTTGCTGAGCCATCTTGCTAGCTACCTTATAGGTTTTTGGATGTCAAAGTTGTCCCCACCCAAGACTTGACTATATAGAATGTATCAGCAGGGCAACATGCCTTATTATAATCTACAGCTTTTCAAGTCCCTACTTCCTTCCATTCCATTGTGAATTTCTGAGCCAACTACATGATACTTGGTTTTGAATTTTGAGGTACCAGAGGAGGAAATTTAATCCAAGCATGTGTGAAATTGGTCTCCTGGTCAAGACATTCAGCTAGGGACAAGAGATCTAGAAGTGAGAAGAGAATTGAACCTCTAGAATTTGGACTTGCCTTACCTTGTTGTAAGAATGAAGAAGGGGTTAAGAAGCCATAGCTGATGTGCTTCCTTGGAGAGTAGGTGGGATGGCATGGATCCTGGGCCCATCCTCATGTGGAGAGTGGACGCAGCCTCTGGATGTCAGGGTCTAGGTTCTGGCCAGAGAGACTTGGCTTCTGAAAGAAGGGGGGAGCCTCTAGGATTGTTCAGGGCCATATGAGGAAGGTCCGCAAATAATATCCAGATTGGGTAAGCAGCACAGGGTTCTAGAATCTGTCTGAAGGAAAGCGTTAGGTGTGCTGTGCAGGGAGAGCTTGGTTTTCATTGGCTGAGCATTCCTCTTGAAGGAACAGTTTGAGTCTTCAGAAAAGAAGTAATGGTTCCATGGGGAGGTCACTGGAAAGACACTGGGTCTTGGGATGAGTTTTCAAAGGACGGAGCATTCTGAACACCTCAGAGGTATTACCTCAGACATTCCAGCAAATAAGAGCCCAGTGGCTGGCTAGCATGGCCTGTCTGCCAGACTGCCCTTTTAATAAATGATAATGAGAGTGTGTGGTATATTCAAACATAGAGACCATTGAGATGAACTCCGTGTACTCAGCGCGTACTAGCATTTTATAGTTGATTGTTTTTTTCCCTCTTGCTGCTTAGTGATATCTCTGTGTTAAAGCGGTTTTTGTTTGAGGTAGGGTCAGATCATGAGCTTGTGATTCCTGAGAAAATCTGGAAAGGTACAAACCAGAACTTCACCTGTTTGTCACAGGCCTTAGAGATGCTCTTAAAAACCCTTTGCCTCCCTTTCTTTATTATTTGATTTCAGGGAGTGCTTATGTTCCTGCCTTTTAGAATGGTCATGGAGAAGCACTGCTTTACGAAAGCCATATTGAAAGGTGGTTGGCTTTCTTATCCAAAAATGTGCGGAACTTCTTCCGTCTAATTTTCCAGGCCAGTTGCTTTTAGTCTTGTAACTGGCTTAAAAAGAAGGGAAAGATAAAGCAAGCTCACCTTCCAGTGTGTGCATCTTTTTGCCTCTTTTGTTTAAGGTCACTGCTGAGGTTGGAAAGCTCCTAGGTGACCAGAAGGTGGACGCGATTCTCTGTGTGGCTGGAGGATGGGCCGGGGGCAATGCCAAATCCAAGTGTGAGTCCTTTTCCGAGTTAATTATTGCTTCTGCCCTGCTCTCTGTCTAACTCACAGGACTCTGGTATAGATGAGGCGGCAGGCCAGCTGCTTTTCTGTTTGTCTCTCTGGATCCTTGCCACAGCTCCATCTTTCTTTGATTTGTGGTGATAGCAGTGGGTGATTTGTAGAGTCTGACTGCTCATAGTTTTACATCTGGGAAGTCCAGAGCCAAAGGCTGGTTCTAGTGAGCGTTTTCTTCCAGCGTTATCCCGTGGTGGAAGGTGGGCGGTCAAGAGAGCAGGAGAGCTAGGGTGGGGAGAGGCTGACAGTGTCACCACCTGTTCCTTCCCAGTCTCTGGCAGGGCCAGAAGGCCAACACAGCTGTGAAGTGGTTGCTGTTCCAGCGCTCTTTTACAGAGTCTTACAGGCTCTCTTTATCCATGAAAATGTAACTCTGTAAAAACCATTTTTATGGTTGTAGAGTGGTTGTTTCATGGATTTTTATCATGGGTAAGAGCCAGAATAGGGATAGGCGTTCCTATTATACATCTAAGTGTCTTTATAAAGTAAAACCATTTTTGAAGCCATGACAGTCTGGTGAGTCTGTCGACCCCAGATTTACTTGCTAAAGTCTATTGGCTGAAAATTTGGCAGGTAGTGGGTGAGGAAGCTGAGCCCTGGGAGACAGCATGGCCTGTGTTTGGATCTGCACCTCTGAGCATTGAGCCCGTGCTGTTTTTATTAGGCCCTGTGGTAGACCAGCAGGGTCTGGAGGCTCCCTGTAGTGCAGGCAGTGTGAGCTGAGCTTGCCTTCTGGGTTCTTCTCTGGAAATGATGAGCTCACATTTTTTTGTCCCGTTCTCCAGCACTCTTTAAAAACTGTGACCTGATGTGGAAGCAGAGTATGTGGACATCCACTATCTCCAGCCACTTGGCCACAAAGCACCTGAAGGAAGGAGGCCTCTTGACCCTGGCTGGGGCCAAAGCTGCCTTGGATGGGACCCCTGGTAAGCCTTCATTTTTCCATGTGTGCAGTGTGAATGATTCTCTTGCTGCAGCTACTGGACACACCCTGGGTTGAGGAGGTGTAAGTCCCTTTGTGCTCCCAGAACTTTCCCATTGGGTAGATCTACTGCCTTTTATGCCAGAATCTTCTTATGAGGAACACTCTTAATCTTGCCCCAGGGAAATAATCTTGGCGGGTGGATTCTTGACCCTGATTCTATGGTCAAATTTCTGCCAGTTTCTTTACTTGTAAAACAGTGACTGTATTATCTAACTTAAGAGCGACCACAGAGCTGTTGACACATAGATAGTGCCTACCGCATGGTAGATCTTTCTATGTTCATATCAAATATCAAGTATTCTTATATATACTTTTTACTTCACACCTATATTTATTGAATCCTGGTATAGGCATCATTAATACCATATTAATTCCTTGGTTAGGAAAATAAAATTTAGAGAGCTAAATGAATTGTCCATAATTATTTAATTAATGTGTAGTGAACATACTTTGAAGCAAACCCCTGACCGTTTCTGGTATGTGCCACCACAAAGACCCTTTTTTTGTGTGTTTCTTACTCCCTGTATTTGTTTGTTGGGGCTGCCATGCCTTGGCTTGATCAAACAACAGTTTCCTAACAGTTCTAGAGGTGAGATATCCAAGACCAGGATGTCGGTAGGTTGGTTCTGAGACCTTACTCTTCATTCATTGGCTTGGAGATGGCTGCCTTCTTGCATCCTAGATGGTCATTGCCCTGTGTGTCTGGGTCCTAAGTTCTACCCCTTAGAAACACCTTGTTCATTCTAAACAAGGGTCACACCCTAACAATCTCACTTTAACTTAATTATCATTTTGAAGATCTTGTCTCTAAATACAGCAACTTTCTGAATTTAGGGAGACTAGGACTACATACAAATTTGGGGGACAAGTGCATTTTATACATTCATTTAGGGCTAAGACTAGAGAGATTTAAGTAGGTGACACAGAGTGGTGGGAAGCAAGTCTCATCTGTACTACCTGGGTTTAAAATGTATGCCTTTTTAAATCGCAGTGGTAGAGATCTTGGGGCACATTCTCAGTTTTAAATGCAACTCTCTAAACCACACCACGAGTCTCTTGGTAATTAGTAATTTTTTGCTGCTCATTGCATTTCACAGAGCACAAGAGGTAACGGGTCCGAGACTGTTGCAGTAATTAAAGCTGTGTAAATGTTAGGTGTCTGTCTGGTTGAGAGCTGCTTTTTATTAAAGGGGACATAGGGCAGAGGCACTAGAAAGTAAACAGAAATGAGTAATAGGTTGACATTTCAAAAACAAAACCCCAGGACTGAAAGACTAACTTTGCTAAAGGACAAAGCAGGTTCTCATTTCCTTTGCTTTATAAGTGCAGGTAGTTCGACATGACGGTTCATCTTAATGATCCTTCTGCTCTGCAGCCACTCTGTGCTGTGTTTGGAAGCCGCTCTTAAGGGAATGTATGATCATGTTATACTTTGGAAAAAAGTATGCATTGTAGTTGTATGTTCTATTAGAAAAATATTTTGCAAAGGACCTAAGACAACCTCGTATCCACGTTGTCTGTCGAATTGTGTCTTGGATTGCTAGTTGCTCATTTCTGTCCTCTCAAAGCTTCCCAGCTTTTACAGTGTTGGAGTGGAGAGGTAGAGAGCTCCCTGTACTTTGCTGAGTTTGTTGTATTTTTAAACCCTTGGCTCCCTGCCCTCTGATTAGACAGAGGAAGGAGGATGGTGAAATCCTTCTCTAAGTAACTTTCTGAAACCTTGACCCTCTTTGACAATCTGCCGTCGCTGAAGCTGGTCAGTGATTGGCTCCTGGGCTGGGCTGTGAGTCCCACCTCCCTGGACTCTAGAAGTAGTACACTTGCAGACCGTCTGTGACAAGAGCATCCCTGACTTCAGTTAGAGCCTCAGCGAGTTGTGGGGGGAGAGGAAGCTAAGGGGGTCTGTGTACTTGCGTCAAGATGTGCTCAAATGGGACACCCTGGGCATGTGCTGCTTTTATGCACATTACACCTTGGTAGATTTCTTTTTAAAGTGTAAGATTTTAGGCATTCTATGTGTAATGTTTTTTTTTTACTTACCAGGGAGAGGTACCTAGAAAATATGAAAATGACTGTCTCTTGATGACAGTTGAGAAAAACCTTAGCGGTTCTAGGCGGCTTGTCTGAGACCAGCTGGCTGGGAAGCGAGGTGGGAGCTGGCAGATGGCAGATTGATTTGGTTTGTAAATTGGCTGTTGACAGTGTGTTGAGGGCCTGCCACAGCAGCAGGGAGCAGGGAGCCTGTGCTGCTAAATTACTTTCTAAGCAAATACCCTGGATGTGTCAAGGGGAGAAATGAGGGAAAAGGGGAGAGTAGAGAATCTCTGTCCCTGGAAATGTTCTATGGCGGAGGGATGAGTAGACCAAGGGATGAGTAGAACTGAAGGGAGAAAGTGGATGGCACTGTATTATTTTTATTAGTGTAATTTTATTAGCCAGCTTTAACCAGTACATATAGGAAAATTCACATGGTGCCAAAAGACATACACTTAATAGAAGGCTGGCGCCTGCTCAAGTGCCTGATCCTGCAGCACTCCCCAGGCACAGTTAGTCACAGACTTCAGGCATCCCAGAAGCATTCTGTGTGTTCCTGTGTGCATCCAGCCACACTCTCTTTCCATTCACACATCCTTATATTAGAAACATTTTTTATTTTGATCCTGTGTATCTTGGAGACTTGAACTCACACTCCAGTTGCTGGGATGGGAGGTATGTGCCATCATGGTCATAGGAATAAAAGTGTATTGAGGGCTGGGGACATAGGGTCTGTGGGTAAAGGCGTTTGCCACTAAGCCTGGTGCCCTGAATTTGATCCTTAGGACTCATGCAGTAGAAGGAAAGAAAGCTGTCCTCTGGTTTCCATACATGTGCTATGATGTGCGCACACGTGCACAGTCACATGCACTCGCGCGCGCGCGCGCGCACACATACACACACAATAAATAAAGTAATTTTAAAAATATTGAATGCCTCTTTCTGAGGCTGTGCATGGTGGCTCATGGCAGTAATTTATAAGCAGAAGTAGTATTGCTGCAAGTCTGAGGCCAAGCATATAATACATAGCTGGTTCCTGTCTGGCAAAGACTACATAATGAGAACCTGTCTCAAAAAAGAAACAGAGGCTGGAGAGATGGTTCAGTGGTTAGGAGCACAGGAAACTTTCAGAGACCTGAGTTGGGTTCCAGGTACTCACATGAGGCAGCTCATAGCTCCTGTAACTCCAGCTCTAGGGAACTGATGCCTTGGGTTTCCAGGGTTCCTTGTACTTACTCATGTGCAGAGGTGGCTGGTGCCTGGGAGGGCTGTTGATTCTTCTTGAATCACGGTGCTGAGGACTCAGTGTGGGTCCTTAGTGTGACCTTCAACTTGGACCCTGGGTTTTTACCCTTGGAGTCAGAGAGCTGCCTTATATTTCTTCTTGTGCCTAGCACTGAATCTGGGGATTCATGGTTAAAGGAGGCTCAATGGTGTATGAAGGTCAAGTGGGGGTTTGGTGCCTGGAAGCAAGCAATCCCTTCGAGTGCTAGACTTGATAGACAGCGGAATGACGGTGATGAAGGTCATACAGAAATAATACTACGGTCTGAGCTGTAATAGGCAGCTGTGTCGGAATACACGGTCTGCTGCTGTGCATGTTGGATAAGGAAGGGAATGCCCCCAATGGACAGTAGATGCCTGCTCCACAGTGGGAATAACTGTGTGCTAGTGAGAATGCCATCAGTGGTGATGAATAGGAGGGAGAGTGTGGGAAAACACCTTCCTTTATGCTCCTGGGCAGGCAGCCCTGTGGAGCCGCTCAGTGGAGCCGCTCCGTGCAGAGCTGAGCCCTCATCAGCTCAGCAGTCCCTCACACCACTAGGGCCTCCCTGGCTTTTTCCTGGCTGATATCTTCTTTGGTCCTTAATGCAGGCTTGTTGATGGTTAAGGTGTGAGTTACGACTTTCATGTACACATAGACAACCAAGGTTAGAGAATCTATGACCATTACAGTCATCAGGAAAGCAGATATGAGAGCCCCACTTTTAAAGTGCTCAGAAGAGGAGTGACTAGTGGCACTGTGCCCTTTAAAAACCTGCTTTTTTGGAAACTGGCCAGAGGCCACCCCCCTGCCAACCTGTCCCATCACCTTTCTCTGTTTGCTGTTTTTCTGGTAGGGCTAGTGAGGGTACCACGCTAAAGGGCACAGCTGTGGCTGAAGTTTTAAGGGGGCAGAGAGGTTGAGGAGATATAGCATCTAACATTGATGTAACCACTGTTTTCTTCACTTTCCCAGGGATGATCGGCTACGGCATGGCCAAGGGAGCCGTCCATCAGCTCTGCCAGAGCCTTGCAGGGAAGAACAGTGGCATGCCGCCTGGGGCTGCCGCCATTGCTGTGCTCCCGTAAGTGCATGGGAGTCCCATGGCTTCCATCTTGCCCACTGTTAATGGGTTTGAGAGTCTCTTTCTATCAGAGCTTTGAGTGCGTGTCACCAAAGACCCTTAAGCTCCTGTCTGAGTGTATTCCTGCTACTGTACACCCTAGGCTGGGTATTTTATAAGCCACAGCATTGTGCTGATCACAGTTGTAAAGGCTGGAAAGTCTAATGGGTGCCAGCAGGGTTGGTGTCTGGTGAGAGCCTGTTCCTAGATGTTCCTTCTCTGCTAACATGTGAAAGGAGGTCAAAGGGGCTCCCTCAGGCTATTCTGTTGGTGCCCGATCCATCGATTGGGCCACACCCTGACCTAATTATCTCTTAAAGGCCCTACTCTTGTTACTCTGCAGGCTCAGTTTCAACCTAAGAATCTGGCCTGGGAGGCACATTCAACCCATGGCAGTATTTCAGAGTTTCAACTATCTGTCTTGCGAATGGGGACATTTCTGACTGACCAGGAAGCAGATCGGTCTCAGGCCGAGGCTGCTGCCTTGGGCGTGGCATGTTCTTTCTCAATGGAAGAATTCTAGTGCCAACTGGCTTGCCTTTTGCATTCTGTCCTGTAAAGGGCTCCTGGGGCAACTCTGGGACTGGCTAGCTTTCCAGTCCTTCACTTGTGAAGTTTTTAAGACTGAGCTGCCCTATGGTTGTTCTGACTGATGTCTGAATGTTTTGTCCCAGTTCTGTATTCTCTTCCTGAATATCATAAATTTCCTGGAAGTCAGCCATATGCTTAAAAACATCATTTTACCATTTTGATGTTTTGAGGAATATTATTTCACATAAATCCTTAGAAATGAGTCTGCCACATTTCAGAGAGTATACGAGGACTTGACGAGGCATTTGCCTTTGATAAGGCTGTATTTGACAGAAAGGTAAAATGTGACTCTCCCTGCTTTTTTTCTGTCTGCCCCAAGTGTGGGTCACCAAGAACCTTATTGGATTCCCCTCAGCTGTGATTTTTGTTAATGTGGACAGCTTGCTGGTCTCTGATTATCTTGTCTGATCTCTCTATGTAAATGTCACTCTCAGTGGCAGAGGCTCCCTGTGGCGGTGCTGTTCGTCTTTTCATAGTCAAGAACCAGACTCTGTTATTACGAAGGCAATGCACAAATGACACACTTATCTCTACATTGCAGCGTTACCCTGGATACTCCAATGAACAGGAAATCAATGCCTGAGGCAGACTTCAGCTCCTGGACACCCTTAGAGTTCCTGGTGGAGTGAGTATCACAGGAAAGGTGGGGACTAAGCAGCCTCCAGGCTCTGTTCCCTGCCCTTTGGGGACCCTCAGTGATCCTGGGACTCTGAGGGCCTGAGGCAGCTGGTCTTGGAGAAGAACAGTTATATGAAGGAGTTAATAGGCCTGATATGAGTCCTGACTCCTTTTCTTATCCCTGTCTGACCAAAATGTGCATACCTGTAAACTGTCCTAGCACACAGATTGCTCGCCTGTATAATGAGGGTCCATGATGAGAAGGAAACAGGATCATGTGTGTTATACTTGGCAGTGTCTGACCCAAGTGTTCAGTCAGCCCTATCTTCTCCTTATAAATTGGTAAAGTGTCCAGGAGAAACTTGGAGGCAGGAAGACAGGAGGAAGTCACAGTCATATGTGTCAATCAGTGCTGAGCCACAGATGTATGTCTTCATTTCCAAAATCCTAGTCAACTGTGTGAGGCGCGCGTGCCTCTCGCCAGCAAGAAGACACGCGGACACGCGGCAGGCTTCTTCTGCAGTTCAACTTTAATGTTGTTGTGGATAGTAAGAGAAGGAAGAAGGAGAACCGCGCGGGGGCCAACATGGCGGCGTTATATAG
>CM052712.1:35502390-35529654 GCA_028551405.1 Uromys caudimaculatus | reverse complement strand
GGCCCGCCTACCTCGTCCCTGTGTCTTGCGGGTTCAGGGCAGTACCTGGTGAGCTGTGGGGCGCGTCCCCGGCCCACTCCTGGCTCTTACGATCTGAGTGGGATCTTTGTCCTGGCGCTGATTAGCTGTGGAGCCCTGTGGCCCAAGCTGAGGTTTCCGGCAGTCGCCGGAAGCTGCTGACCGACAGTCTCTGTGGCCCTCGGAAAGCGGGCGGAGTCAGTCGGGAAGGCTGATTTCTATATCTGTATCCTGAGTGACAGAGAGCAGCACCCACGATGAGAAGTGACACAGACACAGGCAAGCTGGAGGGCAAACCTCAGCCAAACATTGAGGGAGCTTGGATCTTCCTCCCACCTTAACTCAGGAATCCTTACCATGACCCCCTTGGATCCACAAAGGCTATACAGTGGCCTTGAATGAACCACCTAGAATTCCAGCCAACTCTGTGTGACTCCAAAGGAGTTCTGAAATTTGCAACAGGTATGCTGGTGCCTGCCTATTGGGGACCCATTAATCGAAAGTCTTGCCAGGGCTTCAGCATTGTATCAAGTTGATCCTTCAGGGTCAAGCTGGGTAATTGTTCCCTGTTCCCTGATGGTGGTTTGGTGTGGAGAATGGCTCTTGATGGGGTGTCAAAGATCAACAAAACCAGACACTGAAGTGTTAAGGACAGATCCAATCAACAATGGGCTAGCATAATGGGTCAAAAATGAAACTTCATGCAGAGCTGGCTAGATATTTTAAAGGAAAGATAAAGGAGGAGGAAAAAGGTGGGGGAGGGACAGGAGAGTCTGAACAGTGACAATTTATGAAATGTGGGTTGGAAGACTTGGTCTCTGTGCAACCTGTCTAGGTTTACTAACTGACACTGAATAAGGTCAGGCTCCTCCCTTCCACAGAGCTTGGGAGATGAGCCCTGTCTTCAGAGATTCTTCAAGCAGGTGACACATTGGTTTGGAAGCTTCTAGTTTCCTCTGGCAGGCACTCTAAAATGGCAAGGGTCATCCTGATAGGGTCATAGCCTTGAACTGTTAGAAACTATGGAAGGGAAGTATTTTCAAGTCTTTATGGGCCAAGCTTGATATACAGCCCGGAAAGAAGTCAGAGCTTGATTAAAATGTAGTTAGGGAGAGAATCTTGGTGAGAGTATCTTCTATGTTATGACCAAGAGTGTTCCTTAGTATATACCATTGTGTCATAGTGAGAACAGGAGACTATGAAAGCAAGGTATCACTGCCAAGAAAACACCAAATCTATCTGTCTATCTGTCTATCTATCTATCTATCTATCTATCTATCTATCTATCTATCTATCGTCTATCATCTCTTTTTCTATCAATATATTTTCCATCTATCTATCATCTATCTCTAATATCTAATCTCTATCATCTATGAATTGATCTATATCTATATATTGTCCAAGGCTCAAATCTGCATCATGTTATCTTTTTATCATTATTTATCAGGTATGCATGTATATATAAATTTGTGTGTATGAATATATGATTATATATATAAATATATATGATTGTGAATGTGTGTATGATTGTATGCATATTTGTATGAATGTATGTGTGTGATTGTATACATGTAGGTATTGAACTGTCCCTTGAAGAACTTCTCTGAGCCTCTAATATGTGCATTGTAAATCTCCAAGAAGGAGGTTTTTTTTTTTGAGGTCACTATCTAGAGAAGCCGTGCCTAGCACTGAGCAAGTAAATATTCTGTTCTATGAGTGGCATGAGTTAGTTAGTAGATGTCATAGATGACTGACTTCAGGAGGCTAAAGTGAGAAAGATGATTTTCCCCATAGCTCAGTATAACCTCAGCTATGGCAATGATTACATTTATAACTATAACCTTTAGGGCGAGTAGGGAAAGATACCCAGAGACTTGCCTGCTGCTACATGGCATAGTGGGCCATAGACACACAGAGGCCCGCCTGCCACCATGCCAGGCAGTGTGAGCAGGAAAAAACTGCCCGGAGACCCACCTACTGCCATGCCACACGGGCAGACTGTAGACATACAGAGGCCTGCTTGCTGCCATGCTAGATGGCATGGGCAGAGAAGATCACCCAGAGGCCTGCTGTGTGGCCCACTGGTAGTAGGATCACTACATGTGCAAGTGGGAGAGAAAGAGAAGCAGACAGTTTGAGCACTGAGAAGGCAGATGGGACTGGCGATGTGAGGGTAGAGAGGAGTAGCCTGGTGTGAATAGCCAGACCCACCACCTGTGGCTGTGGTGAAGTCCGAACCCGTGCTACTGCTGAGGGCCATGTTTGGGTCTGTGGCCGTGCAGTGGCAGGGGTCGGTCCATGGCTTATATTACCACTGTGACCATGGGGACGGCCCTGGTCTGGGCAACAGCCTGGAACCACATAGATGTCCAAGGGCTGTGCAGAACTGGCCCAGGCCCTCCCTGGCTACAATACAACACTTGGGAGAGTGGGCCCTGTGCCTTGCCTGAGCAGCACAGTAGGGCTAGCCCAGGTGGTGGGATGGGGGTGGGGTTGGAAGTGGGAAGGTTGGGAGGGTAGGGGGGTTGGAAGGGTGGGTGGTATAGGTTGGGGAATGGTTGGGAGTATGTGAGCCAGCTCCTAGTTGAAGATAGAGGGAGTGTTGTTCCCACCATTTGTCTGCTTGGTATGGCATGGGCATGGGGGTGATGCTCTCCTCCCTTCCCTTCCCCCTCCCCAGCTGTATCATTTGGGAGAGATGACTCAGCGATCATGAGAACAGAAGAACTGGCTCTGCTCCTCACTGGCTGCAGCACCAGGAAGAGTGGATCCTGTACCTTGCCTGGGCAACACAGTGAAACTGGCCCTGAAGGCAAGGGTGAGCCAGCTCTGAGGGTGTGAGAGAGGGAGAGCTGGTCCTGCCCCTTGCTGGTGCAGCACTCAGGAGAGTGGGACCCACACCTTGACTGGGCAGCACAGTGGAGGTGGTGGCATGGGTGCAGGTGAGCTGGACCCCAAGGTCATGAGGGCTGGAGAGCAGGTCTTTCCCTCTGCTTGTAGGCGGCATTGGGTGAGCTAGCTGGGGCAGTGCTGCCCTGGTGTGCAGATAAGGGAGAGGCTGGTGAACTGACCACCTCCACTACTACCCAGGCCCAGATCCAGGGCTCTGAGTTGGCCCACCCCCAAATCTGTATCATTTGTGAACTGTTGGGACAATGTGAAAAGGTCAGTCCTGCAGATCCAAAGCTGCAGGATCTCCATGACACAGGGCAACAACAGGAAACCTGGGAGGAGTCCTGGTAAGGATCCAAGATTGATGGTGAGGCGGAAGCCAGAGGCAGAAGCAGACCAATGACTCTTCGCAATGAGCATCTGCAAGTGCAGATGGGTGACAGAGGAATATACTGTGGGGCACACTGGGACACACTACAGCTTCCGCAAGAGGTTCTCTATGCTTTGTTTTGTTTGTTTGTTTGTTTATTTATTTATTTATTTATTTATTTATTTAGTTTTTATTTTCTTTTGTGAGAGAGGTTGCAAGGGCAGAGAGAGGGCAGCTATAAGAGACTGGGGAGATTAGTGAGACTGGGGTACAAGATGTGAAACTCATAAAGAATCAATAAAAAGTAAAAAAAAAAAACCTATAACATTTGGGGCTAGAGGGATGACTCAGCAGTTAAAAGTGCATATGCTCGTTCAAAGGACCAAAGTTTGGTTCCCATTGCTCATGCTGGGCAGCACACAACTGCCTAAAACTCAGCTCCGGGGGATCTGACCTCTCTGACCTCTGACCTCTGACCTCTGAGTACCTGTACTCATGTCATCACCCTCCACCCCACCACACAGATACACATATAATTAAAAATAAGGCAACCATTTTAAGGGTGTAAACATTCACTATGCTTATAACTACAGTTTATAAAGAACCTATTATGTGCCGGGGATGATACTAGGCTTTCTTCTTTTGTATTTTTAGTTGAAATGGCATCAAGAAACATAGTCAGTCATTTCACTGATTGATGGGATGGGCTTGGGGGTCTCATTCAGTAGAAGTCATCATTGCAAAGCAGTTGTGATAGCCTGGGAAAGATGTCACCTAACTTGGTATCATATGAAAGGCCCAAATCCTGCTGACCCCCAAGCTACTCGAAAAGTATGCAATTAATGACAGTGAGATGTATAATTAGTCTCCAGTAGTGTTCAGCTCTTTGACATGTGGCATTTATCATGGATGTAGATCTTTCCTGTTTCAGGGAACTGTGGTGTCTTGTACGTCATTAGGTGAAAGCAGGCAACCGGGTTAAACTCTAATTAGATGTCACTGTTGTTATGACAGCTTAGTGGTGATGTCATACTGACTTTATCAGTGGATGATATTAGAACATTTAGACATTATGGGCTGTCTAATGCATGTCTCCCACTACCAAGGAAGCCTGCCTTGACTTTACACTGAAGTTGAAACAAAGAAAATTAATATGACGAGGTTGTAAATGAGGATGTCAGTATAGGGAAGGGTTACGTTGTTTCCGGTTTCTGTTGACCCTCTGTCAAGGCTTCGTGAGTGGGTAGGCACTTTCCTGAGCTGTAGGTTCTCAGTTGGAAGTCACATTCTTGGAGGACAGTTCGATGGTCAATGTGTCTCGTCTTCCTGTGTGTAGCATTCACAGATGGGTTGTCTGTGTAGGAAGGGAAATAGCCTTTCCTAAGTAGAATAGAACCTGGAGTCCAGAGAGGACATTGCTGAGAATGCTCTTGTTATATAGGAAAGTGAACATAAGGCAGAAGCTCCCGTAAATCTAACGCTGGGGAGGCAGCATGACAGGGAATGAGAACCACAGCGGTTTACTGATTATGGACAGATTCACCATGTGATGGCATTGTGCCTAGGGGTGATTGCTGCCTTTAAGGCTTTTAGACCAGAAAAGACCGACACTTGCACTGTGAGACAGACAACATTCCGCATCTCCAATCCTTACTTTTCTGTGTGACCTCTGGCAGGTTACTTCTCCTCTCTGTTTTTTACTTCCTTATCTGTCACATGGAATGTTAGCCACTCCCTCCTGGGCTTATCAATACATAAAGATATCATATTAAAGTCCTAGCAGAATTCTCCATCTGTATGCCCAGGTTGAGTAACCTGCTAGCTTCATGTCTCCCGCTTTCTTTGTTTTCATAGTAAATAATAACTTAGGGCCAGAAGAGAGAGAGATATGTATATCTGGAGATAGGTTATAGTTGTCCTAGAAGAAACAAGCTACACAATGAAGAAATCTTGTCCCTTCTCACGGGTCTGACTTTAAACCAGTCAGTAGACACCATTCTGGGTTTGGGAATGATCTCCGGGCAATGGCATTGTCCTGGCTATTAAATTATAGCTACAAAGGAATGCTACATCATTTCTTCTTTTTAATACAGATTGCATGGATCTGTGGACTACACAAGTAGCTAGTTCTGACGGGTGTAGGGATGGCCAGTCTCTGGAGTCACAGTATTTACTGGCCACATGCTTAGGAAAGGTTTATAGATGTTCTCAGCCTCAGGTTTCATGTACTTCATGTTAGGAGACTAATTCCTTTTTCATAGGAGCCTTGTGGTAATTAAATGAGATAATATTTTAAAAATAAAATTCATTTTATATAATATACCCATACATCAACCTATATATAATGTACCTATATTAACCTATTAATGATGTCATAATAAAACAATCAGGGGTTGGATATTTTATAAATAATAGAGATGTAATTCTTATAGTTCTGGAAATCAATGGAAATCAACTTCTTATAAATCAATGATCATATGTCAGAATTTCAGTATTGGGGAAGGGCTGCTCTTTGCTTCCAAGTCTGAGCATTGCTGTGTGTCTTCATGTGTAAGACAGCATGGCAGGAAGGGCTCAGGCAGTTCCTCCAACCTTTGTTAATGACATTCATTTTATTTATGAGGACAAGGTCCCTCCTGAAGGTACCGCCTCTTAGTGTTGTAATGTTGGGATAAATCATAGCATGAATTTTGGCAAGGTCATAAATGTCTAAATCATAGTAATATTTTTATCCTTTTTTTGCTTGTTTGAGATGGAGTCCTACAGTGGAGCCCTGTTAAGATTTGGGGGAGTCTTAGAGGTGGGCTACATGCATTTCAAATCATGACAAGGTCATGAGACTACAATAGCCTGGGGTGGAATGTTATATGATTTCAAGTGAACCATTTGAGTTTCAAGTTGCCCAGAGGTTGGCTTAGGATGGTTCATTCTGAGTGGCCATTTGACTAGAGTCAGAAGGGATTGGGGCATCAGTGAGCAGTAAAGGAGTGTCCACTGAAAAGGAAGGGGGTACTTGGTAGAGGGGGTTTGGAGAATGAAAGTTAGATGTAGCTTCTGAGGCCCCATGCAAGCCTACAGTTTCTGGAGTTGTTTGCCCAGACAAGGCCGGCTTTATCTTTAGAAACTACCTTGTCCTACCTATCAGGATGCTGGTCCTAGTGGATGTCTGAGATTGGAAGAAGCTGGCGTCTCAACATGGGGCCGGGGGATTTCCACAAGCCTTAGGGGAGGAAAGTTTCTTGGTCAGAGTCTGGCAAAATTTGTTCAAGGTTTATTTCTACAAGAGGGCATTTCCAGGGAGGATTAGAAAGAAAAACCCCTAATGTCATCACCCATATGCCATAGACTAGAGCCCCAGACTGAATACAAAAGAAGGAAGAAGAGAAGCAGCTGAGAAGCCCAGATGTGAGAGGGTTCCTGCGTCTTCAGCTGTGAGTCGCCACTGCTGCTATGCCTTAGCTGATCAATGGGCCTTATCCCCAGAACCCTGAGTCCATGCAAGCGTTTACTCCCTCAAGAAGTTTCTTTTCAGTTTTCTTTTTACTCACAGTAACAAGGAAAAGTAACTGGCACACCGTTTCACAGGCATTTGGGAAAATTCAGTGACAAACACTGAACTTCTGCTTAAAGGTGAAGTGATAGCCCTTCTAACAATGTTAAAAGTATACAAGCTGGAAAAGCTATGTTAAAAAATAACTGTCTGAAAGTACCAAGGTCAGGCATTAGTAGATTTTATTTCTTGACCCAGCCTGTGTCAGTTTAGTACAAATTTATTGAGTTGTTCATTCACGAAGGTGTCTGTGTGTAGGATATGCTTCAGTAAGAACAGTTACAGGAAATTGATATTGGATGTTAAAATTTCTGATTAAAGTATGAGAGTCAGGTATGGGAAGACATGTATGGCTATTTGACTGTCTTTCTCTCTCTTAGGCATCTGGTCCAGTCCTACCCCCTGCACGTGGCAGTTCTGTAGCAAATACAGTTTAAAACATCTTAGTTGAACTGAAAGCTCTATTGTTTCCTGATGCTTCTTGAAAATATAGTGTTATGCTCCTTCAAAATTGCCATTGGTGTGTCGATTTTTTCTCTATTGTTTGTATCAAGTTGATTGGTTGGATGAAACCTTCCTTGTGACGCCTGTCTCAAAAGTGCCAATACAGTCAGTTTGGAGATATAAAGTCTTCAGTGCAGGAAACAAACTGCCTGCTAAACTCGGGGCTAAGTTCAGACGCAACTTGACATGATGCCAATGCATGAGCCATAGCCTGGCAGACACTCATAGTTACGGCAGAGGCTTCTCCACATCAAGGGCAGCACAACTCGGAAAAACAGGAAGAACCCTGAGCAGGTAACACTTTACAGTTTATGACTAAGCAAAGATAGGAACATTTTAATAGAAGTTGGCTCTCTTAAATAGAAGATCTCATTGTACTTTGTGGCCTTGAACTGGAGGGTTAAACTGGGAGGAAGTCTTATGTACACAGAGACCCTACAGGTGCTTTGAACACAGTATCAGAAAATGGGGTTGCGTCAGTGTCCCTCAGAAAGAGCCAGACAGCTTAGCCTTGCTCTCATTCTTCAACAAGGAGGATTCTTCGTAATAAGTGAAGTACGACCCTTTGGAGTATGCGTCTTTTATTTAGGTAAAACTGAGGGCAATATTTGAAAGTTGGCATCAGAAGGGGGAAAACGGGAAGAGTAGGGCACTCTGGGATGACCCTCTGCGTTGTCTCCCAGCCCTTCTCACAGTCCAGTCCAACGCGCATTAATGGTCTTTAGTGGGTTACTTAGAGTCACAGCTTCCAACCAGCTCAGTGACCTGCAGTTATTATTTCATTTTTCTTTTTTAAAAAATCGTCTGCATATTCCTTTCAACATCAAGTACTTTAATACTCCCCTGGAGTGGCGAGTTTAGCTAACCGCTTTGGCTCCCGGAGGGTTGCACGAGTGCACCCGCCCAGGCATCAGCCCAGGAGCTCTTTGGATTTGTGAATTAAAGACACACAGACACACACAGACACACACAGACACACACAGACACACACACACACACACACACAGACACACACAGACACACACACACAGACACACACAGACACACACAGACACACACACACACACACACACACACACACACACACACACACACACACACACAGAGGTCAGTTAATTTTTGACATGCCGTGACTAGCTTAAAGAATGGGCACTCCTAAACTTTCCCCTGCTACCCCAGGCCCAATCAGGGAAGTAGCCAGTGGCCACTTACCCGAATTCTTACATAGCTGGTTGGCTTTCTCTCCCGATTTTCCCCTTTCTCTCTCCCAGTCCCTATCCCATACAATTTCCAAGTCCTGTCTCAGTCTACCTGCTAACCAATGGCTTTTGGTTCTTTATTGATCAATCAAAAAACAACTGGGGACAAGGACCTTCAGCGTTTGGACACTCAGAGTCTGTATTTTGGGGACTGGATTAATTCAAAGCATTAGAATCAATCTCCAACACCCACACTCATTGGATGGGTAAATATCTAAGCTACTTCCTTGACAGAAATGTCTTGTAGATAGGGATGAGTCAGATTCTCCACTGAAACCAATAGACAAGACGTAAAAAGAATTGGCTCATGTGATTGTGGAGACCGGAAGGGTATAAAATCTGCCATGGGCAAGTTAAAGATCCAGGGGAATCCAATGTAAGTTTCAGTCCAAAAGCTTAGGCTTGAAACTCAAGAAGAGCTAATGTTTCAGCTCACACCTAACAGCTGGAAGAGAATGCCCCGGGCCAGAGAGCCTATCAGAAGTTCCTTCTTACTCAGTTGCTGGGTTCTCTTCAGTGAATTGCAGGAGGCCCAGCGCCCAGCACTTCAGACTTTCATCCACAAATGCCACTGCACACGTACCTAGAAGAATGTTTGAGCAAATGCTTGGCTTCCTCTGACTAGGTCAAGCTGACGGGTGAAATTCACCACCACAGTGTATTAAGGAAAAGGAGGTCTCTCCTTCAAAAATGTTTAGCTTCCATTTTGGAATTGTTTTGTCTTGTTCCCTAAATGTCACCATGTCCTGTGTGATTTGATCATTTGTTATTTTAACAAATACTTACTAAGAGACTGTATGCAAGGTCCTACATTGAGTATTGGGGTACTGTAGACAAGTAGCCTTACTGGGTGGAGCAGCAGCAGCAACCACAAAACTGCTTGTGAGAATGCTGTGTACAGTGGCGACTGACAATGTGCATAAAACCAGAGGTGAGGTAAGAAAGGGTTTTCTCTCAAGTAAAAACATTAGAAAGCCTCAACTCATAACCTGCATTGATGATTGCTTATAATTTTAGGGTCCCCTCCCTCAGACGTTTTCTCCTCTCCTCACCTCTTCACTCCTCTCCTCTCCCCTCCCCTTCCCTTCCTCTCCTCTTTCCACTCTTCTCTTCTCCTCTCTTGTTCTTCCCCTCCCTCCCTTCCTCCCTTCCTCCCTCCCTCCCTCCCTCCCTCCCTCCCTCCCTCCCTCCCTCCCTCCCTTCTTTCCTTTCAGCTTGAAAGTCACTATGTAGACCATGCTGGCCTTGAATTTACAGAAGCCAAGCTGAGTGCTGGGATTAAGGTGTGTTGCTGCCACACTAGCTCCTGGTAGTCTTAGTTCAGTTTTATTCTTCCACAAATGTTCACAATTGATCACAAAGCCCACAAATGATCCTCTGAGGCTAAAGATCTGTCACTCCCACCATATGAATATAATTCTTGTTTACCTCAGTTCTCCTAGCTTCCTGGTATTTATTAGCATTTTTTCATTTTCATTTTGTTTTCAATTATTATAAGAGAGTAAGAAACAGTATTCTACAAATTTATCAAATAAAATAATAGCTGATTTTAAAAAGTCCATATGCTTCCTTACTGGTTATAGGAATTTTATTGAGTGCTTATTTAGTCGTGGGTGGGAGTGCAGTTCTGACCGTGTGCCAAGACTACATTTTGTTCAGTGACTTATTAGAAAAAGAAGTTGGCATAAGGACGAGTGCACAAAGGATATGATTAGCTTGGTTTTTTTTTTTTTTTTTTTTTTAACAGAACTGTGGTTACGCTGATGTCGGGTCTCTTGATTACACTTATCACACAATACAGTGTCTAGCCCTGGCTGTCAGCCAGTGCCTTCAAGTTTTGCTTGATGTGAAGTGCCTATGTGAGGTTTCTTGTAAGCAGGACAGAAGAAGGCTGTTAAGTTACCCACTGGCTTCCTCGTTTGACTTAGCTCTTTGAGTCTCAGTTTACTTGACGGAGAAATGGGAGTAACAATAACCCCAAAGGGCTGCAAAAGCAATCAAGCAAACAAACAAAAAGAACGAAGCCGTTTCTTTGTAAAGAGGATTTAGTGTGAAACTCAGAGCTCTATAGTTAGCTATAGTACTTGGGTCACCTTGTTTTAGCATTCATGTTCCTTTTAAGAATTTATGGAATTGTTAAAAGAACTGTAGGTGCTGAATTATATTAATAACCAAATTAAAAAAAATTAGTTATTTTTTGCCACTGCATTAGAGGTGGTGGGATCTGGAAGAACTGAACCAATAAACGAGACCAAGTGAAGAAGTCTCATGCACTGGCAAACTTAGAGCATCCGACAATTTATACCCTGCGGCTTAAGGGAAGCTGCAAGCGTACAGTTCTCATCAGTTAAAGGTATATACAATCACAAGGGCAAGCGACAGGCAGCAGGCACCTGTTTGTACGTAGAGGCATATAAAGTAAATTTAAAATTTAAGTTTAAGCAATAATGAGATGTGAAGTAAACTCACTCCTGTCCGGTTCACCTGGGAGGAGCATGAAAACACATTCCAAGAAAAATTCTGTGTTTTGAAGAAACTAAGGTCACAAGACTCTTATTTTCTTAGCGTGTTCTCACCAGCACTCAGGATTCTTCACACGTGATTCCATTCCAGGACTGTGTTCTGAAAGATTTTTTAGTTGGGAAAATGCTGAAACCTTTGAGAGTTAACTTTTGCTTTGTTTTCTGGTTAAGACATCCTTCCAGGCCAGATGTCTTGGAATTATTTACCTAAATATGTTCAACCATATTGGAACACGTGTTCAACAAACAGGCACTCCCATAAATAAGGTGAGTGTATGTTCACTCTCACGTGTGGACGGCTTCTCATTTGTATATATTCGTATCTTTGTGCAAGTAAGTGAGAGGCTGGGCAACTAGAAAGGAATCCATGAGAGAAGAAAAGAGAGCCGTAAGGAAGTTGATGAAAATGATAATAGAACACATGCAGTTTGAGTGTCGAAGGGGAATCCTGGGAAGGGAAAAGTGCAAGCAGGGACCGGAGTCTAGAAATGGAGGAGCAGCAGAGTGGGTGGGAGGAAAGTCAACCAAAACTAAGCTCTTATGAAAATGCCATAAGAAAGCTGGTTACTCTGTAAGCTAATTAAGGAAAGGAAAAAAAGAAAAGAAATGAAACAAGGGTCTGGAGAGATAATTCAGTGGTCAACCACCGTTCTTGCAGAAGACCTGGGTTTCGTTCCGGATAGCTGCATTAGGCACCTGGCCACCTTCAGTAACTCCAGTTACAGGGGGCATCTGATCCAGATACAGGTACCATGCCCTCATCTGGCCATTATGAGCACCTGCATGTGTGTGCTGCAGAAATATATATTCAGGTGTGCCCACACACAAAATAAATACATCTTTAAAGAAAAAGAAATGGAAATTAAAAAAATAAGGTCATGGGTGAGAAAGGTGGAGAGTTTACACCTCTCCGCTCTGTGCCAGGGGTTTCTACTTCTGGGCATGCAGGGAACCTGCACTAGGTCATCTGCTCAGGTTTGCTTTTAGTGGAAGCAGCAAGCGGTCTCTTCCACCTGCTTGTTTCTGTTAGGTGCATGTTCTGGGTGGCTTTTCAAAGGGAGTGGGCTGATGGGAGAATCGCTGTATGTGGTTAACTGATAAAGCCTGTGTGACTCTTCCTAAGTGGACATCGGAGCTCACCAACCCAGTGAGGAATGTGTTTGTTTCTCAGCTTCCTTGGAGCAAGCAAGAGTTATATGTATGTGTGTGATTCTTTCATAGTGCTATGGCTTATGCAATGTCAGTTCAGAGCCCAGGTACAGGGTACAAAGACTCAACATCTCCACCACAAGATTCAACTTTGTCTTGAGAAGTTTGAGTCTTTTTTTTTTTTTTTTTTCTTTTTCAAGACAGGTTTTCTCTGTGTAGCCCTGGCTGTTCTGGAACTCACTCTGTAGACCAGGCTGGCCTCTAACTCAGAAATCCACCTGCCTCTGCCTCCCAAGTGCTGGGATTAAAGGCGTGCACCACCACTGCCCGGCGAGAAGTCTGAGTCTTAACGTGAGGGTCACCTCCATCACTGAGTCACATGGATCGTAGTCACCCTGGAGAGCTGTTCTTATGTGCAGTGGACTTTTCAGTTATGAGGAATAGAATCATACCGGAACTTGAGAACTTTAGAATGTACGTTTGTGCCACACACACATACACATGCACACACATGCAAAGCCTTATAAGCCAGTTGATCCTAACTAGCAGAACCTTTTAGAGCAGGTTTAAAACAAGCTTGGCAAATCCACCTGCTGCAGACAATCTTAAGATTCTACCAGAACACTGTCTTAAATGATGGATGATCAAGACTGAGAGATAAGAGAAACGATATGAGGATAGAGATAAGAGAAGCATTGCATTTAGGCAGGTGACATCAGAAGTGCTGCCTGCGATGCCTGCTTATTGTTCAGGGTCTTGAATTAGCCGGTAATATTCCTGCATTCCAGATCCACAAATTCTGAACCCTTTGCCTTTTTCAAAATGATTGCTCTGAAGACCACCATTTTCCCAATGCCTTGAAGACTGATCACAGCAAAACCCAGCTAAGTGTGTTGGCCAACCCTCCTGCAAGTCGGGAATAAGGACAAGATTCACTCTCACATAATCTTAACAAATTTGGGTCAACAAATACAGGTGGGAGATTAGTTCACATCAGTCCATTGTGCATGGCTCTCGGGACAAAGATGAATGAGGCTTTCTTTTTGCCCTTGAGGTACTGACTGTCTATAGGGAAAGGACCACATAGAGAAAACAAGTTAGCTCCGTGGAGTGCTTCAGGAGAGGTATAAAAAATGATGAAAGATGCAGAGTCCAGAGGAAGCAGAGATCTATCTTGATTTGGGTAAATAGGCACTTGTGCCTATTTACTATTACTTGAAGGACAACCAAGACCCTGAGAGTTTTCTCTGAGCTCTGAAAAGCAACTGGCCTTGTTTCCGAAACTTTAGGACCCTGCACTCCATGCCACAGACACACTAGCTCAGGAGATACATGAAATTCAGGCATTTTCAAAGTCCACATAACGAGAGATCTGGACTAACAGGAAAATAGTCATACTATTGTCACCGAATGCAACATTTTGTTGCTGTATTTTGCTGAATTGCCCTTATTGAGTCATTGATCCCTCTGGCTCCCAGCACTGTAACAAGAAATACTGCAGAATTAACTCCCCAGTAACACCATGTACTGAGTTCTTGTCGGCCTTCCTGATGTGGTGGTCCTTTTCAGATGTGCTTCTTAACGTGTGGACTTTGGAATCTCGTAATAATGGATGCATGTAAGAGAGCCAGGAGGCTGATACCCAACCTTCTACATCATACAAAGATCAGTTTCTTAAACTATGATTCCGTGGAACAGCTTTGGAAATATTAGTAGGTGTGCTCTATGCTAAGAGGCTTAGATGTGTTGTTTTTCCAGAGTGCTGTTCCTATTTCTTATCTCCCAGGTGCATACTCACTCACTCTTTCATGAAGCAGAAAGGAAACACACAGCATTTCTCCTTTGCAGCAAACTCCAACTTTTGTCAGTAGAGGGCACAGGAGAAACATTGCAGGAGAAAGCAGAGGCTCGCACTGCTGTTACTTGACTGCCTCAACATTCACAGCCCCACAGTGCTTTCAATGGTAGAGCAGCTTAGCCCTCAGGCTCCAGTTCTCTAGAGAGATTTTCTATTTACCTCGACACAGAGGATCAGGCCTTGTCTGGCATTTCAAGGATCTTCTGCTCTCTGAAGGGCCTCAACCCTGAATGTTCTAATTGTATCCAAATCCTTGCTTTGAGGAAGAAACCCACTTCCAATTTATCCTTCCTTGAGTCCTTTTTCTTGGTCTTAGAGTAATATTTGGCATTCATTTTACATCTTTATAGCTACTCTCTTGCGGTTAATAAGCGTTAGTGTCAAACTTGCCCTGCTCAAGTTCCTATACAAATTTTGTCTCCTTAGACTCTGACTCACACAGTCAGAATACAATAATGACTCTCAAATACTTACCTTGGGGTCCATTTATATCCTTAAAGACCCCAAAGAGCTTCTGGTAGGTTGTATTTATTGATATTTGTTATACAGGGAAGTAGAACTAAGACATTTGAAAGACGTTTTAAAGCTAATTCCTTAAAGGAGCTAAACCTATTATATGCTAAGCAACGTTGAAAAACATCTACATTTTCAACACAAAAGGCATTACTCAGAAGATCTGAGACATTCACTTTTGCAGAGGTCTTTCATGCCTTATGATAGAAGACATCACGGCTCTCATATACTCTTCTGCCTTTGCTAGAATAGATCCTGTAGCTTAGATTTTATGTAAGAAATCTCCAGCTCGTTACAGGAAGCAGCTATAAATGGAAGAGAATGTTTATAACCCTTTTAGGTAAGTGTGGGCTTCTTCCTAGATGCTACATCAAAACTCAACTATTGATAGTTTTGTTTTGATTGTGGCCCCCTACCTCTCTGACCCCCATTGTGCTTCGGGTCAAGCACAAGGCCACAGTGGTACTATCTACCAGGTTAGTAGCAAGGCTTTATAGCTGAGAGACTGTCAACAAAAGATTCTTGTGCTGGGAGCTTGGTTTCCAGTGTGGGAATGTGGAAGGTGGGGAGTTGGTCACTAGGGCATACTGCTGTCCTGGAGGGACTGCTCAAAATGAAAACTGAAGATGACCAGGAGTCTCTCTGGATTCCTGCTTTGGGTTTTATCTTCATCTTTCATGTGCTCTGCCACTCTCCTTGAGAAATTTGTCAGAGTGGTATTGAGAAGATGAGGAGTCATGTCCTTGGGACCTTCCAGAGCTGTAAGTGAAACCAATCTCTTCTCTTTATAAAATTAACTTGTGGGTTGGAGAGCTGATCTAGTGGTTAAGAGCACCCACTGCTCTTCTGAAGGTCCTGAGTTCAATTCCCAGCACTCAGATAGCGGCTCAGAACTGTCAGATGTCATCTTCTGACATGCAGATGTACATGCTGATAAGGCACCCATATACATAAAATACATAAAGAAATTTAAAAATAAATGAAATAAAATGTACTTTATTAAAAAATGAAATTAGTGTGTACAAGGTATTTCATTAAATAGAAAGTGGATTTATACAGTGAACACTCTGAAACTAAAATCCATAAACCTGTTTGGTACCTTAACCATGTTTTTACCCATGAATGACTGTGACATCATTTATGGGCCATTTGGAAAATACTGGTTCATTGAGTTTTACAGATATTGAAATACTGCTATGCTTCTTTATACAACAAACAAACTACATCCATTTGTGTTACTGCCGATATCATTTTAAAAACTAAGTGTTAGGAGTTATTAAGCTTAGAGTGTCAGGCATATTTTTTTCCAAACTATCTAAGAATATGTAGTTTATCATTGGTAAGAAAACATTTTCCAAACAATTAATTTCAAATAATCACAATTTGTTTGTCAGCTGTCTTCTCAAATAGGAAGATAAAATTTAAAGGAAACGACGGCTAATTTGGCTTGTCATCAAATGATCCCTGTGTAGTTCCTCAAGACAAACGAGGGCTTTGATAAGTGGCGAGAGAGCGTTATGTTAAGGATCATCAAACTAGTCATTTCTTGTGTTTCTTCAACTGATGGACTAAAGATGCGTTTGTTAGAACAGTGACAGAGTAGGACGAGGAAGCCAATGGTGCTAAATACAGCTGGTTATTGCTGTTTTGACACATGTAAGGGCCAACAGCTTCACCCATAGTTAATTTTCTGTCTCTAATAGAAATGTCAGACATGTCTCGGCATGAGGGTTGTTTTGACTCCATCGGTACTTACAAAAGGTCAGAGGATGCACACGGGTCTATTGAGGATGCGCACAGGTCTATTGAGGACGCACACGGGTCTATTGAGGACACACACGGGTCTATTGAGGACGCACACGGTCTATTGAGGACGCACATGGGTCTATTGAGGATCACACGGGTCTATTGAGGACACACACGGGTCTATTGAGGATGTGCACAGGTCTATTGAGGACGCACACGGATCTATTGAGGACGCACACCGGTCTATTGAGGACGCACACCGGTCTATTGAGGATCGCACGGGTCTATTGAGGATTGCACGGGTCTATTGAGGATGCACACGGGTCTATTGAGGATGAGCACGGGTCTATTGAGGATGCGCACGGGTCTATTGAGGATGCGCACAGGTCTATTGAGGACGCACACGGATCTATTGAGGATGCACACCGGTCTATTGAGGATCGCCCGGGTCTATTGAGGATCGCACGGGTCTATTGAGGACACACACGGGTCTATTGAGGATCGCACGGGTCTATTGAGGATGCGCACGGGTCTATTGAGGACACACACGGATCTATTGAGGATCACATGGGTCTATTGAGTTTGAGGACCACACTTGAGAACTGCTTCTATCACTATGCCATGATAATGATTGGCTATGGAATTTCAAGGGCTTAATTCATCAGGGTTTACTTCTTGCTCATATTGCCTGCCCATTATGGGGTGTTTGTGTCATCCTCACTCCAGGACTCAGGATGTGGATCAGCTTGCATCTGGAATACTGATGACTGCCATGATAGAGGGAAGATGAAAGGGACCATGAGATGGGACTTCGGATTTCAGTACATATGTGACTACAGGAAGAGTTAGATACCGTTTATGCTGAATCACTAATGTTCACCCTTTAGATGTACCCAGAAGTCATCCTTCCTCTCCAGGATGTGTCTGTCTGTCTGTCTGTCTGTCTCACACACACACACACACACACACACACACACACACACACACACACACACACACACTATAATATAATATATATAATAATATATATTAGATATTTATTTAGGTGAAATTATTTCTAATGTCTGTTGTTGCTAAGCCTGGGGCAAATGAATATTTGATCATGCCTCCCCAAGAAACGTTGCACAACCATGAAGTATCTGTTCTCTTTATTTTTCTTAAAATTGCGTCTATTGAGCTGGCAGTGATGATGAACATCTTACGTCCAGTGCTTGGGAGGCAGATGCAGGCAGGTCTCTGAGTTCCAGGCCCGAATGGTTTATAAAGCAAGTTCCGGGCCAGTCAGGGCTACATAGTAAGGCCCTGTCTAAAAACTGTGTCTATTGAGAGTGCAGTGCCAGGGCATTTTAAGAGGCCTCATTGGAATGACGTTGGCTGAGTTGAGATAGAGTGAACGGGAGGGAAAGCTTCCCATGAAAGATCATCTACTTGGATCACCTACTTAACATGATCCAGGTTAATTTTTCATTTTATTAATTATCATTTAGCTTGTTTCCACAACTAATTTCTATAATGGTTGACATTTTTTTCACCCAATGATTGGAAACACACTAAATTCAGAAACTTATCCTAATGGAGGAGCAACATCTAACAATTCATGAATGTTGTAGTTTTTAAAAAATATTTGTTTTTAATCATGTGTACATGTGTGGGTTTGTGAATGTGAGTAAAGGTGTCTGCAGAGGCCATAAGTAGCATTGTCCTGGAGATGGGGTTACAGGCAGTTGTAAACTCCCTGATGTGGACATTGGGAACGGAACTTCGATCTTCTGGAAGAACAGCAAGTGCTCCTAACCCCTGAGCCATCTCTCCAGTCCTGAATGTCATGGTCTTCAAGAAGTCCAACACTGATGATAAAATTATTTGGATTTAATTACATATTTATTTTTAGTTATTTATTGTGGTGCTCGGGATTAAACCTAGGGACTTGCCCATGTGGGACAAGTGCTGTACTTCTGAACTATGTTCCCTGATCAGTTTGTGCAGAAGCAGTAATATAGATTCGGTGTTGGTACAACACAATTACAGGGTCTTTTAGTCAAATGATAAAACTTATGAGGGAAAATTGTGCTTCAATCTTTACTGTACATGTAACTTACTATGGTACCCAGGTAAGATGTGACATTCCACTAATGAGATAGAGGCCCAGTGAGATGGCTTAGAAGGTAAAGAAACCTACTGCTCAACAACCTGAGCTTCATTTATGGGGCCCACATGGTAGAAGGAGAGAAATGGCTCACACAAGCAATAGACAGTTAAAAAATTGATTGGAGCAATAGATGGCTCAGTGGTTAGCTGCTCTTCTGGAGGACCCGGGTTAGATTCCCAGCACCCATATGGTGGCTAATAGCTTGTTTGTAACTCCAGTTCTAGGGGATCTGAACCCTCATCTTGCTTCTATGTGTACCAGATGTGCACAAGGTACTTAGCCATGCATGCAGACAAAACACCCATATACATAAAATAAAAATTTAAAAAAGCTGATTAGGATTATTAGCAATGTTTGGTTATTACTGTGTTTGTTATATTGTTATCATATTATTATGATTGTTATTACAATTTGTGTGTGTGTGTGTATGTGTGTGTGTATGTGTGTGTGTGTGTGTGTATAGTGGTGCGTGCCTGTGTGTGTGTGCAGCTATATGTGTCCATGTGCGTGCACCTGGTGGCCAGATCAGGAGACTGGGTGCCACCTCTATCATTCTGTACCTTGTTGTCTTGAGAAAGGCTCTCTCACTGGACTGGAGGATTGCCCTATTGGCCAGGCTAGCACAGCAGGGGACACTTGTGATCTTCTGCTTCCGTGCCTCCAGAGCTATGGTGTAGGCATGCACAGCAGCGCTTGGCTTCTTGTGTGGGTGCTGATATTAGAATTCAGATCCACATGCACGTTCTGCCCATTGAGCTATCTCCCCACCATGTTTATTATTTTAAATGTCCAGAAATCGGTACAAAGAGAATACCTTCCCCTATCCATTATGCTAAATGGCTGTTGCACATTTTCTTCTGGGGAAAAACAATCTTATTTTTGAAATAGGATTTGAATGAGATCTCTCAGACACTGAGCCACCAATCAGGCTGCATACATGAGCTAGTCTGAGGCTCCCAACACATATACAGCAGAGGACTGCCTGGTCTGGCCTCAGTGGGAGAAGAGGTGCTTAACCTTGAGAGACTTGAGGCCCCAGGGAGTGGAGAGGTTTGGCAGGTGTTGGGGCAGCATCCTCTTGAAGACAGGAGGGGAGGAGGAATGTGGGAGGGCAGACTGGGAGGGAGGCAATGACTGGACTGTAAAAAAATAAAAGTAATTAAAAAAAGAGAAATGATTCTAGAATAGAACTATTTTGTGGGCCTACCAATTTAATAAGGTAATTTTTTTTCATTAGAAAGTACATATTCCAAATCTTTTATATACACAATTAAATAACAAAACGTTAATTCTTAAGATGCTCTGGTTTTGTGGTCCCCCTGGAAATTCCTAAGCCGAGAGGGAGGGTTAGAGGAGTGGGTGTCCCAGAGAACAAACCTGTTTTTACTGCTTTGCAGCAGTGGGTCAGGGCTGAGCTGCCATTCCAGGTTGTAATTTCTTCTCTGCACCTCTGCTTGGCAGCTTCTTCACACTGCTGTGCATGAGCCTCCCTAATGCCTTGATGGCAGCCCAGGCAGTTTTCTTTAAACATGTCTAAAAGCTACAAGCAGCCTAGGTCTCGATTCATTGCTAAACAAATTCATGGAGTTTAAGTTATCATTCTCAGCAAAACGAGGGAAAATGGAACCAGGGCAGAAGCTTTCAAAGAAAGCCCAACGTAGAAAGGGAGAGGAGACTGAAATATTTAATATGTACGCAGTGTGAATCCACCAGCTTTCTCTACTCCCCCAGTCCTGTGGGTTTTTCTTTTTCCAATTGTAGGCTGTAGCTGCCAAAGCATAGCAGTCACTCCATTAATTATAAAGCAAAGGAAAAAATGAGTATTGATCTCAAGGAGTTCCATTCCACTTGCTTGGTATTAATTGAAAGTTATTCATCTGATGTTACTTAAAATAAATTTGAGGCAGTATAGAAAACAATGCTTAAAATATCCATTCAGGGTTAAGTGAACTCAGGCTGACACTTTCGTAAACATGGCATTTGAAAGTTGGAACTGGACTGTGGCTGGATGACAAAGTGGCTCCCAAGTTCCTGCTCCATCTCATGGTGGTCAAACTCACTTCTGATTGGCTGGGAGGGGTCAGAGTGCGGATCCAGTGGCATAGACAGAGTGTGCAGCCCTTAACCCGGGAAGGCTCCCAGTGCAAGCAACATCCAATTTTTCATCTGTTGACTTAATCAATAATGCCTTTCAAATATATGAATGTGACTCTAAACCTGGTAGGACAACAACTCCGTTCTGAGACTGACTGGCTGATGCTTGTGTAGCATTGTAAGCCAACTCGTTCATGCCCACAGTGACGCACAGGGAGGGCACACACACCACTACTGCCACTTATAGAAGAAGACACCAAGGTGCAGACTAGAGAAAAACCTTGCCAAGGTCACTTCTCTGGTAAGAAATATAGGTTAGATTCGAACCACACAATTAGCTTTAGGGGCCATGTTTTTCACTACGACCATTAACTACATTCATTACAGCCATTAACATTACTTTCTCTGGCTGGGCACGGTGGTGTTCCAGAATGTGAGAGGTACAGATAAGTGGATCTTTGCCTCTGAGCTCAGCTTGGTCTACATAGCTATTTTAGGACAGCCAGCACATGGTGAGATCCTGTTTTGCTCAACCAACCAACCACCAGCCAACCAACAAACCAATTAATCAATCAGCTAACATTTAGCAAAGCCTTTAGTGACAATAAAATATGTTCAGTGTGATTATCTATACCAAAGTATGTTTTTGTGGACATTCAAATGGTGTATGTGTGTGTGTGTGTTGCATGCCTGTGAATGTGTGATTGTCTGTGCCCAAGTGTGCTACCCACAAAGGCCAGAGCAGGAGGGGGGTGCCCTTTGTTATTCCTCTCTGTCTTATTGTCTTGGGTCAGGGTCTCCCTGAACTGGAAGCTCTCACTTTCGGCTAAGCTGCCTGGCCCTCGAGCTCTGGGTCCATCTATCTGCTTTTCAATGCAGAGGTTAAAAGCACATGCATCCATGTTTGCTTTTAAAATGCAGTTGCTGGGGATTTAAAATGAAATCCATAAGCTTGTAATGTAGGAACCGCCCACAGTCCATCTCCCCAGCACTCTGCCCACATTCTGGAGCAAGGCCTGAATACAGCAGAACAAGCATGCTTTTAAGACGTGTTCATATGGGGTGTCTCTGAAACTCATAGTCAATTATTTCTTTAAAAAAGAATTGGCGAAAACATTATGCAGAAATGGCTAAGTGTCTCCTCAGTTCTGGATTGTTATTTTATGTTTTTTAGCAGAATATACATTTAGGAATGAGGAAGACTTGATTTGCCTTCCATGTTCCATCTTTAATTTTCTCATTAGCAAATGGAGGGCCTCTGAAGAGTTGTTGGAGTTCAAAAATACGCAGTTCAACATACCCACAAAACCTTTCACCCCAAGTTTGTCCCTTTCCTCCTCCAGTTGCTTTCGGTTGTGGCGTTTATCACAGCAACAGAGAGAGTATTCCTGGGTCTTTGAATGCCTGGTAATTTTTAAAAAATTATTATAGGATAGGCATTGCAAATTTCACCTTTGTGGATTATGTACATTTCTCTACTTCTATAACGTATTTAGGGTCCCCCTCCATGGGATGCATAAATATGATCCCTACAAACAAACTTTAAGCTCTGTTAGACAGGCCCTACCTTACTCTTGTAACACTTCATTCCTGATGTCTCTAGCTGATGCCTGCCTGTGAGTAGGACATGGGAACACCAACTACCTCTGGTCTCACTGAACTCTAGCACCGCTCCTTCTGTTCCATCCCTGTGGTTCCTTTCATGGCTTCTGGTAGTTTCCTCACACATCAGTGTTCAGCTGACGCGTCCGTGGAGCACCTGGGCAGATCTTCAGAGCATATTCTCCGCGCTGTCGTCATATGGTTTTCTCCTCTCTGGGACTCTGTCTGCAAAGTGTAGCTCCTTTGCTTTTTCTGAGTTCTCAGGCTCTTCTCATGACAGGGAGGCAGATACTATACTGTATCTTCCTGTATGTTGACTAAAAATTCTCCCTGAGGTCTCAGATGGAACATTTATAGTCACTGTGGCTGCTGCCCCCTTTTTATAGATCCCTCTTCTGCATGGTCCAGGGCAAGCAATCTTCTAATGTATTAGTTTGTTTCAATGCAGACCTTTGGCTGTAACTAAAGCTAAGTGTAGTTATAGGCTCCAGTGCACTAGATTATTGATTAGCAATTATCTCCATTGGCCATATTTCTTCATTGTGACATGGGAATAAAACCTGCTTTGAAGAGTTGATGGGAAATTAAATAAATAATTGATCTGGATTAAGCACTTGCCAGGTTTTTCTGCAGGAATTAACTAATCTGGTTTTTGTAACAGTCTCATGATATAGGTACTAGTATTTATCCAAGGCAGGAAGTAGAGTCTGTTTAAGTAGGGAGCAACTTTCAGATTCAGGACTTTGGCTCCAGATCCAATAATCTGTAATTCTTACCGTGGGAATACACAGAAAGTGGTCATTACAGTTGTCCTGACCCATGATGACATGCGGTACTGGCTCAGGGACTTCCTGTGAATACCATGCTGATGTGGAGTATAATATATAATGTGGAGTAATACATTCATGCAACTTATGCAGATCTTCCCTTATCTTTTACGTCACCTCTAGATAACCTGTGATATCTAAAATAATGTGAATGCTATGTGAATACTTTTTACACTGTACTGTTTACAGAGTTATAATAATAAAGTCTGTATCTGCTCAGGGGTTGGGGAGATTCATTAATAGGTAAAGTGCTTGCCATACAAGCATAAGGACATGAAGTCTGGCTCCTTAAGCACTCATGTAAAAAAAAAAAAAAAAAAAAAAAAAAAAACCTCAGGTACTGGTGATGAATACCTGTACTCCTACTGTCAGATAAGCAGAGGCAGGAGGATCTCAGAAGCTCTGAGGCAGCATAGCCTTGCTGAAGCAGTGAGCTCCATGTGCAATGAATAACCTTGCTTCCCCCAAATGAGGTGGAGAGTGCTAAATGAAGTCACTCCACACTGATCTCTGACCTCTGTGCACTCATGCACTTAAACACACATGTACATAGGTATAGACCACATGCACTTGTACATGCAGAAAGAGAGAGAGAGAAGTCTGTATATGTTCAGCGTATACTATCTGCTTTTGACTAGTTATGACTTGCAATTGGTTGATTCCACAAATGCAGAGCCTGCATAGGAAACTGGCTACATTACTGTTATTAGCTGTCTTGGATATCCAACTTTAATTTGAGTTGCATCAGTGCTGATCAGAAATATGAATTGGCATAGTGATGCATAAAAATGTATCAAAAACTATGATTTCAGTGTACCTCAGGGATTTAACTATTTCACAATGAGAACTCCACAGGGGGAACTTCTCTCCATTTATGTGGTCTTAATCTCAGTGTGGGTGTGCATTATGGTCGATCCATGTGTGTTCAAACTAATTAAAATTAAATTCAGTTCCTTGGTGGCATTAGTCACATTCTCAGAGCACAGAGGCCTCCTGTGGTTAGCAGCTATGCTACAGGACAGCTCAGACAGAAGGTTTTTACCCCCACTAAAAGCTCTCATCAACAGGCCTTGTCCAGGTTCTCATTGCTTCACCTCAACATGGCTGTCTTGTAAAATTTCTCCTGGTTCTTTGGGATGCTGTCCTGATTCTTCTATCACTGCTTGGTAGGCATTTCCATGTGCTGGTCCTCGCTGGACATAACAATGGGCACAACAGGCCTGGAGTCACCCACACAATTCTTGCAGTCTTCCCTAAACCTCAATTGCTCACCAGACTGTGTTCTACTGAATTTGCAAGGGGAGGTGTTACAGAGTACAAGTCTAGATAGTTTCTCTTATCCTGCAGTCTGCCAGCAGTGCTGACTCTCATAGAATGGCCCCATCATCCATACCATGTGCAAGCTCCTCCTAGGTCAGGCTCCAGTCTCAGGCACTAGTTCATGTACTGTTCACTCCATGGCTTCTTCTAGCTGGTGTCATTTCTGGGCCCAGAGTCCCAGAGCTCTATTCCCTTTACAGCTTTGATTTAGGGAAGGAGCTGTCTCATGGGTAGTGTGGTGGCAACAACTTCTGGGACTTCTCCATTGGCAGTTCCCCTCGGCACTGTACCTACAACTCCCCCTCCTTCCATAATTGCTCCCCTCTGCCATCTAACCACATTCTTCTACCTCTTGAAGGCACTCTGTGTTCTTTGTCCTCAGGGATCTTGTGTTCCCTTCTTCTGGTTTGTATTATACATCCTTAAATAGCAACAGCTCAGTCAATATTTGAGTTTTGTTTTTAAACAAAATCTCAAACGTTTGATTTTGCCAATAAAGATGGGAGCCAGATGCTGGGGTGAAAGCCTGCTAGCACAGAGAAGTAGAGAAAGCACTCAGCTGACCTTCTTCCTCAGTCAATGTCCCAAAAGGAAGCTCTCCTTCAGCACACCATCTCAAAAACACTTCAAACGGAATGTCCCTCCCTTCTACTTCCTGTATGGCTTTCTATCTGTCCCCTGACTTCCTCTTACTTTCCATTTTCTTCCTAAGTTCACTCCCTGTCAACTGGTCGCTTGCTCTGCCTCTTTACCTATTGTTGATCCTTTAAAATCCTGCTTACAATAAACAGAAAGCTCTTGGATTAAAGGTGTGTGCTAGGGCTGAGCCACACCACAACTAGAAACAGGTTTTTCCAGCAAATAACACAATCTCAGGGTTCATTGTGTGATCAAATATCCAGTAACATTTCCCCTTTTTGGTCTAAATAAAAAGAACAGATCTTAACTCTAACAAATTAAGCACCTATTGTGTACCACACATCCTGTGAACTTCTGCATATGCAAAACCTAGCAAGACTGGTCTTCACTCTTTATGAGCTCAGTGTTTTAACTCAGATGGATGGGGAGAGGCCAAGTTACCAAACATGAAACAAAGTGATATGTGTGATGATGGAGCAAGAAACAGAGAGGTGGGGCATCTGGAGAGGGTTAGATGTATAAGTCATCATGGCAGCTTCCATGGAAGCAGAATGTCTCACAAGGCAGAGATTCTACAGATGTGGAAAGAGGAAACACACAATACAATGTGGATCAAGGAGCACATGGCTTTGTTCTGTCTCCTCGCTCTACTATATGCTTCTCATGGCTACCTAGGCCTACTGATAACATCTCACAGAGAGAAACTCTGAGGCACAAACTATGTCTGTACAGTACCCTGGCTAGGAAGTACCAGAGCATCTTTTCAATTTAAGAATATCTGACATCTTCTTGGTCATCTTATCACCCCAGCTGACCTCCACTCATTATGAATATGGTTGGATTTTATAGAATTACTGAGAGTTTCTCATGTAGACAGGGCCGAGGGGCATTCAAGATGGAGGAAAAGCAAGTTTTTAAAAGATAATTCACAAAGAAGTTAGTTGTGTTCAAGGAGGAGTGAGAGTTTGAATGTGCTTGAGTATTTGTTAAAAGCCAAGGCTGCAGATGATGAAACAAGAAATAGAAAGATTTTTTTTTTTTGGTTGTTAAACCTCCTTTTCTCTCCTAGTTGCTATGTAAAAATGAAAGAAATATTGATTGGTACTGCAGAATTCGAAGTTAGTAATGAGATTCCCTCTGAAAATCCTTTAAAGTCTCCATAATTAATTTATTTGGGAGGTGAATCAAACTGTGCACGTGAAATGTGTTAAAATTATTAGGCTGCCCTGGGTCAGTTGCCTGAGGCTGCCTGTGTGATGAAGGGTGCTGGGATTTGGGTCCACATGCTAAGTCTGCGCTGCTCAAATTCCTAGTCATCAAATCAATTATTGATCTCACCTGCTTGGAGCAGGCCTCTCCCAACCCTGCTGTGACTTCCATGCCTGCTCTGGTTCTGCCTGACTCAGCCAGCTGCAGGGAACTGGGGAGGGGGATTGGACGCCCTGATCTCACTGAGAACCACTCTGACCTTGTTCTGTTACCCTGCTTCTGAGTCTCCCCAGTGGAAACACCTGTGATCTAGCCTGTGTCACACGGTGTAACTGTTTTAGAAATGATATGCTGAGTTTAGAACGAGATGTCATAAAAGCCAGAATGTGAATCAGAACAGTGGGTTTGTGGGGATGGTGGCTGGAAGATGGCCTCTGGGGGGGGTGCTCCTCAGATTGTGAAGGTGTGCACATTTTATTGTATGCCCCTATGACGTGTCTTAGTTAGGGTTTTACTGCTGTGAACAGACACCATGACCAAGGCAACTCTTATAAGGACAACATTTAATTGGGGCTGGCTTACAGGTTCAGAGGTTCAGTTCATTATCATCAAGTCGGGAGCATGGCAGCATACAGGCAGGCATGGTGCAGGAGGAGCTGAGAGTTCTACATCTTCATCTGAAGGCTGCTAGCAGAATACTGACTTCCAGGCAGCTGGGGTGAGGGTCTTAAAGTCCATGCCCACAGTGACACACCTACTCCAATAAGGCCACACCTACTCCAACAGGGCCACACCTTCTAATAGTGCCACTCCCAGGGCCAAGCATATTCAAACCATCACATGACATAAGGAATAAATGGCTCTTGTCACTACCTTTCTTTTCACTGTAGAGATATTGATAGCAGGGCTGGCGACATGGCTGTTTGGGAAGTGCTTGCTGCCCAAACACGGTGACCAGAGTTTAACTTCTAGAGCCCATGTTTGAAAAGGGTGGTGGTCTGCGTTGGAGTACTAGTGCTGGGGAGGTGGAGACAGGCAGGTCT
>CM052712.1:35460886-35495018 GCA_028551405.1 Uromys caudimaculatus | reverse complement strand
AGCTGTGGGGCGCGTCCCTGGCCCTCCGCTGGGTCCTGCGATCTCCGGAGAGGGATCTTTGTCCCGGCGCTGATCAGGTGTGGGGCCCTGTGGCCCAAGCTGAGGTCTCCGGCCGTCGCCGGAAGCTGCTGGCGGTCAGTCTCTCAATTTTTAAAACTAAAAATAAATCTTTTTTTAAAAATGTTCTCTGGAATAATGGGTTTGCAGCAGTAGTCTCCATTTCACTGTCAAGAGGAAAATTTCACTCTCAAACTCAGAAAGCAAAGTGGTGAGAGTACATGGCTTTTTTGTTCCTTTGTTTCATCCCAGCATTTTATGTCAACATTTAGGAGTTTGGGAGCACCCTGAAGTCCAAAAGGCAATCTTGCTTGTAAAATTAAATTGAAAATGTTAAGTGATATTTTAACCCTAAAGAAAGATTGTCACTGTAAAACTGAGTGCAATAAGGAATTTGGCTGGGCCTTTAAGGGGGATCTCTGCACACGTACACGGGTTCACAGATTTAGATCATACAGAGAGCCTCAGGACACACTAAGAATGCAGTGCAAGCTACTGCCTGAGCTTCAAAGAAAGAAAAGCTTCCAGCAAAGTGAATGGGAATGAAAACATGCCCAGCATCAGCAAAGGCAGGTGAAAACAGACCTGATCTTACTGTCCACTCACCAATCTATGTACTCCAGCACCAAACCAATGAGCTCAATGCTCAGCCTTCAAAAACAAATATTAATGAAGTCTATTTCAACTTAATTTCTTATTTGCACTCAATATTCATTTTTTATGTGAAGCTCTTCACGATCAGTATGAGATCGTCCCATAAGCATGCATACCCATGGTTGTGGGACAAGATTCAGGTGTCTCTGTAATATTCAATAATAGTAAAAGCTATATAGGGATGGGGAAATGGCCCAATAGATAAAGTCTTTGCCATACAAGTACAAGGACCTGAGTTCAATCTCCAGCACCCATGTAAAAACCCATGCATGGTGGTGCAATACTGTAATTCCAGTGCTGAGAGAACAGACAGGGGAATTCCTAGCCAAAGCACTGAGTTCCAGATTCAGCAAGAGACCCTGCCTCAAAACATAAGATGGAAGGGCTGGGGGGACCACTTGGTAGCTAAAAGCACTTGCTGCTCTCTTCCAGAGGGCCCAGGTTTGGTTCCCAGCTTCCACATCGGGTGGCTCCCAACTGCTACTCCAGTTCTTGGGGTCTGATAGCCTCCTAACCTCTGTGGGCACTGCATGTATGTGGTGCACTTATAAACATGCAGATAAAACCCTTATACACATAAAATAAAAATAAATAAATATTTAAAAAACAAATAAGGCAGGCAACAATTGGAGAACATTCTGTCTCTCTCTGTCTCTCTCTCTCTCTGTCTCTGTCTCTCTCTCTCTTTCTCTCTCTCACACACACATACACACACACACAAACACACACACAAGAAAAGGATATACACACATACAAATATGTATTGACACATAGTCTACTTTCTTAAGGCCAGAGATTTACCCACATTGTTCTTTTTCCTATTTGTTCTCTTTTTATTTTACCTTCAGCATATCTTATTTTACAATGTGTATGCTTCATCCATTGATACATCGTTGGCTTATTTCCATATCAGTAAGTATTTTCTTAAATTCTTCTTCAATAAAAGTTAGATTATAAGGCTTACCTGCATTTAACTACTTGTGTTTACATATTTATGTTATTTCTACATTCTGTAATTATGAACAACATTATAAATGAAAGCTTCATGGCTAAATAATATATTTCACAGTTCCCTACATGCTCATAGCTAAACAGTCTTAATTTGGGGGTAGATGGGTTCTCATGTAGAAGTGATATACCCTTTTCAGGGTTGTGGTAACACCTTGTCAGACTGTCTGAATTTGTCTCTGAATGACCAGAACCTTTCACATAATTGACACTTGAATTAATCTACACTTTTGAGTTAAATGTACGGTGTGGATTTGGGGTTCTCTCCAGTCTAGACCAAGTTTGATTTTTTTTATATTACAGATAACTTCTTAATTCACAGTAGGGGTTATGTTATAATAACCATATTGTAAGTTTAAAATATTGTAAATCAAACCAATTTACAATCCAGAGATACCATTTGTGAGTATATACCAAAGGAATCCAGACAGACACACAGAGATACTTTGCTATGGCACTATTCACAATCACAGAGTTATAGTATTGACAGCATAACAGCTGCTTAGCATAACTGTCCTCTGAAAGGCTCCATTCAGCAGCTGATGGAAACAGATGTAAAGTCCCACAGCAAAACATTAGATGAAGCTCAAGGAGTCTTGTAAAAGAGTTGAGGGAAGGATTGAGGGACCCAGAGAGGATAGGGACTCCACAAGAAGACCAACAGAATCAACTAACATCGACCCTGATAGGCACCCAGAGACTGCACAACCAACCAAAGAGCATACACAGGCTAGACCTAGGCTCCCCACACATACGTAGCTTGGTCCACAACAACTGGAGCAGGGGCTTATCCTGACTCTGTTGTCTGCCTGTGGATCCTGTTCCCCTAACTGGGCTGTCTTGTCTGGCCTCAGTGGGAGAGTATGTGCCTGCAGTGATTTGAGGTACCAGGATGGGTGGGGGGTGCTCCTCCTTCTCAGAGGAGAGGGGGGAATGGGGGAGACAGGCTGTGTGAGGGAGGAACCCGAAGGAGGGAGTTCAGCAATCAGGATGTGAAGTAAGTAGATAGTTAATTAATTAATGGAAAACAAAACGAACAGGATTTGCCTGTCACCACTGTAGGGAGGAACTGTGGTGATACAAAGCAGGATTACCAGGATAGAATTCATGGGCTTCAATTCCATTTATAACCTGCAGGATTTCAGGCAATTTGCTAACCACTTTGTGCCCAAAACAACATGAAAAATAAGATTGAAAAAAATAATACTTACCTGTTAGTCTGTCACAATTATTAAGTAGCTTGTAAGCTGTTAGACCAATGCTTGGTGCTGGATGGAGACATATTATTGTTGTTCTTTTTCTCTAAATGTTTGTTGGCTCAATATCAAGACAAATGACTACACAGATTATTACATTTAAAAACGATGGTCCAAATCTCAACTTCCAACTTATATCTCCAGATAAAAGTCATTCATTTCACTACCTCCATGAAGCCTTCCCTGATTTGAGACTCAATTAGGAAACATTCTTTGTACCCCTGTGTACCCTGCAATCACTTCTTATCCTGCATCTAAATGGCTTGAAATGGGAGCCTCGGCTGTAGTAACTTTCTATCCAGCACATAGTAGGTGTTAAATATGCACATTCATTTATTGAATGGATACACAAATGGGTCAAAAAAGGGGGGGGGTGCTGTTGATACCTGCTAGTTGGAAGAGTCAGTGCTTTGTGCTAGATCAGAAAAGCTAGTAACAACAACCACAAAAAAAGTCATAACTAAATTGGGAAGATAAATCCTACATGAATAAAAAGTGTAATGATTGTAAATAATGCATAATTACAGAAAAAGAAAAACTCTCTCACACATATCACTAACTATGACATCGGAGTAGCAAGCAAACTTTTAAAAGCACAGGAAATACATCGCAGACAAAAGGGAGCCAGGGCCAGGAATCACCTGTCTATGCCATTCAAGAGGCAGAGTTTGCTTCAGAATTTTGCATCTGAATGCAATACATAAAATACACCTTGTACACTACAGCACATCATTGTCTAAGCAGGAGTATCTTTTGTGCACATATTAACAGCGGTGTATTTTGTAATCCATACTGATCTAGGTTTGATGAAATAAGGCCACAGGGTCAAAGAAACACCGATTGTTGTATATGCATTTTTTTCCACAGAGAAATATCAGACGGTATAAAGGCTACCTGTCTGAAGATTGTGTTAATCTCTTCTGCAGCAAGTAATTAAAAATTAAAGGTTGCAAGTATCCTAGAAAGAAGCTCCTGCCTCCGAAAGTCCAATGTGAATAGTTGATGAACTTGTCGAACCTAGCTTTGACAGCCTACTGATGAAGGCATAGGCTGAAGAGGCCACGGGAAACCCTGTGTGCTTCTTCACTGTGCTCTGGTGCTTTCTAGTGCAGATCATCTCTCCCCACTTCTAACCTGCCTTGTGAGTGTTATAGAAGGCAAAAATACAACTATTTTGCAAAGCCTATATAACTCCCTCTTCTGCTGATGACCACCAGTATCTGTAGCTGTCTTTGAAAAGGTGATAAGCAGTTTATCACTTCCACTGATGACATCTCCTTATTAAACAAGACTTGTTTCTTAAGCGTGACATGGTACCAGCTAGAATCATACTTTTGCTGAGCATCACAGGAACTGAAAAGTTGCACTGCTTATAAACACACTACAACGTCCCACTTGGTTATTATAATGTTTAATTTATTTGATGTCTTGACTGATTTCACACTTACATATTAGGAATTTCATATTGTAGTCACACTAATATTTTTAAATCTCCTTGCAATGCCATGACAAATAGGAGAAAATAGATTTTATTTTTGCCACAGACTTTCTTTAGAAGAAATTAAAGACAGACTTTTCTGCTAGCTTATATTACTCTCTATGTCTCTTGCATACATGAGCATGTACGTACAGAGAGAGAGAGAGAGAAGTAATATTCTCCTGTCGAGCTAAAACTATCTTATTTTGATATATAAACACATATCACATAATTTGTGTCTTTAATCAACACATCTAATTTGGCTAATGCACATGGGTGATTGGGTGTCTATGTGCTAATAACAGTGTCTGAATGCTAATGGCTGGGAAAAGCTAAGTGCCCGAGAATAGACTTGGATTAACGATGAGCATTTGCCTCATGGCTTTCCTAGAACTGTTTGGTTTTACCTCCATTTAACCTTGACATTTATAAAGAAAATCTAAAGGTTTCATAAATAGGAATCCAGCTTCAACACAAAGCCAAATGCCAAAAAAGTCCTACACAAAAAACGCCCTATGGGGAAAATATTCGAGTCCAAGCAAGAACATCTTTTTAAAATGCTTGGCACTTTGACCTTACTACAGAAAGATGGTCCCATAAAATTAATAAGTCTAAAAGAATTCCCAGTGGTGAAGGGATATATATATATGACAATACATAAGAACCTCTGGCTTTAAAGAAATGATAATGTACCGGGCAGTGGTGGCACACGCCTTTAATCCCAGCACTTGGGAGGCAGAGGCAGGTAGATTTCTCAGTTCGAGGCCAGCCTGGTCTATAGAGTGAGTTCTAGGACAGCCAGGGCTACACAGAGAAACCCTGTCTCAAAAAACAAAAACAAAAAATAAGAAATGATAATGTCATATTTATATAGTTCTGCATGAATATAGAATTCCTTTTCCAAACGATTTACATAGTATATTCTTACCCAACTCTGAGATCTAAAATCACAAATCTCCTTCCCAAGGACTCTTTTTAAAGCATCTCATAGTTATCAGCATGGAACTTGGAAGAATCAAGCTGGAACTGGCCTAGAAGTCTCCTCTCTGAGGACTAGCTTGCATAGTATCTGAAGGTGCTAAGCAAGACGTCAAGGAAGAAAAGCCATCAATGTCCCTACTCAGCTGTAGTACCTATGCAATGGCAAGATAGTTTCATGGTGGCTGGAGAGGACTAATAGTCATCTAACCAGACTTCAAGCCACTCAAGAAGACGGAATTCATGCCTAGAGCTGGAAACCTAGCCACCTATGGTTAAGGATGTCATAAGCCCAGAACAAGATCTTGGTGTGCCAAGACCCCAGTCAGTACACTTATGATACCTCAGGGAATATCACGAAGGGGGCGAGGAGATGGTGGAAAGATTGTAAGAGTCTGAGGACCAGGACGTCTGCTGTGAGATAAAGTCTTCTATATGTGACCAGGGGCTGCACACAAGAAGCTTTAATAATATGGTCGCCTAAATAAGACACACACAGTAACACCACTAGCTGGCACACCCAAGTCGATGGAGAAAAGTATCATAAATCTTCATACCTAGATGAAGAGCTGAGGGCACTTAATGGCTGCTAATAGAGGGAGAGTCTGTCTTCTTCAGGAAAGATAGGTTATCCAGCCCAAAGCCGTCAGCCTTAAACACATGCACAGATGAGCCACACTGAATGAACTCAAAATGAACTCAGCAAGTTATACATAAAATAATAATTAAAGAATAGGTCATGAATTTCAGATGGAATTGGCAGGAGCATGGTAAGAGCAGGGTGTAAATGATGTAAATATAGTATTCCTATATGAAATTATTGAGAAAAATAAATTTTAAAAAGTTTTAATTAAAAGAATCTCATAGCATACAAACTATTTAAATTCAATTAGTTCATTCTTCCCTGAATTTACCTGACAAAAGAAATTCTATTTTCAGCAGTGACATTTTGGTAAAGTTGTTTAAATAAAAAAGATAACCAGAAGATAGATTGAAGCACACAGAGCCTGGGGTCAGCTCTGCTTTAATTGCCTGTAAATCTCAGAGAGAGTCATGTGCTTATGGTTCATGCTTTTTAGTAAATGAAAAGGTGGGACTCTGTGAACTCCAGGGTCTTCTCAGCCTCATAAATTTAAAATTTATGAAAATGAAAATGAGGGCTAGAAAAAAATGTTGGACACCACCTGAAAGTAAAAAGTTAGGAATGGTGGCTTTTCTAGGTGGAAACACCAGCAACACTCTTCAGTCCCATTAACAGACCTTCCAAGCAGCCTGAACACGTAAGCTCAGCTGTAAAGCTACAGCCTTGTCAACAGAAATCCAGTTCAGATCAGGAAGAAACAACTTAGCAAAACAAAATGGTCGAGAAAACAACAGAATCCAAAATCCACTGGGAGAGCATGCTGAGAACCGTCCTCTGTAGAATGAAATCAGTCTAAAGAAGTGTTAGAACGAAATGACTGTTTCAGGGGTGAGACCGGAACAGGACCATGCACATGACTGATTAATGTATCAACAAGTTCCCGTGGAGTGCTCGACCATAAATGGAACATCTATATCATGACCTCTTCCCCCAAGGCTCAGGGATCATCGGGAAATAGGAAACACAAAGATGATATGAGATTCAGGTTAGCAAGTACCAGGGTCAACAGTCTTATGAATATGACAGAATCAACACATTCATGAATTTAAAGAAGCTATGATTGCCCGAACAAGATAAAGCCAGTCAGGCCAGCAAGGACAAGGGAGGGCCTCAGAGACCCTACCCCTAAAAGAGGATCATTGACAGTTGACAGTGACTAGGGGAGGGAAGTCAGTTTTCCTTAAGGTTCTTAACTATGTTTCAGTGAATGGCCCAACATTCATGAGAATAAGGGTAGAACAAATTGGACTTAGTAAGTTACTTTTTAAAGGGGGGGGGGATATGAAGCTGGTGAGTGTTTGGGGGAGGGGTGGATCCAGGGGGAATTAAAAGAAGTAGCAAGTAAAACAATCAAAAGTCATTGTATATATGTAGGAAATTCTCAAATAATTCATTTTAAATAGTGTGTGTGTGTGTGTGTGTGTGTGTGTGTGTGTGTGTGTACTCCTTTTTTAAGAAAAAAAAAGAATAGACCCATGATACCCAAGATTCTGCCAAGCACAGTCACCTGGAGCAAAGAATCCATAATATCCTGGATGAAAAACTAAACTTATACCTCATCTTTTCCACGTAATTCAACTGGCTCTTTACAACATTATTAACTTAGTGTGAAATTTGCCTTACAATTCAGTAAATAAATAAACAAACAAACAAATGCAAACACATAAAGTAGTTGAATGTGTCCAGTTTTCCAGTCCAGCATCCTTCAGGGTACCCACATCTCCAGTCTGTGTAAAGAAGAGGGGCTACTATGGCTGAATCCCCAGGCTGTGAGTGAGGATGGCTGATACTTACATCTCCGGAGTCTGAAGTGGAGCTGGGAGCTAGCTTGGCTTAGGGAAATGCAGAACTGTGAATTGCAAGCTCTGAGCAGGTTTAAAGCTGAGACCCCAGGACCAAATCAAGGAAAGGGGTGACAGACTGACTCCCAGTGCTGCTTTATGTGCGCTCATCCTTCCAAATATTTTGGAGCAATAACTGTATGTTATGAAATAGGCACAAGAAACAGGAATGATTAGCCAATGAGATAAATACATATAAACCTCTGAGACTGTGTCACTCCTAAAATGTTAAACATGGAGGCCACTGATCCAAAGCTCATCTCAGAGCCAGGAAAGATGGGCTGCAAAAGGACGGCAGGAAGCAGTGGAGCAAGTGGCAGGAAGCACAACTGGGATGCTCATCTGGGTGCGGTAGTGTGTAAATCGGAATGGCTTGAAAACCTGCAAAAAGAAACGGTGGCAAGGACCTGACACACTGCTTATTCATAAAGCCCCTTTATTAAAGATGTATGAGGAAAAAAATGCCTTCGCCTGGGGAAAAGCCACTAAAACTTAAAACTAACGATGTTCTAAAAGCTGGGCTACAATTTCTGTCCATTCAGTGTTGTCCCATCTGCATGTCCCTGCAAGGTCCACTGAGATTTGAACTGTTAGAGCACGGAGGCATGGGGGATGGGGAGGGTGGGGAGATGACTCAGCTGTGAGAGCTTTGAATCCATGTGAGTGCTGAGTGGGCAAGGCATCTCCTCCCAACCCCACCCCATGATCCCTGCGCCATAGTTCCATATTCATAGCAAATTGGCTAGCAAGACGGGCCATTTCAGAGTCCTGGACTGAGGCCCTACCTCAATGACTAAGGAGGTAGAGTTATTGAAGTTGATTACTGACTTTGACCTCAGGCCAGCCTCCACAGGCACATGCAAATACATACATGTGTGCCCACACACATACAAGAATATCATACACATGCATATAACACACACACACACACACACACACACACACACACACACATCAATCAGGACCTAGCGAGAGGTCTTTACATCATCTTAGCTTATGCTTGAAGGAAACTGTGCAACCTCAGCCTCTTCCTCTTCCTCTTCCTCTTCCTCTTTTGTATCCTGGCTATGAGGTGAACAGTCTTTCCCACATACTCTGTCAAGGCAGAATCAAAAGATGGGAAGAGAAGCTTGCCACCAGGGACCTGGCTGCACAGAGAGCAATCCCAGTAAAGAATCCTGTTGTAAAGTGTCCTGCCCCAGAGAGGACTGCATGTGGAGGCCAAGGAAGCCAACCAGGGCTGCCCTGGGGCTGCTCCCTCCATGGCACTATGCTCTTCCTAGTTAAGCATTCACTTTGCCCCACAGAGAGTGCTCTACCCAATCAGAGCTGCAGTTCCTATCTTAGAGAGAGAATGAGTGAAGGCTCCTGCTGCAATGATTGCAATTATTATCACAAATATAATCAAGCACTAATGAGAAATCAGAGGTGGTAGGATAATGAAGGGCAATTGCATATTATGAAACATTGAGTTAATTTGAAAGTGTATGGTACAAAAATATTAATAAAGCCTCCAAGTTATGCACAAAATTCAAAATTATGCAATTTCTAAAAGGTTGTTTGATTCATCGGGAATTGTTTATTCTCAGCGCTGTTATGCAAAGTGGGTTATAGGCTGTGTTTACACACTCTCACTTGAGCCGGTAAACAGAAATACCCACTATCAGAAATACTATTGTCAGATCTATGAGGAAATTAATCTTAATTATCGCACTCTTGAATTATGTAAATTCTTCAAAAATCTATCCCTTGCATAAATAGTTTTCTCTGTAGAAGAGAGCTTGGAAGGCATTTCAGGAACCAACAGCAGTAGTTGAAAAGACATAGGGGCAAGAAAAAGGTAAAAGAGAGAGAAAATGAAAGAATAAAAAAATTTGAAATAGTCAAGAAACATAGGAAGGGAAGGTAGACTATAAGCCAATGATTGCCAAATACTTGTGTTCCTTTTCAGTCTCCAGCCATGATGTTTTTGTAGATTGCTAGTGAAATGGGGAAAACAAAGACATTGACGTTCATGAAGCTAGGGCAGGGAGTGTTTGCATGCTTTCAAACGTCCTGGATTATCAAAACATGTCCTCCGTAATCTGTTGACATTAAAATCCTTTTCTGGCTGTGAATGCTGGCAATGGCAGGTAGGATTAGGTTGGGTTTTATTTTGCTTATAGGGGGTAGGGGGCACACATGTAGGCACCCTCACAGGCTATATCGTGTGTGGAAGTCAGAAGACTACTTACATGAGTCAGTTCCCACTTCCAACCTGTGAGTTCTGGGTATCGAACTCAAGTCATCAGTCTTCTTTGGTAAGCATGTATACGCACTGAGACCTCTTGCTGGCTCAGGATTTGGGTTTTATTAGTATCCTCAATCAATCAAACTTTGATGATCATAGATAAGCCTAGTTTGTTTTTCAGAAATAGCATTGCTTCAAAATATGAAGGTACATGTAACCACATCCTCATAGGAAGAGGGTTAATCAAACAGGATACCATATCGAACATGCAGAGAATAACTCTAGGTGCTGATTTTTTAAATATTTAAATGCACATCAATAATTAAGAGGAAATGCCTAGAACAGTAGCAGCAGTATGTGGCAGTATGTGTGTATTTCAGCAATTGAGGAGAGGTAGATAAAACCAAAGTCATTACAAATTCAACAAAGAACAGAAAGAAACAGAAACCAAGAAATATAGCAGCAGTAATAGGTCCAAATGTTTCAGTAATCGTAGCAAAAACACCTGCTTTATAGCCATCACACAGAAGCATACAAACTGGTAATGATATGCTAACTAAGATAAATAAGAATACCTATGCCCTGATTATAAGAACCATATTAAAGTGAGACTAAGAAGCTAAAAATAAGGTGTCACAGACCCTTACAAGTAACTACACTAGCCACTGCTGCTGGGCAAATACTAACAACTGTTCCCCACCTACCGTCCTTAAGAGAAATTGTGCTTCAATATTAATTTCAGATCTTAAAGTGTTCGGTGAGGTGGACATTAAAAGAAACACAAGAAGTGTTTTATGTTGGTAAATTAAAATCCACAAGGCACCTATAGTCACACAAAATAGTTTCAAAATGCATAAAGCTATCAAGTTAGTAGACAGCAGGCACAGATGGGAATTATTCATTGGCATAGCAGACCTGTTAAGGAAAGACATTCCTTCAAAAATGATTGTCACTTTCTATGAAAGTCAGGACTTGGATTTTAGCTGTGGTAAGCTTAACTAAGTACTTACAACAAGAGGCTAGATAAACAGAGATTAGACATTTTTAAGCATTCCCAAGAGATTTAAAATATGGGTCAGACTCAAATATCTCAGTTCCAAAAATAGAAATTATCACACAATCCAATGACTCTTGAAACTTATAGCAAAGAATAATGTGCCAGCCCATAAAATAACAACTCAGAAATTCTCAGGAGATCTTTCAGTTACTTCAAAGTAAAAGCAAAAATTAAAAGTACAGAGTTTTCAAAAGTAACATTGATATAACAATCGTTCAGAGGTAGCCTCAGTGACATTCAAAGATCTTTAACATGGCTATTAGTTTGTTATCTACGATACAATTGAAGTAATTAAAAGTAAATAAACATAAAGGTACTAATATATAAAATAATTAATGGAATGTAAAAAAAGTATGAATGTAAAATAGGATATTAAATAATCTCTCATTATTCTAGTTCTCTTTCTGTTGCTGTGGGGAAGCACTCTAACTTAGGGAGGAAAAGGTTTGTTTCATCTTATACTTCCAGGTCATAGGTCATTAGGGCAGACAGGGCAGCAGCTCAAGGCAGAAAGCTCAAGGCAGAACTACTTGTTATTCTGTGCAGTCTTACCTCCAGCAAGGAACTCACCTCCATCAGGAACTCACTCACAGGCAGGGAAGAGCAGAGGAACAGAGGACGGTACTGCTTCCTAGCTGGCTTTCTTACTAACTTCTTGGTATAAGCCAGGACCACCTGCCCAGGGATGGAGCCAACCACAGCAGTCTGGATCCTCTTGCATCAATTAAGGCCATCAAGACAATCCCCCCACAGATATGTCCACAGATTGACCTGATAAAGACAGTTACTCAATTGATACTCTTTGCAGGTGATTCTGGCTAAAATTAAAACTGACCCTTTAGATTAAAAAAAAATCACAATATAAAATTTATTATACTTGAGCAAGTTGTTTTGTGCAATTAAAATGATTTGTACAAAACAAACACTAGCCTTTTAGGAGAAAGACTATGGGCCTAACTAGAAATGATGCACACAGATTAAAATAATGATAGTTGCATCTACAGCAACTGGGTTTGGATTTTTAAGTAAGTTAATAATTAAAGAAGAAAATGAAAAGGTAGTCAAAGATGTAAGACAAAAAAACAGCATTAGGCCTGTTTTGTATGATTGTTTTCTTAGAAAAAAATAATGTGAAAGCTATTTCAGAGCATGGAAAAGTGTTTATTTCATACTGTTCAACTTATCATAGACTCCTCTCTACTAAAATAGATTGTAAAACTGCACACACTATAAACACATACACACTGTTACACACATACACAAACCATTAAAACCGTGAGCCAAAACAAACCTTTCATCATTTAAAATTGTCTCTGGTATTTTGTTACAGCAACAGAAAGTCACTCTTCCACAACTTGCTTTTTCCTACCAGTTTGACTCAGAGATCTCATATGCCAATGTGTGCATGAACCTTATTTTAAGAAATGAGTAACTGCCTATCACATGAATGTGAGAATCAGACTCTTCTAAATTTCCTTCTGATGAATACAGAAGTGTTAACATTTCAAACCCAGGACAGGCAACTGAGGTTCTGAGTTGCCTATTTAACATATCAAAAGGGACCTGGCCTCCAGATTCTCCTGGCATCCTCCAGTTCCTACCTGTTAGCAGGGTGTGGCTGGCATACACCATCCTTTACCCTGAACTCTCCAACTCAGAGACTAGGCTGCACTTTCCTCAGAGGCTCTCATCTATGTAATCCAGGCATTTCGGTTACCCTCCTTTGTGTACCTTTGGCCTCCTGACTGTTGTACTAGGCTCCCCTCTCCTCCACCCACCCCCCAACCCCGCCTCTCTGCACATGGTTCAAGGTCATAACCACTCTGGACTCTCTGAGATCTGTCTGCCTCTGGCTCTGATCTCCCACAAATCTATAATAACGTTCTTCTCCATTATACCTAGGAGAAGTCATGTCTTTTCTTTTTTATTTCTTTTTTCACTCAGAAAGTAGTATGATTGATTGAAAAAAAAAAGTCATAACTTTCTATCTTTCTCAACATACATGCACTGGTGATAGCACAGCTTCCTGAATAGGAAGAGGTGAACAGAAAAGTACAGTATCTCATTAAAGGTTTAATTATTCCCCCTGTCTCTTTAGCATAGCTTAGAATAAGCCTCCTGGTGGTATTCCCTTGGCCAGGTGACTGAAACCAGCTGGAAGGTTAGGCCTCCACCCAGACCAGAGAGTCTATACTTTAGACAGGAGGAGGATTTTTCCTTAATGGGCCTTTAATGCTACTCTAACTCTGAGGACCACTGACCACTACTCACGCACTCCCTATTGGAAGGTGAAAGACAAGCATATTCATTCTTGAGTATGATGTTTGCTCAGTGATCTGGCACACTTGAATCCTTTTGGATACTAGTTTCCTTATCTACAAATTACAAATGTGCAACCCATCTAGCTGGTAAGACAATAAACAGAAAAAATACGCTGATATCTAGAACACACATAAAATATAAGACAGTATTTAAGAAATCCTACACACTTTAGGAAGAGAGTCTAGCCTCATGTAAGTAAAGTATGTCAGTAGCATCTACCCTTCCTGTACTTCGTTAGCATCTGTTCTTATTTGATTAGAGCCAACAGTCAAGCCACAATCATGAGAAATCAAAATGGCTTTATGGATTTGAGTTTTAACAAAACCTATATTTTCACAGCTTTTTTTTTTTTTTCTTTTAACTTGGCTTAAATTGCCTTTCCTGAAATCAATACACTGCATTTACAGTGATACTTTAGGGGAAAGGGGACAATGGCTTTTTTAAGGATCAATAACAAATGACTCGATTCTCATCTAGGCAAGACACATCCAGATTAACTCTTGAGAGCTAAGAGAAGTCATCCTCAGAGCTGAGGCTTGCCCAAGATTTGCTCTGATTTCTCAAGGCTCAGCTTCCTGTTACTTTGAGTGTGGGAGGACAAAGAGGAAGAGAAGAGAAGAAAAACAAGGGAGAGGGAAGTAAAGAAGAGAAAGGTCAGGGCGACATGCAGAGGTCAGTCAGAGTCAGGTGCGCACCCCAGCCTGACCGTTCACTGGGTCTGTGATCAACAGCCCGTCACTTGGTCTCCTCACATCGCCATTTTCTACTTTGATAAATGATTATGAGAAAATATTCTAGCATCATAGGCTGTCAATGTCTTTTTAATTGCATGTATCTTAGGTCAGTGTTAAGAACTGAATGTGTCCTCTAAAGAGAACATGTTAGAAATTTAATACTCAGGGCAGCAGTAGCAGTAGTGAGAGGTAGGGCTTGCTGAGATATGAGTAATGGCTCCTTATAAAAGGCTAAGTTCATTGTGTCTGTCTGTCTGTCTGTCTGTCTGTCAATTGGTCTGTCTGTGTCCTTTCTGTGCTTTCATCCCTAATCTACCAACAGTGTGAATGTCGTCATCAGTCCTATGCAAGTTCCTTATCTTTGGCTTCCCAGTCTCCAAGACTATGAGCCAAAATTTCTGCTCATTATGAACTAGCAGATTCAGGTATTCTGTAACAGGAAAACAAAATGAACAAAGACAGTCAAGGCTATTGAGCCAAGGCTGAGAGCTATCACAAAATAGTTTCTGGAATAAATTCTGGGAATTGAAATTTTATAGTTTTTTCACAAAAGGTCATCTATGTGAAAATGAGAGACAGGAATGGACAAGAGAAGAAGTTTCACAAGCACACAGCCTTGAAGAGACCTCAGCAGATCCCACAGGAAGCTTGGGGGCTGGGGTGGCTCGCTCACAGCTGTGGTAAGGTACTTGTCCTTTGTACTTCCAAGTGTCAGTCACTAGATATAGGCTTTCTGCACAAGGAAGAATATGCATAGGAAAGGCAGGAATCTTTAAGGAAAATTCTTCTGACCTATCAGCTCAACACTGGCCAAGTTGGAGGGTGAGTCCCAAGGTAGGTAAAGCAAATAGTAACTGTGATAAAGAAAGTCAGGGTATTAGATTGCAAAAGCCAAAGAAATTTCTCCTTGACTATTTGCAGTGTCTAAAAATACTTCCCAGGGTATATAGTATGTGCTTAACAAATATTAGTTAAATGAATAAAAGATGCTTCATAATGATTATCTACTATTATTAATGAGTCCTTCCTGATCTTACAGGATAGAAGATATTCATCAGTCAGTTTATTTTGGTCCTATCTTATTTTACCTGTTGAATGGCAGTTTCCTCTGAGTTGAAATATTCCATTCTAGAGGGAAGCACATTAAGATTTAGAATGTTCTAAAGATAAGCTTCTTTGTCTCAAGAAGCCCCTGAAACCTACCCTACATCAAGGTCCTTCTCGCCCAAGATTATCTATTTAGTGAAGACTACTGGGAAGACTAAAGCCAGCCAAGGTTGGCTGCCTGGAAGAGACCCTCTGACTTGACATACTGCCATCAGAGAGTTTCAGAGGTGACAATTCCCATGAGTTGTCAGGCATGTTGGGGTATGTTTGCAGAGATATAGCTTCCTTTGAGTTATCTCTGTTCCTGTAAGTAACCCCTCATTTACATTTCTGTAAATAATCCCAGTTAAGTTACTGCTTCACCAAGTATCTTTTCTTTGGTCTGCTGTCAGTTCCCTATCCAGGATGAGTAGACATTTTATATTGCTTCTACACAGAAAAAGTGTCACACAGCACTATCTTATGACCCTACTATGTGCATGTTTAATTATAAATGTTCTTGCCCTTCCAAAAACATAAAGAACTCCACAATGTTATCTCCTCAGATAACATTAGTCACTCTTCAGCTGAAAGGGACGTTGTAGACTGAATCATGTTCTCCCTGAATCTCCTATGTTATAGACATGACCCAAATAGTTCAGAATATGTGATGTTTAGTAACCGGCTCTAAAGAGAAACCACTAGGGAAAAAATGGCAGCCCAACAAAATCTGATTGCTACTCTATAAAAGAGAATATAAAGGAGAGATGACAAGGGTTTAACGATGAGAAGACACCCCAACAGGGTGGCCATCTATATTTACATTTACATTTCCTACTTTGATACATGATTATGAGAAAATATTCTATCATCATAGGCTGCCATTGGGCTTTTTCCAAATTGTATGTATCTCAGGTCAGTGCTAAGGACTGAAGGAAAAAAGGTCTCAGAAGAAAGCAAACCTGTTAATAGCTTAACTTTGACCTTTCAGCCTTTATAACTATGACAAGTCAATTTCTGCTGTTTAAGTCAACCAGTTCAAGGCAATTTTCATGACATCTCTAAAAACTGAATGTAAGGCTTGAGAGTCTTCAAGGCATTGTGAGCAGAAAAAGCAAAATTTAAATCCTGTCTTTCCAGAGAGAAAGGAGATGCCTGTGTTAATATATAGGGCCTTGGGAATAAACTCTTGGGCTAAGAATGGAGGCATCTTTTCCATAAATAGTTCTCTTGTATACTAATTGCTTCTGTCACTGTGACCAAGTGCTGGACAAGAAGCACCTTAAGAGAGTGCTGGTGTAGAACATAGCTCTTGTTTCACAGAAAATAAGGCATATTGTGTTATAAGTGAGCAAGTTCCAGGAATATGGATTCAGGTTATCCCTAATGAGCAGTTACACTGTGGAAGCAGTTACATGAGTTTTTATGGTCACATATAGAACAAAAGAAAGCTATAAATTAATACATTCACCAAATACATTGATGGGAACATTGGGCAGGTGGTGAGAGTCAAACAAGGAAGTCTCAGCTAGTGGCTATAGATATTATCTAATGACAGACTTAGCTTTTGGATTGATGAGTCTGTTGGGTCAATGCATTCCAGACATTGTACCTGATAATTGAAGAGCCACTTGATCAGATGCACATCTGCAAGATAGGGGAATATTAAAGTAAAAGAGGGAAGCTAAAGATAATTTTGGTTCAAGGTTCACAACACAGTCCAACTCTCCACAATTATGGGAGATCTAATCAGACAATCAGCCTACAAAAGCCTTACCATAGGTGTGGATGTTCAAGAAAACTCCAGTTAATAGGATTTACTTCAGCTCAAGGTTCAAGATGATTCAGTCTGCTGTGCTGAGGAAGATATGGAGATGTTCCTGGAACCTTCATGGTAGCGGGAACATATGGAGGCTTGATCACACAAGACACAAAAAGAGACTGGGATGTGGAGCAGTGCTGGGCTGTACTCTTAAGGTTCTTCTCTCAGCAACTCACTTCTTCCAGCTTTGCCTCACTCCCGAAGTTTCTACAACCTCCCAAAACAGCATCACCAGCTAAGGACCAAGTTCAAAGACTTGAGCCTATGGGTACATTTTCCATCTGATCCATAGCATCTCTCCCACCTTTCCCTGGTATTAGGTTAAGTACTTCCCCAGTACAGCTCCATAGAAAGCCTAATCCTTCCAAACACCCAGCACATTCAGAATCATTCAACCCCAACTAGTTCTCCCTCAGACTGCAATTGCATTGAGGTCTAAAGTCACTCAACTAGGGGCCAGAACAAAGCCAGAATGAACACCTGCACATAGACCAATTATTTACAAGTCATCTTCTCTGGTTGCTCCAGCTCTATCCTGAGTGTTCTGTATCTATAATTTACCAGCTATTAAACTTCTTGAAAACCACCTCTGCTTTAAACCCTCAGGGCTGAGCACAGATCCCAACAAATAGTAGAAAGTAAATAAATATTGTTTGATTGGTGGATTGGGTGCTTATTCAGAATAATAAGAGGAGGTTTTGATTTTTCACATGCAACTAAGCAAACCTTTGCTGACTGCTTCCATATACCAGGCCATGTCCCAGTGCTGGATAAGAAGCAAGAGTGAGTATCATTATCCCATGACCTTAATCAACCAGTAGTAAGTGTCTAAAAAGAATGAGGAGGCAATGTAAAGTTTCTGGAACCCTGAGGAAAGGGGGTTACCATCTGAATGACAAATTTCATGTCAAAATTCAAATGCCCAGGCTGCTAAGACAGTGGTAAAATGCCTGGTACAGATGGTGCATGGCACCTAAGCACAAGAGCATGGGCTCCAGACATTAAGGAAAACAGATTTTTTTTCTTGTATCTGACTTTTCATAGCATTTTGCCCTTCAGATACCAGGGACCAAGCAACCCCAGGATGCTGGAAGTTCTGTAACATTCTGGATCACTTACAGAGTTAAGCATTTATACTTCATAGATGCAATACTCTACAAATAGTCGGAGCAATTTGAGCAAAATGTCAAGTTGATACCAAAAGGAAGGACAGAGAACAACTCTAGTTGCCTTGGTGATGATCCCCCGTCCCAATCTTCAATATTATAATAATTTTTAAAGCCATAGGAAAATAAAAGAACTTGGGAATAAAGCAATACTGGGATGAATTAGGGAAAGGTCTTAGGAAAAGATGGGGAGGGGATGTCCACGGCCACAAGGTAGGATCATGAAGAGGTAAGCCTTGGATGGCAGGTGATAGGTGTAGACCCATGAATCTGAGGGCATCTTTAGTTCCACTGTGTACTGACCAGGAGAAGAAAAAGGTTTACAAACATAGATCCTCCTGAGAATTCAAATATGTGCTTGAGTTTTATTTTCTGCACTGATTAAATTCCTACCTTTCCCTAAGTAGGAAAATCTAAGAGTTCTCCAACATAGAAAATGTATTTCAGACTTCATTAGGACCAGCAGGCTCTCACTAGCTAACATTCAGCTTTAGTAATTGTCTCCTCAATAATAAGATGATTCTTATCTTTAAGATTCTGTGCTTTTTAAGCTTACTATTTTCATATGCAATTTTTCATATTTTTAATATGCAATATTAAAAACACTAAAACCAGAGCAAATATGTTTTTCCCAAACATTTTCCTAACCAAATCTTCACTCTCTCCAGAATGCCTTTTTTCTTGTACCTTAAGTCATTGATTCTTTTATAAAGCCAATGACAGCACATTGTCACATGTCAAGATACAATGATGGAGTTTTTGGGAAATAACTCATAAAAATTGTATGAGCCATACATGTTTCATTTTATCCCCCCAAGTATCCTGTATTGCTCCAGAATCCTGTTTGTTTCCATCAGGGACCCAGGCATCTCCAGCCTCCAGCTCCTCCAAGATTCTATTAACTGATCCAGCAGATGGAAAATTACCAACAACATTTGGAGGAATTGATTTGTCTGTTGCTTGTTTTTAACTGCCTTAGTCATGGATTCTTATGTGGTCTTTGGAATTAAAAATATTCCCAACCCCTCTCTTCTGAAAGCAAGCAAAATTAATAAAATGTCATTTTTGTACCATGCACAGAATTATTCCATGAAGGAAAACTAGTACAAATATGTCATTTGAAGAAGTTTACTACAGGTTTGCAAAGGTCCAAGTACAAAAGCCTATTTAGTGAAGTCGGGGTCTAAACCATCTGTATTCCAGGCAGGAATAAAGTGTGCCCAAATCGCTGAGCAGTTGGAACCTAGCTTAGGAAAGGGAATCTACTGTTTCATTTTAGCATTGAGCTTGAAGAATGCATTTTATCAGACACGGCTTTATGATTCTCACTGATTGTAAGCACATCAAAACCTCTATTTTGGAGGGATAAAAAAAAAGTTGCCTGTATTCCTCAGCATGGGACAGGATGGAGGACACAAACTTTGAAATCAAACAGCTCTATGTTCCTGTCTCAGAGCCCATCACTCACTTGACAACCAGCCCTAAGATGCTTAACCTCTCTGAGTCACACATGCACACTGCCATGTCAGTGTAATAAGAATTTAGTTTTGGTGTTTTCATAAGAATTTTATGAGCTTATACCTCTACCATGCCTGGAAAGACATTTTTTTGATAGATGCTAGAAATGCTGTTTCTAATGATGACAGTGGCAGTGGTGGTCGCAGGGTCCTGGTGATGACTGGATGAAAATAAGCATGGCTGATGGGAAGGATGGAGGCCAGCTCTCCAGATCTACCCATCACTGCGTTCTACCTATGAAAACTTACCAGCTAGTCCTCATCTGTAGAGTCCCACTTCATAGACATTCTTCAATTCAGAATTTGAAAACACATGCCTGAGAACCAAGCATCAACCAATTCTGGAGGAAAGATGGGGGTCTTTTCCAGCAATGCATCCCTAGGATGATGCATTTGTGAACCCAAAGCATGTCTCCCAGGAACACCACACAGGCCTGTTGACATACTGGGGCTCCTGTTTTAGTTCAGCTCGAATGTTTGCTGGGATCCAAACCAGACAGCAATTTTTCATCTGGCTAAGACACAGAAATTTCCCTCAATATGATACTGTTCAAAAGAACCTTTGTCTCCTGATACGCTAACAATTGGAAACAAGACTGGAGGTGTTGCTTAAACATAAGATCTAGTGGGGGACAGAGAGGGATTGAAGAATTTGGGGCATGAAGCATGTGGTAATAAATGTCACCAAGTTGGAAATAGTCTAAGCTGGTTCCCAGAAACCAGGGGCTCAAGGCAGAGATCGACAATAATTAAATTGCTGAGAAGCAGACAACATGCATAAATCTGCTGCATCAAGCCCAGCTCCTGAATTCGCTTTCTAAATCTCATCTTGGCAACATCTTTTGTCATCTGAATCCCCCTTTCTACCCAGAGATATCAGGTCATTTCAGTCTGAGTAAGTCTAATGATTGTCAGACTTTGTTTTTTCATGTTTGTTTAGGTTTTATTCTATGCCATGTCTTTCTGTCTCTTCATTTCTGCCTGGTGCATTACCTGCCTCAGGAAGGAAGAAAGAAGATGGCTGTTTGGCTAGGGGTGAGGAGCTCTCTACTTCAAAGAGTCATTGGGTGAGAGATTTCTCTCAGTTTCCCCTCTGACGAGATGGATTTGAACCAGGGCTTATGTAGCAAGCCTCTGAAAGCCACTGCTCAAGCACATTTTAGTCACTAAGCTAGCCTCTTTATTCAGCATGCCTGGAGACCTCACTGGAGATCACGCTGCCACAGAGTGTGTCCAGAAAAGTACATTTAAAATTTGTCACCCTGAAGGAAGGAATTGGAAGTGTCAGAAGAAAGCCCAGTTTATGGTGCAAGTGCCAAAGGAAAAGGAAGAATTTTAAAGCCACACGCTTTCAAAATTCATAGACAAATTAGCCAATGTGCCATTTAGTACCAGGATTAGCTATACATTTGAGTGAATTTCCAACTTGTGGATCTGATATCAATCAAAGCACTAACATAGGAGATCCTGTGTTTGGAGAGCTTTAATGCTACTAAGCCTTAAATCTTAGCAGTGAAGAAATAAAAATAGAGCTGCTCCCCTACTTATGTTGTGGTTATGTCCCAGTAACCCCATCATGAGCTGAAAATATAAATCAAAAAGCACTTAATACTGCCAAATACTAAAGTGTCTGGCCTGCCTTACATATGACCAGAGAACTCAGATTGTCTTATATAGTTGGACAAAGTCATCTAATGTAATTTCATCTTAATGAAGTTGTGAGGTATCGTTTAACTTACTGAATACTGTATCCTCAAAACACTGTTGGTTGCTGTTTGTTTCCCTTAAGGAAACAAACATGAGGAAAGTTACCTCACTGGCACCACCTAATTCCATGAGTGCCATACCACATGTAAGTAGCCTGGGAAAAGGCTCAAACTTCAGAGTGGAAACATGGCTTATACTGAATATATCTTGTTTATACACCATCATTAAGCCAAAAGCTCATAAAGCAGGAGAAGTTTAGAATCATCTCCATTAAGGAAAGCCTCTGCTTTGAGAAGTTCTCTAGTACCGTCATTCTTCAGCCCTCCAAGCCTAGAACTATAGCAATCTCAGAACTCAGGAAGCTGTGATAGTTTAAGGTTAGCCTGGGCTACATAATGAGATACTACCTCAAAAAAAAAATCTAAGTCAAGAGAGTCAGCAACCCAGAGAGGAAGGACAGTGAGGGAGCCTGGGAGGAGAAGAAGCCTGGCAGGTGGACTTTCCTCCACATCTTAGCATCTACCCCTCTTGATGTACTCACTGGCATTATACATGCACGTAACAAGAGAACATGGACCAGCATAAGTGAATCAAGAGTGAACTGTGAAACAGATGGAAGCTCTATTTATTCTGAGGTGGTGTCTGTATCACAATTTATTCAAAATTAAGATTAAAGAGGAGTTAAGAATATAATTCACTTGATAGACTGCTTGACTAGCATCTACAAGGCTCTGGATTCAACCCAATCACTATATAAACCACATATGATGGTGCATATCTATAATACCAGCACTTGGAAGCAGGTAGAAGCAGGAGGATCAGAAGTTCAAGGTCTTCCTCAGCTACGTAGCAAGTTCAAGGCCAACCTAGGTTACGTAAGATCTTGTCTCTGAAAGAATACCAAAAGTAGACAGAAATCCAGAGTGTCATCTCATAGATTTACCTCAGTTAGAGATTTCATGTTCTTGTTGTCTATGATATTTTTCTAAAGTAGTAGTTATTAACTTTTCTACTTCTATGACTTCTTAGTACAAGTCTCTCGTGTTGTAGTGGCCCCCAACCATAAAATTATTTTTGTTGCTACTTCATAACTGTAATTTTGCTACTGTTATGAGTCATAATGTAAATGTCTGTATTTTCCTGTGGTCTTAGGCAACACCCACGTAAAGGTCACTTGTCCCCCCCAAAATGGGGGCTCATGACCCACAGGTTGAGAACCATTGCACTACAGGCTATTTTTGCAGAGACCAACCTCACAACTTAAGAGATAGAAAATGTAGGCAGCTGTGTCCTCCACTCCTCCCATCTCTATGGCAGGGATTGAGTTTCCACTGCATCTGCCTGATGTGGACATCACAGGAGTTATCTATCAGTCTACTTCTGTCTGCTTCCCTCACCGCCTGGTCCAGGAGAGAGTGCAGACAGTCCATCTGATTGGAGTTTGATAAGGAAGGGGTGCACACATCCAGCCACACCTCTGTACAGGGGTTATACTTTCTGCTCAGCCACCAGGGCAAGCTTCAGAGATTCACCCTTATTCTGTGTGCAGGAAGCAAGAAGTTAAAGAGAAGGTCCTTAGTGGCCTGACATCTGTATCTCCTTATCAACTCTAAAAGAACTGACCACCATTTTACTTTTTGCTTTATTGTATTTAACTTGGTAAAGACAAGTATGCTTAAGACAAAAATATACTATTTCAACCATTTTAAAATGAAGAGTCTGACAGTGCTCAACATACTCAGTTCACATGGATCATGTAATCATACTCAGTTCACACTGATGGTGCTAAGCACACTCAGTTCACACTGGTGTGCAACCATCACTACCATCCATCTCAACATCCTTTCATATTCCAAACTGAAACCTGTTGCCCATTACATACAACTCCCCATTCCTCCCTCCCCCTACTCTCTGTCAACTGATATTCTAGTTTGCATCTGAGTTTTGTCTACTCTAGATTCCCACATCTGAATAAAACCAGGACTAGTCCATTTGTAACTGACTTGTTTCATTCATCATATTTTTTATTCTAGATCCTCCCAAGGGTACCTGTGTGATTTGTGTACAAATTAAGGATCACCTCCTCCCCTCCTATGAGGATGGCCCATGTATCCAGGCATTTGGGATGTGGGGGAAATGCTGGACCACTCTAGCCATGTGAAAACCTCATGCTAACTGCTCAGATTGTAAGAATTCCACAGTAATTATTATCACTTAAAATCTTTATCACAAATGTCACTCTCGTAGGCAGCTGAAGCCCTTCATAAATGGCAACCCCATGGCACCATACTTAGGAAGCAATATTTGTTAACTGGCATGCTCCATTAAGAAGCCAAGAGGAGCTTATGCAACTTAGCCAGGGTTATTACTGCCACTGTAATAAGTTACCGCCAAGTTATAAATTATTCAAGTGTATTATCTTCTAGCCCTGTAGATTAGTACAGATAGGTCTCACTGAGCAGAAATCAAGGTGCAGCCAGGAATGCTTGCCTTTCCCATAGACTCTTTGACCCATGGCTCCTTCCTTCATCTTCAAAGCCTCACTCTAGTAATTTCTCTTAAACTATATTTCCCTCCTTGTCTTCCCTCCTCTACTTGTAAGGACCCTTAGGAGAAATTGTATGGAACCCACCTGGATAACCCAGAGTCATCTCCTTATTTTGAGTCATTTATAGCTATCCCATGAACAACTGATATCCTTCTGCTTTGTTACCAATATATTCATAGGTCCCAGGAATCATGATATGGATATCATTGGGGGATCATTATTCTAGGTATCATAGGGAGGCACATAAAACAGTAAAGCAAGCCAGATACAAGTCCAGGAGGAGATATTCATTTTTATGTGAAAATCTCTTGGTTCTTAAACATTAACAGCTAAATCAAAACTGTCTGCAGCCAAAACAAAAGCTCCCCTCTGGAGGCCATGCTCAGAGATTGTGGGCTCTGTTCTCTGCACAGGAAGCCATTCTTTTTCTTTTCTTTTTTTTTTTTATTATATATTTTCTTTTCAAATGTTATCCCCTTTCCCAGTCCCCCCTCCCAGAAACCCCTTTCCCATTGCCCCTCCCACTGCTGCTATGAGGTTGTTCCTCCACTCACCCACCCACTCCTGCCTCCCTGCCCTCGATTCCCCTACACTGGGGCATCTACCGAGTCTTCATAGGACCAAGGACCTCTCCTCCCATTGATGCCTGACAAGGCCATCCTCTGCTATATATGCAGCTGGAGCCATGTGTACTCCTTGGTTGGTGGCTTAGTCCCTGGGAGCTCTGGGGGGGCTGGTTAGTTGATATTGTTGTTCTTCCTATGGGGTTGCAAACCCCTTCAGCTACAGGAAACCATTCTTAGCCTGTGCTTCACTACCACAAAGCAATCATGATATCTATTTGGGCTCCATGTTTTGATAAATCCAAATGAACAAATACTGTTTATGAAACAAGAATTTATTTCCAACAGGTTTTTTAGAGCCTCAGATGGACACCTGGACATCCCTATGTGCAGTATAGAGATCATTAGTGATAAAGTCAGTGGGAACTGGGCACTTGGTAAAGACCAGACTCCACTCTAAAACTCTGATGTACTCCACATCCCAGCAACTCCATGAGAAAAAATCATCTCTCAATGAGCCATTTTCCTAAAGTAGCACAGATAGTGAGTAGCTGAATCCTGATCTAACCTAGGTCTGAGTGCATAGGCCAGATTTTTCATTCTGTCAATAGAGTCCTAATGAAAGGAACTAAAATCACATGGTTTCAAGTATCTGGGCCACCTCCTGGTGGATGAACATGGATGCAAAGTTCTTTGATGTGCTTATAACAGTCTTGTGTCTCTGTTGCTTCTTTTGGACTCCAGAGGACTGTGCACAAATCAAATTTGAAATAAGTTGAGCAAAGGCAGGGAGACAAATAGACCCTCTTCTATCAATGAAGACATCACCAACATGCCCAGAGAAGGTATCACTTCAAAGCCACAAAAATGCAGAATTGACTAGGAATCATATATAGGAGACTGGCCATTCCAAGAAAGCCTTGAGAAGCAATTCTACTTCCTGGCAAACTTCTCATATAATTCAATTTATAGACTGGAAAAATAGCTACTGGAACCTTTGTATTTCCTGAGAGCTTCTCTTGTTACCTGCCATACTGTATGGGACCTAGAAATTCTGTTATTGATATTCCTCAGGACAGCTCATCTTGGGGACAGAGAGATCATTCAGAAGTTAAGTGTACTTGCTGCTCTTCAAAAAAAACCTGGGTTCCAGAGGTGAGTTGAATGTGAGGTCCCCTGATATCCATTGTCTGACTCTGGGCTTGCTCTGCCATCCAGAGGAGGCTTGTGGAATCCTAAGAGTGTCCTGCTTTCCCATGGAAACCTGCAGGGGGCTCAAGAACAACCAACTTGGAACCCTGCCCCACCAATCCCTTCCCAGGCTAGTCTGCCTGGGACAAAACCAGCAGACAGCTCTCCCTGCCTTCTTGAGGAGTCCTGCTGGCATCAGGATATTCCAGACAACACCAGGGAAAACAAGACAGCTAAAGGACAGCTTATGGACACAGATCAACAGGAGCCAGGACAATATGGCACCACCAGAGACCAGCTATCCTGCATCAGCAAGCCCTGGATATCCTAACAAGGCCGAAGTACAAGAAGATGATCTAAAATCCAATCTTATTAAGATGATAGAGACCTTTAAAGAGGAAATCAAGAAATCCCTTAAAAAATACAGGAAAATACAATCAAACAGGTGAAGGAAATGAACAAAACTCTCTAAGAATTGAAAACAGAAATAGAAGCAATGAAGAAAACACAAACTGAGGCAATCCTGGAGATGGAAAACTTAGGAAAGAGAACATGAACAACAGAAACAAGCACCACCAACAGAATACAAGTCCCTGGGTTCCACTCCCAGCATCCTACATGGTGGTTCACAACCATTGGTAAAGATCGTTAGTTACAGGCCTTCTAGGAGCACCAGGGATATGTATATTATACACACATATACTTGGGCAGAACATTTTAAAAATAAAGTTATTTAAGTATTTAAGTATTTAAATAAAGTATTTAAGTTGGTTCTGCTCTGCCATTCTCAAACTCCTCCATTAGACTATTATCCCTCTTCACTTCACTTCTTGTGTATGAGTAAGAAGTCTCGGGCTTCTAATTACTGTCTTTTCATAGAACCCTTGGCTTTTCCCCAGGCCCCTGTCCAATGAGGAAACAGATTACCTGTGAACATTGGGCAGTTTCCTGGAATATAAGAACCTCTTGCAGAAGAGGAACAGTAGCACAACATTTCAGTAAAGGTTTTTCTCCCCCATATAGCTTTAAGGTTCTAGAACCTAGCACAGTGCCTACAAATCTGTGCTCAGAAGGACAGAGAACCAAGTAGTGAAGAGGAAACAGAGAGGCGCTGTATTAATGCACATACAGGAAACTCATAAAAACAGGACAAGTATAAAGATACTACTTGTATATATAAACAAAATCTTATTTAAGTAAAACAGAACACCAGCATCTCTAGGACTCACTGAAGAAAGATTAGCAACACTTCTGAGGAAGCAACCCTCTTCCCAGGACCTCGGCCTTACCAGCTCACAGTTGCTGAGTGATCTGCTGCAGAAGTCTGACCTTCTGTCAGCTCTGTTGCCCAGCTTCAGCCTAGAGTAGTTCTGGATGTCTCCTAAAGAGCAATACACCAAGAGCTGGAGTACCTCATCAATCCTAAAGTTACACAATACAGGGTATGATTGAAAACAGGGGCAACGCTGTGTAGTTAAACACAAGCAAAGTCATTCATCGTCCTCAGCATCCCCTAGCCAATTCAGCCTGGGTTGGTTGTTAGACTCACTGAATTCAAAACTACAGAATTAAAACAAAGGTCAGCTACCCAGGGATCTCTGGAAGTCAGGTTCAAGGCTTAAAGCCTAAGTCTAGAGAAACTTCTGAAGACAAATGATGATACGGATGGGGAAAAGGAAAGGAAGAGAGAAGAGGGGGGAGGGGAGGAGGAGGAACAAGTAACTACATCGTAAGTACCTTACTCTAAAACTAAGCAGAGGAGTGCATTGAGTACTAACAAAAAGGTTTTCCATCTTTCTGTCACATGGAAGCAGCACACTTCCTTTGAGAAGGCTAGGCGATTCCATAATAGGCTTCAAATCGGCAGTAAAGGAGACTAGGCCTAAATCTGTTTCCAAGAAGTGGGCAATTCCAGGCAAGTCCAAGCCTCAGAAGCTGCTCTGCCACCTGGCCTGAGGCAAGGACAATAGGTTAGCAGCAGTTTCCAGACCTCCCCTGCACATTTTCCAGCCCCCACATCCCATAATGGAATGTCTGTAGAGATGGACCCAACAGGTCCATCTATGTCCATACCATAGAGGTCACCTACCCCAGAATTTCCTAATGTGTTTTAAATCAGGCCTGCAAGCTCACTTGGATATCTCTCTATTCTGTTAATGGGAGACCCCAGCATGCTGAACTTCTGTAGAATAAAACATTCTTTGCATTTACATTCTATTTGAGTATCATTCTTTGGAGAATCATGGACCCTTACACCTTAACATCTGCTTAGTTAGGGAGGGTCATGAGACAAGTTTCCTAAGTCCTGGATGTTCCCTTTCCCTGCTGGCTAATCACACAGGAGTAAAAGGCTAGACCTCTGATGAGACAGAAATGTCACAACACTGATGTTTCCTTCTGGAAAGATATCTAGAACTCAACTTGAGAGAAAAAGAAAAAAACCTAGTTAACTGAGCCCCTGAGATTTAGAGTGGAGGGAGTGGTGTTTTGTTAATGCAGCATCAGTTCTCTTAACCTGACTAATATAGGAAATTAGAGGCAAACATTGTCAGAGCCAACTTACAACAGCCTTCTGAATTTTTTATGAAGCAGAGTTACACACTGCCTAGGGGCTAATCAGAGCTCAATAAATACCTGTTGAATATTGTATGAATGGTTTTTTTCAACTACTTATTAATGATATATCTCATATGAAAAATATATTTCCCACTGCTCTCTAGCTTGCATCTTCCTGTGCCCTAATAACTATCTCCAAGAGTCATGATGACTCAGTGACATCTATGTAAAATGCTTCAGTAGTATCAGTACATAGTGAGGACTCAGTAAGTTTTAGCTGTTGATAACATCCTGTTATTGTTTGTTGTTGTTATTGTTAATGTTTCATTATTTTTTCGAATGCTATGTGAACTGTGCTTTTAAATTGATCTATTTCCCTTTTCTAACTCACTACTCCTTTCTCCTTTAATTCTAAACTTTGCTTCACTTAGCAGCCAATTCAGGTCTCGATTTAACCAAAATCTAACATTTCCATCTAGTTTGATGGGTCCAATATAAATAACTAGTGCACTAAGACTCAAGAGCACCCAACGGGCAGGGGGATTGTTTAATGTTTTACACTAAAATGAGCAATGGTTCTGTCGGTATTTATTTAGTCCATCATCTGGGAAATAATTTATTTTTCTTTTAGTGAAGAGTTCCTATCCCCAAATTCCAACCCTTTGGACCAGTAGATCCTTGAACATAGAGGTTGATGTTGGAACTTAATGTTTAAGCCTGATTAAATGGCTGTGGAGGTGACTTAGCAGTTAAGAGCACTGACTGCTCTTTGATTCCTAGCACCACAAGGTGGCTAACAACTGTGTAACTCCAGTCCCAAAGGGAATCCAATACCCACTTCCAGCCTTCATGGACACTGCATGCATGTGGTGCACAGAAGTACAAGTTGGCAAAACACCCATACACATAAAATAAAAACAAATTAATCTAAACAAAAAAAATTAAGCCGATGGAGGGCAGCAATTTGTCTAAGAAATGCCTGAGTCAAAATTCTTACCAAGTTTTCTTAAATGAAGTTGTAGTAAGAATCTTATCATCTTGTATGTTTTCTTTACATTTCTATTTCTGTGATAAAACACCATGAGCAAAGCAACTTATGGATGAAAGTGTTTACTTCACCTTATGGATCCAGAGGATTAGAGTCCATGATGTCAGAGTGACTGCACAGCAGCAGAATTAGGAAGCCAGCAGTTAACATCTTGAACTGCAAGCCCCAAAGAGAAGGCACACTGGAAATGGCCTGAGGCTTTGTAACCTCAAATCCTGCTCCCCACCACCATTTGACATTTCCTCCAGCAAGGCCATACTTGCTTAACCTCCCAAACAGCACCACTAACTAGGGACCAATTATTCAGAGGCCTGAGACTATGAAAATCTCATGAAGACAATCTCATCCAGACCACAACATTAGGCTACAATGTGAAAATGTGAACTTGGAAGCTACAAATGGTTGCTCCTTCCACTCCTCAGAAGACTAGATGACATGGGAAACTAAAAATGGCATTCAGAACAAAGTCAATTTCAAAGAAAGAAAATTCCTAGCCTCAGTTTCCCTAAGTTGTACCTCTTCTTCTCTGTTTTCCCTTCTGACTAAAGTGGCCCTAGTAGATTCTTCATTTGCCGTAAAGAATCCTAACTATTCAAAAGGTAAGCTCCTTGAGGGTAGACTCTAGAAAAGCTCAACTCTCAAAAACTCTTTTCTCCATCTTTAAATTATTCCCAAACTCTTCCTGTTACTATTGACCCCAAGAGGCTCATCTTTCTTTCCCTAGAATCCCCAGACTCAAGCACCTTTCCTTCTGTCTTATCTTGTCTCCAGTCCATGGTTTCCAGCACCACCACATTCCCAGCAAGCAACAGTCTCAACAAGCTTTCCTCCAGAAGAGCCAGTGGCTCTGTGATAACCAGCTCAGTCTCACTGCTCATAGACAAAGACTTGAGAAGTCTGTCTTGTGCAAAGGACATGATAAAGAGAACAGAAGACTGCATGTGTGTGTTCTGAGTCCAGGCAAATCTGTATTGTGTTTCTAGTGTCTTTCATTCCCAGGTCTTGAAGATGTCCCAGGTTTGACCCCTGCACACACCCTTAGAACAGCACAAGCCAGAATGACTTCATATTATAAGGCTATCCCAGATCTGTTGCATGGGTGTGGTTAAGTCATTCTTCCTGCTCAGTGGAAAGGAAACCCTCAATATACAGATGAATCTGTTGCCACGGCCCCCCTTTCCTCTTTTTTCTTCAACTGAACCCTAGAAGAACAAAAGACCCCATAGAACAAGCATACCATGTTCAAAGATTTAATAATTGAGAACATCCCATTTCTTCCAATTGTGCTGAGTGACATCAGTTCCTTCCTCTGGGCCTCCTTGTGTTGGACTGCGCTCACTCTGCACTGTGCCGAGTTGAGTCCGGGGTAGCTGGAGATGGGGTGGGCCGCTAGTGCTAGCCGCCTCGGCCGCTCTCCCGCTCCGTTGTTGGGCTGTGCTCGCTCTGCGCTGTGCCAAGTCAAGCCTGGGGTGGCTGGAGATGGCAAGTGCTAGCCATCTAGGCCGCTCTCCAGCTCCGAGCCAGACGCTGTGCTCGCTCACCACTCATTCTCCGAGGTACCCGCATTCACTGGTGGCTCACACCCCACTGCTCGGCCTGGAGAGCAGATCTCTTCCCGGGCCAAGAGTGTTACAGCTCTAGGGACAAACGCTCTCAGACGCCAGAGTAGTTTTGCACCTTTATTCCTTCTGGATGGGGGACGGTGGGTGCACGCAGAAGTGGGGACGGAGCAGGCGGGCGGGCAGGTGGAGCAGAGAGAGAGTGCTACTCAGGTCAGAATGGTCTGATATACTGTTTGGGAGGGGTCAAGGGTTTGGCAACCGAAACTTTCCATTGGCTTTGTCTGGGGACTTTGTAGTGCCTCATTTGCTTGGGGGGGGGGGGACTCAGAGTTGCTCTTTACATGACAAATTTCACATGCCAGGCCTCTCTCTATACAGGGGTTGTAAAGGCTGTGGCTGGTTTTACAGCAATCTTCCGGGAGCGTTGACTAAAAACATAGTCTGGTCCCTTGTGGAAATTCCACAGCTCGTGGATATTTCACTGGGTCTCCCAGAATTTTCGGCCTGTGCTCAACCAGGTGTCAGATTGCCTGCCACAGACCACTGCCCCACATCCTTGTGAGGATATTGGTCTGGTCTCTGAAAAAAGTGTTAGAGGGGCTTATGCAGATGGATTGTTTTAAGATTTATTTTATTTAGTGAGTTTGGTAACTTAGTGAGTTACGGCTGGACTTGAATTTTTAAAAATTCAGTGGCTAAATTTTTTGGAAAGCATCAACCTAGCTAGATCCTTCCAGTTCTAACAGTCCAGTGGCCTCTGGTTTTATCTTTGTCTTTTTATAGAGGAAGTCTACCTTGAGTAATTTTCTTCATATTTGAAATCCATCAGAGAGGGCAAGCAGTCACAAATGAGCATTACTATAACTGTGATTGGGAGAGGTATTTGGGAGGAGGGGAATCACTGCTCAATATGGAGCACTGCACAATGAACTCCATTTCCTCTCTAGAAATGATACTTCCCTTGCTCAAGAGAGTTCTAACTTTGAGTGGCCTTGACCTCTGGGAGCCAGTCCAATCAATGGCACAAACCCAGCATGCTGACGCCCTGGACACAAAATAATCACAGAGGAAAAAAAAAATCATAGGCTGCCTGTAAATCAGGGATAGGGTCATCTCAAGAAGAAGACTGAGGAGACAGTGAGAACATGGTTCTCACTAACTGATGCTACAAGAGACTTGAGGCCTGCAGCCAACCAACAACATACCTCTCACCCGTGGGGACAATCTTCTGGATCTCTGCTCTTGACTTCACTGATCTGAACCACGCTGTCTGCCTCTGTTGATTCAAACCCTAGAAAAATAAAAATCCCAGGGATGCTTGGGTTTCTTTAGTAATAAAATTACAAAAGCAAAAATAGGCAAGCAGGTTCAAAATTAAGGTAATTTTTAAAATAACTTTGGCATATCTTTTAAAGTATGAAGAGTTTCTGAACCATCCAGAGATTAAAATAACATATAGTTTGCAAAAGTTGACACAAAGTGGATTGAAGACCTAAAATGTAAAAGTTAGAACTACAAAACTCTCAGAAGAAAACATAAGGGGGGAAGTGTCACATTGGATTTGGCAAAGTGTTCTTGGCTATGACACCAGAAACATAGGCAACCCAAGTAAAAGTAGATAAACTGGACTCCATCCAAAGTCAAAACTTTTGTGCATGAACATACACTATCTATAGAACAAAAAGACATGCTACACTGAAAGAAAATAGTCATAAATCATAAATGTAATAACAGGTGAATGTCTGAATATAAACACTGAAAACAACATGGAAATTATAAACTAGACAAAGCTTGACGGACAGTCCTCCAGAAATATACATGGATGATGGACACATAAGATTCAATATCACTAATCATTAGAGAAATACCAAGAAAAACAAAAATAAGATCCTGCTTCACCCTTGTGAGAATGGGTAGTTCCCAAAATGTACTGTTGGCAACAATCTAGAGAAAGGGAAACACTTATTAAGTTAAAATGGCACATGCACTCTGTAAATAACATGGAAGTTACAGGAAATACTTCAAATGGAATCTCTTTATGATCTTGCAATTCGACTTCCAGTGTACACAGCAGCATTCCTCAAAATAAGGACAGAGTGAACTGCTAGGGGTGTGGCTCTTGTGGTAGAGTACTTGCCTAGCATGTGTGAGACTCTGCAACCCCAGAACCACAAAAAAATGTCAAATCAGAAGAAAAATCAAGCCAAACAAGTATCATACATATAGACAACAAAATAGTGTCCAAACTTGAAAGGAAATGACATTCCATGTGTGGTGGAAAATGCCTCTAATCCCAACACTTGTAGTCAGAGGTGGTAGGATGACAGCAAGTGCAAGGCCAACCTAGAGAGACTCTATCAATGGTGGGAGACACTATGACAGCAACATGCAACATCATGCAACATAGATGAATCTTGAAATCATGACACTAAGTGAAATAAATCAGAAATAAAAGAAAAATTGTTGCATGCAGTGCCTAGAATAGTCAAACTCTCAGCAGAACAGAATGGCAGTTGTTCTGGACAGGGAGAAGAAGTGAACTTTTAGTGGGCACTAAGTTTCAATTGTGGATGATAAAAAGGTGTAAATATAATGGTGAAGGGTACACAAGGCAAATGTACTTGATGTCACTGACTTGTCATCTAATATGTTCATAATATTTTATTTCATGTTATTTATATTTTACCACAATAAAAATACAATAATACTCCGGGTTCCATAGCAAATTAGCACCGGGACAAAGATCCCTCTCAGGAGCTCGGAAAAGCCGGGAGAGGACCACAGACACGCCCCACAGCTCACCAGGAACTGCCCCGAACCAGCAAGACACAGGGACTGAGATCAGACCCGGTGCCACAGCTCTCCAAACCCAAACACCTCTCAGAGAGAGCTGGTCTTCAAGGAGTACTGACACAGAGACCTGCAGGAGGGGCAAGCCACAACCAGACAGAGTAAGATCAACTAACAACAGAGTCAACAAGATGGCAAAAGGCAAGGGCAAGAAGATAAAGAACAGAAACCAAGAGTACTCTGCACCATCAGAACCCAGCTCTCCCACCACAGCAAGCCCTGGATACCCCAACACACCAGAAAAGCAAGACTCAGATTT
>CM052712.1:35399782-35460386 GCA_028551405.1 Uromys caudimaculatus | reverse complement strand
CAACAGAAGGCTCCAGGAATCCCTGTAGAAACATCTCTCCAACCTCTGCTTTTGTCCTCCCATGGTTTTTCTCCCCCTGACCCTTAGGTGTCTCTGTCTCAAATCTCCTTCTCTTTTTTCTTATAAATATAATGGTCATTTATAGGACCTACTCTAGATCCAAAATGACCTCATCCAGAAATCTTAGTTAAAGCTACACAGTGCCCAGTTCTAAATCAGGTCACACCAGGTCCTTATTACCAGGGTTAGGATTTAGACAGATCTTTTCTATCTTCTGCTCAATCTGCACCATCCTACCACCAAAACCAAGAATGAAACATGATTTCCCCAACTCACGTGACTAACTCTGCCGGGATGAGAAAGGATAAAGACGGATGTACTACAGCTGCCAATAATGTAGTGACAGTGTGCAGGCAGGTCCTTCTACAGAAGTGTGGCCTGGCCGAGGACAAGGTGTGTGTGAGTCCTATGAGAGGCACTAGGATAATTCTAGAGTGGGGCTGGGTTGGATCCGAATGTGTTTCTGGAGGAAGAGTGGGCAGAAGAAGAACAACCAAGATTCTAGAGGTGAAGGCAAAGAGAGAGGAAGAAGGAGCCCAGTGTAGGTCAGAAATAGACTGGAAAGTAGGATTTGAGACTGGGAGAGGAATGGCTGGAGCCACGAGAGAGGAAGGGGTTGTGAAAAGCTTAGCCTGGTAAAAAGCAGAAACTGAGGCACTGATTTAGGGGCACTGAACCCCCTGGGGGGCCGTGGAAATGACCGAGTAATCTAGAAGCTGGAATCACATCCCTGATACTTTCTGCTGTGTGCTGCACATTTGTAGTTGGGACAGAAATTCCATTTGCTGGAAATATGATTTTGGCACTAGAAGGAAAATACTAGCTCTTTGGTATTGCTGAAATTACTTTTCTGAGCCAATCTGACATTAAGTTAAGGGAAGGCAATATTTAAGAGGAATGGTGGGAAATGGGTCCCCTCTTATGATGGTATAAAAAAATTAAGGAAGAAATATGACAGTTGTGTGACCATATAGGACAGGAACTTAAGGATAGGGGCTGTAAGATGGGTGAAATCTCTTTAGATTTGCAAGTCAAGGCTAGAGGTCAGTGTGGAACCAGTGTGGAAACTAGTACAGGGTTCTAGATAAGATCACTGGGCTGGCTATGGGGAGATTCAGACTCAAGATTTATTCCTGGCTTAGACTCGCATGATAGGCTGAAGTTGCTAATAACTAGTGGTAATTATGGCTTCTCTCTGCAGACAGCATGTCTTTCATTGTTCATGGTCATGACTATTCACCTTCTCAGATATCCTATGGCACTGGGTGGAAAACTTTATCAATCATGTCTCTTTTCTTCACCATCCCTAAATCATCTCCATCACTAGCAAGTATGTGGTTCAGACACTGTCAGCTCTTACCTGGATACTGTTATCTTTTTCTAATTGGTCCACCTGTTACTAGCCACTCTATATATCCAATCTCTCCTTTATTGTGCAGCCATTCTGGACTTTCTCAGATACTATGGTTCTAATTCTTCAGTTTATTGTCCATTCCATACCCTCTGCTAACTCTGTCACTCCCTTACCCATCATGACTCCTGATGTATCCCATGACACCTCTAGACTACCTACGCCTGTTTCAGAGAGAGGCTGCACCTTTGTGTACCTATGGCCTGTTCTACTTCCTATGCCAAGATCTCAGTTTATTTTTAGGACCAGATCAATGTCATCCCATTTAAGAGACGTGTTCTCTCTGTGCCACAACTCATCATGGTCCCTCTCTCTCATATAGGAAAGCTTATGTGCTTATATCTCATTACCCTCAGCTGCCAACCAACAGCTAAAACTACAACAATGGTTCTATGAGTCTTAGACAAGCTGGAGCGTTCATATTTACTCTCAGAACAGGTATTATTTACAATCCTAACCTTTAAATGTGAAGATGTAAGGATGTTAAGGTTTAAATACACTAGGTGAGGCATACAGTCTGCTGGGTTCATTCATGGCATGCTGCTGTTTCTGTTGCTAGTCTGTAGATTTAACAATTGTGGGAACCACTAGCCACGAGTGTCTATTGACCTTTTAAATGTGGTGCTATGAAGGATGTGCTTTATACATTGAAGGCACATATCCTCTATGTGGCAGTGCTGAAATGGTGGTACCTTTACAAGGAGAGGTCGTTGCTAGCCCCTCCCGCCCTTTGGCTTTCTGTCTCTGTTAGCTCTCTCTCTCTCATACCTACACGCTCATGCCTTCTGCTATGAGCCAATGCAACAAGGGGACTATGTCAGAGCCAGCATTATGGATGATTTGATTTCATTTTCAGCTTTCAAAACTAACTGAGGATAACTGAGATTTTTTTCTTCATGTTTTCTGGCCTTGAGTATTGCATTATAGAAACAATGGGCTAACACATACTGTAAGCTGGAAATGCAAACAATTCCTTAAACATATGGTACACATTGTGCTTTTAGGAGTCAGTACAAAAGAAAGAATGTAAATGTATCACTAATTTTATTATATTCACATTTAAATGATATTATTTTTGCATGTTGGAAATAAAATATATTACTAAAATGGAGTTTACTTGGTCTTCTTACATTTTAAGTCTATGGTATGATAAAATCTTTAAAATTACCTTACATGCCTTGCACTATATTTCTGTGAAATATGGTTTAGAGCCTTGGACATAGCAGATACTTAAATTGTTGTAGTAGCATTACAAAAATCTGACAATGGATGTTTTTGTTTAAAGTAAAACAGTTTTGAAAGGATAATAAAATTAAAAATATTTAGGAATACCATTTCTTTGAGATAGTCAGTTACATATTTTGGGAAATATTTTCTTCCACTGTCCAGAGTCTTCTCAATCAGCTAATGTGGTGTCTCTGTCTCTCTCTGCCAGGCTCTTTATCATGTTAAAGGAAAAAACTACATATCTTGGAGTAAGAAGCTGTTTTCACTTGCAACTGGATTGTGAACATGTTACCATCTTATTGAATATTGCTAGAAAAAAGAAAGATCTTGCTGTGTATAGAATATTCTGGTAGAGGTTTGGGGTACCAGTCTTCCATATTCTCTCAGTTTATAACCAGTGGAGTCTATGCCGAGGAATAAACATCCAATGAGAAATGAAGAACTTGTTGAACTGTTTTACTAAGTGATGTGCAGGCAAGCTCCCAACTATGCATCTTTTATCACTGGATGAAAGATTGATTACTTAGACCTCAAACTAATTCTTGAAAACTATTTGGTTTGTGGTGTGTGTGTACGTATGCATGTGTGTGTGTGTGTGTGTGTGTGTGTGAGTGTGTGTGTGTGTGTGTGTGTGTGTGTGTGTGTGAGAGAGAGAGAGAGAGAGAGAGAGAGAGAGAGAGAGAGAGAGAGAGAAAGAGAGAGAGAGAGAGTGGTGGTGGTGGTGGTGATGCGATACAGAGGCACAGAGACAAAGAGACACAGAGAGACAGAGATAGAGAGACTCCAAATCTATTTCTTTCCTGGTTCCATGAATGATACCATAGTTGAGGACCATACAGAGAAGCCCAGTGTGATAGGGGAGCTTGACTTTTGCATTCTTGTAATAGATTCTTCCCAGATGTGTCAACCACATGGAAGCTGTAAGGCTCAAACACTCAATATTATCTACTGTACTCAAGGAAGAAGGTAAAAGAGAAAGTAGAAGGAGATGGAGTGAAGAATGATTGTCAATTAGTATCATAATGTAATATGACCCAGTGAATGTTCAAATGTTCTCAGTGTGTTAGGTAGGGCTCATCTGTAGAGTGGTATTACTGAGAGCTATGCTGGACCTTTAGGAGCTAGAAACTTCTGGAAATTCTTTAGGTTATTGGGGGGTTAGCATCAAAAGGGTTGGTGGGGCTCAGACTTGCTCTCTTCTTTGTTTCTGGTTTATCACATAAGTGGTTTAATTTTACCTTGTTCTCTTTCCTTAGTTTGCTGTCCGTGCTTGAGGCCCAAAACAATGGTTCCACCTTCAGAGTCATGAGCCAAAATAAAACCCTTCTCTTTATGAAGTTTGTTATTTTACTTATTTTGTTATAGCAGCATGAAGCCACTGAAGCATTCAGCATTGTCATATCACGTGGTTTTGGGGGTGCTACGTTCCTCCCATAGACCCCAAGAGAACTTTGGTTGCTCTCAGATGTGGCAGTGAAGGTACAACAAGTTTTGTTGTTCACGTTAACATTTATTAGTGAATAGGACAGATGATGTCCTATGTCTGGTCTCTTGATTGTGCTGAAGCCTTAGCTCTCTGCTCCTTGGCAGTCTCAAATAGCAAGCAAAGATTGCTGCAGGCACATGTGGTGTGTTATAGGATTAGCTAGTACACTATCTGGTTCATGTAAGAGAATTCTCAGTTAACTGATATAGCATAGATTCAAAACAAGATCTAAGTTAGGTTTTTCCACTACAGGAGATCATTGGGTTTCTCAAAGACCTCAGCTAAATTACCCTAAGGGCCAGGGGATAGAGTGAAACTGACACATGTGCACATGCAGATTTACTTAGATATATATATGAAGATATATGTAGATACAATATATATGTAGGTATACATACATATCTACATAATATATGGATGTATGTCAAAATAAACTACAGATTAAAAATGTAAAAAATCTTAAAATTGGACCATTGCACAACTCAAATTCAGTTTTCAAAAGCCTTAAGAAAATAAAGAAATTGATCTAGGAACATTGTAAAAATAGGTTTATTCATGAGTTTCTTGATTTAACCCATGAACTTTTTGTCAAAATAGAGCAACTTAACGTGAGCAATTGCAAGAAATACATTTTCCAGGTTTCCCTTTTCCATCCCATTTTTTTATTGTCAGAAATTTGGAAGACCAGCCTAAGCTGTTATGAATCATGTTTTGGGGTGGTGGTGGTGGTGGAGTAATGGCTCAGGAGTTAAGAGCATTTGCAACCCTTGCAGAGGACCTGGGTTCCATTCCTAGCACCCACAGGTTGGATCATGACCATCTATAACTCCAGTTCCACGGGAAAAAATAGGTAGACACGTGGTGCTCATACACACATGCAAGCACAACATTTATACACATAAATTAAATAAATCTAAAATTTGTCTTAAAATTGCATTTGAAAAGAAAATAAAGCAAAACCCAACTGAGCTAACAAGGTTAGGGGTATGAAAAATGGAGTCTATTGTTTCTTTTCCGATAAATCAGCTTTGCTGACCATGTAGCTGCTAATCTCCAGCTTCTACCTCTCTGTCTGCGGACAGGTGAGAGCGCTAACAGCTGTTTGTTTCTGCAGCTTAGCTCTGTGTGTGATTCCTGGGGTTAGCGTGAATCTATTCTTTTTATGAAATGAGTAATTAGTACATCTAGTTTATTCTCAGAAAGGTGCCAAGGCTGAAGAACTACCCTCAATGCTTCTTTTACATTGGCTGCTGTGGAAGAGAAATAAAGTCTATGAGCTCTAAAGTTGAATGGCTATTACTTCCTATTATTATGATTAGCAATGGCTTCATAAACTCTGAGTACCCTGGTTGTGTGCATGCATTTGATTAATATGTATATGTAGGCCCTCCCACTTTAAGGTCAATCAATAACCATGCATTGAGTAACCACTAGCAGCTGGGTCCTTGTTTAAGGGACAAATTGGTTTCTCTCCTCAAAGTGATGGACACACCTGGAGAGGGAAAATATATGCAGATAACCTTTGTGAGCAAAACAGCAATTGCTTAAGTTGCTATTTGGCTTGAAATTAGAGAAGATTCATCATAGAGGCCAGACTGGGTGAAGAGATCTCAAGTAGTTCATTTTTATTTTAAATACTTTTTTCCATTTTTCTTTTCCATTTCTTGGGATTGAAAGTGGACATCTGGGATGTATTTGGGGCTGGCTTTATTTTCATTTTCTTGAGTTTTCTCTGAGAATTTTCCATGGGCATGAGAGCAATTGGGATTTTGTTGTTTCCTTGATTTATGTCAGTTTCTTCCTTCCCTCCAGCAGCCACCTTAGGTCATTTGATTTCCTGTTCTACCAGCAGTTCCTTAGGACAGTTTGCCTTAATCTTTTGCCTTCAGCTTCAAACCTTTTTCTGTTCTGTTGTTTGGCGCTTGATGAATCTTTTGGAGATTTAGTGATAGTTTTAAGCTCGGTTCAAGTCCATATCTGGGAAGACGTTATACAGGTTACAGAAAGGTGGGAGAGTTTTTTAGATGTACACCCAAGCAACACCATGGATTACCTGGGAAAACATTTGGAAGTAGGGTGTGGTGGGGGCGGAGCAGTGTAGTCTTGGGAAAACAGTGAGTTTGAGTTTTCCTCTTTGGATTCTCATGATTCTCTCTTTCCCGTTGAACATTTCCCTCATGCTTCAGTACTTCAGATCTCTGGTTATTTATAGAGGAAGCTTAATGAACGTAAAGCCCTTGTAGCTTATGCTAATGATTTTGTTACTCTTTTGAAAAATGGAAAAATGAGCACCAACCCCCACCTGAGGTAAGCAACAGTCCCCTAGAGCACATTTCAAAGAGTTTATTATTTAGAAGACATGATCTCATCAGCCCTGCCATAGCTTCTCTTGCTGTCTGCATCACTTGACAGGATGGAGGGAATGTCTCCGAGTCACGTGGATCTGCTGGCCCTGGCTGGTGTGAGTGTGTTTGCTCTTACGTGCAATGCTCTTCCAGAGAGCGTGTGGAAACTTCTAGCATTCATCACCACTGCACCAGCCTTGAAGAAGGTGAACCTCTCTAAATATCTGAGCATCAAGGTGCCATGGAGCTGCTTGCTGGCTTCCTCTCTCAGGCTCCTGTTTACCTAACTTCCTAATACAGCTCAAGACCACCTGCCTAGGGAAAATATCACCCACAGTGGGCTGGGGACCTTCATACATCAATTAACAGTCAAGGCAATTTCCCACAGATACGCTCACAGACTATTCTGATCTAGGCAATGCCTCGTTTAACTCTAGGTTTTGTCAAATTGACAGTTGAAGCTAACTGGGATATCTTGCCTGTCAAGTAGGGAAAAGAAAAATAGTATTCTCAAATAAGGAGGGAATGTGACTTTTTACCCAGTTAATCCATTTAATGCTAAGTAATGGAGAAGAGGCAGTAGTGTCTAGACTGTGTGAGTCTGGACAATTATAAGTTACCTTTGTACATCTAAAAGAAAATATCTGAGAGAACAATAGGAAGAATGTTTTACTTTGGCTCATGATCTCAGAGTTCAGTCTATGGTCATGTGTGACAGGCATTTGGGCAGGATATCCTGGCAGTTGGAGAACATGGTTACATTGACCTACTAACTTCTTCTGCATGGTGATGCTTCTTTCTTACTTTACTTCAAAATGTCGGGTCTCAATACGTGTACCATTTTCACCTTGCCTTTTCCACTAGAACCTTTCAAATTCTGTTTTTATTTTTCATTTATTATCATAAAAGCTCTAGCTTTTATTGAAAACTCTTTTGCTCTCTACATTTTTTATTCTTCCCAATTGTGATGGCATCCTGAGCCTGGTTGCTGAGTGCTATGTTTCTTGGTTTGATCCATTGTTCTATTTTGACTTTTTGTAATTCTAAGTTAGCAAGGAGCATCCTTGTGAGTTACTACTCACCCTGTTAGATTATTTCAGCTAGGCGAATTGGTAGTAGTGGAATTCCAGGATTTAAACGGAGAAATATTTGCTACAGAGTTTGAAACATGGGGCATGCATGTTTTTAAAACAAGGATTGCAACTATTTCGATGAATCCTTTTACTTTGTCCTTCTCCTAGAACAGGGGGACTTGCCCGCTCCAGAGAGCATGCCTCTGGAAAACGTTGGATCAGAGTGGCATGCCTCGTAAATCAGGCTGATTTCATGTTTCTGTTGTTCCTATTCCCTCCTAGTCTCCTGCAGTAACTTCAGTATCTGCACTGAGAAAATTCCAGATGGTCTCCATGGTGCTTGGGCAGACAGCAAAGGTTGTTCTGTCTGAGCCTGGGAAAGAGCTGCCAGTGTGGGCAGTGTTCTGCTTGGGGGAGGGGCAGGCAACTGATGAAAGGGCACAGAGTGAGAGGTGTCACTGCAAGGTGACACTCGGGTAGGGGATTGGTGTTTCTATTTTGTTTTTCAGCCCAGTCAAAGGGTCTGGTTTTGTTTTAGGGAAAATGGGATTTCCTGGGAGCAGACTGAATTAGACAGTACCTCCCCCAATCCAGAACTCGTGTATATTCATTGTATGTAGTGACAGGTTTATTAAGATAATTTATTTCAAGTTTGATTACATTTATTCCCCAAGTCCTCCCCTTTCTTCTCACCCTCCCTTGGTCATTCTCACTATTTTACTTCTCTCCCCTAGTCTCTCATCTGCTTTCATGCACTCTGTGTGTGTGTGTGTGTGTGTGTGTGTGTGTGTGTGTGTGTGTGTATGTCTATCTGTGTGTGTGTCTGTCTGTGTGTATGTGTGAGTGTGTGTGTATATATATGTGTGAGAGTGTGTGTATATGTGTGTGTATGTGTGTGAGTGTGTGTGTGTACGTTTGTTTGCCTCTACATGCATTCTATGATCCACAAATGAGGAACAACATATAATATTTGTCATTCTAAGTCTGGTTTATTTTGCTTAATATGACAGTCTCGAGTTGCATCCCCTTTCCAGCAGGTATCATAATTTCATTCGTTTTTTATGACTGAATAAGGAACATTGTATTTCTCTATCCACTCATCTGTTGATAGACACCTAGGATGAGTGCATAACTTGGCTGCTGTGAACAGTACTGCAATAAATGTGAAGGCACAGGGATCTCTGCGGCGTGTTAAAAGTCCTTTGGATGTATACCCAGGGCTGGTATAGGGATTTTCAAATTTTCTTTCCTTCTCTTGAAACTTTTGGATGCTATGGTGGTATTTGAGTTAAAAGTCAACTGCATCTAATTTGAAACTATTCTAGTTGTGGCAATAGAATATCATGTTTAAAATTTATAGAGACCCCAGGGCTCTCTTTAAGTGTTGGGGACAAAGTTTGAATGATATGTTTCTGTCTATCTCCTGAAGAGGGTCCTGAGCTTATAAGCACATTTTGAGGAACCTGAGAGAGAGAGAGAGCTCAGTGGGTAACAGCACATACTGCTCTTGTAGAAGGCCAGAGTTTGATTCCCAGTTCCCATGTCAGGTGGCCTGTAACTCCAACTCCAGGGGATTTGAAGCCTTCTTCTGGCTTCCATAGGCACTGCACTCACCTTCCCTCTCAATACACATGCGTAAGTATCTTTAAAATAAAAGAAGCACACTATGGTTTGAACAATAGCAATACGGCAATGCTGACGACCAAACCTAAATAAAACAAATCCTAAAACTCATGTTACAGAGTAAACAAATAGAAATAGGACCTAATGCTGCAAACACTAAGTGCAACCCTGGTTTGGATGCATGGATGTCCATCTTCTGTTGTCCATAGGGTGTTAGTGATAGGACCCCTGTGGGTATTCAAATCTGTAGATTGTCCAGTCTCCCGGGTGAAATGTGTGTCACCACCCACATCTTCTCATGTATTTAAAGTCACCTCTAGGTCACTTGTCACTCTTACTGTGTAACTACAGTGTAGTTGGTTTCTCCACTATGTTGTTCAGGCAATAATCAAAAGGAAAAAAACAGAGTTCAGTCATGCTCAGTTCAGATCAGTCATGCCCTCTGAGATTTTGATTCACACCAGCTTGTATAGACACCAGTATCCTGTGTATTCATTTTGTTTGAAGACAGTCTCTACAAAGGACCCCCTCTAACACTACTATCTTCTTACTCTAGACACTGACTTTATTATCCCATTTGATGGCTGGTAAATCGAGACATTAATAAGTAAAACTGTATGCAGATACGTTTTGCAATAGTCATCGCCTGGTTATAGACAAGCAGCTTCATGCCATGAACCCTAATTTTCCCATTTGTAAAATAGGGACAATGATGTCTGCTCTGTGCTGTTAGGAGGGTGAAAATCTAATCCAAATTGCCCCTTCACTCAAAGGCCAGCCCCTAAGAATAAGAATCTAGTCTGTGTTTACCAAATATAGTGTCCACCTGCCTCTTTACCATGACTCAATTTCATGTTTCCTGATCAGCTGTGGGTGTCGAAGGGGAAAGAGAGGATGTGCATGCGTATGTGGCCGAACTCTGACTCTGTTAAGGCATGCTGTCTCCTAAGCAGCTCTTCTTTTGGGGTTTGGAGAAACAAAAGCCTTCTCCTCTTGGTTAGGAAACCAAGATCTAGAAGCATAGAATCTCTGGGAGCCATCTCTTGTATTTGGTTCCTAAAATTGACTCTAATGTGCTGTGTGATCTTTGGAACACAATTTTACCTGTCTGAATCTCTGTTTCCTATGCAATAAGATGGCTCTAGGGACATTGCTTAGTGTTTAACTTCCTGATGTGAGGTTTACCCACCCGGTGTGAGGTCTTGGTCTTGAATTTGATTGCAAAAATAAAATAAAGTAAAGTAAAATGAGGTGGCTAAGCCAGGTGGCATTAGCGACTCTTCAAACTTTGCAGTTTTAAAATTCTATCCAGATTTGGGAGTATAAAACCTTGAAGTGTGTTTCTTTTCTGCAGAACGAAGGGGTTTGTGGTGGGGACGAAGAGGTCGACAATGGGACTGTTATTTTTAATTGGCCACGTGGGGTCGCTAGCGACCCGAGACTTGCTGATAAGGATGGCAGAGTGCCTGAGGGAATGGATTCTGGGGGCGGTTGATGAAATTTCTTTTTTGTCTCTCCCTTTAGTTCCAGAATTTGGCAGAAAAGTTGATCGCATCATTAGTGGTGAATAGCCCTTAAGCACGTGCCAGAAGGACTGTACAGAGCCTGGGCTGTGGCAAGGCAGCCATACCTACCCCCTAGGAAAAGAAAAGAAAAGAAAGCAAAGGAAAGGAGAGTGAAGGAAAAGAAAAACAGAAAAGAAACGCAATAATCCAGAAAGCAGCTGGTCCCGCCGTTTGACTCTTCGATGTGCCTTGACTTGAAAAGCATGTTCTGCAAGGTTGAGCTGGGTGGCATAAAACTGGACTTCGAGGTAGTGTCCTTTGTCCCATAGAATTCCAAATCATCAAAGGCAGAGAGCACTGAATTCCCACTGAAGCCACTGAGGTGGGGGGGGGGGTGTTCCTGATGGACTCTGCTGATGGGGAAAATGTAGTGGAGAGCAACTCAAAAGTCCGGGTGGAATACAGTGAGGAATCAAATAGCAAGAAATAAACAAAAGAGAAATCCAAAGGGCCCAGCATCTTTGCACATGAGCTGACAAGCTCCGCGTAACCCTGTCTAGAAGACCGGCACCCTGCTCGGAGCATGAGGTGCTGTGTAAACAGCCTTCCACTAGCCTTCCTGGGTGCGGAGAAGCTTGAGTGGAGGAGGAGGAGGAGCGAGAAGGAACTTAATAGAGACAGATTTGGAACTCTTACTGTCCCCTTTCAGGTCTTGAATTACTGTTAATTTTGTTGCACCCACCCCTCTTTCTCGTAATAGTTTTAGAGACTGACAACAAAGAGTCTGCAAAACGTGGGAAATCCACCTTGCCAGGCTGGTCAAAGAGACCCTAACTAGGGACTGCTTCAGATGGCGGTCTTCTGCAACAGAGGTGAAATATCTATGCCCCAGGTACTTCAGGTAGCTTTGCTGTTGGGGAGCAGTGTACAGAAAAAGGAAAGGGTTTGTGCCACTGTTTGGGGGCTTTCCATGTATGCCCCTCCAAACTTCTAAGCCCAGTTCCTGGCAAACTGTTGGTGGATCTGGAGACTTCAGCATCTTTGCAGTTTCTTCCCAATCAGTACCATCACACCCATACTGTTTATGTGCACGACACCCTCTGGTATGTGTCTACCACAGTTATAGAAACGTGCTAAGTCTGGGTGCACTCAGGACTTTCAAGGGTTAATCTCTTTATATTGCTATTTTCTGTAAAATGAAATAATGCTTGTATTTCCCTAAGGATGGGATTGTAGCAACGTTGCTGTGTAAGGTGACCCAGACTTGGTAACACTGTGATAGGTACTATTCCTTAAATTTTGCAGTCCAAGATGGTAGCATGTGTAACTACAGAACATTCAAAATATGGCTACTTGTGCATTGAAATCACAGACTTCCTGAAAAAATTGTGTAATATCTCCAGCAATTTTTACACAGATCCCAAGTTTACATTGTAGTTGGGTACAAATACGGGGCTGAATAAAATGCCTTTCAAAAGTTAATTTCATGCTACTTTTTAAAAATATGGCTACTAGGAAATTTTTACACAAATAACCATTATATAATATTTTACAAATGGCTTATATTTGTAGCTCACACTTTATTTCTGCTTGATTTTGCTAGACCCTCTAGGACTCATCCATCTACTAAAATACTACCATCCAACACTGACTACCAAGCTCATTTTGCAGAGCCAACACTACTTGGTAACATAACAAGAAAGAAAGAATGAAAGAAAGAAAGGAAGGAAAGAAGGAAGGAAGGAAGGAAGGAAGGAAGGAAGGAAGGAAGGAAGGAGGGAAGGAAACTGTAGCCTAATTTTCCTGGTAATTATTTAAAAAAATCAATAAAATAGTTGCAAATAGAATTTAAGAACACATTAAGAACATCCTACAATGTGACCAAGTTGGTTTCAGTCCAAGGTTGGTTGAACATATGCAAATCAGAAAGTGCCATTCAACCCATAAGTGCAAAAGGACAGCAGTCACATGACAATCTCAATCCATAGGGTAAAGACATTCAAGAAAGTTCAACATCCCGCCATGATAAAAGTTGTGAAGAACATGCCTCGAAAGAAAAAGGTTACATATGAAAAACACACAGCCAATATTGTACTAAATGGGGAAAAACTGAAAGCATTTCTTTTAAAATCTGGACTAGGACAAGGATGCCTTCTTTCTATACTCTTGTCACTACTTGAGGTCTAAGCTACAACAGTAAGACAAGAGAAAGAAATAAAAGATGCAAATAGGAAAGGAAGAACCCAAATAATCCGTAATTGTGAACCACATGGTTCTATACTTAGAAGAATCTAAATGCCCCACCAGAAAACTCTTAGACACGATAGGTATGTTCAGCAAAGTAGCATTATACAAAATCAACATATGAACTCCCCTGGCTTTTCTATACATCAAAATTAACTTGCTAAGGGGGGGGGGAGAAAACCTCATTCACAATAGCTTCAGAAAACAAAGCAACAAAAATCTGGAAATAAGCCTAGCCAAAGAAGTGAAAGACATGGAGACACTGAAGAACAAAGTGTAGAAGACACTAGACAGTGGAAAGACCACTCGTGGTCATAGATCGGCAGAATAAATATTGTGAAAATGGCCCTGTTACTAAAGGTAAATGTTACATTAAAATGGAGGTTAAATGGAGTCGCCATCACAACTATAATGACATTCTCCACAGAACTAGAGAAATCCTAAAGCAATCCTAAAACTTACAGGGAGACACAAAAGACTGTACATTGATGAATCAATCCTTAGTGGAAAGCATTGCTCGGAGGTACATACCTCAAATTGTGTTACAGACCCATGAGGACAAAAGTGTACACAGCACAAAAACAGACGCGTAGAAAAGAAGAATACTAGAGGCCCCTGCAACCCCCTCATTGGCGTAAGTGAACTGGCAACCTCTTAACACAGTGCTAGGAAAATTGGATTTCTACAAGTAACTTTGAAACTGCTAGCAGAAACCACAGGGGAAACACTACAGAGGTATTGGCAAGGACTTTCTGTACAGGGCACTAATAATACAGAAAATACCAAGAACTGACAGATGGGATTAAGAAACTGCACAGGAAAGGCTAACAATCACCACAGAGAAGAGACATCCTACCAGAACAGGAAAAAAAAATCTTTGCCTGCTATTCAGGAGATGGGTTTATAGTTAGGGTTTATAAAGAACTGCAAAACTTAAGCATCCAAAACAAAATGATCCAGTCAGTAAGCGGGGTAGGCACTATTCCAAACTGTCAGTTTTGAAAACTGAGTAGGCAGTTTTCAAAAGAAGAAATACAAGTGGTCAAGAATATTCAGCTCCCTGGACACCAGGGAAATGCAAATCCCAAGTGCTTTCAGGTCCTACCCCACTCTAGTCACAAATAGCCCTCAAGAAAACAAACATCAGACACTGGCGAGGACGTGGGGAAAGAGGAGCCCTCATTCACTGCAGGCGAGAATGTAAACTTGTACTTTACGGAAATCAGCGTGGATGCCCCCTAAAAACTGAACATAGAACTCCCCTGTGACCCAGCTACACTGCTTTTAGATATACACACAAAGAAGTCTGTGTCAACATTCCACAGAGATACCTGAGCATCTGTGCTTATTGATGCTCTATTCTCAACAGCTAGGACTTGGAACCAGCTTAGATGTCCATCAACTGATAAATTGATCAAAATTAAAAAGGTATGGCACATACATGCAAAGGAATTTTATATAGCCATGAAGAATGATGGAATGAAGATACTAGCAGAAAATGGAGTACTGTCTGAAATCATTATGTCAAGGAAAGTAGACTCAGATAGGCTAATACTGTATATGCGTATTGTGATTTTGCATGGCATGAGCCAAAAAAAGAAGCTTTTGAGAGAAGAGGAAGAAATGTTAAGGGAGGTAAGAAATAAGGTAATGGAATACACATAACAGGAAATCAGATGAAGGAATTATCTGGGAGAAGAAAGAGCAGCTAGAGGAGGGAGGACCACAGTCGGGGCAGCAGAGCAAAGAAGACTAATCAATAACAACACAGAAGTATGAAGATTCCATGATAAAAATCCATTACGTTGCATGTAGGCTTAGTGAAATAATTAAACAGGGACCAGGGAGATGACTCAGTGGGGAACATGCTTACTATGAAAGCATGAGGACCAGAATTCTGGTCTCCAGTACCCATGTAAACACTGGCTGGGTGACGCAGCCCATCTGTAATCCCAGCACTCAGTTATTAGAGGCACTGGCTGGCTAGACTAGCTGAATTGTCCAGCTTTGGATTTAAATGTGGGACCTTGCCTTAATATATAAGGTAGAGGGCAATTGAGGAAGACACTGCTGTAGACCAATGGCTTCACAATCATGCACAGGCATGCATGTGTGTTCACCTGCATGAAACATGTGCGCTCATATGCATGCACACATCACACAGACAGGTTAAAAAAGTTAAAAATCTATTTATGTTAAACACGATTTTCTTCCTTTAGGGCTGAGCCCAAGCTTTGCCTCTTCGTGGGACTTCTTGATTGATCTTTCTGCCTTCTCTTAGAAGTTTTATTTTTGGAGGAAGTAGTATAATGTATATCCTTTGGTTGAATTTAATCAGGAAAGCCATGGGAAAGACTGTGTAATGTCTGGCCCATTATAAATACAGATAAACCTTTCTTTGTTGCCATCTTTGGCGTCTGGTTACATAGTTTAGCACCGGTTACCTGCTGGCTTGTATCCTTCCTGTTTGTCTGGTCTTCCTTTCTGATGCTTAGTGTTGTAAACATGCTGTAGGGGATGAGGTCCCATCATTTGTTGTTCCTGGCTTGATCCTAACCTACAGGAGAGCTCTGGAGACACTGCGCTCTCCCTAGAGTCATTCATGGGCAAAGGCAAAGCCACTGAAGATTGATGTAGCACCTTGGAGTCATTTACCATTTCTTCTCATGTACAGACATTTGCGTTTCCTGTACTCCATTGCCTCTCCTCCTCATGGAGCAGATTCTTCTGTGTTCATAAAACACAGCCACGGTGACCTTTCATGTAGCTTTTACCGTTTTGAATAGTTGATGTATGTGAACTTGTATACTTCTCACATGATCTTCACATTTCTCTTATTTCATAGATGAGGAAACCAAAGCACGGGGAGATGAAGAATGCAGCCAAGATCACACACAGTAAGTGGAGAAGCCAGTTTCCAACCCAGGTAGTACAAGAAGACTCGGGATTGTTGGTTTTCTGAATCACAGGGTGGCAAGTCCCCTTTACCAGGAGTCAGTCTAGCATACTTTGCATCAGCCTTCAGATTCTTCTCACTTTTCCTTCCACCAGTCCAACCCCATATGAGCACCTGCCAGAATCCCCTCACTTGTGATTGACATCGCTGGTTCCATTATCAGTGCCCCTACTGACCTATGATTTCCACAGGACCTCAGTACCTGGTGCTTTCTAAGACATTCCCATCATCAGTGCCCAACGCCAGAGAGCACAGCTCCAATTGCAGGTGATATATTCTGCCAGAATCCAAAGATTGAGACCAAATGGGATTAATAGATTTTCCTCTTTCATTGTATCATGTTGTTTTGGTCATGCCACTTAAACAATCTATAATCCTATTTGATTTTATTCACTTAATTTAACACACACACACACACACACACACACACACACACACACACACACACACACACTCTTTGTCTTCCAAAGAATGAAAGGTGAGGGTCGGTATTTCATCTGGCTTGTTCAGTCCTTCACTTCAGTGTCTGGCACAGAATATATTTGGTAAAGATGTATCAAGTGAATAAATGAACGAACTTGTGAGTGTCTCCTTTGGGTTTTCCTGTCATAGCATTTATAGTTTCTATGGGGTGGAGGTGATGAGGAATGTATTGTAAGAGTCATATCAGTAAAGAGGAGGAGAAAACACAATGTTTGGGGAGCAAACAAAGGCTTAGCATTTAATGCCAGGAGGAATTTCTACAGCATGTGACAGTCAGAAGAAGGCTAAATTATACATGGGAGAGACATCCAAGCTGAAGGAGGAACCAGGTGAGGAATTGGGAGAGGGGTGGAATTTTAGCAAAAGATACTCCCTAAATAATAATGGCATCCATTTAGGTGTAAGCAGGTACTATCACAAAACAGAAATGCACATGCCATGGTTTCCATGGGCACCATAAGCTACGTTCTGGAAAGACTGGGGTAGACTTAAAGAGAAGATCGGGGATCCAGTAGATTATTCTAAATCAACAGTCCTTAGCCAGGAATATTAGTATCAGGAGTATCTCAGAATCTGTTGTAAAAGTAGCACAGGTGGGGGGCTGAAATGATAGTTGTAAATAGAAATCCTGACAGGAGTGTGTTCTGTGTAAGGTTGTGGTATCTGTGTACACGGCTGTGGTCCCAGCTGAGTCTCCTGTGATTTTTCTTGCTAAAATATACATGAGTGAGGCCTACTCTCTCAGTGCCTCTGGCCGTGCATACTTTTATTAAGGTTTGCCACAAGCAACTTTATTTTGACACTGAAACCTCTCACAGGAGAGAAGAGGCCATGGACTCAGGAGGATGGAGATTCGGGAAGGCGCTGCTGTTTGGTTACTTTCAAGTCCATGCCTGCAGAGAGGGGCTAGGAAGTGATTTGGGATGTTCAGGCCCAGTGATGACAGACCTCTCCTTCAGAGATCTTGTTCTTTACCCCAAGGGAGCCCTGTCACCCTCATTTCCCCTGAGGCCTCCTGTGGGTCCCTATTGATTCCCGGCTTACTTATGTTGAGGAGAACTAGGTTTTCAGTCAGGTTGCAATGCTTTGCTTGCTCAGGAGCCCTCGGGCCTCCCACTGTCTGTGTTATAGTTTCTCACATTTATCTCAGGACCTGCACACATCTCTGTTATCTTCATGATACCATTTGCTCCGAGTGCTAACGAGCTTCTGCTACGTCTCAGCCTGGTACTTGAACTTGTCTTTTATTTGTCTTCAGATTACAACCATTGTTCTATTGCTTTCTTTCCTGTTCTATGCATACATTCTTGTATCTGCCAAGGATTTTTCACCCTGCCTCCCCCATGTATGTATGCATATTATTTAAGAGAGCCAAGCAGAAAACATGCCATCTGATAAGACTGACAGGGCAGAGGAACACACTTAGCTCTGTTCTGGGAGGTGATAGATATGTTTTTAGAATTTATGTTTCTTTTGTGCCTTGTGTCTACAGACAGTTTGAACTACTTAGAACTTTGTTCTCAGAGTGAGCTTTCAATGTTAGTTTTAATAGGGTCCAGGTATTGGTCCCTTTTCTTCACATCTTCAGATTACAGGAAGAAGGGCAGATAGAATAATAGAGTAGACAAGTTCATTTGAGCCTTGGGATTCTATGTAAGTCACTTCACTGGCCAGGTTTCAGTTTCTCCTCTGTAAAATGTGCCCAATGGTGGTCTGAGAACTCAGTAATGTTAGCTGCTGTGATCACCGCCACCACTACCACCGCCGCCGCCACCACCACCGCCGCCACATTCCTATCTGAAATACTTGGGGAACAGAGATGTTTAGGAATTTTGAATTGTTTTGCTTTTGGATTTTAGGATGCTTGAATATATACAACGAACTATCTTGAGGCTGGAACCAAACCTGAACACAAAATTTGATTAATGAATAATTCATATGTACCTTATAGCAACCTGAAAAGCACTTTGTCTACTCTTTCTAGTGCACCTGTGTTTTAGCTGTGTGACATCACATGAGTTCAGCTGTAGAATGTCTTGCCCTTGGCACTCAAGTTTCAGGTGTTAGAACATTTGAATTTTGGACTTTTGAATTCAGAGATGTACAGCCTATACTTATTTTATTAAAAAATATTTATTACTTTATTTTTATATGTATGGGTGTTTTGCCTGCATGAATGTCAGAGTGCCATGTGAGTGCCTGATGCCCCAGGAGGCCAGAAGAAGATATTGGGTAACTTGAGGCTGCAATTGCAGATAGTTATGAGATGCCATGTGGGTTCTTGGAACTGAACCTGGGTTCAAGAAGAGCAGCCATTGCTTATAACTGCTGAGCCATCCCTCCAGTCCCAGACGGTAACTTTTTGTGGCCATAGTGAGTGGGGTTTATAATGGCTCTGTGTTCTGTATCTTAAGCTTACATTTTTTTCTTTTTAAAGATTTTTTAAAAGCTTTATTTTATTTATATGAATACACTGTAGCTGTTTTCAGACACACCAGAAGAGGACATTAGATCCCATTACAGATGGTTGTGAGCCACCATGTGGTTGCTGGGACTTGAACTCAGGACCTCTGGAAGAGCAGTCAGTGCTCTTAACCGCTGAGCCATCTCTCTGGACCCCTTGAGCTTACATTTTGTAAAATGTTTCTATTTACTTACCTCCCAGCAAAAGGAGAATATACCTTTAACTGGAATGCATCTCCCTTCAAACTCTATCTCTAAGGCAAATTGCTGTGGCACTGAAGTTTTAATTTAGGAGGTTTCTTGAGTAGCTTCAGTCCTTCCTTACATTCTTTTTTTTTTCCTTCCTTACATTCCTAAGTTGTCCACTCTACTGCTGGTAGATGAAAGAAGGAGGCAGAAGAAGCAGCCCTGTTGGCAGGGAGAGGGGATGTCAGCATGTCTGATGCTTTGCTCATATTCAACTGTGGTCCAGGTTTCTAATTGGAAAATGACTCTAATAGGAGATTCACTCCTCCTCTGTCAGTGGTACTCAGTGTTGAGACCAACACTATATTTATCAGCATTAAATAATTATTTTGGGGCCAAGTGTGGTGGCCATATATTAAATCCCAGCATTAAGGAGGCAAAGGCAAAAGGAGTTCTGTGAGTTTGAGGCCAGCCTGGTCAACATAGTAAGTTCCAGGCCAGCCAAGGCTACAAAGTGAGATCTTGTCTTAAAAGATGCACACACACACACACACACACACACACACACACACACACACACACACACACACAATTGTTATATATTGAGGGAAGTACACAGCAATCAGGCCAAAGGGCAAGGTCAATCACCACCAAGAGGATGGGCTGAATGCGATATATGAGTCTGCTCTTCCCAAGTGCCACAGTTGAGCATCTTTGGGTAGAAAATAGGTGACTGGCTTATGGCAGGCAGAATTAGGGACTTTGTCCTGGAGGGAAAGGTGAGGGACACCCAGGAGCCTAAGGGGCTGTACCATATTTCACAGCTCTTTGAACTGTCAGCATTTGAATTTATTAAGGTATGGAAGTGTTACCGAGATACAGGTTCTTTGGAGTAGGGGGTGGTGAATAAGACAGAGCACAGGATTTCCCTTCTTTCTAAGCACTGATCTCAAAGCACCTAAATGGAAACAAATGAGTACGTTGCATTTTCATAAAACTCCATCTGTACTTGATACTTTTTGAATTTAAATCTCATCTCCGAGGCGCCTTTTTTATGAAAGGAACATGAACTTAAGATGACAATGACTTGTGGGGCTTTAGTAAGTAGGACAAATAACCCCAAAATACTGTCAGTCTATTCATTCAAAAATTATGTTCTGACTCTGGTTTGTATTTGGCTGTTGGGGAAAACAAATGCCTAATTAAGTACCTCACCTTTGACAGTTTTTCAAAAGCAAAAAAGAAACATTTTCATTTCATTTAGTAATATCAAGATTCCCTGCTATATTGAATCTACTAGCACATTTTGAAAGTAAGCGTAACAAGCCATTAAAAAAAAATAAGAAAATCTACTTTTAGGGTTTTCAATTCATAGCGTTTAATTGTTCGTCTGTTTCCACGATGAGGTGAGACCTGTCTGGTGTCACCGGAGGGACCATAGCATGCTGGTTTTTTCCATCCTCATTTACAATGATTATGTTATCAGGCTAGCCAGGCAAAAGGGTGGAGCAACTATAATTTCAAAGCAGGATTAGGTTGAAATAACGAGGTCACCAAGTTGTGGTTTCCAAGGCAACGTCACATCTAAGAATATGGGATGCTTCTAGGAGATGAGGCAAAGCCTTGAGCTGTTTTCCCCGTGCACAAAAATCACCCACTTCCTAGCGGAAAAAAAAATGCTTATTAACTGCTTTCAAACATGTTTTCATTTTTTATTTTTCAGGAACAAGTTTATGATTTATGAACTGATTTAAAGTTATTTCTCCCCTCCCTTTTTCTTTTTTTCTTCATCAGTAATAAATATCCAAATAATCAATTGGACCATTGTCTTTTCCATTTTTGGATTCTCAATCTCATCATTTCAAGTTTATTTCATCCTCCCTCCCTCCCTCCCTCCCTCCCTCCCTCCCTCCCTCCCTCCCTCCCTCCTTCTCTGTCTGCCTTCCTGCCTGCCTTTCTCTTTTTTCCCCTCTCTCTCCTTCCCTCCCTCCACCCCCTTTCCAATTCTATTTTAACATTGCAGAAAAAAAAGACATAGACCAAACAGTGAAGACTGAGGACCAGTGTTCTGATAGGATTTTGGAGGTGGCAGCAGGACTACGCACTGTGAAATCCATAGCCCGTGCCTCAGGATTCATGTTTCTTCCTGAAAAATAATAAGTTTAAGAGAGAATGGCCTTGGTCTCTATTGTCTTTTTGTAACAATTCAGAACACCCTTGCAAACGTGGATGATGGAGGCAAAGTAGGGATGAGGGAAAGAATGGTGGTTGTCTGTGTTTCATCGACACCAGCGACCTGTCTAAACAGTTTCCCTCAGTTGACCTCTTTTTGTCTCAGAATTCATTTCTGGAACTGAACGTTCCAGATAAGAGCCTCACCTTTCCACATTCTTTAAAATGAGCAGGTGTCTTTAGTATGGGCATGTGTGTGAGCATGGGTTTTGCTAGCATTTTTTAAAAAGAACATTTCTGACCTGCTGTTGAATAAGTGGACACAGTGTAGCAGGTGGGAGCCCTCCGACTCTGTCTCCTTACAACACAGCCTTGCTTTAGGATGTGTTAACCATTCACCTTTTGCCCTGGCTTTGCATAAGGAATATAAAGTGTGCTTGCAGCCAGAATGGTGCCACGGCACAGTCTTTCTGACATCCTAGAAATCCACATGGAAGGCTCCTTGCTACTTTGAGGTGTCTTCAGCTGCCATCCTGGGAGGACGGCAGAAGACAAAGGTGCTTTGATAGCCTTCCTGATCTGCTGTGTGATCATGGACAGGTAAAGTCACCTCTCTGATCTTCTTTACACCTCAGGGTAAGGACTGAATAGCAGTTCTTGGAAACAGCTCTTGGCTCAGAGATATGCCTAGGACCTCAAAATAATCTTCACATTTCCAAAACAAAGATATACTTGAAGTTAGTCTTCAATCTTTCCAATCTTGTTCCTTCTCTCATTTCTCCCTTCTTCTTCTCAAAATAATTTTTAAAAAAGGCACGTTAAGTTATACCATGCCTCTGCTGGAGTGGTTGAGCTGTGTTCCTCTAAAATTGTGGACCAGCTAGAACATATGAATTTGACAGGCTTTTTTCAGGGGTGAGCAAATTAAAATGAATTATACTGGATCAGGGTCCTCAGTCCATCCTGACTGTTGGAGAGAGAGGGGGAGGGAGGGGAGAGAGAGAGAGAGAGAGAGAAGGCAGGCACACAGATGAGAAGGCTAGATGATGACAAAGGCAGAGGACGAAGTAATAGATCTATGAGCAAAGTTTAGCAGCTAATTCTAGCAACTTGAGAGTGGCCATGCACCATCTTCTCTAGAGGTCTTGTGGGGTGGGGGTGGGGCAGCACCATGGATATGCTGGTTTCAGGCTTCCATCTGCCATAGGAGCAAGAATCAGTTTCTGTTGTGTCAAGCTTAAGTGGTGACTTGTAGCATTGTAGCATTTCAATCCTGGGTTCTTCCTGCCATTAGAGTGAGGCTCAGAACCCTGAATCAGAATCTCTTTCCTCCCTCCCTCTCTCCCTCCCTTCTTCCCTCTCTCCCTCTCCCTTCCCCCTTCTCTCCCCTCCTGCCTATAACCTCCCTTCCTCCCTTCTCTCCTCCTCTCCTTCCATCCTCCTACCTCTGCCCCTCCCTTCCAGAATGCTCAAACTTGCTCATGTGTCTTGGTACTTATCCTTCAGTGTTCTTCCGCTTCTTTCCTGTGAACTCAAAGCTTCACTGGTGCAGATGTAGTTCGATATCTCCAACTAGGCTCCCTCTTACTCCAGAAGCGATACTACTATCTACTCATCTCAGAACACATTTCCTCTTCCTCCTTATTCATCACCTGGCTTCCTTCAGGGAAATACCACTTTCTTACGGATCTTAGTAATATAAAGACTCGTCTGTGCATCTCTCCAAGTGCTCTGATGTGCTCTCTAGTGTGTCACCATGTATTCAGTTGGAAGGTTGCTGTTTTCTGCTGGATACTGAGCTCAAGGAGGTTGGGACCTGTCCTTACTTTTTGCTTTATTCCTATTTTTACTGTGCACTAAATGTTTCAATATTTGAATAACTAAGGAAACAATTGTTTGATATCTTATTAAACATCTCCTAGTAAAATTTGCTGAGATCTTGGAATATTGGTAGGTTCAGAGATGAATCAAACCCTTATTTGGAATTCCATTGCTAAGTATATATCCAAAGAAATTAAATAAGTATGTTAAGGAAACATCTGAATTCCTACATTGATTACAAAATTAGTTACAATAACCAAGATGTGGAAACGGCATAAGTGTCTGCCAATGGATGAATGAATAAATACACAAGGGATACTAAGCCTTAGGAAGAAGTCTTCTCATTTATAGCATCTAGAACTTGGATCTGAATTCCAGAATATTTGAAGATCAACTAGATTGAACCACAACCTTTCCTCAATATTCTCGAGATTGGTTCAAGAACACCCACACATACAAATATCTACAGATATGAAAATTCACAAGACCAAGATTCTAAATACACAAACGTGTTATTACTAAGGACCAGAGTGCTAACAGTCTTATCAGATAACCATTTATAAAGCATCATGGCAGGTACAGTTTTAAAGAGTGTGCAAGAGAAGACTTTTTAGTAAGAAAGGGTAGGAGCTTATGGTTCATGACAATTATTTGTAAAGATAAGAGATGCTTTATTCCTTGGAATTTCTACTATAAAAAGTAGAAACTGCTAAAAATAATTTCTGCCTTTAATGTGTCTAAAAATTTTAAAGTTATTTGAAATTTATCTTAAAGAAGTCAACCTTAGAAATTCTGTTTCTTGGAAATACATCTGAAGAAAATCTTTAAAAACCCACCTTTAGCCCCCAATTCTTCAAATTAGGCTTTAACTTCTCTATTTCCCACGACTTCCCAATAACTCCTTCAATTATGAACCATTCAGTGGGTTGACTCATCGATTAGATCTACCATAAGCCCATCATATCCCCTAACTCTCATCTCTAAAAATTGCACTTGGGAATAAATCTTCACCACATGGACCTATTTGTTCAGGGACACTTTACATCTAAACCATGTAAACACTCTGCTTTGGTTCTAAAGGTTTATGTCTATCTCACAGTGCAAAGTATATTGTCTATATTTAACAGTCTTCAAGGACTTAAAAGTTATTTATCAAAAATGCAAGCTCAAAATCTTCTCTGAGACTCAAGTCAAACTCTTGGCAATTAGATTTTGAAAACCATAATAATTTTTTGCTAAAAATATTATTTTTAAACATTCTCCCAACGTATAATGTCACACAATAATCATTTCCATCCCCCAAAGCAGTAGATAATAGAAAGGATGAATGATTTCAAAGTAAAATTAAAAATCCCACAGGGTAAACATTAATCCCTATAGCTTCATGTCTGGTCTCTGAGGTATATGCGGGTGTAATGTAAGCTGTAAAGGTCTTGGGTAGTCCTGTCTTTATGGCCTTGCCAGGCTTCTCTCAGGAGCTGGCTCTGTTCACTGCTTGGACCTTTCCTTGGCAGATCTGCCTGGCACTTTAACTTCCTAAGCTCTCCACTATGGCTTTGATCTCCACACTTACAATGTCATACATTGCCATATCAAAGGCATCCTGAGAAGACTTCAGTTCGGCTCTGTGATAAGTTGCCTGGTCTTCCTTGTTTTCTTTCGAAATATGAATGAAAGATTTCATGATTCAACATCACTTGCATTTTGCATGATTGCAAAACCAGCATCTTGTGCTTGGTACAATGGTCTGCTGCTAGCTCAAACAGGAGGCAGGCCTATTTGGATTATAGCAGCAGTTGGCCCAGGTATCTGGATCCCTTTAATATGTGGTATCATAGTAACGTTCCTAATTGCTGGGAAGCAATACTATGACCAAGGCAACTTATAAAAGAAAGCATTTAATTTGGGGTTTACTTACAATTTCAGAGGGCTAGAGTTTATGACCATCATGACAGAAAGCATGGCAACTGACTGGCAGAAATGGTGCTAGAACAATAGTTGAGAGCTTACATTTAATCCAACAACAGGAAATGATAGATAGTTAGATAGATAGATAGATAGATAGATAGATAGATAGATAGATAGATAGACAGGCAGATAGATAGATAGATAGATAGATAGATAGATAGATAGATAGATAGATAGATAGATAGGGCTCGTGTAGGTGTTTGAACAGACCTCAAAGTCCATCCCCAGTGAAACACCTCTTCCAACAAAGCTACACATCCTAATCCTTTCCAAACAATTCTATCACCTAGGGACCAAACATTCAAGCATATGAGCATATGAAGCCATTCTCATTCAAGCCACCCCATGGGAAAACAGAAAACCTTAGACTTTTCTTCCCAAAGTAACATCTTTTAAGTGAGTTTCCATTTTTGCACCCTTTACCCTTTGATGGGTGTGGTATAACTAATTCCTAAGTTCCTGCTAGGTCATCTTTCCTACTGACCTGATACAAAGCACATGGTTTCTTTTCAGTAGCTCTCATCTCAGCCATCAGTTGTACCATCCTTGAACTAAACTAAATGTTATCCTGTTTAACCCAAGCAGCATGTCTTTCAAATCTTTATGCCCTACTTTAACTGATGTACTTTTACTCTAAATATGGCTAAAAGAAGCCAACAATAACCATGCCATTGCATACACTCTAGGTTGCTTGGTAGAATAATGATCACATTTAATATTAACCTCTACAGACTCTTGGGAAATAGACAAAATATAGACAAGTTATTCATTAGAATGTAATATAAATGAGTCCTAATCTAACTTTCAGTATAGTCCCAGTCCCACCTGAAACTTTGGAGCTTAGTCTCTGCTTTCCACATTACCATCAGCATCCTGTCATTTTGGACTCAGCTTTCAAAGTCTTGTCCTTAGTGATCCACTTTTTCCAGTTAGGCACCATCTTCTATAATTTCTACTCACTTACAATAGTCTATTCAATTAGGAGTCTCTCAGTAGATGTATCAATTGATTAGGTTAGTGGCCTCAAGACCCAATTACTTTCCAAGTCATATCTCTGAACATTGCATTAGGGACCATGTTTCCACATGAGTCTTTTGGGGAGATAATTCATATCTAAACTACAACAGTAGCCATAACAGAGTTGAAATGAGACATTAAATTTTAGTTACAGATTATTTAGTTGCTGGTACAGGACATTTATGGATCTCTTCTATTTTGATATGGTAGCTCATGCCATTCAATATGGTCCAGTTGGGTCTGTGAAGAACTTGTTGAGCAGAAACCCCTTATTGACCCATTCAACCTATGACATTAAGAAGAAATCAATCTTTAGATATTTCCAGCCATCAAGACACTGAAAGTTTGTTGTTAGCATAGTATATCCTAATTCATGCTGGAATTATTAATTTTTTGCTATGTTCTGGAAACTTAGAAAGTGCTTTGCAATTATTTTGATTGCATCTTTGTGAAATAAGCATGGTTGTTGTCTTAAGTTATAAATGAGGAAACTGAGACATTGAGCAAATACCCTGTTCAAGGTATCAATTTAAACAGAGTTGAAGGTCTAAATTTAGGAGATCTTACCCAATTAAACTTCTAGTCTCTGTTGGCCACTGAGACATTAGGACCAAACGAAGAACAATTAACATCAATTATCTCCCGACTTTGAAGCCAGTCCCAATTCATTTGTGAAGAACAAGAAACATTAAAAAAGTTGCAAAAACGTAACTGATTCTTAGATGCAAGGCATGACATGAATGCCAAAGAAAGATATGATCATCTTGAAGTTTTAAAAACAATTTTTATTGTTAAGTTTCTTTCTTTATTTTGTGTGTGTTGTGAGAGAACATGTATGTGCCGTGGAGATCATGTGCAGGTCAGAAGACAACTTGGCTCAGCTGTTTTTCTCCCTCTACTGGCTGGGGCCAGAAGATTGAACCTGGATTATCAGACTTGGTGGCAAGTGCCTTCTACTGAGCCATGCCCCTGGCCCAGCCTGTAATAGGGTTCAGAGACGAGATAGTTGCGAGCCTAGAAAAGAAGAACTCTTCTTGTAGATGGGAAGTGAGCTCTGCAATAAAAAAGGGGGGGCAATTTGAGAAAATTTGAATGGGCAAAATTTTTATATTAGTTTGGAATTTAAACTAAACTCTGGATTTTGCTTGAGTTCCCCAAGAAGTATGAATTCCTGAAGGATATGGGATATGCTTTGTTCTCCAACTCCATGCTTGTCAAATTCGCTAAATATTGTATATGTTCATCAAGTAACGCTGCTCTACTGACCATAAGATTTGCTGATCAGATTAATATTTCTCACTGTCTGTTGTGCATCAAGGCATGACGTTTCTTTGGCATCTCATTTGTCCAAACCTGATTCTTCAAGATTGATCATGCTAATTTCCACCTATCTGCAAAGATAGCCATCAGCACATTGCTCGTTTTTCTTCTCCTTTACTCACCTTTATTAGATTGGCTAGAAATCTTGGGTGGGAGATCCCAGCAATAAATAATTCATGAGTTTTAGCTTGTTTGCCATTCTGAATAGAATGATGAAGTCTTTCAATATCCTATTCCATACCTCCCAGGATGTGGCTCATCCTCCTTTTGTCCAGTGTATCCATGTTGTATATACTACTCCCCCATTAGTTGTGTGTAGCTGTGTGTTTTCTGATACTATTGCAATATTTTTGTGCTTGTGTTGGACAACTTTTATTTTACTTATGATCTATTTTATTACTGTTTTAACAATTGTTCTACTATATTATCACTAATCTTCTTCCGTGCCTAATGTCTACATTAAACTTCACCATAGGTATATACATAGAGAATTACATAGAGCATACACAGAGCACAATACTATCCGGTTTGAAGCCTCCACTGGGATATATCCCCTCCAGTGGGGCTTCAGTATTCACTTATTTGATTCCAGATCTTCCTTCGTATTAGGTGGTAAAGTCTATTTTTAGGAGCACATATCTGCAATCCCAGTACTTGGAGAACTGAGACAAGAGAGTCAAGCTAGCCTGGGCTATATAAATAAGACCTTGTCTTGAAAAGTCAAACAAATAACAAACAAACTGAGGCAGGTCACACCACAGATTAACAGGTATTGATTTTTGTTTCCACTTAAGTTCTTTCATAGTTGAGATATTCTGTAGACTCTTACTCATTTCACTCTTAGCAAACATCTTCATTTATATATAGCATTCTTGGGTATTGTGTTGACTATGCATGGCATGGATAATTTAGGCATGGAAAAATAGCTCAATAAAAAAGAAACAACCATATACACAAAGCCAAGAGACATGTTCACCTGGATAGAACTGGTCTAGAATTTCCTGAGCTGTTCGGGGAGCATAATTCATCACCTAAACTTCAGAGTCACACCATTACATTTTTTTTCTTTCAAATCTATTTACATGTGAATAAACAGTTTAAAGCTGCACCTAGATTCTATTCCCCGGTGACAAAGCCTAAGGTTTGTGCCACCTTCCTTGTATGGATTGATTGGGAGATGTGGCTTTTGTCTTGCTTTCCCTCCAAAGCAGATTGTCAGAATGGATATCTTTTTGTGCTTACAGCCTTGCTGATGGGATATGGGGTACTGAGGACCCCCCTATTTTATATTCCATGTGGAAAAAAGATCAGTTGGTATGATCACTGTTAATCATGTGAAATTTGATTAGATGTAAAAGTATTTTTCAGAGAAAATGTCCTGTATACTTAAATATGAACCCTTGAACGCCTTTGGCCATCTCTAGGGCTTATCCCACATAAGGAAGCCAAGTTGTTTTCTCTGCTTTCCCTGTCTGCCATCCCTCCTTCCTCCCCTAAACTTTTGGAGTTTATGCTTAAACTTGGAAGTAGAAGCAGGAAGTACAACACACACCCTTCTACACACACACACACACACACACACACACACACAGCACCAGTATTAGTTTAAAATGAGGCAAAAGGATACCAATAATGTGCTATAAAATTATTTTTATACTCATACATACAATAGAACAGCAAAATCTTTTCATTCCAAAAGCTAATTTCATCAGTTATTTATATATTTTTAAAAAAAACATTAGTATGTCTGGAAAGAAGTTTGTGGTTCTACATTAACAGCTAGTCATTGGATATTTTAAATAGTTCTTCAGATAAGGACAGGCCCTTGCTTTTGAACTTTTGTGACATGACGTTATTATCTTGCTGCAGAGTAGATTAAAAAACAGTACCCCATTTCTGTTTCAGCAACAATTAGAGGTGAGGTCATAGCCCAGTTCATTAATCTTAAGATAAGAAATAAACTTGTTTTTCCCCAAGAGTTATGAGATTGATGCCCCTGCTACTGTCTCAATTTGTTTATTTGCATGTAAGCTGTCTGGGCTTGTGGGCATCTGGCTTGGTTTGTCACCTCAGGATAAGATAATTTGGGATCTTTCACATTTCCAGATTATACGGAACCCCAGCAGTTGAACCAGCTGACAAACACAACATGCCTGCAGTTTTGAAGCAGGGACGCAGCCAGGAGGCTGGCAGTGTAAGAGGTGTGTTGGTTTATTAACTGATACACTTTGACTCCACAGGTTCACACCTCTGTGCACAAGACCGATTACACAGCACGCCATGTGCATCCTGAAAGGAGATACAGGGCGGCTGTGATGTAGGTTGAGGACTTGGTTCCTGTAAGATGCTTGCTTCCTACTGCTCCATGAGCAGTAGGGATGGGCACCCTGGTTAACTCTCTGTACTCAGACGCTATCTAGCATTTTCCTATTGCCTATGTAAAGCAATATTTTGCTTTCTAATTTTGGGATGAGATTTTGAGAATGTGGGTCTGTGGATAAGGTTCAGTCAGTGAAGTACTTGCAGTGTAAGCATGGGGACCTAAGTCTGGATTGCCAGAACCCATGTAAAAGGGAAGGCTGCTGGCATACTGTCTATATCCTTGCCTAGCACTGGGAAGAAGAATTGCTGAGGCTTGCTGGCCCACTAGTCAAGATAAAATAATAAGTTCTAGGTTTAGTGAGAGATCCCATCTCAAAGAATAAGATGGAGAATGTTCTAGGAAAACATCCCTTGATTTACACACACACACACACACACACACACACACACACACACACACACACACACACACGGGGGGGGGGATTTGGAATGTTGCTGGCATAGGCAATCTGTTTTCCTTTCAATGATGCTGCATGATATCATTGTGATAATTTGTATAAAATTATAGTTCAGGTAGTGATTGTAAAGAATAAAGGACATTTGTTGAACAATGGCTACTTGCCAGGGACTGTCTCTAAGAGGTTCTTTTGTATTCACTTACCTGATGATTATATCAAGATGATATGTGTGCTTGCTCTTACCCCTCTACCGATGAGAAGACCAAGGCATATAGTAATGAAATAGCTGGCTCCAAGGCAGTATTAGAGAGAACCTGCATGAATAACTTTTACCTCAGGCCATGGCCATGCAGCATTGGGGTGTGACAGCTAGCTATTCTGAATTATGGTGACATGCGACTCACTCACTAACAACACCCCACTTGGGGATCATTATGCGTTCTTCTGTTTCATAGGGTGCCAGGCACTGCTAATTTGGTGATTATCAGGGCCTCCTTTGTCAACCTTTAGACTGGCTCCTGGAACATATTAGTCTGAAATGGAAAGACATTTGGCTTGTACACACTTTTATGTCAGTGACAGAGTTTCCAACCAAAGTTTCTAAAGGTTTGTGTGAAGTTACTGCAAGCATCTTCACTCCTTGGGTTGCTATAGCTCTAGGCTTCTTTAATACAGACATGAGTGATTTGATATAAAAATGGCATCTCTGTTTTCCTCACCCCTTTCTTCCTCCTGCTCCCCTTCCGTCCTTTCTGCCTTTCAATATTCCTTCTACTAATTGGCCAATATTCTTCAGGAGTCTCTCAAAGGTTCTGCTTTTTTGGTTTAATGGCAGGAAAGATAACTGGGTGCTTGATTACAATCTAAGAAGAGTCTCATATTCCCCAAAGTCACTGAGTTTATAAACAAGCATCTTGTCCCAATTTGCCCACATCCCTTCTAATGACATCTTCAGCAACGCCAATTTAGGGTCATGAATTCATTTCATGTCTGAAGTGGATGACTGATGTCATAGCAAAGCTCCACTATTAAAGTTTCTCAATTAAAAATAGTTCATTTTTATTTTTAAATTGTGTGTAGGTGTGTATATGTTTGTATATGTGTGCACACAAGTGCAGGTACCCTCAGAGACTGGAAGAGGGAGTTGGATCCTGTGGGGCTAGTTACAGGTAATTGTGAGCTACTCTGTGTTGGTGCTGGGAACCCATTTAGGATCCTCTCCAAGAGCAGTATGCACTCTTAGCCACTGAGCCATCTTTCCCATCTCAAGTTTCTCCATCTTAACGTATACACTTATCTCCATATTTCAGCATCTCTGAAACTGTCACATACATTACAGTCTATGAGACACAAAAATTAAATGGCAGCATTTCTTCTTTCTTAGAGATATAAAATAATTTTATACATCACCAACCAATGTTATTCAAATATGGTGGGGATTTGGGAACTTATAGAAAAGTATTTTTTTTCAAGTCAGTATATCTGTCACATATCTGCTAGATGCCAGACTTCTGCCAAATGCTTTGGACACAAAGATGAAGGAGGCAGGCCCCTGGCCTCTAGGAAGCTCATAGTTTGATAAGAACAAACATAACAGGCTGAAGAAATCAGGACTGCAATGTGTTAATGAACGTCAAAGAATCTTGTAAAATTTAAAACAGTTTATCCATGTAAGCTGTTATTATTTCCTGAGTTCCATAGCATTAAAAGTGCCTTCAGAGTTATAGTAAGGACTGTCACTCTTCAAAGCTGTCAGTATGCTCCCTTGATGCAATATTCTCCTGACAAGAATCTGACAGAAATCAATGTGTCCTCAGAGCTTTTACTTTTAGAATTTCTCTCAGCCTAATGAGGGACCCTTTATCTTAATTAGGTTTAAATATATCTTCTTTTGACCCTAATCAACCTCTCTCATGTAGAGCTGTGAATTTCTTACACGTTTCTTTGTCATCTTTTGATTGACTTTTCTTAGCGAGTTCCTTCAGTTAACAATTCCTTTTAGAAAATGAGGAGTTGGCAGGGGCAGGAGGAGACGAATGAACGAACGTGGAACCTGCTGTGGGTTAGCCATCTCTCCAGGGCCTTTGTTCCCAGAGACCTTGAGTATGATCTGTGGGCAGCAGCAGCATCACCTCTGAGCTAGATGTCAGGCCCCTACAACCAGACCTGCTTCATCCAACCCTGCTTTTTCATGATGATTCCGGAGAGCTTGCATACAGATTAAAATTTAAAAATGGCAGCCCTACCTTATCATTATGTTTAATATTGATATATACTGATAAGATGTAGGTTTTAAATTCCATTTTGGAGTGGAAGGAACACATATAGATGATCTCTGACTTAGATATATTTTTTTAAATTTTATTTTATGGTTCTGTGAAAGTGACATTCTTTCAGTAGAAAACTGTACTTGGAATTTGGATCTTTGCCTGGAATAGTGGTAAGTAGTAGAAGGACTATATCTTTCTCTATCCCTCTTTCCTCCCTCCCTTCTTACATGAGCTCTTGGTTGGCCATATGATCACATGAACACACAGTTAAACACTACAGGGCAGTGTGTTGCTCAGCTGTGATGGTTGGTAAATTAATTACACTAAATACCTTTTTGACTTGGGATATTTTCATCTTTTGCTGAGTGTCTTTATTGCTGTGAGCTCAAGACTATCCTGAGGGAGAGAGAGAGAGAGAGAGAGAGAGAGAGAGAGAGAGAGAGAGAGAGAGAGAGAGAGGTGTGAGTGAGCTGAAAATAAAATTAAATAAGCATCTGATCTGCATTCAGATAACATCACTCCTCAAATACTCAGGGAGTGACGAGTCATTCCAAGCTCAGGGATGAATGACTGGGATGAAGGAAGTTTAGTCATCTGCACAAGACCTAATTCTGGAGATGGTTTTGGAGAAGGTCTGTCCAAAACTTTGAGTTTTGTGTCCTGCTCTTCCAATATACGTGGTTCTTAACCTGTGAAGGTCAAATGACCTTTCATGGGGGTTGCCTAAGACTATCAGAAAACACAGATATTTACATTATGATTTATAAAAGTAGCAAAACAAAAATATTTTATGGTTTAGGGTCACCACAACATGAGGAATTGTGTTAAGGGGTCTCAGCCTTAGGAAGGTTGAGAAGCACTGCAATAGACAGAAAGGACAAGAGCAGAGAGGGTCATTCTCAGGAAGAAGAAGGAGGAAGAGGAAGAGGAGGAGGAGGAAGGGGAGGAGGAGGAAGAAGAAGAGGAGGAAGAGGAAGAGGAGGAAGAGGAAGAGGAAGAGGAGGAGGAGGAAGGGGAGGAGGAGGAGGAAGAGGAGCAGGAGGAGGAAGAGGAGGAGGAAGAAGAGGAGGAGGAGGTGTCGGCTAGAAGAGCGCCATACCCATACTGGCTGGCTAGCAGATGAAAGAACTGTTAGATGTTAAGACAAATAGAGGAATGCAGGCCCTTCTCAGGAGGCACTACTTGTATCCAGAGCTGCTTTGATGGGGATAATGATCCTTGTCTTAGCCGTACTATTTTATAGTCATCACAGAGAATGGTTTAGACAAATATTTGTATGCCCATTTTATAAAAAAGCATAAGTTTCCTTAAGGTACTGGTATGGAGCTATGTCTGAATGGAGCTGCTGATTTAAGCTTGTTTATTTTTTTCAGCATCCCTGTAGTCCTTAAAGGGTAGTCATTATTGGTTAGTTCACAACTTTTTGCTATTTCTGCATATGACTGAATATATGTCTTTAAACTGATTTCTTTAAACTTAGAACCAATAGGTACTATTATCTGTGAAATTATGGGTTAGATGTACTTAACACAATTACTTAAGATATATTATTAAAGTAAATATGTTGCACTTGATGACATGAGTAAAACACGATTTGTACCTGGACTATATTATGTGTTAGACATTTGCCTTGGCATCCTGTTGCCAAGTTTTTAAACTTTATATTTGGAGATAAATAGAAACTTAAAGAAAATTTACCAAAAGTCCACAGTGAGTTCCTATATACCCTTTATCATATACCAAAACATTTGCTTTATGCTGTTCCTGAGAAAGATTAGTATTAGCAGTATAATAATCTAATCTGTAGTCCTCACTCAGATTTGACCTCCTATCCAAAAATATTCTCAATAGAGAATTTAAAAAATCTGACAACAATTCTAGCCAGAACCACTGCCATTTTTGTTCATACCTTGAGGGGGGGTGTCTTCTTTATCAGGGGACACTTTCTTACCCTTTCTTTGCCTTTCAGGACATTGAGAACTCGGGGGGTGGGGTTTAGGCTTGTTTGTTAGAGAAGTCCTCTGGCTCAGTTTGTCTGATGCTTCTCAGGCTTAGAGCTTGGTGATGTGTTTTTGGTAGGAGTATTATGCCGGTGATGGTGTTTTCTCTGCATTTGTAGTATTTCATGTTTCCACACTAGAAGGCTCCTTAGAGAAATGTCTGGTTCCAGGGATGGACAGGGAAGGGACCAGTGCAGTTTGGAACACTGTGTTGCCTGGACAGTAAGGGAATACTTAAAAGGTAGGGAAGTCATTTCGAAGGGGCTATCTGTGGTCAAATAGAGAACAATATGAGCATTACAAGTAAACAGCAGGGATGAGTCACTCATTCACTGGATAAAGTAAATACTCATGACTAAGAAGCTCTTTTTAAGAGTGACATCTCAAGTAGTGCATATAAAAAGGGGGCAAAAGAGACGCCACTGACCCTAACTAATAAACACAGAAGACAGAAATAATAAATACCAACACAGTAGGAGTCAGAATGGTGCCATTTTATAATGTGATAGGCATCAATTGGTTCAGGAAGGCTCAGCCATGGATGCTAAAAGTAGGAAGCAAAGATTCATGAGGGACAAGCTAGTTATGTGATATCAAAATATCTCTTCTCATCTTCTATTGTAACCAAACACATTTGATTGGAAATAACTTTAGTGCTGAAATGTGCTAGCTAAAATGTGAAGATTTAAGTCTGTGGTGGTAGATTGATCAAATCTGAATGTCTTCGATTACATTCCTAAATCAGCTTTTCATTGAGTGCTCCAAGATGCTTCTTAAGCATGGAGAAAAGTGGTTACCTGCTACTCCAGGTATGTTACTCCGAGGATATGAAGTGGTCCCCACAGTCGCATGTTTTGAACACCTCTATGCTTAGTGGTACTATTCGGAGAATCTGTAGACCTCATCGGTAGGTCTCCAGAGGTAGGCTTCTAAAGGACATAACCAGCCTCTGGTTCTTGGGTCAGTGAACTTCCTGGTTTGCAATGTTGTGAACTGCTTCTTCTACCACTAATTGCCACTTACCAAGTACCATGATGAACTGAAAGCTTCTGAAACTGTCACCCAATCAAATCTTCCCATCTTTCAATAGTTTCTGTCAGATTTGCAGTCCCAGCCATGCACTAAGAAGTAACCACAGGGTGTGCTGATGTTTGTGTTAACTTGACACTAGCTAGAGTCATCTGGGAAGAAGTAACATACATTAAGGAATAGCCTCTATCAGATTTGTCTTTCTGTGGGACATTTTCTCAATTAATGATTGATGTGGACAGGCCCAGACCACTAAAGGCACACGATCCTGGCTTATATAGAAAGGTAGTTGAGCAAGGCAGTAATCAGTGTTCCTCTAGTCTTTGCTTAAGTTCCTGCCTCTGAGTTCCTGCCCAGACTTTGCATCATGATGGACTGTGAGCTTTAGGATGAAATAAACCATTTCCTTCCTAAGTTGCTTTGGTCATATTGCTTTATCACAGCAATAGAACACAAACCAGGACAGTAGCTTAGTGCTCACCCTCTTCTCAGTTCCCAAGACCTCCATGTTCCTCCTCTTCCTCTGTGCCTCATGCGGTTGGCTGGAGAGTAGAAACTGTCAGGTATTAGTATTACAAGTCTCATTTCTTTTTTAAATATTTGTATTACATTTACTCATTTATTATGTGTTCATGTATGGACACACGCATACCATGGCTTCTGTGTGGAGGTCTGAGGACAACTTGAAAGAGTCAGTATGGGTCTCAGGGATTGGACACAGGTCATCAGGCTAGGCGACAAGTACCTTTGCCCGCTTAGCCATCTCACCAACTCTCATTTCCTTTTGATCGCTATTTTTATGAGAAGATCTCAGACCAGGGTGAGATGCTCTGTATTAATTGGTACCCTTGTGTTTGTCACAAAGCATCTTCTTCCCTTTTGTCAACCCAGCAACAAAGAACACAAGATGCTAAACACACAGTTCTGCTTGTTACCCACATGGCTTTAATTAGTTTTTAACGGATTCCCTTTATGTTTGTCATAGTGATTATGATGCTCTAAGTCATGTCACATTACTATGTGAACTAGTTCCCTGGAAGGTCTGGCAGAGGAACAAATCCATTACGACCTGCCATGCTAATTTAAAGCCTGTTGTGGGCCCACTGATCCACTTACATTTTCTACATTCTTTGATAATGTATGCTAAAGGTGAGCAGAAGTGCAAGAGTTGCAAGCAGCACAGCTGATTACCCCCACTGCCAATTCAGCACGTGGAAAGAAGTATTGCAGATGTGAACACTTAGAGACACCAGCAGATGGATGAGCAGCAGGGTGGCACATTTTAGTGAAGCGATTGGTAGCAATCAAATCGATTTATTCTGACTCAGACTTTCAGGGGTGGCCATATGTTTCCTAATACCAATTTGACATATAATGGGCAATGGATATATTTTTTTCTGTTGAATAAATTCATTTTAAAGGAAGTATTGACAAAGGTAAACAAATTAAATACTATGTATCCTGTTCGTATTTATTGAAAACAATAAAATGGAAAGTCCCTGGGATGATCTGGGAACTTACAGAATAGTGCAGGTGAGGACTGCACTGGGGATGAAACAGCAATGATACACTGGGGCAGGCCATGTGCATCTTGCTGCTGCCTCACACAAATGCTGACTATAAATGCATATGTTCAGCACAAGCACTTTCAAACTCCTTGCTGTGCAGATCCTCAAGTGTCCTTATGGTGCTGGTCTGGTAATCCTCATTAAGTCCTTTTGCTGACGGATAATTTGACATATACTCACCAAGTAGCCAGTGTAGAGTTTAAGAGAGCCTAAGCTTCTAAGATAACATTATCACAATGTATCTTTACATAAAGTGGTCATCTACTGAGAAGTTGCTGTAAGTTTGTGGGTCCTTTGCCTCCAGTCAATTTTATTCAAACTGAAAATCTGCAAGGTAAGTTCAGCATTCAAGCTGTCCCTGTATGGGATGAAGGTTCTAAGCTTGGAAAGGTTAAGTTGTTTGTTCAGTATTTCAAAGGCTGAGTCAGGATTCAAACGCTGGTCCGGGACTTCCAAAACCGTGATGTCTCACCCCGATCATCCGCACTTTCCCAAGAGTCTCAGCATGCTGTCAACCTATCTGCTTTGGATTTGAAGCCATTTATCCTTTCCTTCCAAGAGCAGGATTCTCTAAGGTGATGGGCATTACTCCTTCTTCTTATTTTCCATGATGTATTGATCTTCTTTATCATAAGAAAGCCCAGACTTAGTAGTAGTAGTATGTAATTGGTGTTTCACTTCCCACTGAACTGTGCACTTCATGAGGGCAGGAGCTCTGCCCCTGTCTTTCACAAATATGCACAGGACACACAGTAGATGTCCATTCAACATGCGAGCAAATGTGCTAAAACGATCCAGTTTATGGTTTCTCTCCCTCAGCCTCTAGAACTCTCTCTCCTATCCACTACATCTTTTCCTTCTAGAACCCTCATACCTATAGCTCAGAGGCAGATCCTTCTTACCTTCTTTCTGAATCCTTCCCGTTATCCCACACTGTATTTCAAAGCATAGGGCGGGGCTTCTCGTTGTGGTCCACATGACCATCAAATGCTCTCCTTTTCTTTCTATCCTGACACTGATTTTTAACTGGTTGTAGCACATGGCAAGAAAGTGCAACCTATGAATGCCCTGCTTCCTCAGCTGAGAGTAACAGCTGTCCCAGTAAGCAATTTGATGCTCGGCACCTGAGATTGGCTTTCTCCTTCCTGCAAGCCTGCAAGCTCAACAGAATGTAGTAAAGCATAAAAAAAAGTTTCCTAGACCACTTCCCTTAATGGAGAAGAGAAGCAGATCAGGTTGGGAAGAAATACTCACATTTTCATCAAGAAGAACTGGTTTCTGAGAGGATAATTTCAGTTGAGCTTCTTTGGTTGGGATCTTGAGTATGAAAGTCTTGCTGATCAAGAGCTGTAAAGTTTGCCTGCCTAAGGTAAGAGACAGTTTCGTTGTTATTTTATAGTCTGTCACAGCTGTGTGTTGGAAAATGCAATGCACCTCTCCAAATCCTTGATTTCTGAATGTTGCCAATTTCACTGGTGTAAATTTTCCCATCATGGCTGATATTATGTTGATAGATAATATTCATCATTTTATCAGCCAGTATGAGTGATCCCAGGATATCATTGTATTTCTTGATTCAGTCAGTACCTCTAGGGAAACAGAGAGGCTGGGTAAGGCCATGAGTTAGGATCTGGATTTCTCATAGGAGACCATGGGTTGTGGTGGTAAGCAGTGAGCCAAGTCAGTGCATATGGTAAACAGAAAAGGCACATGGCAATGAGCTAGAGATGCATAGGCTGGCATCTTATCATGTAAGGTAGGGCTAAGCTCTGGTGAGGATCCAAGGTGAGCATCAACACTCAATGTTTTTTTTTAAATCTTTTACAATTTTATAAGCATGAGTGCTTTGCCTGCAATTATGTATATGTGCCATGTATGTGCCTGGTACCCAGGGAAGGTAGAGGGTGCAGGATACACTGGAACTGGAATTAAGAATAGTTGTGAGCCACCATGGAACAAACCCAGGTCCTCTGCAGGAAGGGCAAGTGATCTTACCCACCAAGACATTTCTCCAGGTTTATCAGTGGAGGTTGGTACCACTGACCACCTATGAGAATGAAACAGTTGCTTTAGAATGAATGCAGTTGCTTTAGCTGTAATGTTGGGGTATGTAGGCACACCTGAGAGACATGGTGTGTTTTGTTCCAGACCAGTGTATCGATGCAATTATCTCAATAGAATGAGTCACACTAGTGTTTTGGGTTTCCCAGTGTATATCAAAGTTGTTCTTATTCTGCTCTCTAACTCAGTAATGGTAAAACAGCATCATGTCTAAAACACAATGCACAAACAAACCTTAATTAAAAAGGCTTTATTGCTAAAATAACTTTAAAACCACCTAGCTGTTGGAGGAAACTGTGTCATAGGATTTACTCATGACAGCTGCCACAGGCCTTCCGTTTGCAATGCCCTAGCGTAACTGTAAAACACCATAAGCAAAGCCCAACAGAACGATTGTAAATAATGGTTCCTATCTTCAAGAGGCTTCAGAATAATGGAGTCTTAGAATGTATGTAAAGCACTTTCTATGGTGCCTGGCTTTACACAAGTGCTCAATGTATAGAGAAATTAAAATAAGGTGGGAATACATGGGAATAGATGCTTCCTAGAAACAGTCTCACAAATTAGAAGGTCTTTTCGGGTGACCTTCACGGGCTGGTAGTAGATCTGGAGGGATCAAACAGCCCAAGAGGCAGGCCAGAGGGGAACTGTCCAGTGTAATTATTGGTGGGAAATAAATAAAAAGTAGTTTTGGTAACCCCCCCCCCCATCTTCCAAACTGCTTAAAAATCTCTTTCTCAAGTTTATTTTGACACCTGGCACAAATGTGGATTTGAGATTCATAAGAACTACTAAGAAGCACATTTTCATGATGAAGTTCTATTAAAGGAGAGATTGAAGGATGTGCAATTCTCCCTGGGCAGTGTGCTAATATAAGCATACATGCAACACATATGCAGATCTCAGGAAGGCTTGTTCTTCAGGGAGAGCCTCTTTCCTTGTGGTTTTCTTTTGCTAACATTCAGTAGATTACTGTAGTTATGAAGGTCCAGAGATACCTAGGTCCAGTGTCCTGGTTTTTCTAGAATCTATGTACTTGAGAAAATCAACCATTGGGGTTGATTAATTGATGTAATTTTTCTAACTCATCCTGTGTCATTCAAATGGGCTGCCACCATTCCTCCTCCATAATCATTCTTGAGACAACCGTAAAATTGATTCTAAATATGTAAGTCAGACTAGGCCAATTTGCTGCTTAAACTCTAGAATGCCCAGCCACTCAACCCAAATTCTGCACTGTGACAGCTTCATCCTGGATGTTTCCCAGACTGCCCTGCTCAGGACCTCCTGCCCGGCTGCTTCCTTCTTGCTACAGTGTGTCCTTCCATGTGTTCTTCCCACTCTCCACCAGGGACGCCCCTCTCTCACTGGTGTTTGTCTTCTCATTCTTCCCAAAGAGGAGTTTGAAAAACAGATTTCATCAAAGACCAGCCCTCTCTCTGTCTCTGCCTCTGCCTCTGCCTCTGTGTCTCTCTCTGTTTCTCTTTCACTCTCTGCCTCTGTCTCTGTCTCTGTGTCTCTCTCTGTCTCTCTGTCTTTCTCTCTCTGTCTCTGCTCTGTTTTTCCTTTGTAGCTGGCTTCTGAACAAACATATCTGATGAGATAGATGAGGTGAGATAGGAAATAACTATTTTTACTTAGCACAGCTTTCAGCCTGCTTGAGAAAGCTTTGCCAACGAAGAGAGTAAAAGAAAATCCCATCATTTTAAAAGATGACTTATAAATATTAAAATTAATTTGCTTTTAGTTACTGGTTCAATCCAATGTAATGCCCCAACTTTAGACCCTCATCTAGTTTAGATATTTTCCCTCCCTCCAGGCTTGACCTTGACCAGTAGGAGAAAGAGAGTCAGGTCTCCTCTTCCATTTGGTCCCCTTCTACTTCAATCCTCTACCATACCCTGAAATCCAGAGTCAGGCTTAGGAGGAGGAGGAGTTGAGGGGTGAGAGGCAAGTATGCAAAAGATCCTTTCAGGCAGCAGGTCTGTGGAAGTCCTGTCCCCCTTGGTTGGATGTGGCTTGAATATAGCACCCAGGGCTCATGGTGAGTGCTTGGCCTCCACTGTGGTGACTGGGAGGAAGGTGGGGGGACTTTAAAAGATGGAGCCTAGTGGGATATCCTTAGGCTTTCCAGAGAGCTGCCCTCAGAAGGAACTAAAGAAAATTTTGGGGGACTCTTGAGGTCACAAAGCAATGAGTTATGGGTAAACCTAACTCAAATTATTCTCGGACTTCCTGTTTGAGATGTGGTATCTTCCTCCTGTAATACTCCTGTTACTGTAGTGTCATCTGCCACGGGGTTCTAATCAAAGCACAACCAATACCAGCAATTACTTGCCCTTGAATATCAAGAACCACGAGAAAAATATATCTCTTTAGTTTATAAAGTTACCCAGCCTTGTGTCATTTGTTATAGTGATAAAGCCACACCAACATATTTGTGACTGTCACATGTCTTCTGTTAAAACAACAATTTTTCTTTCTGAAAATAAGAGAAGCTACTCTCCTTGGGAACCATCATCTCATTTGTCTCACAGGTCTCCCTGATTCACTTTGCCCTTGATTCCTTGGCCCTGTGATTCCATGGAAAGAGCTTTGCCTTATGGTCCTTCTGTGAAAGTGGCCATTCTATGGCAAAGCCCCCTTAGTCTGGCTCAGGCCAGGTGTTCTGGCTGGTTCTGTGTCAACTTGACACAAGGTATAGTCATCAGGGAGGAGGGAGCCACAATTGAGACAGTGCCTCTACAAGAGCAGGGGTGTACAGAAGCCTGTAGGACATTAGTGATTGATGGGGGAGGGCCCAGCCCATTGTGGTGCCATCCCTGGGTTGGTGGTCCTGGATTCTATAAGAAAGCAGGCAATAAGCAGCACTCCTTCATGGCCTCTGTCTGCATCAGGTCCTGCCTTTAGGTTCCTGCCCTGCTTGAGTTTCTGTTGTGACTTCCTCCAACGATGAACAGTGATATGGAAGCATAATCCAAATAAACACTTTTCTTTCAAATTTCTTTGGTCCTGGTGTTTGATCACAGGCATAGTGACCCTAACTAGGACACCAGTCATCTCTGAATAGTGTACATGGTGTCTACTCTGCCCACTGGAAACATCTTCCATTTTACTCTTATTCTCAGAAGGCCAGGCTAGCACTCAGGCAGTTGGCTCTCTGTTCTGTTATTGCAGAAGCTTAAGCCAGGCTCTAGTTTTGCACTGTGGCCTGTGAACTGAGCTGGGAAAGCTCTGTGAGGAATCTCCCTCCCACTTTCCTCTGATTTCATTGTGCCATTGAAGACCCAGAGCTCTTTCTCCATGAGGCCCTTTGTATTCCTCTTTAGAATTTTCTCAGGCCATGGGTACAAGGTAGACTATGGTTCACATGGCCAAGGTCTATCATGAATGGTGGTCTGTACCTTCATATGTTTCATCAAAATTTATTGGTGGTAAAATAAGCTAGCAGGTCTTACGTGTTATTTTTAGTTTGGCATTTTTTTGAAAATTTGAAATCAATTTAAAAAATTACATTTGGCATACAGAGCTACCACTCAAAATAAAAGTGCATAAGAGGGTACCATAAGCAAGAGGGTAAGCCAGGAGTACCTTCTCCTCCTGGTGTCCTGTGAAATAGTCCAAAGGTTAACAGTAAAGGCCTGCTGTACTAGCTGACTTGGGGTTATACTGTACAATCGAGACAATTGTATGAACCCCAGGGTTGGTGATAATGGAAGTGAAAATGTCCTGGGTATTGTGTTAGCAAATTTCTTGTTACTGTGACAAAACACCTGACAGAGAGCTAACACTGACCTAAAGGAGGAGAGTTATTTTTGGCTTCAGCAGGAGGAGACAGCCTGTTCTGGTGTGGAAAGATAGAGGCGAGAATGTAAGGCAGCTGGGTGCATTGTATTTGCCATAGGAAGCAGAATGAGAAGAGTGCTCATACTCAGCTTGCTTTTCCCTTTCTCTGCTTCCCATGACAGCACAGGACGGCATCTTCCACGTTCAGGATGGGTCTTCCCTCCTCAGTTAAGCCCTTTAGGACACACCATAAGAGACACAACCAAAGGTGTGTCTCCTAGGTTATTCCAAATTCAATCATGTTGACAATGAACATCAATCACCACACTATTTATAGTGGGGACTTACAAGGAGGAACATGACCTTCACTGAAGAGCCTAGGAGTGAAGGCTATGGTCCAGGAATTAAGATATGGGTAGAATAGCAACAAACACTGGGGACTGAGGACCAGTGCTCTTCACGTCTCTCAGTGGAGTTTCTCAGTGAATTGTTTGTGCCCCTGGTGAGGGTCATAGTTAAGGCCTGACTGGTGAAAAAGAACATATATAGACTTTAAATAGGAGAGGATTTCACATTCTTATTTATGTGCTCATTGTGTTTCTATACTGGAGTAAAATCCTCATGGAGGTAAAGACCTTCCTGTCGTTTGCTGCCAATGCAAACCTCTATGGCACAGCACAGGGAAACTGGATACTGGCAGGTATGGGTGGGATGAGTACACGGAGGACTGTCAGGCTAGACAGATAAAAAGAGAAGACCTGGGGGTGGCCCTCAAAGAGCTACCTAGTGGATGAAGCCTAGTTACCACATTTAGCAGGGCAGTACATGATCATTTTAAATGATCAAATTATTACGGGGGAATAAAAAGCTTCAATGTTTAAGGGAGAAGGAAAGAGAGGTGGGGGTCGTGAATCTAGGTTCAGGTTTCTATGGATGGGCTCTGGAGGGATGGAACTTGGAAAATACCATTTGGCTCATATACTTGATATCAATCACCCACACATCCTAGAACCATCTATCCTGATCCCTCCCACTTCCCATCAGAACACCAGAAACATGCAAATATGTGGAGTACTTGCAGCTCCCCACCAGCACCAAACAGCATGGTTATTTTTGAATCTCATTTGGTCCATTCCCATTTCCAGCATAGGCATTTCATTCCCCCAGGTTACAGATGAGTATTTGTATATATTTTCTTTCTTTTTTTTTCCAAATAACTTTTACTCATTTTCATCTCTTGTCATTGCCTCATGCTGCTACTGGGGTTCAAGCTTCTGTTTATTGAATGCAGATGAGAGTGTAGATGGATTTCTACAACTACACAAAGGATTTGTGAATCCGTGACAATCAGTGGTGTATTCTAGGAAGTTTTGATCCTTGTAAGCCTTGATCCTCTGTCTTAGTCAGGGTTTTAATGCTGTGAAGAGACAGCATGACCAAGGCAGATCTTGTAAGGACAACATGTATTTAAGGCTGGCTTACATGTCAGAGGTTCAGTCCATTATCATCAAGGTGGGAGCACGGCAGTATCCAGGCAGGCATGGTGCAGGCAGACCTGAGAGTGCTACATCTTCATCTGAAGGCTGCTAGTAGAAGACTGACTTCCAGGCAGCTAGGAGGAGGGTCTCAAAGTTCACACCTACAGTGACACACCTACTCCAACAAGATCACACCTCCTAATAGTGCCACTTCCTGGGCGGAGCATATACAAGCCATCACATTGTCCTTGGCTGAGTGGTGGGTTAGTGCTCTTTGTTTCTCAGGCAGGTATCCATCTAAAGACTGCTTAGTTACTAGTTGCTTAGATGAAATACTCGACAAGTAGCAGCTTCCAGGAAGAAGGGCTTATTCTGGTTCACAGTTTAAGGAGATACAACCTATCATGGCAAGGAAAGCATGGGAGTCATCTGGTCACATGACATTCACAGTCAGGAAGCAAGGAGTAAAGAGTTTACTAAACCTCAAAGCCCATCCACAGCCACTCAATTCCTTAAGCACAGTTCCACCTCCTAAAGGTTGCTGCCAGACCCGGGCAGTGGTGGCACACGCCTTTAATCCCAGCACCTGGGAGGCAGAGGCAGGTGGATTTCTGAGTTTGAGGCCAGCCTGGTCTACAGAGTGAGTTCCAGGACAGCCAAGGCTACACAGAGAAACCCTATCTCGAAACAAAACAAAACAAAACAAAACAAAACAAAACAAAACAAAACAAAACAAAACAGGTTGCTGCCAGTTCATGTGAGTGTGTAAGACATTCCACGTTGAAATCTCAACAAAGACAAATCAGATGAGGCTACAGGATCATAGAACTCCAGAACTAGGTAATTTGAAAATAATCACTTTAAGTATTTATTTGTTTATTATTAATTATTTTTTAGACAGGTTCTCTTTACATAGAACTGGATATCCTGAGCCTCACTGTACTAGATCAGGCTGGTTTTTGCCTTCACAGAGATTCGCCTGCCTCTGCTTCTTAAGTGCTGGGATTAAAGGCATGTGCCACCATGCATGGGCAGATATCTATTTTTCTTAGTTGCAGAGAAAGAGCGGAGAAAGTTATGAGGAAAATGGGACTTTCTGATGTACACTCTGTAAAAGACAGACTTTTTCACTTGCATAAATGAATCTGTGGTTTTAAGGAATGAATGGACATATTAGCTGATGTAGGCAAGCTCCCTCTTATGCCCTTCCTACATCACCCAGTCCATTGGAGGAGTCATGATGAGCACGGTGTAGATAAGCAGGCAAGACAAGAAGTTTCTGGGTCTGGAAGCTTCAAGTAGTTGAGATGAAGAGCCATGTGGCTTCTTGGGATGCTAACAAAATAGCAATGACAAAGAGATCTAGTATCCTCCATAGCAGGGGGTGCAAAATGCCTTTCTTGTTCAGTGTTTAATGTTTAATTTGCTACTATCTGCTCTACATAAATCTGCCTCCCCAACTCCTGCAGAAATCTGCTCCTGACAACTGTCTTGTGTCTGTGATAGTGTGGATAGCAAATACAGAGGTTTGCTGTGTGAGGGCAGTGACCAGGAAGAGAAGGATTCAGCCTTGGAAGTCAGAGACACCAGTGAGGCTGACTCAGATATGGAAGAGGAAGGAACACATTGACAGAGCAGGGAAGTGACTTAGCATTTACCTATCTCTTTTCATTTGGAAACTCGAATAGACTTGATGGATTCCCAAGTGATGAGAGCCTGCTTGACCAAGGAGCATGCTAACCCATTTAGGTCTTATAGATCTACATCCAATTGTGATAGATTTGTGCCTTGGGTTTCAGAGTAAGAGAGGCACAAGGCATCTAAGTTGTCTGCCCTACAGCCCGTGTTTCTGTTTCCCCAGGCCATAATGGTTATCACCTGATGCCTCATGTCCCAAAGGTCCCTCCACTTCCTGAACAAGGAATGCCAATCATAGAGTCGTGGGTCAGCTAAATAGAGGGTTGGTTTTTTATGACCACACTGCGTCCCTTCATTTGTTCCCTTAGCTGTTGTTGACATTCTAAAAGGATCACACATCTGTCTTCTCATAGGCTTTTCTGCCTATTAGTGCTGGGAGCAGTGGTTGATCAATTCTCTTATCCCACAATCTCAGACCCTGAGCTCTGACTTGGCTAAGGTCACACATCCAGTAAAGATTCGGGGGTTGGATTTATCTCATAATAAAAATTCTACAGTTTGCTATTATACTTAAACATGTGTATGTACATTGTAGCTCATTTGAAGTCTTTTTATTTTTTAAAAACAAATCTTTTCCTACCTTACAGGTCCTCTGTGTATATACCATGACTTTTGGTTTTGGGTTTGTATGGGATTCCTGAGTGGGAACACACACCTGTCTCTGCATCTATATATTTCTCATGCTTTTTTCTCTTGTCTCTTACCATGTTTGGTTGCTTTGTCATGTTCTGATTTGTTTGCTTTTGATTTATCTTATTTTATTATTATTTCTTATTTTCTATTTTCTAACCAGAGACAAGAAAAGATCCAGATGAGAGGGGAGTCAGGAAGAAACTAGGAGGGGGAGGGGAGGATAGAAATCATAATCAGAATATATCATATGAAAAAATCTATTTTCATTAATAGAAAAAAATGTATGTATGTATAAGTCTAGGTGCCCATGGTAGCTAGATCAGATCCCCTGAAGCAGGAGTTAAAAGTGGTTGTAAGCATGAGTGTAGGTGCTAGGAACCAAACTTGGATCCTCTACATAGCAGTACAGAGTCTTACCTGTAAAGTTGTCACTCCAGTCAATGTTTTTGTTGTATTTTAAAATGTACATATACTCTGGAGTTAGAGGGATGGCTTAGTGGTTAAAAGCAGTAGCAGCTCTTTCTGAGGACCTGGGTTCAATTCCCAGCACTCATTTGATAGCTCACAACTGTCTCTAACTTTAGTTCTGGGGAATCTGATACTCTCTCTGGCCTCAGAGAGAACCAGGCATGCAATTAATACACAGATACACATTCAGGCAAAACACTCATACACATAAAAATAAGTAATAAATAAATGTACACATACTCTAATGCTACTGACTGCATATGAACTTTTCTAAGGAGGGTGCTGAAGGTCAGAGACCCCGTCAAACATCCTCCAATGCTCCAAGGCTCCACAACAGATAACCATCCAGGCTGAAATGCCTTTAAGAACAAACTGATTCTTTTTAACTTGCTCTCATTTGGGCACTGCTCCAAAGACTTCTGTGGAGAACATTTGCATCTATATTCAATGGAGATTATTTAACATTTTGCTGCCAAGTCACTGAAATTCCTTAGTTCTTTAATGAGAAGTGAAACACTTCAAATCTATGCGTCTGTTGAAGACTGGAAAAGGAAATATGCACATACACATCCGTCCGAATATGCTGGCTAGGTCAACAGAACCAGGAGAGTCCTGTGGCTCCAGCCCTGAGAGAAGCAGGAGCCATGAGCAATAGCTCCTTTTAGGAGCAGTTTCCCTCTATCCAAAGTGGCAACAAAGACACTGAGAAGGGAGTGGCATTTGAACAGTGTGACGGTTAGTGTTATTTAGCAGTTTGACGGGACTATAATTGCCTGGGAGATGGGTCTCTGGTGGGATTGCCTTGATTATACTAACTGAGGTTGAAACACTCTCCCAGTGTGGGTGGCACATTCCCTGGCTAGCATGCTGGAGTCTATAAGGAGAGAAAAGACACCCCATGCATTCATCACTCTCTTGTTTTGACTGTGGATGTACTATGGCCTATTGCTTCAAGCTTCTGCTACCTTGGCCTCTTCATCATGATGGATGGTGACTTGAACTGTCAGCTAGAACAAACACTTTCCCCTGTAAGTTGCTTTTGTCCCATCAACAGGAGTAACAACTAAGACAGACCACTCTCGGGAACTTTTATTTGGAATCCTATTGAACCACACTCGAGAACAACAGTTCTCAAGGGGAATCCTTTTACATCTTCAAGGGACAATTGATAATACTTGGGAACACTTGTTGCTACAGTGAAAAGAAGCATGGGCATCTAGTGAGTAGGAACCAAGGATGCTGCTAAATGTCCTGTAATATACAACAGCTTACCTGCAATGGTTCTTGTCCAAAATGTTTGCATTGTGAAGTCATGTAGCTTTTCTAGATTTTTCTAGATGCTCTTGTTGGGAATAAGAAAGGGCTAGAAGTAAACATTCTCTCTCTGTCTCTCTCTGTCTCTCTCTCTTTCTCTCTCTCTCTCTGTCTCTTTCTTTCTCTCTCTCTCTCTCTCTCTCTCTCTCTCTCTCTCTCTCTCTCTCTCTCTCTCTCTGCCTGACAGAAGCAAAAGAAACCCACCTTGATGCAGGAGAGTGTTAAGGGAACCTCAATATACCCTAAAAATTGCATGTAAGAAAGGAAATAAAAAGGAATCTGTCTTAAGGTTTCTGTTGCTGTGAAGAGACACCATGACCAAGGCAACTCTTATAAAGGACAACATTTAATTGGTGCTGCCTTACAGTATTTTAGAGGTTTACTTCATTATCATCAGGGCAGGAAACATGGCAGTGTCCAGGCAGACATGATACTGGAGGAGCCGAGTTCTAAATCTTGATGTGAAGGCAGCCAGGAGTAGACTGGATGTGTTTCACACTGGGCATAGCTTGATCATTTAAGCCCTCAACCCCCCCTCCCCCAGTGACACACTTATTCTAAGTGTTATTCTAACAAGGCCATACATAGGTCATAAGGCTACACTTTCTAATAGTGTCACTCCCTGTGGGCCAAGCATTCAGACACATGAATTCTTGCTAATGTTCAGCTTGCTTTCTCCATTTTAGAGAGTCCAGCATCACCTACTGAGGGAATAGTCCTACCCACAGTCAAGACAGGTCTTCCAAGTCAATTAGTACTATCAAGCTAATATAGGTGTGCTCAAAGACTCATCTTGCAGGGGATTCTAGGTTCTGTCAAGTTGACAATCAACACTACCACACAAAAGAACACATGTTCCTCTTGAAATCAACAGCTGCCTCATGTAATTACCAAACTCTGAACAAGAACAAAAAGGACAACTGCCCCCACCCCATTCTTCCAAAAGTTCCAACATGGAAGAGGCCTGTGTTCATGAGTTGGCTCCAGAAGGAAGTAATTTCCTTTGTTCTCTGCCTGAGCAATACTTTTACACTTTGAAGTTTGCCTTCCCAGTAAGGTGTTTCATTATTTTTCCCACATAAAGAACCTGTGCTTTATGAGACCCTCTTGAAGGTTGCCTTGCTTGCAGGGGTTACTACCTTTCTGTGAGTGATTGAGACTCCAGAGGATGAAGGCGATGGTGAGTGTGTGTGTGTGTGTGTGTGTGTGTGTGTGTGTGTGTGTGTGTGTGTAAGGGGGAGGAGCTCATGGAGTTTGGAAGAACAGCAAAGGAGCTGTCTTCCCTCAGGGGTTACCAAACACACTTTCCCCCAGTCAGAGGGTCTTCACCTCCATGCTATGTTTGGAGAATCATCATGAGGTTACAAACCTAGGGCTGGGTCATTAGATCCACTCACTTCTTTGACCCTGCTAGTATCTTGCTGCAATTTTCATGATCAAATTTCTCTACTCCCCTGGACTGGCTCACATAGAAGTTATGAGGCCTCTCCATCATTTGATCTGCTTCAAGACCCTTTCTCTTTTGATGCTCTCTCATTTTGGGTCTTGCCCCTCCCACTCCTCACTTCTCAACATTCTACTTTCTCTCTCCACAAGCTTTGTATCTCCAAGGATTTCTGTGCATGGCTCTGGGCCTTTCTCTTTCTGTTTGGTTCTCAAAACTCCTACAGAGATTCTGTCTTAGTCCATCCATTTATCTAAGTGACCACAGTGGAAAATAGAAGATTTTAAAATCAGCTCCAATGTAGAAGACTTGCTCAGGGCATTGGTTTGGCTTTTCCCATGTTGTTCTGGTTTGGGGCTGATATCTTCTGTCTCCCATCATGCTCTGGGAGAACTGCCTGCTCAAACCTTGGTGACACTTTCTTGCCTCTTGCCAGTGGATCCAGCTTCTGAAAGCCAGCCTAGAGAAGATGGGGAATTTATAAAAATAATTTTAAAAGATTTTTAATGCTATATTAGCGTTTCTGTTCTGATAGACATTTTCTTAGTTCCAGAGCACCAATGTAAATTATTCACATTATGGGATGTTGTAGTGAGAAACACCTTTCTCTACTGTTCTCTGTATCACCTTCTTAGTTCTCTGTGTGTACTGAACTGGACTGTCACACATCTGCCTTTCAATTCTTCATCTCTAGTGTACTTGGAGGCTGGGACCTTGTCTCCCAAGCCTCAGGGCCCACCAGAGGTACAACAGATATATTCTTGCCCTCCTGATGATTTGTTCTCAAAGCCCAGCTACTTTCTGAACATGTCTTGAGATCCTGTGAAACAACAGTAGCTTAAGAGAAACAAAGGAAAGGGTGGGCTGATGACAGGAGTGGAGTAAACTCTACTCAAAAAGACTTCAGTGAGAGATCTCTTTAATCCTCCCACTTCATGGGACCTAGTGTTTCTCAAATTTCCCTGCTTTCATGCATTATAAAAATAGCAGTAACACTGATAATAACAGCCCAAGATTGATACTAACAGCATTGCAGGAACTGTTCCAAGGGTTTTATGTATACTAATTGATTTTATATTTATGACAATCCCAAAACATATGCATAGTTTTATTTACCTAGTGTTCCCATTTTATAGACAAGCAAGCAAAGGCTGGGCAACTTTCTCCAGGTCCCCTGAGCTAGTGCGTAGGTTAGAAAGGAGAGAAATCATAAGACCAATGATAAAAGCAGAACTTTAGACAAAACGGATTTGGCAGCGTTTGTTGGCGCAGAGAATGATTCATGAATGAGGCAACTCTCAGAATACAAATGAGAGAACTGTGCTCTGTAGCATGGCCAGTGAGTATTTATAGACAGCAAAAGGCTGAAGACAGCAGAAAAGGGAACAGAGCATAGACTGCTGCTCCAAAACATCTTTCCCTGTAAGAGTTAAAGCAGAGAGCCCTGTCCTAGCAGGCTGACTAAAACTGGTCTGTTTGCTAGGTCTAGCTGCTATGGCAACTTTCTCTCCAGATTTCTTGGAAGGTCAGATAAACAGCTTAATTTTAGCATGTCGGTGTCAAACTTTAGCGCTAGTGAATCCATTTTTGGTTTGGTCTTTCTGGGCCCTGTGTGAGAGCACAATGCAAATGAACTGCCAGGCCATTGGTAACTGCTCTGCTGGTCAGTTTCCCTGATGTCTAAGTGATGCTTTTCAAGGTTGCTAAAGATGGCTAAGGATGCAGCTCAGTCAATGGAGTGCTTGTCTAGCAAACAAAAAGCCCTGGGTTCTATCCCCTGCACTGGCAAACTAGTGCAATGTACCTGTGACATACACAGGTCCTAGCACTTTCAGGTGGCATCAGGAAGATCAGAAGTTCAAGGTCATCCTTCAATTTTGAAGTCAGCTTGGGATACATGAGAATCTGTGTCAAAACAAAACAAAACAAAAACCCACCTACACACTACACATGTCTGGTCTTTCATCTAATTTGGCATTAGGTCAAGGGTGGAATCTGTGAATGTGTAACTCTAAGAAGCCCTCTTGTATAAACGAATCCTCTGACAGCCTCACAAAGCACTGACTGTGCTTTGGAGAGCCATTGTGCTTACCCACCCTTTGTGTAGTCTGCAAGGAATTGCCTACAACCCAGAAACTCCCAGCCCTTAATATTCGCCAGAGTTCTCAAGTCCGCTGGAGAAGGTAAAACATAGAACTGGATTACTGCCCTGTCTTGTGGGCTCCATGCTGCTTACTGTGCTGTTCTTAGCTCCTTACTGCAAGACGGCACTGGTCTTGCCTCCAGTGGTGGGGACAAGACATAATAGATATTATTATCCAGGGTCCACAGAGGCATGGATTTTCTTCTCTGGAGGCAGGCCCTGAACTGTGGCTTGGCTGCGGTTATTAATTCTCATAAATGATTTGATGGTTGCTCTTCATCCTCTTCCTCCTATTTGCCTAGGCTGGGCTACTTCCCTACTTTATCCCAATCCTCCATCCATGGATCTTGCTTCTTTACATGTTTCCATGTGTGCCACCTGAGGCAGATTAAATGTCAGTTCTGTACTGGGCAGCTTCCTTCAGGGAACTCCCGCTAATGAGAGTATTGATCCAGTGAGGAATCGGAGCTGGATAGGATGGGCTTCATCGAAGCTCCTGTTTCAGACTCTTCCAGGGGGAAACCCTCAGCTAATTGCCGAAGTAATTATTGTCAATGTCTTTTGTGTTCTTTTTCTGCCAAACCAGTGGGAAGTGAGAATGTGGAGCTGGGACAGGAAGCATGGCTTATTTCATTCAGAAACTGCCTTGGCATCTTCTCTTCTCGGAATCTTTTGAATTAGAAATAAAGCTCCCCCTAAAATTGACTGTTCTCACTGATGGATGAAGTTCTTGCTGACCCATCTCCACACCCCAACTGTATGCAAATCATGGAACAAATGTTTGGGGTGACACCATATCCCCACCCCCACCCCTGCTTAGGCTCCTGTTCCTTTTTCCATGGAATAAGAAGCTTAGAGGACATGAACTTTTTTGTACTTAAAATCCCAAATCTAGTCATTATGTGAATTTTGGCTGTTTCTAATTAACTTTGCTATCTCCATAGCCTCAGGTTAAGCCTGGACCTTGAGGTACAACTTACAGATAGGGTGAAAAGTGAGCTCTGCAGGGTATCAGTGTGGATTCCCATGTATTGTTTGAGGCTCCTATTGGTTGGTTTCTTTGTTAGATTTATGGATAACTGCTCATGTTCTACTTTAAATCTCAACTTCCATTCACCACAATGCCCGTGTAAAAAGAAAATAAAAAGGCAGTTAACTAGATAACAAGATCCCTTCGGCCATGTGACTTTCCCTAACAGTTTGCCTTTTCAATTATAGTTTAATTGAATGTATAGGTTTCTTGGTCTTTTGTTTTGGCTGAACTTAAATTTTAAAAATTTTCTTTGTAATATAGAAATATTTTGTAAGATCTTTTATTTCAAAAATGTTAATAAGGCTAAGGGGAGGTCCTTTCTCTGCTGCATACTCTCAACTCAGACCCACTAAACCAGGCATGCCACACTTCCTTCTGCATGTTAGCGATCCTCTGCACACAGGGACAAAGCTCTTTGGTGGTGTGCCATCCAGTTTCAACTTTGGGGAATGTGATGCTTAATTTTGCTTGTCAAGTTGAAAGAGGAGTCTAGCCTGGTCTACATAGCAGCCAGAGCTACAAAAACAAACACAAACAAACAAAAACCAAAACAACAATAACTACAACCTTAAAATAAAACAAACGCTGGAGCCACTGCCCCTGTGATTTTATGGTAGCATTTGCCACATGACTTATGGCATTGGAAAATCATATTGTCATTTTGGACTAACGTGCCTCTCTTCTTCTCTCAGACTCAGGCCTAGCATTCTATCTCACCTGGCTTTCTAGTCCTAGCACCCAGCACAGTAATGGACACAGGGTGTACATGTAAAGTGTAAAAACGATGCAAACAAGGTGTCTCTGACCAGGTGGCTGAAGAGAGAGAAGTGAGTTCTGTGCTACTTGGGCAGGTAAAGGAGGCATTAAGGCGACACAGGATGCTTAAGAAAGGAGATGGGAGTCAAGGAAGAGTCAGGGAGTATTGCTTGGGGAGCAGAGTTTTGACAAAAGTTCAGACTATTTGCTTGTTCCTCAATCTACAGAAGGAAATACATAGAAGTGGTGCCAGGACTCTGCCCTAGACAGCCAAGGAGGTTTTTCATGATTCACAGTGGATGCTTGGAACCACTAATGGGAATGAACCCTATTTATTTTATGTGTCCCTGTATATACACACCAGCATAAGAGTTAGTTTATAAATTAAGTACAGGAAGAGATGACTAGCAATGAATCTGGGCCACATGTACACTATACCAATGTACTCGACTAAAAGTTATGTGACCATGGTCTAATCTTCTCTTCCATATTTTAGCTGTATTCTCACCATTGTATTTAAAGGAGCCATGCTACAACTTCTCTTCTACATAATTGATTGCCAGTGTCACTACTCTTGTGCTTTGTGGCCATTATTAAGTAAAATCAAGGTTATTTGGAAACAAAGCTAATGACACTTCCTTAGCTGATCTCATTCCAAGACGACTTCTATGGCTAACAGGCAAGTAGCAGATACAGTGTGGATACTCTGGACAAAAGAATGCCTCACAACCTGGTTAGGACAAAATGGGTTGATGCAATAGTTGGTTATATTACCTTGAAGGTAGCACTATTTAATACTTAGGAATTATTTATTCTTAAGAGTTTTTCTATTTAATGTTGCCAGACTGCAGTTGACTGCAGGTGACTGAACATGTGGATAGGAAAACCCTAAGGGGAGTTGACTATATTTTTAGACACTTCAAAACTCGTCTAAATTCAGTGTGCATGATATTTAATGTGCATTGCTTTGCCTGGCTAATAAGTCCAAAGGGAATAATGTTAGAATTACTGTATGCTGCTAAGTAAGAGACAACATTCATTTGGAAAGTTCTTTGCTGTATCACAGATCCAATCACAGAAAACCCAGTGCTCTGTATTTTGACATGAAAAATAAGAGCTTCTTTGTTAATTCAGGTACAGGCTAATCTGCTATAATAAAGATAACGTTATAAAGGATAATTTAAGAGAGGGTTCATTGTAGTTTATTGTATTATTCATGAGGACAGTGGTCAAGACTGATGTCCTGGTGAGATTCATGAGATCACCTCTCCTTTAATTCTCATTTCTCCCATGTCTGTGGCCTCTCTGTGGGAAGCTCAAGTGGACTATAGGATCTCTAGGGCAAGTGGCTTGCAAATGAAGCAGACATCCACATCTTTTGCTATTCCCATCTTTTTTAGTCAATAGTGCACCTATACATCCTGCAGAAGGGAGTCTGTGAAGCCTTGTTGCAACCAGTTCTATTCTGAAGGACAAAGGAAGAAATGGATTCTAGTTGGTAATTATGGTTGTCTACAGAGGAGACAGCTGCATGTGGAACAGTTAGCCATTGAGAGCATACCAGGGACTTTTAGCAAATATTCAGTCAGATGATCCAGAATCCGAAGAGTATCAGGAATTCAGATGGCTTTTAGTCCAGTGTTAAGTGGGAAGGGTTAGTCTTGGTTTATCATGATCCACTGACACCATCATCTCTCTTCTTGTGCCTTCTTCCACAAACCTATTTATTATTTCCATCCTGTGTCTTGGGCTGAAGGGATGGCTCAGCAGGTCAGACATGGCAGTTCTATCCCCAAGATCCACATGGTGAAAGAGAGAAGACTTTCACACATTATTCTCTGATCATACGTGCAATGTGCCCCATGCTACCATGAGTAAATAATGTAATAAGCTTTTTAAAAGCTTCTGTCTTCTCCCAGTGATTTAACTTAAATCTATGTTGTCAGTCAGTTTTGCTCTCTCTTGTCCACAAGATGGTAACGAGTGTAAGAGAAAGTAAGGGCCTTTATATCTCTAGATTAGAGGAGAAGAAAGAGAAAAGGATCTTGCCCAAGTTTCAGAGAAGAGGACCCATGAAACTCCTAACATCTTGCACTTCAAGACTCCACCACTGCTGGGTGTTATGCACATAGATGGGTTACAAAGGAAAGTTCTCTCTCACAGACTTATTAAGCTTTGGAGGTAGCAGAGAGGTCACAGAACAGAAATGTCTGCCATGAGTGATGAAGATAATTGATGTATAAGTGAATGAGAAAAGGAATAGATGGATGGATGCATGAACAAATGAAACAAGATTAAATAATGGATGGATGGATGAATGAATGAATAAATAAAATAATGTATGGGGTTGTGCAGAGTGTCAGCCATATGTGGTTGCTGTTCCTCTGTGGTAGTGAGAAGAGCCCTGGCTGGACATTATGAATACACTAATGTCCAGAAAGAAAAACATAATGGACTTTGACAGCAGTAATTGAGTGAACTAGGCTGTCATGAAGAACAAGTAACAGGTTTTTTTTTAAAAAAAAGAAGTTCAAACAAAGACTTAAAGAACGAGAATTAACCTGGGCTGAGGAGATGGTCAACTGGGCAGAAGTACTTGTTACATAAGCAGAAGGATCTGAGTTTTGATCCCAGCACCTATGTAAGAGAGCCGAGCAAGGGCACACCCTCCTATAACTCCAGTACTGGGTAGTATAGGAGAGAACATGCAGAGACAAGCGGATCGCTGGGGATTGCTCGCTGAACAGTCAGCTTAGTTACAAAAGACTGAGCTCTAGGTTTACTGAGAGACCCTGTATAAAGAGAATAAGGCAGAGAGTCACCACACCACACCGCACCGCACCGCACCGCACCGCACCGCACCGCACCGCACCACCCACATCATCCCCCAAAATATTAACCAGATGAAGAGTGGGTGAGTGTGGAGGGGAAGAGCTCTGAGGAGAGGAGGAGCGTGTCCTCATGATGGAACCAAGAGAATTTTTCTGTGGCTGGAAAGTAGGGAAGGGTGGGGCGAGGGTGGGATGAGGTCTAGAATATATAATTCTCTCCAAGGAGCTCCAACTTGATTCTGGGGGCAAGGGGAAATGATTGGAGAATTTTAAGTAGACAAGTGATATGAATAGATTTGCACTTTAAAAGAAATCCATCTGGAGTCATAGTTGAAGATATTGGTAGAAGGAAGGGGAGGGACACAGAGCATAGCAGTGGGTGATGGGTACAGAAAGGGGACATGCGGGTACCTAGTCCTGTCAAGAGGATGCACGAGAGGCTCAGGGAGTTAAATGGGGGATTTTATCAAAGATCTAGTTTATGGAGGTATGGGTATGCATTTAGGTGTGTTAGGACCCCTAAGCCCTATTGTTCATCGTCATTCTCAATAAGCAAGCAATGACTACAAGACTTCTTGTTGCCACATACTGCTACAGATGAAACTAAGGCAGTAAGGGTTAAATAATTAGGCTAACAAGATTACATAGTTGGAGGTGGCTGACCTTGACTCAGTATGCCTGTATTATTCTTTATTGTGGCAGTGCCTGAGAAACCACAGCATGGGTGCTGCCTCTGAGTTTGCCTGCCACAGAGAGGGAACAGTGAATGTGTGTTGTTTGACATGGGCAGAGCTGTGTCAAGGACAAATGCCTCAGCTCCCAGGGAATGGCAAAGCCTTCCTGGGTGGGGATCATAGGGATGGAAAGTCTTCCTCAGGTCTGAGTGTGAATGTTGACAGTGTATGAAAAAAAAGATTACTGTAGTTTTTTCTCACCTAGATGTTTACAGCCTGAAGACTGCACCCACTACAGAGACTGCTCCTATCTAGACAAGCTAAACCTGTCTCCTTGTTTATCTTTATGTAATGATCCCAGCTTCTTCAGCTGTATGCAATAGCTGGGCCAATATGCTCAACTGTAGGCAATGAAGACACTGGGCATCTAGGGTGCTGTGGCTTCTCCATTAGAGAGCCCAAGGCACCTGGTTCCAGCTTTTTTTTTTTTTTTTTTTTTTTGTACATATGTTCATGTATCTGTTGTTTCTTTAGTGTCTATCATTCCTTCATTCCCTTGATACCCCAGTTAGGTCAGTCCCTGAAGCCATGCAAGAATGTGGGGGGCTGAACAAAATGAGGGCTGACTCCCCCTCTGTATGAACCTAAGGGAGCTTGAGATTCTTTCTGAGTTACAGAGCATAGTTCCCTCTTATGTGCTTAGACTATAGACGAAGCAGAGGAAAAGCATGATGGGAAGAAGAGAGAGATATTCATTCTACCATAATCAAAATGAAACAGTTCTGAGATCTGGAGAGGGTAGAGGACCTATGAAGAAAACAAGGAGTGGAAGGGTATAGCAAGAGAGATGAGAGAGAATTAGGACCCTTCCCATTTCCAATTCCTTTACCATCCAACTATGCAGCAGAATAGAAAACAATGGGTCTTGGATACAACTCTAGCCTCTACTGGAGAATGGCTCTGAGGTTAGCCATTCAGATAACTCTTGTGAGTCTTGGCTTCTTTATCTGTAACACGAATATAGTACTCTTTGAGCCAAGCCTTGTGGACTGCTTAGTGATGATCACATATGAAAGGAGCTCACTGAGGCACAGTGAGTGTGCAAAGCACAGGGTTCCCGCTTTCCAGTGCAACTATCTGGCTGATTGAAGGAGCACACATGAGACTAGGAGAGAATGCTGCAGCCAATACATGAGGACACCACTGGAACAACTCCAGGCAAGTGAGGACATATGGCCACCTGTGCATACTTCACTCTTCCCAGAAGCCACTGATTTCGCAGTTGCTGTCATTTGGTCTGGGCTTGGACTTTTGCTTAGATTGCTGCATTTTTTTGGACACCTCATTCACTCATGTGTCCTTGCACTTGCTCAGCAGAGTGCCAAATCCAGCACACCATGCAGGAAAGCAGCTACTAGAAGCCCTGTGTTGTGTAAGCTCTAGATGTAGTCCTGGCTTTAGGGAAGGAGCTGGGTGGTTTTATAGCACAGTAGCATTGTGTTCTCAGAAAATAGCAAGTGGAGGAAGTAGGCTAAAGATGCATGGACTGCAGGGTTGGATGAACCTATTTATATTGACTCTACCGCCTTCATTTCACAAGCAAGACTACAGAAGCCCAGAGACATAAGTCAGCTTTATTGATATCACCCAACTCATTGGAATCCATGTAGGAATCTAAGACCTCTAAGGTTCTTCCTGTTGGATGATGTCCACTATTGACTTCCCTCACCATTCACAGTATCTGCTTGGCTTCTGACCAGTTACTGTTCCTTCATGTTTTCCACTGAGCTCAGCTCTCCCCCAGCTCTCCCCCACTTCCCTTTCTTCTCCCCTCACTAATTCTTTTCCCTTCTCTTTCTTTTGTACATTGGTACAAGGGATTCTAGACCTTCAGGGAAATGGAACAACAAATAATAACTTGTTAATAACTAATAAAAAAGAAGACACTGCTCATTAGACTTACAGGGAATGTGCACCAGTAGTTTGAGGTGATGGATTCTGGTACAGGGTCTGTCAAAGACCTCTTTGAAGGTACCCTTAAAGCTCAGCTTAACACTTCCTAGAACCTTTCCTTGGATAGAGTCCAGCATGGGCACAAGCACAAAGAATGAGGCTGTGTTTATATTTATGTGTGTATTGGGACTGACATGACACACACAGAGTTAAGGAACTCTGAGAGGACTAGCTAGTATAGTCTCAAATTTTTTTGGACAAAGCTTTTCTTCAATGCCACTAACAAAGCACTATTATCAATATACTCCAATAATACAATATCGATACTATATATATACTATCAATAATATATAATCCAGTTTAATAACTTAGTGTCTGCTACAACCAGCCACCCCCATTGCCATACTGGTTTGGATTTAGACCCCCCCATGACAAATACTTGAGTTGGATATTGTAATTCCCTTTTACAGAAAGAAAAATTAGACTCACATAGGCTAAGTTGTCACCTATGCCCATATGGTTGGTTTTATGACTACTTGAATTCAGGTACCTTCACAGTACTCAGAGTCTGAAGAGAAGTGTGAGGTGAGATGTGAGGCGTGGCTTTATTACTAAATTGAACTGGGTTTGGATCTCCTCATTGTTGCTTTCCAACAATGTGAACACCAATGTGTTACCTCAGCTCTCTTAGCTCATTTATGAACCTCTCAGTTGTGATCATAACCTACCCCAAGCATTTAACTTCAATGAGCTCATGTTTAACTTCAGGGTAGCATGACCTTGACCAGTCAGGATGGAGGTAATCTATAAGCAACCAGGGTGTTCATGTTGAATGGTAACCCTACTAACTTCAGGCTAGCCTGAAAAGTTAGTGAGACTGTATTTGAAAATCAATGAAAACTAAAGAGGTGTATAGTTATTTTTGCTTGCTTATTTATGTTATTATGTATCAAAACAGATGACCAGCATAATAGACTCAGGCAATACATACGATGGCTACAAACTTATTATTTTAGGATATTTTATTTATTGGATGTGGGAGGGAGCATGTGGAGGTCAAAGGACAATGAGTGGGAGTCTATTCTCTCTTTCTGCCATGCGAGTCCTGGGATTCAAACTATATCCATTAGGCTTTGTCTGACACTTTAACTCTAACACTTTAACTGACACTGAGAAGTAAGAAGAACAAAGGTCAGTTTGGTAGAATTATGTCTGGTCTGGGTTTCCTTTGTTCCCCAGTGCCCTGATTGCTTAACAGGTTTTGGGTACATGCATGTATGCTAAGCTTTTAGGGTAGTTAAAACAAGAGGTGACAGATTCTAGTG
>CM052712.1:35361255-35399682 GCA_028551405.1 Uromys caudimaculatus | reverse complement strand
AGATGACATAAGTAAGGTGGTAAGAAGGACGAGATGACATAAGTAAGGTGGTAAGAAGGACGAGATGACATAAGTAAGGTGGTAAGAAGGACGAGATGACATAAGTAAGGTGGTAAGAAGGACAAGATGACATAAGTAAGGTGGTAAGAAGGAAGGGTGTACTAATACAACACACCTATACTTATATTTCAACATCATATTTCTACACAGCAAAGAAGGCAGTAACTACTTCATGATTCCCAAGCTGTTTGAACTGGCTTGACCATCTGCGGTTTGAATCTGCAGTTTTTATGTAGTTACTGTTCATGGTTTCAGAGATATCAGTCCATAGTCCTTGGCAGCACATCTTGGTGGTAGAATGTATGGAGAACTAGGCTATTAATTTTCTGGTGACAGGCAGGAAGGACAAAGTTAAGAAGATACTTAAGAAGCATAGAGGTCCTCTTCCCAATGAACTACTTTGTAAAGTTATCCAGAAAGTCCCTAAGTAGCACTCCTAGTTGGTTAGTAAACACTGAACATAGGAGCCTCTGGGGTTCAGATTAAAACCCTGCTGGTATCTAAAGCCCAAGTTCTCGTTTCACTTCTGAGCCATTTTGTACTTTGCCATTGTGGTATGTCTATCACAGTTTCCCTTTTTAGGAAGTTTCAGTAAGCCAAATGTTTGTGGCCTTCCTCCTCCACATTCTTACCTTGAAGCCTAAATCCCTGTTGAGTGGAATTTGGAAGTGAAACCTTTGAGATATTGATTAGACTTAATCTACATGGATAGGATTAGTATCCCATGTCTGTCAACCCATCATTCCCCGATCCTTCCTCCATGATGAGAAACCAGCCACCTATTTTCCAGGGATCAGGCCCTCAAAAGCTACCATATCTGTCAATGCTTTGATCTTTGATTCCCCAGCTTCCAGAACTGAAGATAAACTTCTGGTATTTAAGTCCCCCCAGTATAGTTCCACTTAAAAATATATTTGTTTTTTTTTTTTAATTTTATATGTATGAGTATTTTGCCTGCATGTATATGTATGTACCATGTACATTCTAGTACCCGTGAAGGTCAGAAGAAGGCATCAAATACCTTAGAACTGGAGTGATGGAGGATTTGCGAGCCACCATGTTGGTGCTGGAAATCAAACCTGGGTTCTCTGCAAGAGAGTGGGCATCCACTCTTAAGCACCAAGCTGTCTCTCTAGCTCTCTACAGTTAAAGATTCATTCATTTTATCTTTTATGTGTCACTCTGGGAACGTGAGTAGGCCAGAATAGGGTGCTGGACCCCCTTGAGCTGGAGATGCAGGTGCTTATGAGCTGTCTGACATGGGTGCTAGGAGCCAAACTTGGGTCCTCTGCAAGAACAGTGAAGTTATTCTCAACCACTAAGCCCCACCTTCCCCTGTCTTGTACAGTAGCCTGAATACAATACAATGCTGTAAGCTTTGTGCACTTGCATCACACTAGACTTCAAAACTGTATCTAGCTTAACCTTCTCAAAAACAGCAACAGCAGCAACAACCACAAAAGACCCTTCTCTTTTTAACATTTGTTTTTGCTGGAATACATGAAGGAATACCCGCTAAGCTGACACTCCATAGGGTGATCCTGGTGATGCCTCACCAAGCACCTTAGATAGCTTATGGCTCAGGATATGAACTTTAGCCTCCTTTGTTGAATTAATAAATGTTTGCAGAAAGACTTTCTGTGAAAAGGATTTGGAAACCCAAGTAGCACAAGAGAGCAGCTAGCAAGACAGGGATGATTTGGACGAGCAGGTTCAAGGCTCTTGTTATTAAAATATTTGCCCATTAAGACTTCTTGAATTTTTCATTCTTGCGGTCTTTGAAGGAGATGAGTCCTCTGCATAGTAATTCTATTTGCTTAATGCTCATAAAATTTTGTCACTGACATAGAAAATCGAATCTCGGTCATACTTGTTTCCTAATATTGGGGCCCTGCCTTGTTATTTAACGTAGTTTTGTTTCTGACACAGGGTCTTTCTTTGTTCAGAATAACCTGGAATTCTCTGTGTAGCCTACACTATCTCCAACGACCTCTTTCTTTAGCTTCCCAGAGAGTCCTGGGATGTCCACATTTGCTGCCTCTCCTGCTGTATTTATGCTGTTGATGTTATTGAGTCATATCCAGAGCCTGTCAACTTTGAATGACCTGAAATAAAGCAGACAGGAAGGGGGCTTGGATCAGACTATGATATATGTCACAACTTTCAATTATTTATTTATTTATTTATTTATTTATTTATTTATAGATTGTGAGGCACACGACACAGGTACTGACTCCTTTGGATACTCTTATGTTCTCATCATGTGGAAAGTCAGCCTCATGTTTATCCTTAAGCAAAATACTGTAGGTCAGCGCAATATTCTATAGTCTTGGTTAGTGTGATATTTGGAGAAGGCTAGACTAGAAGGGGTTTTTGAAGGCTCAATGAGATGTAAATACACAGAGCTGATAGCATGCCAGTTCATTTAGGTGACTGTATGAGATAGTGGAGGCTGGGGCTGGAGAGATGGCTTAGAAGCTAACAGTGCCTGCTGCCCCTGCAGTCTCTGAGTCTGCTTAATACCATGAGCATTAAAAGAATAAAGCTGACTTCCAAACAGAGGAATTTCTATTTATTTATCATATCAACCCATATGACCCTCTGAATTTTAAGGGAATGCCAGCTCTTTGCAGTTAGAGCCTCACGCTTTAGCTGTTGGTCAGCCCTCCTTATTTCTAGGTTCTGTGCCACTGGGTTTGACCAACTAGGGATGGAAACTATCGATAGAGAGTATGGAGACTGCATCTATACTAAACATGCACAGACTTTCTCTTGTCATTGCTTTATAAACAACTAATATATCTGTATCCACCATTTAGACATCATTTGCATGGTAAAGGTTTTAAGCATAATGTAGAGATGACAAAGAATTTGAAAATGCACATCATTTTTATACAAACACGAAATTATTCCATATAGTGGATTTGTGTATCTTTAAGTTGTGATATCCGCGGGGTGTCCTGGAACCAGTTCCCTAGATACCAAGATATGTATCCATCTGGGTACTTGTTCTCCTCAGCCTTGCCAACTTTCCTTTTAGAGCCACTATCAGGTGTTATTTCAAAAGCACAGATTGCATCTTCATTTGTTGCGATGTGAACATAATGATTAGAATCCCCAGGGAAAGCTGAAGCTAGAATTAGAAACAAATAAAGCAGATTCAGAATGAAACTGGATCTAGATAAGAAGACAGAGACAAGCACTATGAATCCAAGGTAAAGGCTACGCTGTGCATTGTGGATATTGAGAAGGTCATATCTGAGAAGCAGCATCTGTGGGGGCTCATTAGTTCATGATATTTTTCTTAACCTTTTTTTGCTTACTGTTTTTTCTCTTTATTTTTGAGATCATAACTTAATCTCAACATTTCTTCCTTCCCTTTCCTACTTCTGAAGCCTCCCATGCCTCTCCCGTCTCTCTTTCTAGTTCACGCCCCCTTTCACTCATTGTCATTTCAAGAATAATATACATCTATTATATTATACATATATATTCCTAAATATAATCTTTCAGTCCATAGAATGCTACCTGTATGTATGTTTTCAGGGCTGACTATTTTAAGTGAAAACTCTTTCAGTTTGGGGACATTTGCCTCCCTGTTTTTGTGCAAACATATTTCCCCAAGCATGCATATGCTAATTTCAAATATGCAAAAGATTTAATAGATACTCATGGGATGGTGAGGGCTACATTCTAGAGAGCTCAAAATGCAACCAAATCCTTATAATTACATCTCTGCTTTTAGGCACAGCCATATATTATTAATAGTAGTTTGTACATGTTTACCTTACAGCTCCTTTCCTTCATAATTAATCATGTGTCTGATTGACCCATACCAAGCTTCTTAAACAATGAAGTGAAATGAAGTTGTTTTGCTTTGGATGTGCTGAAAGACTCCCATCTTAATTTTGGCTGAAATGTTTATATTTGGCTTCCTACAACTTATCTGATGACATCTATTTTATCTAATTTCTCTTTGACTTTATTTTTAGAAGGATACATGTTAGAAAACTTGTTTTAAAAGAACAAATTAGACATTATAACTTTCTTCACATGTAATCAACCCAGGATCCAGTTTATAAGATGTACACAGCCTTGATTAAGTGAAAGAGGGAAATGAGGTTTCAGAGGTAGCTCTGTGCCTATCCAAACCCAATTTAAGAATTGTTGTAATGTTATATTCATCTGCATGCACTGAATACTATTTACAGCCCAAGATGGTGACATTTTCTGAAAGGAACTTGAAGAATACTACTATCAAACAATTCAAAATGTTCATCTGTCAGCTCACACCAGAAAATATTTCTTGGGTGTGTGAAAGGCAGTTTATAGTGTCAGCATGTGATTTGAAAATTCAGGTTGGCTGAAAGTAGAGATTTTGGAAGGAGGGGACTTTCTTGCATTCCACTGGTGTAGATCGAGTCAAACTCAGAAAAGAACTTTACTAGTGGCCTTGGAATTACCTTCCAGGAGGTACAGGTACAGGCAGCTCAGTGATGTAGGAGAACTGAGGAAGGTGACAGTTTATTGAGCAATGAGTGGTGATTTTGTATAGAATGCTAGAGAACTCCTTTGTAGAGAAAGAACAGAGTGTACATTACTGACAGAAGACAGAGAGGAGATACTGTTACATACAAGACAAGTAAGAAGCCTATAAATAGAGCCCAGTTACCTCTTGACTTTCTAGGTACAACGCAAGTATGCTGGTTATTCTAGAGGATGGGAGCAATGAGAGAGTTGGTCAAGGTTCACATTTCCAGCTAACAATATGAGACATGCATAAATTCTGCTTAGTTGAAAAATTCTCTGTCTCTGTCTCTCTGTCTTTCTGTCTCTGTCTCTGTCTCTGCCTCTCTATCTCTGTCTCTGTCTCTCTCTCTGTGCATGTGTGTGTGTGTGTGTGTGTGTGTGTGTGTGTGTGTGTGTGTGGCTGTACAGATATACCCACATGTGTATGTGTGCATATTCATGAAGGTTAGAGGAAGCTTCAACTGCCATTCCCCAGGAGCGGTCCACCTTGCTTTTTGAGACATGATTCTCGCTGGCCCGGAGCTTGCCAAGTGGGCTTGGCTGGCTGGGAAGCCCCAGGAACTCATTGGCTGCATCCCTAGCCCTTGTAATACAATCACACGCCATCTTACCTGGCTTACTTTTTACATGGATCAACATGGGGATAGAATTCAGTTCCTTAGACAAAGGTAAACACTTCAGTGGCTGAGCTTCCCAGACCCACCTCTGTTTTCTTAGTCACTTCATAAACTGATTACCACAAACCCTCTCCATCTTTCCTTCATCACGATTTTTCTTTTGTTTCTTGTGATGCAGAGCCACCTGTGTTAATTGGAGCCTCCAGATGGTCCTGTCTGCTTCCTTGTCCCAGCTCCTTATCTCTTGTTCCTGTGTGCCCTCACATGTCCTTGGCTCCCACCACACACTTCTTCCCCCTTTCCCTAGCCACACAAGCTGCTTGCTTCTTAGTTATAGAAGGAAAGGGATTTTTTCCCCTTAAGTATAATGCAGTTCACAACTTGGTACTAATGTTTAGATTGGCATTATCACAAGGTCAGTTGCATCCCTGTCTTTGTAGTGTTTATTTGGAAAACCAACTCTTTGTTCACCTTCTTCAGGTGTGTGTGTGTGTGTGTGTGTGTGTGTGTGTGTGTGTGTGTGTATGAATATAAATGTGGGCATGTGTATGTCAAAGCAAGGGTGTAGAGCAATTGTCTGTGTCGATCCTTACCTTCTGTCTTGTTCGGGGTATAGTGTTTCTTATACCAGGCTAGCTGCTCATAGGAGTTTTGGCTCTGCTGGTTCCTCTGCCCATTTCCTGGATACATGCTTATATGCCAATGTATCTGTCTTTTACTTGGGCTCTAGGGAATCTGAATTCAGGCCAATAGGCTTGTTTAGTAAACACTACATGTAATCTATGGAAGGTACCTGCACAGGGGAGTGGAGGAAGCCTCTCAGTGGAGTTACATTTTGGCATACACTTATAAGGGGAAGATATCTGTGGTCCAAAGCAGCAAACACTAAGAGAAATTCCAACGCATGCATGTGATTGGCTCTCTCCATGTTCCTCATCCCTTCTCTTTCTCTGTCCATTTATAGAGAAGTTAAGAGTCTTGATGGAGGGAGGCGAGAAAGAAAGTAAAAAATCAGGTCAAATGCCTTCCCATTCAGTTTCTCTCAAACCCTGTGTTGAGTCCACGGAACAGAGGGGGTTAGCACATGTGTATCAGAGATAAAAAGGGAGGTAATAAACTACAAAGTCTTCCTAATATCTGAAAGTAATCATAAAGTTATGTATTCTGCACAGCATCATCAAGAGTCAGAAGAGAGGAACTCAGCGGAACATGGTCAAAAACAGCAGCAGGAAAGAGAGATTAAGGAGCTGTGTATGTGACCCCCATGAATTAACTCTCTAGGACACCTTGGCTCAGTCTTCAGTGGGCTCACAGGTGAGTAGGGCAGATATAATAAGGTCAAAAATAACACATGTGGGGAGGAGGAGAATCAATGGAGTCTACAAAGTGCTTTTGAGACTCAAAGGTAGAATGGCTTTCTTGACTGGAGGACAAAGGCAGGCTTCACATGTTGTCTATGAACTTTCCTTAATGTCATCCCAGCAAGTATGATATGTGTTTGAAAGCAAGAAGTCTTTCATGGCTAACATCCCAGACTCATAAAAGATGTTGGACTATCTTTGTTTCATTTATTTTACATATTTGTGGATTTTTTTTAAACAAGGCTGGACTCTATACAACTGGCCGAGGGCCAAGCTAAAATCGCTGAGGTATGTGTTAGCTTCTCTTACACTGTTAAGTAATGGCTATTTAAAGAAATGGCTTAAACAGCATCCTCTCCCCCTTTCATCTCAAATGGAACCTCACTAAAGCGGGAAGAAAGCAAGGATGCTCTCTCTGTGAAGACACTACAAAATAATAATGAACTCGATTCTTCTCTGATAGCTGTGAATTAATGTAGAGTCCTGAAACATAAGTCAAAGTGCCACTGGAAATTGCTGTTGATAAGAGAGTATTAGATTTATCTACCACAGTTTAGTTAAACTGTGAAAATGTAGGAGTGGGGTGGAGTTTTGCAGTCTTGCTTGCAGGACTTGACTATTGGATGTGGAAGCGAGTCAAGAAGGAGTGAAGATATCTGGTGTTATTCCTCAGAACTAGGCATGAAATGATGTTACCATGGTGTCAGGATCACTGAAGAAGAGACTAAAGAGGAGAGAACTGCATGTTTCTTAGCTCCCTATAAAAGCTTATTGTGGCCATGAGAGGTGCATCTTCTGAGATTATGGTCATGGGTGTGAAGTTTTAGCTGGTCGATTCTCCTATTTTATTCAAGTTCAACATGAGACTACCAAACGGGATATCAATTCACAATGAATGTACATACAGGTATATTCTTGTATGATATCAAAGAATCCATTTTGTGTTTATTGTGTGCCAGGCACTATTCTGGGGCTGAGGAATGCCCTTCAATGATGCAGTGCATGAGGTCTGTGCCATTTTGGAGCTGATATTTGCATGGCAGCATCAGAAAAATTAATAAACAAGAGAATTAATAAACAAGAGAATAAACAAGTTCTATGCAGAGGTTAAGTTTTCTGTTGGAATAGTTCTTAACTGGGGAAATTTTGGATGGGATGCTCTGGTCATTTGTTTCTGTTTGTCTTTTAAGCCATTCCTTCCCCAAACATTGGCCTCCCTCTTTGAACTAGTTGGCAGAGTATTGATTTTGTTTGGGTAGGTTCTTATCCTCAGGTCATGTTAGGGTTAATTAGGGTAGGCAGTTTGGATTTCTATCTCTATATCATGGAAGTCATTGAGGGACAGGTCTGTTTCTTCTGTTTCCTCCTCACTTGCATCTAACACTATAAATAATCACACTAACTTTTATCTCACAGGTTTGTCATATGATCAAATTTTGTCTCCATCAATCATCCGATTGCTTCCATCTGACCAGTGGTTAGTGTCAGACTGTCAGATACTAGCCAGTGGGATCAGACAGTGGCTATGTGTGGGACCACTAGGAAAAGGTCTTGCTAATGCAAAGAGCTGAGTAGTCAGACAACAGTTACCTCTCACCTTCAGTCCCAACCACGGAGTTTTAACGTTCAGTCTAGAACAGTCACAGTTGTTCTGAGACCATGAAGGGTATATACTGCTGATCTATTGAAGATAACAAAATAAACAAATAGGAAAGAATTGAATATTTGATGAAATTCCAATGAAGCTAAATTGTCCACACAACTATCCTGAATCTATGCATTCCTTCCTGGAGTCTTGTTTTGGCTGTTTCTGCTTGGGTTTGTTACTTGTTGTGTCTTACTGATGATACACGTGAGCCAGGGAAGGGCTTGATGAGGAGGTGGCTTTCAAGCTGATAGAAGAATGTGACAAAGGAGCCAGGGCGTGTGAAGAGCTCAAGGGGGGGAGGGCTACAAGGTGTCGCCACTCTAGAACAGAAATAGCATGACATAATTGAGGAAGAGTGCAGGGTGCTGTGGAGAGTGATGGGAACCTAAACAGGCCAGAGAGGACAGTGCTGTAATTGTTACTTATCTTGTGACAAAATACAAGTCAAAGCAACCTAAGGATGGAATGGTTTATTCTGCTCACAGTTTGCGGCTTCAGTCCCACCTGGAGGGACAGTCATGGCTGCAGGAGTTTGAAGAGGCAGCCTGTTTCTATTGTCAGCAAGCAGAGACAGATGAATGTACTCAGCTGGCTTTCTTTTTTTATGCAGTACAGGATCACAGCCCATGGCACCATGTTACCTAAGTGTAGGGTGGGGTTTCTCAGTTCAGTTGACCTAATCTAGAAAATCCCTCGGAGACATCCCAGGAGGATTGTCTCTTCAGTGATTCTAGATCCTGCCAAACTGTCAATCAACCTTAACCATCACAAGCATTGTTAACAAGCGTAGGTAAGTAGTTTGGACTTATTTTTATCTACACATACTACTAATCATTGGAGGGGCAGGTCTGTTTCTTTCATTTCCTCATTATTTGTATCTAGCACTATAATTAATCACACTAACTTTTAGTGCAGAGGTTTTTCATGTGATCAAAATAATTTCAGTATCAAAAAGATCACTTATAAGTGATTTTTTTTCCTGCAGTGTTTCTGTGTTAAGAGATGAGACCTTCTCCTTGGCAACAGACAAAAGGGGTTTCTCAGAATGCCTTCATCAGATGCAACTTCAGAAACTAAGTTTACAGGTAGAGAAAGTCAGAAATGTGTGTTAAACTGCAGCGATGATGACTCTTAATTAGCTGCCTCAAATAACTCTTGGCATCCTTAATTTTCACCTTTTTTTTTTTTTTGTAACATTTCAATTCATTCTGAGGTTTTACCAGAGTAGACAGGCATGAAATGAATTCTCCATGGTAGGCTACCAATGGCAAAGAAATCACAAGCTTTGAAATGGCTGGAAGAAATCACGTGCATTCTGACTCTGGCTTTTCCCTAAACCTTGTGAATTCTGTCAACATTAATTCTGTGAAATAAGGAAGCACCATTACTTGAGAGAAATGAGCACTTGTGTTTTCTTGAGGCCTTGTCTGGATCCCATCTTTCCCATAAGCCCCTTATTGGTGAGGAGAATAGTCTCTGGTGGGCACATAGCACAGGAGATGGAAATCAAGAATCAGAGTCCTGTGTTGTTAATCTGGCATGGTGTATAAAAACATAATGAAGAGGTTTTAGCTACTGTAAGTTCTGTAAACTAGTTGTGAATAGAGGTGAGAGGCCTTCATCAAATGTGGTGAGCTTTCTCCCTGTCATCCTCCAGGATCTATCCTATACTGCTACATGTTACTCTTCTCACCACTTCCCATTGAGACTTTCAAAAACTTTATTGGAATGTACTGTTAGAGAAAATTATATATATATATATATATATATATATATATATATATATATATATAATGCATATATAATGCATACATGTGTATATGTATATTGATGAGTTTGGACATTGGCACATACTTGTGGTTCTATTACCACAGTCAAGGTACCAAACATATCTATCACCTCCCAGTATCCCTTGCATTGTGTGTACTTTATATATTTGCAATCAGAGCATTTAACATAGGTTCTACCCTCCAAACATCTTACAAAGTGCAAAATCTAATATTGACTAGAGACATTGCTAGAGTTTTATATAGTTTACCACCTCTGGAACTCTCATTGAAATGCAGTTTTCACTTGAGTGTTAAGAGGATGAAAATGGAAGCATTTATAGTCTTTAAAGGGAAAGCTTTGATAGGTCATCAGGATTATATAAGAATATCAAAGTGGAAGCCTCTGTGAATGAATGGAATGCATGGTTTTGGCTCTACATGAAGTCTAGAGCAGGGCACATATATACTTTTTGACACCCACCACATGTACCATGTGATATCCTGGATTATTTCTGGTCTCTCAGCCAGAAGGTTATCACCAAATATCCCAACTTTTCAATAGAACCATGAGCCAAACTTAAAGTATTTCATTTTATAACACAGAAAGCCTGCAATGTGGTGTTATCAGCCACAAAATATGGCCTGATAGCAGCACTCTTGTGTACAGTAGATTCTAATATGTGTTTCTCTTGCATAACTGAAGACAATATTCATCCTGGACCCTGGGATCACCATTGTACTGTCTTCTTCTGTGTGTTTAACAATTTTGAATTTCTCACAGAGGCTAACTCACACAATAGGAATTTCAAATTTGGATAATTTCACTTAACAAAGTGCCCTCTGGGTTCACAGTATTGTAAATGTTCTTAAAGGACAGGTACAATGCTATCCTACTTATGTAACATTTCAACCCACCCCCTGGCTGACAGAATGTGATTTGCCACTGTGTCTCGAGTTTGTGAAAGTTTCTCCATTCATTGGAATGCATAGCAGTACAGATCCCCCATCCAGTCTTCCAAATAAATGCACCATTCCTTCTTGGGATTCTTGTTCCACACTTCTGTCATTTTGAAGGCAGAGATTTCTGTATAAGCATTTTCTCACTATAAGGACATGCCTGAGACAATTGAGACAATTAATTTATTTGGCTCTCAGTTTTAGGGTTTACAAACAGTGATGGTTTAAATGAGATTGATCTGCATAGGCTTAAATGTTTCAATGCTTGTTCCCCCATAGTTGAGACTGTTTGGGAAGGATTACAAGATGTGGCTTTGTTGGAGAATGTTGGTGACTGAGGTTGGGCTTTGCGGTTTTAAAACTTCAGGTTATTCTAGTCTAGTTTCTCTCTTTCTCTCTCTCTCTCTCTCTCTCTCTCTCTCTCTCTCTCTCTCTCTCTCTCTCTCTGCCTCCCACCAACTATGCATAAGGATATACACTCTTAACTACAACTCCAGTGCCATGCCTCACTGCTGCCATGCTCCCTGCCATAATAGTCATAGACTCTAGCTCTCTCAAACTGTAAGCAAAACCAAAATCCAACTGTTTCTTTTATAATATTTTGGTCATTGTGTTTCTTTATAACAATAGAAAAATAACTAAGAAACAGTCCAAGATAGGATGGATTCATTGCTTTGGGCCTGTGGTCAGGATGCCAGCTGGCAATGTTGAGGGACATGTAATATGGAAAACTGTTCACTTCGTGGCCAAGAAGCAAAAGATTATGAAGCCAGAGCTCCCACAGTCCCCTCTAAGGGCACATTAGTAGTGATCTAAGGATCTTATGTCTCACCTTTTAAAGATTCCAACACCTTCTGGGGACCAAGCCTATAAGACTTCAGTGGATACTCAGTATCTAAATCATATCACTTTCTCGGTTGTGTTTTCATTGTTGTGTATCAGCCTTGTTCATGTTCTCAGATCTTATCAGCTACTTTCTTCTTTCTAAGACTGTTGTGCACTTTCTGCAGAAGGATATAACCTTCATTCCTGACATTCTTGTGAGTTAAATCCATGTGCTTTTGAGTGTCTAAACTGGAGCCTTGAACCATCATTGCCCTCATACCTAATACACCAAGTCCCTGATATTCCATCCTTTTAAGCCTAACCTTAAAATCCTACTATGGATAATGAGATTTGGGTCCTAAGGAATGCTGAGGGGCTGGAAGGAGAAGCCTGCAGTATGGGGAAATGTACTTTCTATGAAGAGATTCTTTACCAATATTTATCAGGAGATGAGGGATAGGGATGGGCCCCCAAACTCCAGCTACTTTTGCTCCTTTTTGAGTCACAGTGAGCTGGAGTTTCTCCTGGAAAGCTTTGTAGAGGAATCTTGGACCATGAGTGAGCATGTCTCTTGAGCTGCCTGTCACATCTTTGCTCTTCATGGAGAAATAGAAGATACACACTCTGAGCTTCTCAGTATCTTCCTTTCCTCCTTTTCTCTTTCCCATAGCCTTCAAGACCCAAGGTTTGCCCCTTCTGTACAGAGTGACAACACTTTAATTACTACTTTGGATTCTTTTCGCTAAAGACCCCAAGCTATGATACTTTCAGACACTCCCCACTGTGTCTTGTCAATAACTTCAATGAAGCAATAGTAGAGGCTATTCTAACACATCTCTGAACCTATCTTTGGGTTGTCCACTGTTTTCCATTTCTTCTGTAGATCCAGTTACCTTGATGTTGAATGTTTCTACTGGGAGTGTGTGCTTATTAAGGGTCAGTATGGAAGCAGACCTTAGGTGCAAACTCCTCAGCCAGTTCCACAACACCCAGAGGAAGCTCCATTCTCAGGTGCTCTAACATGCCCAGGATCACATGATCACAGGATCATAGGAGCTTGGTCACACCAGGATCTCAGGATACAGAGGCAGCTTAACTCCCAGGAGCTCTGTCACACCCAGGATCTCAGGATCCCAAGATCCCAGAATCACAGGATCCCAGAGACAGCTGGTCTCTGAGGAGTTCTGACACAACCAGGATCACAGGAAGGACAGGCTCCAGTCAGATAAAGGGAGGGCAGGTAGCACTAGAGATAACCAGATGTCAGGAGGCAAGTGTAAGAACATAAACAACAGAAACCAATGTCATCTGGCATCATCAGAACCTAATTCTCCCACCATAGCAAGTCCTGGATACACCATCACACCGGAAAAGCAAGATTCAGATCTAAAATCACTTCTCATAATGATGATAGAAGACTTTAAAAAGGATATAAATAACTCACTTAAAGAAATACAGGAGAACACAGGTAAACAGCTAGAAGCCCTTAAAGAGGAAACACAAAAATCCCTTAAAGAATTACAGGAAAACACAACCAAACAGGTGAAGAAATTGAGCAAAACCATCCAGGATCTAGAAATGGAAACAGAAACAATAAAGAAATCACAAAGGGAGACAACCTTGGAGTTAGAAAACCTAGGAAAGAGATCAGAAGTCATAGATGCAAGCACCACCAACAGAATACAAGAGATAGAAGAGAGAATCTCAGGTGCATGAGATACCATAGAAAACATTGACACAGCAGTCAAAGAAAATGCAAAATGCAAAAAGCTCCTAACCCAAAACATTCATGAGATCCAGGAAACAATGAGAAGATCAAACCTAAGGATAATAGACATAGAAGAGAGATTCCCAACTTAAAGGACCAGTAAATATCTTCAACAAAATTATAGAAGAGAACTTCCCTAACCTAAAGAAAGAGATGCCCATGAACATACAGGAAGCCTACAGAACTCCAAATAGACTGGATCAGAAAAGAAATTCCTCCTGTCACATAATAATCAAAACACTAAATGTACTAACAAAGAAAGAATATTAAAAGTAAGGGAAAAAGGTCAAGTAACATATAAAGGCAGACCTATCAGAATTACACCAGACTTCTCACCAGAGACTACGAAGCTAGAAGATCCTGAGCAGATCTCATACAGACCCTAAGAGAACACAAATGCCAGCCCAGGCTACTGTACCCAGCAAAACTCTCAATTACCATAGACGGAGAAAACAAGATATTCCATGACAAAACCAAATTTACATAATGTTTCCACAAACCCAGCCCTACAAAGGATAATAGATGGAAAATGCCAACTCAAGGAGGGAAACTACACCCTAGAAAAAGCAAGAAAGTGATCTTTCAGCAAACTCAAAAGGAGATAGCCATACAAACATAATTCCACCTCTAACAGCAAAAATAACAGGAAGTAACAATCACTTTTCCTTAATATCTCTTAACATCAGTGAACTCAATTCCCCAATAAAAAGCCATAGACTAACAGACTGGATCCATAAACAGGACCCAGCATTTTGCTGCATACAGGAAACACACCTCACTGACAAAGACAGACACTACCTACCTCAGAGTGAAAGGTTGGAAAACAATTTTCCAAGCAAATGCTCCCAAGAAACAAGCTGGAGTAGCCATTCTAATATAGAATAATATCAACTTTCAACCAAAAGTTATCAAAAAAGATAAGGAAGGACACTTCATACTGGTCAAATAGAAATATTTAAGGGGTAGCTTCAGCAAGTTTTATAGGTATCTGATGAATCTCAGTGTAATGGCCTTGGGAAATGCAAAGGAATGTTACTCTTTGCTCAGAGTGAAGCTAACATATCTTCAAGGGAGAAAATTAGAGGTATTTGAATTTTCTGTTCACATTAGTGAGGTGAGTCCTATATATTTTAGAAGACTAGTATTTATTTTCTCTAAATTTAGTCAGGAGTTGTCAACTTATTTCTAGTTGAATGTGACAGTAGTAAGATTTTCAAAGCCTACTGAAAACAAATAACATTAAGTGTGCGATTTATGAGAATAGGTTGTGTGCTATTTTACTAAAGTCAACTTTCCTTTGTTATTTCAAAGGAGAAAAAATGAATGACCTATAAAACTCTAAGAGTTGATCTGTCAGAAATAATTTCTAATTGCATAATGTTTTTACAAAGTGATTTATTTTATTTTAATCATATTTATAATGTGAAAGTATAAGATGATGATAATATTGGCTTCTAAAGTTGTAGCCAAAAAATAGCATTTTAATTATTAAAGAAATGTCTACAAGTAATTTCATAATTTATTAATTCTGTATTTAATTTTGACATGTTTCTCATAATTCACCATTGTGTATAATACTGTGATAGATATCCCACAGTATATACATATTTTGGTCAACATAAATTCCTAGAAATAAGTTTACTAGATAAAATTTTATGCACAACTTATAATTTGGTACTTGTTGGTAAACTGTTCACTAGAAGTACTGTATTAATTTGTACTGTTATATAAACATTTCTCTAAAATTCTCTAACAATTAAATTTTATTATAAAAATAAATAAGATTTAAAAAAAAGAGTCAGTTATGGAGCTGGAGAAGTTTCATCGGTTAAGAGCATTTGCTGCTCTTTCAGAGGATCATAGTTTAGTTCCCAGCACCCACACTGGGTGGCTTATAACTGCCCATAACTGTAACTCCAGGGGATGTGATACCTTCTTCAGCCTCTGTGGGTATCAGCTATAGGTGGGGGCGCGCACACACACACACACACACACACACACACACACACACACACACACAGTGACAAGGAAGTGGGGAGAGTGAGAGAGCTTGAGAGAGAACTTGAACTTTTGTCAAATCACGGTGTCTCTGAAAGATTTGCAGGAATTGATGAAGCTTGAATAGGAAAAAGCCATTATACCCAGGTATTGGGTCTTGGAAGGCAAAAATTATTGACTGAAAAATATGACATTTAAAAATTTACAGATGCTAAAAGTCATATATCAATAGGGTAATTATGATTAGAGAATAGCTCTCCAGTATAACAGATATTTTCTAGAAAACCATAGTGCAACATCACAGTAAGTTTTGTTAGAATCAACGACATCCAAGCACACATCCACAGATGCTGCCTGTAATTATGCAGGTGCAATTCCAAGTTTTGACATTTTATAATGTCTAAAGAAAGAGTGCCCAAAATTAAAGAGATATAAATTGTTTGTTTTTTACAAGATAAGTTCATTTCACAAAACCCAGAGCACTTAGATTCTGCACTGCTCTATAGATTGATAACCCCCATATGAGCCAGCCATTCTCTAAAGATCTATTTGGAGGAAACAGACATCTGTGAGACTCATGCTTGCTTTATCGGTGTTTTTCAAATTGTGGCTCTTGGCTCTTGGTGAGACATGGAACAAATTTCTTGAATTGGAAAAAGGAGTTTAAAAATGGAATGCAAAGAACAAAACAAAATAGAAAGTATCAGTGTACATTGCATGTTTCAAGGATATCTAGTGAAAATTGTGCATGTGTGTGTGTGTGTGTGTGTGTGTGTGTGTGTGTGAGCATGTATGATTATGTGATATGAAATTTCTAGCAAAGGTATAACCTTTTCTTTGCCTTGATTTCTGGGGAAAAAAAAACCTTTGAGGGATTTTCATCTAAAATAATGCTTTCTCAGGTTTGGATTATGAATAATGTAAGATACGTATTTAAATAAATGCCAGGTTTTTATAACAGAATGCAACTTCCTTGTTCCAAGTTATGGATCGAGAGTCCAAAATATACCTTAAAAATAAGTTGTGACTTTTATTCAAGAAAAAGGAAGAGAAAGACATGAAAGTTCCTTGCACTTATTAGCAATCATTAACATTAACGGGCCCTTTCTTTCTTATGTCACATTTTGTGGGGAATGAAAATTTCAGTTCCAGTTTTATTATGTCTTAGGGAAGGGTACCACTGCCTGTGCTCGACAACATTGGATGAAATCTGAACTGCAGGACAGCAATTAACAGCATGGTTTAGTACCTGATTCCAAATGGGAATTTCTGGTGATTTACAGAAAGATGGTATAAAACAATGCACTAACCATTCTACTACTGCAGTATATACCCGGCAAATGGGAAAAAATTATTCATACCATGGCAGAAAGAAGTGAATAAAATAGTAAGGGGTATGGGATATGATGTTTAGTCTAGAACCTATGTCTCATTTCAGAAGTCAAGCTGCTCTGAGGGGTGTTTTATTTGATTGATCCATTGCCCACCTCTGTTATGACTCTGAGAAACTGTCCGATTGCTTTGAGAAATATACTGCTTTTTCTGAAGCAGTTTTTAATGATTAGCTCTACAGAATGAATGCATATTGATATATTTTAGAGAGAAACTGTTAAAGCTTATATGCATCCTTCTATATCATTCCCAACTTTAAGTAATGACTCCGAATGGTCAGTGATGGTCACTTGGGCTGTGTCAGTGTTCCTCTGAGCCTCCAGGCTTCTGTGTTTATTCACCTTGTGTCTCCCATGCCAGGGAAGTGAGTTTACTTCTACATTCAGACCTCATTGGTAGGACAGTTGCACCTTCCATAGCAGAATAAAGTATGCAACAAGACCCAGAACCTGCACTTCATTGTCCTTAGCTTGGTGTCTTTTCTCTTCTGAAAAAGGGAGCTGGAATCTCCCCTAGTTACATTGAGTTAAAAGGCAGTTGAAGCATGGAACACGGGGTTAGGTCCATGGTAAATGCTCAGAAAACAATTTTTTTTCACCAAGATCCATTAAATTTGTCATGAATATAATTGATATGATCTTGTTAAACTTTCAAAATATTTTTCTAGCATATGTTTCAGATTGCTTAGCATGGGCTAAAAAAACACTGTCAACTTTCCTAGAATCTTTAGGAATTTTTCTCAGGATAGTGTCAGTTAAAAATACTAACATTAGCTTATATTTTTTGTTGCATCTTACATCAAAATAAATGTGGCATCATTTTCCCAGTCTCGAGCATGTTCAAGATTGCTTCCTGAGGTTAGTTTACTCATTCAAGGTCACCCAGCTTCTAATGAGGAAAGAGGACTGACCCCCCACTCTTCCAGCACCCAGCCTGGTTTTTATGACGTCTGTTTTTATGTGCACAGTTTTCATGGACCCCTGTGTGATCCAACATCACACCACCTGGCAAAGCAGCTGTCCTTAAGAACTGGGAAACAGGTCCAGCTTGGAGGAATCTCATTATCACTTTTTGAAGCATTACCCTGACTGCATTTTAAGTTGACTGCATTTAATTTCTCTGGATGTGAATCTGAGGTTGAGGCTGGCTATTGGCAAGAACTGTTTTTCATTTGGTTGGAATTTTCCTTCCAACATGATTCAACCCTTATAAGAAGGCTAGGAAGAACAGAGTCTTGAAATAAAAGGTGTATGGGGCCTTTCCTGATCTTTGACTTATAAAAATAATGGCGGTGGTTCAGATAAGTATATTATATAATTTTTCAAGACCCAAGTATCTGTGCCATGTGATCCTCTGGAGTCATCCCTGTTTGCTTTCTCCGTAAAGCCTTTAGCTCTTTACTCACAGCTGAAATGAAATACAGAGCTTCTCACAGTGTCCATATATATCACATCTCTCTGTGTATGTGTATTTATATAAATATCACCTTTTATGGTACAGCTTTGACAACAGGAAATATCTACACTGATTTGTAATGTGAATAGGTTACAGTGATATTTGTCTGTAAATTGTTCTCCAGTTGACAGGCTGCAGATGCCCCCTCCCACCCATCACCATCCTGAGAATAGTTATTCACAAAGCAGCTACAAACCTTTAAATGTTTTTTTAAAGAGTTGTTACTGACAGGTACTTTCACACATGCTATCTTTCCAATTGAACATCACAGCTTTGCCTTCGTTGAAACAATCCACTTATTACAGTAAAACAAAACTTGCTTTGAAAAATCATATAGACAGATGTATAATTTTTCAATACAAATGCTTCACGCAGAATTGGGCTATTTTATTGTTGGTAACCATATAGTCTTAATATTATCAATGCCATGAACTAAGAGCAAACTCAATGCATAGTATTGGCAGCAGTGAACCATTTCTTCAAGACAAGAATTTTGAAAACATTGTTCAAGTTTCTAACTAATTTGAATAAAATTACAGGTACACATACAGAGAGAGAGAGAGAGAGAGAGAGAGAGAGAGAGAGAGAGAGAGAGAGAGAGAGGAAAAGTATCTTGGGAGTTTAGATTAGTCAACCAGTGTGAAATTTCTGCAGCTCATAATGCTCAGTATGTTTGTCTTCATGAGTATTTTTCAGTCCCACCTACATTTCCTATACCTTTGGTGACAGCCCAATCATTTCACATTTTTTTTTTTAACTTGCATTATTTTCTTTCCTCTCTCTTCCTAGAGTTAAAAGCCTTAATGTCATCCCTCCTCCTGCCCCATTTTGTTGACCTCGTTTTCATTCTTAAACAACTCCGAGTTCAATCCTCAAACAGCTTGCTGGCATTTTCTGGGATGGTTTTGGGAGAACAATAAACAGATTCAATGTGCTATTAAATTCATGTGTGTGTGTGTGTGTGTGTGTGTGTGTGTGTGTGTGTGTGTGTGTGTGTATGTGTGTGCATGTGCACTGTATGTGCTGAGGATAGAACCTAGGGTCCCTCACCATATCAGACAACTTTTAGACCACTGGTCTCCACCCACAACCCTCCTTTTACCTTTTATTTTGAGACCCGGTCTTAATGAGTTTCCCAGGCTTACCTTGAATTCTCTCTGTAAACTGGGCAGGCCTGGTCATCTCTGACCTGGCATCCTCTGTAGCCCTCTGGTGTCACTGGCATGGGCTTGCGTCATCTGGCCCTGCTATGCTAAGTTTCTTTTGGGAAATATATATGTTCCCTGTCCTTGTGTTTGGTTTTACTGTTGAAAATGGACATAGAATTTTTGTTTTAAGCTCTAGTGTGGAGACTTGAAAGATGGCAAGATGATTTTTCCCTGTTCTTATTTAAGCATTTGTGCAAGTTTACAGTGAATAGAGTCAGCAGCCTTCTCTCTCCTTGTCCCTCCTCATTCCCGCTGGTCTCCTTACTCCCTGGACAGTTTCAGTTATGCTCTCATGTCATATGTACATGCTCTCTGTGCTCAGAAAGTCTAGGAATACAAATGAGAGAAAACAGTTGTCATTTGAGACTGACTTAATTCACTTAATATAATCATTACCAATTGTACCCCTCCTCTTGCAGACAGCATGGCTTCATTCTTTCTTATGTCTGAATTAAAGTCCATTATGTATACATATCACACTTTATCCATTCCTTTGTTGTTAGACTAAGAAAAACAAAACTGCACTTGCTTAAGAACAGTGATATTTATAAGGGGAACTGGAAAACACCTAATAATTCACCACAGACAACAGGAAATAAGGTGTCACGTGTTTGAAGGCTAGAAATGCAGTGGTTTTCTTCACTTTAGCTAATATTTTATTGTGTATATGTAATGTGTTCCTTTGAAGTAAATTAGGAAATAGGATATATTTTCTTATATTTAAGTCAATAAGTGTTTTGGAAAATATTATTATGCTATCACAGCCTGAAGTTGAATATTACTAAAATTCATTTCGAATTACATGTATAAAAACATATGCAGTAAACAAATGCATACCTATTTATAATATGCATACATGTATATTATGTACCAAAATGGCTTTATGTTGCTTTTACTGCTCTGTAACATGCTTTTGTCACTAAAATGCACACTATAAAAACTCTCCCTAACAATAACTATACTTATACAACATTAAGGCAGACAACACAAACAGAAAGACAAGCCCACCATAAGAGATCCTGGTCAACCAATTGCATCTCATTTCTCTTGCTTTTCAAATACATGTTATTAGTCTTATCCTTTCTGTTACAGCTGCCTCTGCTAGAAACCCTTCCATTTTTAAAATCCGGCCTATAAGACTGCATATCATGTAGACATCCAGTTAGTCCAGCACCATTTGTTGAAGAAGCTTTCTTTTTTCCATTGTGCAGTTTTGACTTCTTTATTAAAAATCAACTGATGGGGATGGGGAGGTAGGGGGCATCTCCAGAAAGAGACAAAGACCCGGAATAAGGGAGGTGCCCAAGAATCAATGGGTGTGTCCTTAGCTGTGACTCACAGCACTGGAGATAGGGAACCTGAAGAGGCTACCTCCTGTAGCCAGGCAGGAACCTCAATGGACTGATAGACACACCAACCCACCCACAAAACTTTCAACCCAGAATTTATCCTGTCTACAAGAAATGCATGATGGGACATGGAGCAGAGACTAAGGGAATGGCCAACCAATAAGTAGCCCAACTTGAGACCCATCCCATGGGCAAGCACCAATTTCTGACACCATTAATGCTTGCAGAAAAGTCTAGCATGGCTGTCCTCTAAGACCCTCCACCCAGCAGCTGACTCAGACAGATGTAGACACCCACAGCCAAAATAGTGGTTGGACCTTAGGAATTCTTATGAAAGAATAGGAGAAATTATTGGGGCCCCTATGGGAACAGGAACTCCACAGAAAGACCAGCAGTCAATTAACCTAGACCCTTAGGGTTCTTAGAGACTGAACTACTAACCAAAGAACATACATGGACTGGACCTAGGCCTCTCCACACATTATGTACAGCTTGGTCTTCATGTGGGTCCCAAACTACTGCAGTGGGGGCTATCCCAAGAGCTGTTGCTAGTCTGTGCGATATGTTCTTTTAGCTGGGCTGCCTTGTCTGGCCTCAGCGGGAGAGGATGCACCTAGCCTTATAGAGACTTGATGTGCCAGGGTCGGGGGATACCCAGGTGTATCTCCACCCACTTAGAGGAGAAGCAGGGAATAGGGGAAGGATTGTGGGAGGGTGACCAGGAGGGGGCAGTGAAGCATGATGTAAAGTGAAAAAGTAAAATAATAATAATAATAAATGAATCTTAAAAGACTGTGTATCATATGTCTCTTTTTTTGTTGTTGTCATAGGACTAGGGAGTGTCATCTTATCTATTCAGTTCTGTGCCATTGAGCTTGTGAGACAAGCACATGAACCTTGCAGAGAGGTGGAACAGCCTGTGGAGAGAGGGAGGAAGGAGAGTCACAGTCCTTGCAGTGGGAGAGACTGAGGGCTGGCTGTTCCCACACTTATTTTGTCTCATCCTCACAGTGATTCTCAGAGGGCTAGAGGAAGGCATTGGCAGCTCTGTTTATGTGGATGTGCTAACCAAGGGGAAAGGTGACAGAGCCAGGCATAATCTTAGTACCACAGAGGTAGAGGTAGGAGGATTAGAAGGTCAAGACCAGACAGCTATATTGTATACCAACCTGGGCTACATGAGACTCCATCAAACAACAAGGGCAACAGCAGCAGCAACAGCAACATCAGCAGCAACAACAGCAGCAGCAACAACAGCAACAACAACAGCAGCAACAACAGCAGCAGCAACAACAACAGCAGCAGCAGCAACAGCAGCAACAACGACAACAACGACAGCAGCAGCAGCAGCAGCAACAACAGCAGCAACAACAACAGAAACAACAACAACAACAACAACAACAACAACAACAACAACAGCAGCAGCAACAGCAGCAACAATAACACTGTGTAGCATCCTTTGTGAAAGAAAGAAGCTTTCCCAAATCCCCCCACTCTAACTTACTTTTTATGTTAACCTTAGGGGCCCAACACAGCCATTCATGAAGAACTATTCTGAAGAACATAGGCCCTCCTAGACCATAGGTGATTCATGAGGCTATCTCAACATTTGTGTTCTTCTTTAAACTGTTTTTTAAAGAAGAAAAGTCTATACTTCCTCTTCTTTTACCTCATTTTATAAAATATTGTTGGATTTTGAGATTTTGACATATGCACCCCAAAGTGGAGAGGCTCTACAAACATGTCCAGGTGTTGTCCATCTTCAACATTTGGCAATTAAAGGTTAAATGTCTCCACACCACACAGACTCTTTATAATAGATGGTATTTTGCATTTTCCACTTGATCATCAAAACAGAACCAAATAGAACCAAAAAGAGTATTTCTTTTCTGCACAATCATTTTTGCCAAACACATTCCTTTATATTAAAAATGAAAAGACCTTAAAACACCCTAACGGAGAGCTAAGCCTGAGAGTGCACGTTTACATGCAGGGCTGGATATATTCATTAAAATTGTAATTAGACTTACGGTTAAATTCATTCACAGCAGAACTTTGCGTGTAAGTGTTGCTACAGGAAGAAAGCCTCAGTCTGAAAATGAGTTCAGCAGTCGGAGCGGTTTTAATTATGCAGACTTGATTATCGCTCGAGAAGGAAACCTTTATTGCTGCAACAGAATGAAGATCTTGCCTCCCTCTTTTTGGTTTCTTGAGCTAATATGAAGAACATATTTTGATAAGCAAATGTTTTTCTGGGCAAAGAAAAAATGTGAGGAAAGCTGCACAAATTGTTATTAAATGGCTCTCTTGCCGATAAGGCAGTGGTCTGCGGCTTATGACAGAGGCAGATCATTATCTTTTGGAGAAGGGTAAAATGGAGGCTTTTAAGCATTAGCTAAGTCTGGAAGCCGTCTTTTATATCAGGAAGTTCCTTCTAAGGGATAGGACAGTCCTGCAGGGCTTGATTGAGCCCCAAAGTCTGTGTCTTTCTGTCATGAGGATAAAACCTTCCATCTTAGTTACCTTTCCATTGCTATGATAAAATATCATAATCAAAGCAACTTCAGGGAGAAAAGCTCATTCTGGCTCACAGTTCCAGAGGGATGCAAGTCCTTGTGGTGAAGTCATAGCAGAAGGCAGGGAACCATATAAAAGGAGCAGGAGGGCAGGTGGTCACATTTCATCCATACTTAGGAAGTAGAGCATGAACAGAAAGTGACTGGGTTATAAAGACTCAAGGCCCATCTTCAGTGACCCACTTCCTCCTGCAAGGCTCCAGTCCTAAGGAATTCACCATCTTCCTAAATATCAGCTAGGGGCCAACTGCTCAGACACATGAGCTTATGAGAAATATTTCACATTCAAAGCACAGAAAAATCCAAGAGAAGAGTTTTGGGTTTCTCTTCATTCAAGAATACATTCTGATTTGTCATGTCCTTCTACTGACCTTGTTATATCCTGATTTGGAAATGTTTGCACCCAGCTCTTCCTCTAACCAGCAAGTCTAACTAAGGCCAAGAAAGCACATTCCAGGCTACTCACCTTGGATTTCTGATATCAGTATAAGCTACCCCTGTTCTGACTCTATTTCCCTTTTGACCAAAAGCTCAAAGATTACAAAGCTATACAGTGCCTGGCACAGCGGGGAGAAGCCAGGCATACCTATGAGATCTTGGCTCTGCCTCCTAGTGATGGGGGATCTGGGCAAAGTCACTTTGTCTCTCAGGAGACATTCTCCTCTATAAGATAAGGAAGAGGTGAACTTGGAGAGTCCCGTTGTACCACTACCCCTGATGTTGTCATTGGACATTCAAAGCATAGTGGAAGGGATTTCTTAGAATCTACATGCTCCTCCCCATTTCCAGTTCATTCCAAAGTCACTAGGGTGATATAGCTCTTTTAAAAATAGTTATGTCAAATGTCAAAGAGTAGAGAAAACAGTATGTCATCTGAGCCATCCTAGACTTGCCATGTAGACACAAATATTTGTATTTTACTGTATTGGTTGCACATTTTTTTTTGTATGCTAAAATTTAAAGCAAATAGATACAATATATTATCCATAAATACTTGTAAGTCTGTAAATAATGAAGGCCATACTCATCAAATAACCAGTCGATGCCCTTATTACCCAAGTATCACAGTTGATCCATCTAGACTGGAATCCACCTCCTGTCATAGTTGCTTGTTAGGTCTCTTAGGCATCTTTTAACATAGTTCAACTTCCATTTATTTATTTATTTATTTATTTATTTATTTATTTATTTATTTACTCACTCAGACTTGTTGACGGCTTTGGAGACACCAGGTCTAATTAGCCCAGAGGGCTCCTCTTTCCGAATTTTTTGAATACTTTGCTGTGGCTCTGGATTTCTAGTTCTAACTCCTGCATGAATTAAAAATTTGATATAAATACTTAATTAGATCCAGGGCAAGCATTTGGCAAAACTACCTACTGCGAAGTGCTGTGTCCTTTGTATTGTACTCTAGGAAGCAGGTGAGTCTGCAAGTGTGATCAGAACCCTGAGATTTACAGTTGTCCCATGCCCCTGTAGCCAGCATTCATCACCATGGAAGCACTGAGCTCTCTACCAAGCTTTCATCTGAGGCTCTTAGTACTGATGCTTCCATCCAAGTTAGTTCATTAGTAGATTCCAAAAGGTGCTTTTTCTATTTTCTTCTCTGTTGATTGACATTTTCAATGTTGAACTTTCTGAAAACCTTTCTTCAAAGAGCCACAGTCTCTACAGTTGGGCTATTTGACTTCTTGTATTTAGTCTATCAGGATGGTCCTACATCAGACTTCATTACTGGAGAAAGAGAGGTTCTGAGAGAGGTTCCACATAATAATGAATTATCTTCCCTCGGGACAATTTTCTTGACTAAATGAAGCCCCGAGTCTTACCTGTATCATTGTAGGTGTGTCAGGAACATTCTTAGGAAACATGATCAAGTGGATTATTGTTGCAGGTTTGCTACTGATTGAGAAATACCTCATCATGTCTTCTCCTGGAGCTGTGGCTACTTTGCTACATTCTACAGACAATCTCAGGAAATTTTCAAATTTTATAGACTATGAAGATTTGACTTCCTGGCTTGTGGTAACATAAATCCCAGCATTTTAGAGCTTCCATGTGATACCTAGCAAAGAAATAGAAAAGTCTTCTAAGGTGGTAGCAGGATGTAGAGTCATTGGGTGGTCCATGAGCAAGCAGTGAGTAAGAACACTTACACTTCAGGGATATTTGCACTTGGATCCCCCCAGCCTTATATGGAAAGACTAAATTAGATCCTGAGATGAGACGGATGTACTGTAACCATCAGAACTAAAAGAAGAAGTCTGGCACTTTCATAAACTGATGTTCTTTCTTAGGCATGCCACATAAGCTATGTTTAGGAAGTCTGAAGATGGATTCACTTAGAGTTAAGCAGACCTGGGGTTCCAACTCCAACCTGTAAAAACTGCATCAACTTATTAACTCTCCAAAGCTTCATTTATTTGTAGATTAAAGTCTCCTTGGATCAAAAGTTGTAATCTAGGGATGCCTGTGTGCATTTGATTAATCAATTTATAGTTGTGTCACATGTCACAAGGGTCATTGGCTCAAGGAAATGAAAGGCATAGATTTCTGCAGATGTCTAATGAGAGAAGGAAAAAGATGAAGTCTCAGTGGAATCTGTGTTGGAGGATGGTCTTTAAGCCAGGGGTTAAGACTGTGACACATAAAGAAATTATAGGAAACAGTTTTATGGTGGCCTTGAAGATTCACCCTTGGTACCTAGGAGTTAAAATGAGAAGCATTTTTGGTAGAATTTCAAGCCCTCGCTCCTCTGTATGGACCTCAAGCATGGCTGTGGTATGGCAATGATAACAGAAACAAGACTTGGTCTAATGGGCTAAGAGCTGATGAACTTAGAAACTTGGCAATTAGGTACTTGGCAGAAATACTTGTTTCCCCTCAGTGAGAGACTGCAGAGGGGGCTAAAGTGTGGTACCAACATTAAGGGTTGTCATGGGCAGTGCCTCATGGGGTTCCCAGGGCTTGAGGAGGCTGTGAGTTCTAAGGACACAACTCCAGGGCCCTAGAGGTACCAGAAAAGGGATGTACAGGCACTGTCATGATGAGAGTTAATAATGGTTTGAATTAGTTTACATTTATAATCTGATGTAATGTCCTCTATAGAGACTGATTTACAGGACTTTGGCTTACTGTGAAGAATGGCTTGGAGAATTAAATTGAACACAGTCCTTGGCACAAAATAGCAGTTTTACATTTGTCACTTTCTCCTGTTTTGTTCGTATTCTTATAGCCAAGGAGATGCGTTGGGCATTGCTTTGAGATCTAACTCTTTGGGTCACTGTTTGCATTGTTATACTCATCAGCTTGTTTTGCCCAAGTTCTCTCTACAAGAAAGCATTTTTACTGCCTCCTTTGAATCATTTTCACTGTTCTTAGAGACAACGGCAATGACGACCGAGCATGGGTGGCCTTCCTTTAAGACCCCACAACTAAATGGAACTTCTTTTTTAAAAAATGAGTACAATTTAGAGCCGGAAATGTGTTCACATGTTTTTGCAGATATCCAAGCTGCATGACCTTCTCTTACAGTCATGAAAGAGGACGTAGTCACTTAAAAACACTCATGGTCTCTTTGTCCTGCTGTTGACAACCGGGTCAGAGGAAAAAAAAATTACCTTTGTTGAAAATGAATTTAAAAAAACCTTTAAGACATGCAAAGCAAGTATATAATTTAGTATAGTTTTTTTAGGCTGAATAAATCACATCTGTTATTTCTTTAGTGCCAGCCAGGTCATTTCAAGAGTAGGAGAATGTCTTCACTCAGCTCTCAGAGGAACTTGATATCAGGAAGAAGTGCCATTGGTGATATGGTCAGGTAGAATTTTACAATGGATGTTAGTTATGGGATCACTTCTTAGGGACCTTTTGACTTGGATAATCAATAGATTCCAGTATAAACAGCAGTGCAAATGCTACTTTTGATTATTAGTAACAAGTCTTTTATTTGATTCTTTCCTTTTTGTTCTTGAATCACTGACATCCTTCCCATTTACTGAGATGGACTGCTGCTGTTGGGTTGTACCCCATCCCTGATAGACATTAGCCACCCACCTCCCACGCCACTTCTTCACTCTGGAACTAAATTTCTGCTTCTTCTAGTGCACCTGCCAGGTATCCTGGGAATTATTTTCTTTATGTTTATGTTCCTCAATGGATACTCATTGAGAAGACTTGGTCTTTAATCATTGTATCTCTGGACTCCATCTCATTTTCTGCATCCAGAGTAATACTGGATACATTTTACTGAGACATTTACTGAGACACCAAATCTCAGTCCTGGGAGTCAAATGGTTACTTTTGTAAACAGAAGGCTAGGTCAGGTGACTTATGAGTCTTACCTTCTGTTCAATTTCTAGAGATTTGCAGGATTGGAACCCTAATTACTGGACTGTCAACAGTTGCTTGAAGAGAAAAATGGGTTGCACCTTCAAATTAGTCAGTCAGGCCTCTTCGATTTTCTTGGACATTGCCATGTGTGAGCTGCAGGAAGCAGCACCTTTCTAACGCTCAGAAACTGTTCTTTATACATTACTGCATACAACAAACTGTGGAGTTAACGGTTATGATGGACATATTATATTATAATTTAGGTGATATTATAACAATTGGAGGATTCCAAGAACCAATTCCCAGGATCTGTGTCTGTGTTCTATATGAGAAAGAGGAATCACGGTGGTACACAGAATGCAGAAAGTCAAGCAGCAGACTTTGAAAACAAAGAATATTCTGCTTGAATCCACTGTCTTTAAGAGTAGGAGATAGAAACAGGGAGGTATTCAGAATAAGTGTGGAGGAAACCATGTCGACTTTTGCTGGTTTTCATATAGGGGAAGGGCCCCAAAGTCAAGCAATCCGGGCAACACTGAAAAGTTAGAGAAAGCTCAAAAATCAAGACTGCTCTAGATCCAGAGAGACAGGTAGCTCTTAATTTTAACTCCATGCAAACTGTGTCAGATGCCAAACATCCAGGTTAGGAATATATATATATATTTGCATTTGTTCAAGCTGCTAAGTTTTTGCTAATTTGTTGTAACATCAAGAGAGAATTATTGCAAGAGTTATGATGTCACAAGCTGTGCAGTTCTATTCTCACTCATGTAATTTGTATTTATTATTAAGTTGTTTATGGTATATGATTTTCCTAACTACACACAAATTCCTAAAACCAACTTTTATCCAATTTTATAGGCACAAGAGGCAAAATTTCATATTATGCATAACGTTAGTCATTTTGACTTACAAAGGGTGGGATACATTTTTGTCCACTAAAAATGGCAACATTTTTAACATACTGCAATTTGAACTCATTATTTTATCTCACTGTCTGGGCACAAAATTGAAAAGTTCTTTCAATGAAAGGACTCATGCAAATGATTGACTTTCTTAATATAATTTGGAGGGAGCACAGTTCTCCATCTATGGAGTGACAACAGTGTCTTAAATTGGATATGGGATTCAGTTACTGCTGTGATTGACAGCAAAAATGACAAGTGACTGTAAGTTTAGGGTTTCTAATTTAGTTTGTTGAGGATTCTTTGGCATCCCCAGATTGTACGGCCATATGCATTTCTATGGAGAATATTCTTGGACCTTCACTTTCTAGGAATTATATATTGGCATGTAGGAAATATTCAAAGATTTGTTGGTATGATGAATACATATGCTTGGTGTTTGTGAATAGTGTCACATTTAATCCAATGTTCTTTATCAAAGAGTTTATTGGGGTTTAGAAGGTGTCAGTTGAATGCTTAGCGTGTCTACAAATTGGATTAGAGACAGTCTCAGCTAGTTCTTCAGCGTAACACCGCCCAAATTAGGATTGATTCAGTCAGATGTTAAGGCATGGCTACGCATGTGCACTAACCCTTCTGCTGGAGTTTGTTCCTAGAGAGAAGTCTCTATGTCACTGCAGATTTTATTTCTGATTGAAAAGTAGAGTTTGCTGGATACTCTAATGTGGTTTCTGCTGCTGTGGTAAATACTATGACAAAACTGGAGGGAAGGGTTTATCTCAGCTTATACTTTTAGGTACCAGACAATCACTAAGGGAGGTCAGGGCAGAGACTCAAGCAGGAATTAAAACATGGAGAATGTTTCTAATACTGAGTCATTCCCTGCCTGGTGCTCAGTTAGCTTTCTTATACATCCCAGGTCCACCTGCCTAGGGATAGTGTTGCTTACACTGTGCTGGGCCCTCCTAACACCAACCAGCAGTCAAGACCATCTCTCATAGATAAGTTCTCAGGCCAATTTGATCTGGCAATTCTTCCAGACTTCCTCACATGACTCTAGACCAGTAGTTCTCAACCCGTGAGTCAAGATTTCCTGGAGAGTGTTGAATAACCTAAAACCATTTGGAAAACACAAATATTTACATTACTGTTCATACAGTTATGAAGATGAAACGAAAATAATGTTTTGGTTGAGGGATCACCCCAACATGAGGAGCTGTTTTAAAGAGTTGCAGCATTAGGCAAGTTGAGTGTCAGGCTGACAGCTGAAGCTAATTAGGACAACAGGGTTGGAGAGATTCTCAGTTTTTCTTGTTGGACTGTGAGGGAATATTTTAGAGATTCCTGTACATATACCATCTCCAGCCCTTTGTATGTTTTAGAGTCATTTCTCCATGCAACAAGTAGATATTTGACAGTTGACTCATGTTGGCATTGTGCTACCAGCTAAGATACACAGAATCACGATCTTTGGTTGGTATTTCCATATATGTTGACAGAGATAGTTCTATTTAAAATTGTTGGCCTAGTATGGTTATTAATGGTTACTATCATTTCATGATCTCAAGAGTTGTGCTTTGAATGATAAATTACCAGTTCATTTTATCTATGGTGTATCCTCATAGGATTTGTACACTCACTGATAAGAGAGATTAGTGATAACTCTCATGAATCTCTTTTTGCCCTTTATTGTACTACTTACTGTCTTTTATTGTGATGTCTAGTCTTAATTACAAATGTGATTGGGCTGAGACTGTCTAAGTGATCAACAAATTACAATTTCAGAAGTGTCTGTGAAAGGTGTTTCCAGAAGCTCCTAGAATATTATGGCTCTGACCTAATGAAGGTATTAACACCTTAATTGATTCCTAATGAGATAGTATTATGGGAGGTGGCTAAAGGTAGGGGTGTGTCATAGTTGAAGGAAGTAAGTAACAAAATGTGTTCTTGTGGGCTGTACCCGCCTCCAGCCTAAACTTGTATTTATTTTCTCTGCTTTCTATATTGTCAAGATGTGAGGTGCTTTGCCATACCACAGCCTCCACCATAATAAACTGTGAAACTACCAAAATCATGAGCTGAAATAAATATTTATCTCCTGAAGTTATTTTTATTGTCAAGTATTTGTTTATAGCAGTGCAATAGTAACAGATAGAGGTAGTTGGCTTCTATAATGGTCCCCGGTGATCTTTGTCTTCTGGTCTTCATGACTTTATGTAATTTCCCCTCTTTGAATGGGATTAGGCCCAGTCACTTTCTTTCAATGAATGGAATTTAGCAAAAAAATGATGAAGTTTTACTTCTGCATTTGAGCTGTTAATATTACCTTGATACATTCTGGAATGTTGAACCATCTTTGCATTTCAGGAGTTATATTCCACTTGGAGCCGGTGCTCTTAATATTGTTGGGTTCTACTTTTTACTGTTTTAGTGAGGTGGCTTTTGTTTTGTTTTGTTTTATTTTGGTTTTGCAGTAGGTTGTAATCTACAGTTTGTTCCCCTTTCTGCAGTATCCTTTATTTAAGAGCTGGTATGCTGAGCCTAGCCCATGGAATGAGTTTGGAAGTCTTCCCTTCCTCTTCACTCTTCTGTAGCTATTTGAGGAAGATTGATTGGAATTCTTCCTTTAGATATTGGATAGAATTCACCAGCAAAACCATCCTGGCTCTTGGCTTTTCTTCACTTGCAGACATTTGATGACTGTATCAATCTCTTACTAGTTTTTGTTCAATCTGAGTTTTTAAGAATTTCTTCCTGATTTATTCTTGGTTGCTTGTTTCTAGATCTTGTCAATTTCATCAAAGTTGTCAATTTTTGCATAAATAATTGTCTGTAGTATTTTCTTTTGGTCTTCTTTGTTACTTTGTTTTGCAGAGGTTGAACCCAGATCCACACACTCACTAGGTAAAACTGTGTCATGAAGCTCCCTGCCCTGAAAATCCTAACTTGGGTAACACGGCTTGAAACAGGTGTTGACTCTCTCTGCTTCCTGGTTAATCGGGGTAAAGATAAGTGAATTTCCTTTATCTTTTACAGAACCGCATCTCGTTTGTGGATTTTTTTCTTTCTCATTGCTGTTCGCCAGCCATTTACCTTGACTCCAATCTGTATTACTTACCTTCTTCTGCTGGTTTTCCTGTCATTCATTCTTCTTTTCTAATTCCTTATGCCATAAAGTTAAATTTCCATATAGAGAGATTTTTCTCTTTTCATCTTTTGAAAATATTTATTGATTTTTGAGACAGGTTGTAAATATATAGCTGAGGCGAGCTTTTAGCTTGCCTTTCATTGAATGTATGTGCTTCCAGAACCTATTGATTTTTAACCCTTTTTAATGTGTATATTTAAACTATAAATGACACTCCACTTTTTTTGTGTCCTATGCTTTTTTTTACATTTATATATATTGGTTTTGTGTATGTGTGTGTGTGGGTGTGTGTGTACTTGTAGAGGTCATTTTCAGGAGTCAGCACTCTTCTTAATGTTGTGCATCCCAGGGATCACACTCAGGTTGTGACAAGTGGCCCTAACCACTGAGATATCTCTATTGCCCAGATGGTCTTTTATTTGCTAAATATGACAATTTCATCTATAAAAGACTATAGCTCTTGTCTTTCATTGAACTTTCTCAGTCATTCCAGTGAAGGCAGCTGCCATGTTTATGAGCCATGTTATGAGATGTCAGAGAAGGACCATGAGTCTCAGTTCAACAGCTCACAAGGAACATGCAGATTCATGTCAACAACCACTTGAATGAACTTATAACAGGCACTGATTCCTAGTTAACTTTAGATGACCACAAAAGTGGTAGCACACACCAAGGGCAGCCTTCTAAGAGGTTAGAGCCAGAGCATTCTGCTGAGTCAAGACCAGGTTCCTGATTCTCAGAAACTGTGTTATGATTTGTATTGGTGCCCCATCCCCCCAAGCACTTCTAGTGAAGGCTTGATCTTCAGTAAGTGAGACATGGTTGGACCAAGAAACCTCTGACCTCATCAATGGGTTGATTCAATGGCTTTACAACTTAATTGGTTTTTCCTGGTGGTCACGAGGTGAGCAGCTCTGTCCCACTATTAACTCTATACCACAGGTGGCCCAGGAACAAAGGACCCTAATGATCATAGTCTACCTCTGAAGCCACCATGAGCCAAATTCCTTATCACTTTAGATGGCTTCTCTGGTATTTAGTCACAGTGATGGGAAGCTGGCTCTCACACTCTGAAGCATTGGTGTGTTTTACCTTAAGCATCTACATTTTTATAAAATTTGTTAACTAACACACCATCTTAACATTTTCCTTGGGTGTAATTCTAGTATACTCTACATAATTTTATTTTATATGTATCTTCTGTAACCTTGAGAATAATAACTTGAGAATGTATTTGGTATGTGGATCACTAAAGAACATGAATTGAAAGTCTGGTTAAAATTAAATTATTTAAATGGCAAACTAGATGTGATGAAAGTGTCTTGTGAGTAGGCATTTTGTTGGTAATAAAATAAATAAATTATAAAGATCTTGAAACTTCAGGAGAGGGGGCTCTTAGAAGTTCTTCAGGCAGGAAATAGAAATGAATTGCACAGTATTTATGGTCTTTATTTAATGTGTTCTTTCAACTTAGTAAACATAAGGAAGGGTATATGCAATGTTAATCTTAAATCCATATGGGTATAATATGTACTTAATACTGATGTGTTCATCAATGAAAAAACTCTATGGCATTTGAGAAAAAGCTTCACAAATATATCTCTATGTATGGAAGTTTGTTATTAGCAAAATGGTAATCTCCTTCCCCCCTCCAAAGCTCAGAGAACATCATGAAAGTGAGCCTGGGGAGAACATAAAAGCTGAAGAGTGGGAAGAGGTGCTTAGAAACATTATCTACTGGAAATTTCAAGCATGATTGACAGCAGCTGTGGTTACCTGTATATGATCTATCCAAGATCCATGGGTGAAACTCCAGCATTGATAGAGGAGGGGTTGTTGAGGCCCTTCTCCTAGCTGAGAAGCTATTAGCAGATGATGGCTGCTGGGTGGGGGAGGGTCACTTTTCTTTTGCATCTGGCTCTTTGCCCGTTGCTTTTGTCCAAATGGATAGCCTCACACCTGCACAAACATGCCTACACAGCTGCACTAATTGGACCTAAAGGGTCATAAGTTTTTTTTTTTAATTTTTTTTGCAAGGTCACTTTTTATATTTTATTGCATATTTACATTACATTGAATATATTTTAATATAATATGTATGTTCTATTTATTTATAAATTTATAATGTATATATTAGATGTTACATGGGGTTTTTTTGTTTTTGTTTTTTTTAATTTATTTTTATTTTTTGATACTTTATTTACATTTCCAGTGTTTCCCCCTTTCTAGGTCTCCTCTTTGGAAACCCCCTATCCCCTCCCCCTCCCCTGCCTCTATGAGAGTATTCCACCTCCCACCCATCTGCTCACCCACTCCCTTATTCCCACCTTGACATTTCCCTTTACTGGGGCCTCTAACACCCTCAGGCCCAAGGGCCTCTCCTCCCCCTAATGTCCAACAAGGCCCTCCTCTGCCACATATGTGGTCTGAACCATGGGTCTCTCAATATATAGTCTTTGGTTGGTGGTCCAGCGTCCAGTAGGACCGGGGGTGGGGTGGGTGTCAGGCCAGTTGACACTGTTGCTCCCTCCATGGGGCTGCAAACTCCCTCAGCTCCTTCAGGGTAACTTTCTTCCGGAGCTACTTGGCTATGGAACCCTGGTGGCCCAGGCACAGGTCTCCTGCCAGAGATGAGGGTCATAAATTTTAAAAGAAGAGAATATAAAAATTGGGGTGTGTGGATTGAGGAGTGTGGAAATTGGAAGAGGACTGTTGGGGGTTGGCATAGTTGAGACCTGGTATATAAGTATGAAAATTTCAAAGAATAAAGTTATATAAACATTTTAGACAAAAAGGCTCACTTATTGCGATGATAAACAATGATGAGAGGAACAACTTTATAGTAAATCTATATATTTATCATGATTATTTACCCAGAATGAATCCTGGGTCTGAGTTTATTCTATGTGTTAAGAGTTACATGTTAGTTTAACACTGATCATTCCAAGTAGCCATACTAATGGATCCTATGACTTCTGTAGTGAGTACTGGAACCCCTGTATGAGTTTAATGCAGGCCTCACGTAGGAGGGACTTCTTAATCTCTTGCCTTTGCTGGCTAAATTGCTGCTGCTCTACTGTGCTGGTTCTATTGCTACACAGTAGCCTTTGCGTTTTCTTTTAAACATACTACTGACAGATTTTATACAGAATATACGTTTACCAGAACTGGCCCTGGCCAGTCTTTGTTTGCATTTGTGTTAAACAGGACACAGTTGTTTATATTTAAAGAAAATCTAATCTGGCTTTAAAGTCTGGTGCATGCTCAGTCAGTGGAGCTGTACAGATTAACAATGTATGTGTGGGGTTAACACTGTGGTGTGATGACTGTTCTTCTCTAGATGACCTCCCCATCAAACAGCTTTAGATCGGCATATGCTCCAAGTAGACATTTCCTCACAGGAAGTATGGTTTCTCCTTTAGAGTAGTCCCTCCTCCATTCCTTTATGTCTGCTTTCCTCTTCTCTGAGGCAGTCTTGTAGCTATTGTTTCTCCTCTGCGTGGCTATTGAAATATCCCCCCACTGCTAATACTTCTCCATTACTATGTGAGCCATCAATACACAATGCCTTGTTGGCTGCCTTTCCAGAACATAGCACGGAGCTATTCCACTACCCTTCCATCCATCAGAGCAATAAGTCACAAATCTTTTTCAGTACAGCACCAGTCCTTTGGGCTGGAAAGCAGGGAAAAGTAGGGCTGTGGTGTTTCAGTTTGGAGAGAGATGAAACAGGTGACTTCTTGAAGCCTTGTGCTTTCAGATGAGTCACCACGAGCTTTTAAGGAGAGAGCTTAATTGGAAGAAAGGGGAGGTTTCTGTGGTTAAATGATTCAGTCAGGGAAATTGTCTCTGTGAGACAAGAACCCAATATATGCTTGATTTCCTTACAGGATCACTAATGATTAGGGGGAGCACTTGCTCTTATTTAATGCTTACTTTTCTTAGTAATGAAAAAGAGGCCACATGCTGGGTGTACAGCATGCTGATAACTCACTTGGAACAGTAGCCAGCAAGCTCATGCACTTTGTGCCCCATACTATTAGAGGGGAACACTAAACATCATTAAGAAACATGCAGTCTTTGATGTGAATACCTCTTGATCATCAAAATTGATGCCGATATCAGCTAAACACACTGCGTTAAATTTTTATTATTAAAAATTACTTTGAACATTTTTGACATTATAAGTAACAGTGCAACAAGAGCCAGATGGATTAAAGAGTTAAACGTGAGGAAGAACTCCGTGAGTTATTAGACAGTATAGATGTAAACAGATATGGGTCTTTCTCAAGCCTTTTAGGGAGGAAAGCGTTTTAACTTACATGTACTTGGTTGATTGAATGACATGAAACTTTAAAACTTTCACAGATAAAATTTCACCAAGACTAAAATATAATCAACAAAATTGGAACTAAAATTATGGAAGAAATTGCCAAGAGTAATGTTTTATAATAAATATAAAATTCCTGTAACTTCAGTGATGTGAATCCAAGGACCTTGGTGAATAAGAGGAGAAAAAAACATGAAACAAAAGAAAGATACTGACAGGTAACTGTGGGGGACACCAAGGTTCTTTTTTTTTTTTTTGATACTTTATTTACATTTCAAAGGTCTTCCTTTTGGAAACCCCCTATTCCCTTCCCCCTCCCCCTGCCTCTATAAGGGTATTCCCCCACCCACCCACCCACCCACTCCCACCTACCCACCTTGGCATTCTCCTATACTGGGGCATCTAACACCCTCAGGACCAAGGACCTCTCCTCCCTCTGATGGTCAACAAGGCCCTCCTCTGACACATATGTGGCTAGCACCATGGGTCCCTCCATGTGTATTCTTTGGTTGGTGGTCCAGTCTCCAGGAGAACTGGGGGGGGGGGGGAATGTCAGGCCAGTTGACACTGTTACTCCCTCCATAGGGTTGCAAACTCCCTCAGCTCCTTCAGTCCTTTCTCCAACTCCTCCATTTGGGACCTCATTCTCAGTCCAGCAGATACTGTAAAGTGAAACTTGGGTATTCTGAACTTTTGGGCTAATATCCACTTATCAGTGAGTACATACCGTATTCATTCTTTTGTGACTGAGTTACCTCACTCAGGATGATATTTTCAAGTTCCATCCATTTGCCTGTGAATTTCATGAAGTCATTGTTTTTAATAGCTGAGTAGTACTCACTGTGTAAATGTACCCCATTTTCTGTATCCATTCCTCTGTTGAGGGACATCTGAGTTGTTTCCAGTTTCTGGCTATTATAAATATGGCTGCTATGAACATAGTGGAGCATGTGTCTTTATTACATGTTGGAGCATCTTCTGGGTATATGCCCAGGTGTGGTATAGCTGGGTCCTCAGATAGTATTATGTCCATTTTTCTGAGGGTCTGACCAATTGATTTCCAGAGTGGTTGTACCAGCTTGCAGTCCCACCAGCAGTGGAGGAGTGTTCCACTTTCTCCACATCCTCGCCAGCATCTGCTGTCACCTGAGTTTTTGATCTTAGCCATTCTGACTGGTGAGAGGTGGAATCTCAGGTTGTTTTGATTTGCATTTTCCTGATGACTAAGGATGTTGAACATTTCTTTAGGTGCTTCTCGGCCCTGCGAATTTCCTCAGTTGAGACTTCTCTGTTTAGCTCTGTTCTCCATTTTTTGATAGGGTTATTTGGTTCTCTGGAGTCTAACTTCTTGAGTTCTTTGTATATATTGGATATTAGCCCTCTATCAGATGTAGGATTGGTAAAGATCTTTTCCCAATCTGTTCATTGCTGTTTTGTCCTATTGACTGTGTCCTTTGCCTTACAGAAGCTTTGTAATTTCATGAGGTCCCATTTGTCATAAGTTATAGGTGTTCTGTTCAGGAACTTTTCCCCTGTGCCCATGTGTTTGAGAATTTCCCCCAATTTCTCTTCTATTAGATTCAGTGTATCTGGTTTTATGTGGAGGTCTTTGATCCACATGGACTTGAGCTTTGTACATGGAGATAGGAATGGATCAGTTTGCATTCTTCTACATGTAGACAGCTAGTTGAACCAGCACCATTTGTTGAAAATGCTGTCTTTTTTCTACTGGGTGGTTTTAGCTCCTTTGTCAAAGGTCAAGTGACCATAAGTGTGTGGATTCATTTCTGGATCTTCAATTCTATTCCATTGATCTACCTGCCTGTGACTGTACCAGTACCATGCAGTTTTTATCACTACTGCTCTGTAGTACAGCTTGAGGTCAGGGATGCTGATTCCCCCAGAAGTTCTTTTGTTGTTGAGAATAGCTTTTGCTATCCTGGGTTTTTTGTTGTTCCAAATGAATTTGAGAATTGCTCTTTCTAAATCTATGAAGAATTGAGTTGGAATTTTAATGGGGATTGCATTGAATCTGTAGATTGCTTTTGGCAGGATGGCCATTTTTTTTTTTATATTAATCTTGCCAATCCATGGGCATGGGAGATCTTTCCACCTTCTGAGGTCTTCTTCAATTTTTTTCTTCAGAGACTTGAAGTTCTTGTCATACAGATCTTTCACTTGCTTGGTTAGAGTCACACC
>CM052712.1:35334974-35360755 GCA_028551405.1 Uromys caudimaculatus | reverse complement strand
CTAATTTCTTTCTCAGCCTGTTTATCCTTCGAGTATAGGAAGGCTACTGATTTGTTTTAGTTAATTTTATATCCGGCCACTTTGCTGAAGCTGTTTATTAGCTGCAGCAGTTCTCTGGTGGAGTTTTTCAGGTCACTTAAGTATATGATCATATCATCTGCAAATAGTGATATTTTGATTTCTTCCTTTCCAGTTTGTATCCCTTTGACCTCCTTTTGTTGTCTAATTGCTCCAGCTAGAACTTCAAGTATTATATTGAATAGATAGGTAGAGAGAGGGCAACCTTGTCTAGTCCCTGATTTTAGTGGGATTGCTTCGAGTTTCTCTCCATTTAGTTTGATGTTGGCTACTGGTTTGCTGTATATTGCTTTTACTATGTTTAGGTATGGGCCTCGAATTCCTGATCTTTCCAAGACTTTTATCATGAAGGGATGTTGAATTTTGTCAAATGCTTTTTCAGCATCTAATGAAATGACCATGTGGTTTTTTTCTTTGAGTTTGATATATACTGGATTCCATTGATGGATTTCCAGGTATTGAACCATCCCTGCATCCCTGGGATGAAGCCTACTTGATTGTGATGAATGATCATTTTGATGTGTTCTTGGATTTTGTTTTTGAGAATTTTATTGAGTGTTTTTCCATCGATATTCACAAGAGAAATTGGTCTGAAGTTTTATTTCTTTGCTAGGTCTTTGTGAGGTTTTGGTATCAGTGTAACTGTGGCGTCATAGAATGAATTGGTTAGTGTTCCTTCTGTGTCATTTTATGGAATAGTTTGAAGAGTATTGGTATTAGGTCTTCTTTGAAGGTCTGATAGAATTCTGCAGTGAACCCATCTGGACTTGGGCTTTTTTTGGATGGGAGACTTTTGATGACTGCCTCTATTTCTTTAGGCATTATGGGACTGTTTAGATGGTTTATCTGATCCTGATTTAGCTTTGGTATTTGATTTCTGTCGAGAAAATTGTCCATTTCATCCAAATTTTGCAGTTTTGTTGAGTATAGGCTTTTGTAGTAGGATCTGATGATTTTTTGAATTCCCTCATAATCTGTTGGTATATCTACTTTTTCATTTCTAATTTTGTTAATTTAGATATTATCTCTGTGCGCTCTGGTTAGTCTGGCTAAGGGTTTATCTATCTTATTGATTTTCTCAAAGAACCAGCTCCTGGTTTTGTTCATTCTTTGTATAGTTCTTTTTGTTTCTATTTGGTTGATTTCAGCTCTGAGTTTGATTATTTCCTGCCTTCTACTCCTCTTAGGTGCATTATATTCTTTTTGTTCTAGAGCTTTTAAGTGTTTTGTTAAGCTGCTAGTATATGCTCTCTCCAGTTTCTTTTTGAAGGCATTCGGAGCTATGAGTTTTCCTCTTATCACTGCTTTCATTGTGTCCCATAGGTTGGGTATGTTGTACTTTCATTTTCATTGAATTCTAGGAAGTCTTTAATTTCTTTATTTCTTCCTTGACCTAATTATCATTGAGTAGAGCATTGCTCAGCTTCCATGTGTATGTGGGCTTTCTGTTGTTTTTGTTGCTATTGAAGACCAGCCTTAATCCTTAGTGATCTGATAGGAGGCATGGGATTATTTCAATCTTCTTATATCTGTTGAGGTTTGTTTTGTGACCGATTATATGATCAGTTTTGGAGAAGGTACCATGAGGTGCTGAGAAGAAGTTATAGTCTTTTGATTTAGGATGAAATGTTCTATAGATATCTGTTAAATCTATTTGGTTCATAACATCTGTTAGTTTCACTGTGTCTCTTTTTAGTTTGTGTTTCCAAGATCTGCCCATTGATGATAGTGGAGTATTGAAGTCTCCCACTATTATTGTATGAAGTGCAATGTGTGCTTTCAGCTTTAGTAAAGTTTCTTTTATGAATGTGGGTGCCCTTCCATTTGGAGCATAGATGTTCAGAATTGAGAGTTCTTCTTGGTAGATTTTTCCTTTGATGAGTATGAAGTGTCCTTCCTTATCTTTTTTGATGACTTTTGGATGAAAGTAGATTTTATTTGACAGTAGATATTAGAATGGCTACTCCAGTCTGTTTCTTGGGGCCATTTGCCTGGAAACTTGTTTTCCAGCCCTTTACTCTGAGGTAGTGTTTTTCTTTAACACGGAGGTGCATTTCCTGAATGCAGCAAAATGCTGGGTCCTCTTTATGTATCCAGTCTGTCATTCTATGTCATTTTATTGGGAAATTGAGTCCATTAATGTTAAGAGATATTAAGGAATAGTGATTGTTGGTTCCTGTTATTTTCAATGTTATTTATGTTTGTGTGGCTATCTTTTGAGTTTGTTGAAAGATAAGTTCCTTGCTTTTTGTAGGGTATTTTCTTAGTCAGGGTTTCTATTCCTGCACAAACATCATGACCAAGATGCAAGTTGGAGAGGAAAGGGTTTATTTGCTTTACACTTCCAATTGCTGTTCATCATGAAAGGAAGTCAGTACTGGACCTCAAGCAAGCAAGCCAGTAAGCAGCATTCCTCCATGGCCTCTGCATCAGCTCCTGCTCCTTGACCTGCTTGAGTTCCAGTCCTGACTTCCTTTTGTGATGAACAGCAGCATGGAAGTATAAGTTCAATAAACCCTTTCCTCCACAACTTGCATCTTGGTCATGATGTTTGTGCAGGAATAGAAACTCTGAGTAAGACAAATATAGTTTCCCTCCTGGAGTTGGCATTTTCCATCTATTATCCTTTGTAGGCCTGGGTTTGTGGAAACATATTGTGTAAATTTGGTTTTGTCATAGAATATTTTGGTTTCACCATTTATGGTAATTGAGAGTTTTGCTGGGTATAGCAACCTGGGCTGGCATTTGTGTTCCCTTAGGGTCTGTATGAGATCTGTCCAGGATATTCTAGGTTTCATAGTCTCTGGTGAGAAGTCTGGTGTAATTCTGATAGGTCTGCTTTTATATGTTATGTGACCCTTTTCCCTTACTGCTTTTAATATTCTTTCCTTGTTTTGTGTAATTGGTGTTTTGACTATAATGTGACGGGAGGAATTTCTTTTCTGGTCCAATCTATTTGGAGTTCTCTAGGCTTCTTGACTGTTTATGTTCATCTCTTTCTTTAGGTTAGGGAAGTTTTCTTCTATAATTTTGTTGAAGATATTTACTGGTCCTTTAAGTTGGGAATCTTCACTCTCTTCTATACCTATTATCCTTAGGTTCTCCTTCTCATTGTGTCCTGGATTTTATGGATGTTTTGGATTAGGAGCTTTTTACATTTTGCGTTTTCTTTGACTGTTGTGTCGATGTTTTCTATGGTATCTTCTGCACCTGAGAGTCTCTCTTCTATCTCTTGTATTCTGTTGGTGATGTTTGCATCTAAGCCTCCTGATTTCTTTTCTAGGTTTTCTAACTCCTGGATTGTCTCCCTTTGTGATTTCTTTATTGTTTCTGTTTCCATTTCTAGATCCTGGATGGTTTTGCTCAATTTCTTCACCTGTTTGGTTGTGTTTTCCTGTAATTATTTAAGGGATTTTTGTGTTTCCTTTTTAAGGGCTTCTAGCTGTTTACCTGTGTTCTCCTGTATTTCTTTAAGTGAGTTATTTATATCCTTTTTAAAGTCTTCTATCATCATTATGAGAAGTGATTTTAGATCCAAATCTTGCTTTTCTGGTGTGTTGGGGTATCCAGGGCTTGCTGTGGTGGGCTAGCTGGGTTCTGATGATGCCAAGTAGCCTTGGTTTCTGTTCCTTATGTTCTTGCCCTTGCCTTTTGCCATCTGGTTATCTCTGGTGGTAGCTGGTCTTACTCTCTCTGACTGTGTCTTGTCCCTCATGCAAACCTCGGTGTCAATACTCCTTGAAGACTAGTTCTCTCTGAGAGGAATTTGTGTTTGGAGAGCTGTGGTACAGGGTCAGCTCTGGGATGCAGACAGAAACCAGAAGGATCTTGTCCCCAGCTGTCCTTTTGTTCCTGTGTCCTGATGACTCTCCAAGGTTCTCTCTTGATCCAGCGAATCTGAACCGAAGTGGTGGTCTTGCCTGTGCTCGAAGATGTGTCGGCACTCCTGGGATACCAGTTCTCTCCTGGCACTATTTGAGTATGGAGCCCTGTAGAACAGGATTTGCTCTGGGCCGCAGAAATGAACCAGAAGACCACTTCTCAGTCCCTGTGTCCTGAGGATTCCAGGTGGTTCCCTCTGAGCAGACAGACTTGTCCACACTCCTGGGAGTCTAGCTTTCTCCTGGCACTATTTGGCTATGGAGCCCTGGTGGCCCAAGCAGAGGTCTTCTGCCACAGATGGAAACTGGAAGGTTCCTGTCCCTGGCTGTTCCTCAGTCCCTGTGTCCCGAGGATTCTGGGTAGTCCCGCTGAGCAGTGGTGCTAATCTTACCCCCACTCATGGGCTTTTCCACACTTCTGGGAGGCTAGCTTTCTCCAGGTGCTATTTGGCTATGGATCCCTGGTGGCCCAGGCAGAGGTCTCCCGCCATAGATGGAAACCAAGATACCAAGCTTCTTAAGTAATCAAATAAATATAAATTGTGTGATACTAAGGTTTAGGTTTTTTTTCCCCTTCAACCAGATTCCCCATTTAATTTATCTGATATTTAAGGTAAATAACATCCAATGTTAATGAAGATAGGATAAAATGGTCACAATTACTTTTAGATTAGGAGGAAGGTGACAGGCAACATGACACCTGGGCTTTAAAAAGGCTGGAGACATGGCTTAGTGGTAAAGAACATGGACTGCTCTTCCACATGACCCAGGTTCAGTTCCTACCACCCACATGACCCAGGTTCAGTTCCTACCACCCACATGACCCAGGTTCAGTTCCTACCACCCACATGACCCAGATTCAGTTCCTGCTACCCACATGACCCAGGTTCAGTTCCTACCATCCACATGACCCAGGTTCAGTTCCTACTACCCACATGACCCAGGTTCAGTTCCTACTACCCACATGACCCAGGCTCAGTTCCTACCACCCACATGGTGTCTCATAGCTAACTGCAAGTCCAGTTTTGTAAGATCTGATACCTTGTCCTAGACTCTTGTAGACCAAGAACACAGTAGTAAACTGACACACGTACAGGCAAAGCACCCACACACATACAGTTAAAAAATTAAAATGTATAACTTTAAAAAGGCTTTTAAATAAAAATATGTATAGGAAGTGATTAGAAGCTGAACTTTATACAGTGAGATTTTAGAAGGGTTTAAAAATGCTCGTTGGTAAGCTTTTCTTTTCTCTTTCATTCTTTTCTAACTTTCTATACTAATCACATATTACTTTTGATGTGAAGCAGTTTTTAAGTTGTGCCAATTTGAACCACGTGAAGCAGTCTCTTCCTTAGAATCAAAGCCTTTCTACATATAGAACTGTGATAGCCTTTCTCTTCCCTCCTGCCCTTAAGTATGTCAGCCTGTTCTAACAAGTGCACACCCCCCCTTTAAACTACATCCTGTGTAGCTTTGGGGATGCTCTTCCTTGAAATCTCATTATGGTATCCATTAATCTGCTTTTATCTTCAGTTCTATTTTTTTAAAATATTTATTTTTTATTTTATGTATATGAGTGTTTTGCTTGCATGATTTTGTGTACACCACATGTATACCTGATGCAGGCAGAAGACAGAAGAGGGTATCAGATACCTGGAGCTGGAGCTACAGATGATTGTGAGCCACTGTGTGGGTGCTGGGGAACCAAACCCAGGTCCTCTGGAATCTGCTGAGCCATCTCTCCAGCACCTCTCCCCCAGCCCCCAGTTCCTTTCCTCAAATTACCTTTGGAAACTTTACTGCTAGAGTTTGTTCTCTCTGTGCTCAGTGTCTGCATCTGTGAATGGGGCACTGTAGCAGTGTCTTTTATAATGTGATCACTAATAGAATTCAATTAAAGCAGAAATATGTAAGCCTCAAAGCTCAATGCTAATATTGTTATTATTCTCATTACTGTGATTTACCAGCTTCTGATAGCATCTCCTCAGAACTGTCCTAGTTTTTCCTATCCCTGTCTTCTGACAAACTGTTTTGTTTACCTATTTAGCCACCAGGTAGGGCAACTTAGCATTTGTCCTTATTTTAAGGGTAGTACAGAGGAGGACAATGGTTTAGTTGTGGCTTTGGGGAGACTAAGTCAGCATGCTGCACATCTTACAGGTTTTCTTGTTAGTGTAAAGAGAGAGGTCAACCGTGCAAGATAAGTTTTTATTTAGGAGAGGATGATGGTTCCCATGTATTAGAAATGAAATTTAGAGAGCCCTGTGTTTTTGTTTTTGTTTTTGTTTTTTTTTTGTAGCTATAATCTTATATTGATAGAATTTTTTTATTTTCTTTTTTTCCATTTTAAATGTTTTCCCCTTTCCAGGTCTCCCCTTCATAAACCCCCTATTCTATCCCTCATCCCCCTGCCTCTATGAGGGTGCTCCCCCACCCATCCACTCCCGTCCTCCTGCCCTGGCATTCCCCTACACTGGGGCATTGAATACCCTCAGGTCCAAGGGCCTCTCCTCCTACTGATGTCCAACAAGGCCATCCTCTGCCACATATGTGGCGAGCATCACAGGTCCCTCCATGTGTATTCTTTGGTTGGTGGTCCAGCCTCCAAGAGCTCCGGGAGGTCTGACCAGTTGACACTGTTGCTCCCTCCATGGGACTGCGAACCCCCTCAGCTCCTTCAGTCCCTTCTCCAACTCCTCCATCAGGAACCCTTGAGATCAGTCCAGTGGTTGGCTCTGAGGTTCTGCCTCTGTATTTCTCAGGCTTTGGCAGAGCCTTTCATCTCCTGAGCCTCTTTGTTTGTATTGGGTCAGCAAGGATCGTAATGTAGATGACTAGTTCCTCTCTTCTCAGAGTGCTGCATGGACAGATTGCTCTTTACTGAGTGTCTACCACAATTTATAGGTGTGTCCTATTCCCAGGAGCCCTGCAGATCCTGAGGCCAGAGATCTGTAGAGCAGTCTCTGAATGTAAAGACTCTATGGAAAAAGATAAATGTTTAGCCTCTGTAAGAGATGGATAGAAGCAAAGGGATATTTGGCCTTTCTGCTGTGTTTTCCTCCTGACTCCATTGCTCTCATTTAATCTCCATGAGACACTTCCTTTATTACTATTTCCTGGTACTCTGCTTCTAGATCCTCCACTTGTACCTTCACTCAGGAGGCCCATGACTCACGTGCTTGGACTTCCTTCCCTGGACAAGTGAACTTCTATTCATCATGAATCCCATTGCTCCTGCACACTCTCCTTTCTCAACTTTTCACAAGTTTTCTTTTATGTGACCAATTATCTTCCCCCATTGTCAAGAATTTTAGCAGCTCCTAAGAAATGTAATAGGTTGTTTTCAGGTAAGGAAGCCAGGATCCTTTGGAGGATGACAAGACAGTGCAAAGCTGGCATCTGAGAAGGTTCTAGAACCTTTTGACAAGTTAGCTTTTCATCACTGGGATGCTTCTTTGAAAGACTCAACTTAAAGGACAAAAGTCTTCATATATTCACAGGTTTTATATCATGGCCCCATGAGCCGAGAACATGCCTCATGGGGGCAGGGAGTGTGTAGCAGTGCAAGCTGCTTACCTTCTGGAAGGTAACAAAGAGTGGGACAGGAAGAGCTGGGATCCCAAGAGCTGCTTCTTGAACATGCTTCCTGAACATGCCCGGAGTGACCTAACTCTTTCTCATGATGCTCCATTTCCAAAGGACTCTACTACTTCCCACGTAACATCACAACCTGGAAAAGCAGCCTCCCCTTTACCCTTTGGAGGACATTTAAGATCCAAACTATGTCTCAGGTGTAAAATCCTGTACTCTGCATGGGGGTGTGGATGAAGTAGGACATTTCAGAAGTGAGGCTGGGGATGTAGCTCAGGCAACAGAGTCTTGCCTAGCACACCCAAAGCCCTGGGTTTGATCTGCAGCACCACATACACTGCCTAAAGTGGTACATGCTTGTAATCCCAGGACTTAGGGGGTGGAGGCAGGAGGATCAGAAATTCAAGGTTCTTCTTGGCTACATAGTGAGTTCCAAGTCAGCCAGGGCTATGAAGGACGCTGTTATACATACAAGTAACATTATACAGACTACGAAGAGTATATTTATATATTTAAGAATATATGTGTATATGTATGCATTTATGTATGTATGTAACAATAATTACTGAAAAAAGGCCATGAATTTTAAAGAGAGTAAGGAGGGGTAAAGGTGAGGGTTTGGAGAGAGGAAAGGAAGGAGAGAAAATGATGTAATTATATTAACTCAAAGAAAGGAATAATAACAATTCTATCAATAAAAATACAAAACAGTGAACTTGAGTGCTCCTCTTTTTGAAGGAAAATATAAAGACAATGTCTGGTGATTTTATTTTTATTTCATTATGATGCATGGCAAGATGGCAAATAAATGATATTTAGATTCTAGGTTACATTTTGATACTTTGTCTTTCTGGCATTTACAAGGCGGAGTCACTACTTCTTTTCCAACAAAGGCCTTTGATATATAGTAGTATAGTTATTGCTATTTTGGGACAATTATTTTACAACTGCCAGCTGCGCTTTACTACCTGAAGTGAAGGCTGTGGGCACAATAGGAACTAACTGTTGAGGAAATGCTGCCCGGCTTTGTTACTTTTTAAATGATGATACGGAACCTTCCTTTCCTTTAGCCATCAAAAGGAAAAAGCCGAAAGGAAACCTAAATAATAGTTATAAAATAGCACATTGCCTGAATAGCATTACTCAGAGAAGAGAATACCCATTACCAAATGTCTTTAACACACATTAGGTTAAGACAGACTAACATGAAAAAGAAGAGTATACTAATATACTAGTATGCTAATCTGTGAGCAGACGTCACAGGCACCAGGCACTATATTTCTTTCTCAACTATCTTACTTTTCTTTGTCCCTAAATTTCTCCAGTTATTGGGGGAACGTAACTTTCACAATACATTACAATAGGTACATATGAACTCTCTTTAAATGTATTTTAAATGATCTATAAATAGGTCAGTAGAACAGCGTAGGGCTGTTTCTGGGCAGCAAGATGGAATTCTGATAGATATTTCATGGCAGAAGGTCAGTCTACTTTGGCTTGGCGATTTTCCCCATGAATCTAACAGGAACTCGTCTGGTGGTTGGACTCACTGGGCACATGACTTATAGTCACAGAATTTCCTGCTCTGTAAAAACAGACAGGTTGGACTCTAGTCCCTCCTCCTTCTAGGCACTTTACTTCCTTGAGTGATGGTTTCTTTGTAGGTAAAATTAATATATACACTCCAAAGATTGTGACAGTCTAAAAGATAATGTGGAAATACACAGTACAGTATCGAATGAGGCATCTTGACCGAATATGAAAAGCAAAACCATGGCTAGCTTCTGTACCACTGAGCCCTCAGCAATTTTGAGTTACTTAGAAAGAGTATACTTTTGTATTTATCCCCTCATCTTTATAAGGAAAATATTTCCTCACTATTAAATATTTAGTTAAACATAATCTTTTGGTAACTATTTGTTATCATTTCTTTCTATTCCTAGTTTATGGAAGGATTTTTATCTGCAACATGTGCTACAGTCTGTCAAATGCTTTTTCTATATTTAGTCTGATGAACTATATAGATCACATAATTTTTTTTTAAGTATAGCTTGCCTTTTTGAAAAGGGCATACATGTATACAATGTATCTTGATCATACATACCCCACTCCCAAGATTCTTTCTAACTTCTGACTTTTAAAATAACTCACTGGTCTAATTAGTGCTGTTCAAACACACTTTGATGTGAGGCCACTCACTGGGGCATGGGCAACCTAACTGGTTACACCTCCAAAGAAAAGTGGAAATCCCTTCCCCATCAGCCATCAACTGCCAATAGTCTTAGGATCATCTTCCCCATCCATGCTAGAACTTTAACTGGTTTGATCTCATGCAGGTCTTGTGCAGGTAACCACAGCTGCTGTAAGTTCATGGGTGAAAGGGAAATGTCTTTTCTAGAAGACAGCATTTCAAAGCACTCCTCCCATCCTCCAGCTCTTAATATCTTTTGGAATAGAAATTTCACTTTTTGGCTAATCTCTTGTCATTACACTTCAGTGTTGAGTAACCTTAACTTACCATAATCCACTGCTAGTCCAGGTTGGACCATCTCCCACTTAAAACTTCTTGCTTTTGGCTTTTCCATTTTTCCACTTTTAATTGTCATAAATTTGAAGCATTTTCTCTCTATCCTCTGTCTTAGTTAGGGTTTCTATTGCTGTGGTAAAAAACCGTAACCATAAATCAAGTTGGGGAGAAAAGGTTTATTTGGCTTACTCTTCCATATCTTTGTTCATATAAGGAAGTCAGGAGAGGAACTCAAACAGGGCAGGAACCTAGAGGCAGGAACCTAATGCACAGGACATGGAGGAGTGCTCCCCATGGCTTGCTCACCTTGCTTTCTTATAGAACCCTGGACCACCAGCCCATGATGGGCTGAGCCCTCCCCCATCAATCACTAATTAAGAAAATGCCCCCACAGGTTTGTCTACAACCCAATTTTATGGAGGTATTTTCTTAAACGAAGTTTCCTCTTCTCAGGAGACTTTAGCTTGTGTCAACTTGACATAAAACTATCCAGCATACCCCTTTATGCTCTTGTGCACATAAAGATGTATTGACTCTACTTAGATTATGCTTCTAAGCATAATACTTAAATAAAATAATGGTAAATTGCAATCAATTAATATATTTAAGTCAATGCTTTGGTTTCATTTTGCTTTAAGTGTGATATTTCAAATAGAAAGCGAAAGTGTTGGGTCTGGGTGTATAGCTCAGTGCATGCACATTGGCTGATTGTGCTTCAGGTCTTGAGTTCAATCCCTGAACCCAAATTCTAAAAGCAACAGCCAAACACTCCACGCTTTACAATTATCACTTATTTACAGCTTCTCATGCTCTTGAACTCTTTCTGCAGCTCTGAGGTTACACTGAAATTATTTTGCTTCAGCCCAAAGAATACCTGTTTTTGTTGATGTTGTTGTTTCCTTGTTTCCATGTTTTCTTTTGTTGTTGCTGTTCAGTGTATGTCTGATAGCAACTACATCTTTCAGGTAACCTAGAATTACCTACATCTTCCTATTGTTCAGATGAGAATTTTACTAGACACGGATATGTAAGGCACAGAAGGAATTCTATCGTCTGTGCTCTGTGATGTTTGTGATGACATGCACTTGCTCCCAACACCCCATGGATGACTCCTCTTGTCTGTGCTCTGTGATGATTGTGGTGTAGAGCCAGCAATGACTGCATCGTTGTCCCCTTGATTACAGCGTGTCTTTTCACTCTTGCGGCTTTCAAATTTTATCTTTTTCTTGGATTTTCAATAGGTTTATTATGTCCTAGGTATAGTCTGATCCTTTTCATCAAATTTAGGGAAAAATTTGATCACTATTAATTCATTCTGTGTGCATTAGATTGAATTAAGCAACATCTAAATTATTTTCTGTATATAAAATTTATTATAGTTACCCAAAACATCCTGCTGTGTGGAGTGTTAAGTGGCTCATAAATAAAGCTGAAACGACAAAATTAATAGCACAGCTGTTCATAGAAGAGAATTTGTGCTCTAATTCTGTTTTGATTTTTTCTTTGTTAGCTAGCTTGTCATATATTGAAAGTTTGGTCAATTAATTTGTCTCATTCTCACTTTGCTATTTTTTGGGATTTTTAAAAAAAATATTTATGTTTGTTCTAGTTACTTTTCTATTGCTGTGATAAAACAACACTACCAAAACCAACTTAGCTTACATTTTTAGCTTATCACTCATCATTGAAGGATATCAATGCAGGAGCTCAAGCAGGAGCTGAATTTAAAAAAACATAGAGGAATTTTGCTTACTGGCTCACTTACTAGCTCATGCTCAGCTAACTTTCTTATATATCTCAGGCCCATTTGCTTGAGGATGGTGCCACCCGCAGTGGGCTGAGCCCTACTATATTAATATAAAAGTAAAGACAATCTCTCACAGACCTGGCCTCAGGCCTGTTTGTTAGAGGCAACTGAGTGTTTCTCTTCCCAGGTCTCTCTCTCTCTCTCTCTCTCTCTCTCTCTCTCTCTCTCTCTCTCTCTCTCTCTTTCTCTCTCTCTCACACACACACACACACACACACAAACACACACACACACACACAAACACACACACACACACACACACACACACACACACACACACACACACACACATGGGTGTGGGGAGAGAGAGAGAGAGAACTCCTCCATTAAGGCCACACCTCCTAATCCTTCTCTAAGAACTAGGGACCAAGCATCCAAATTATGAACCTATGGTCTTCCCAGGTGATTCTAGGTTGTACTAAGTTGTTAATAAAAAACTAAAGGAACAATGTTAGACTATACTATAGGCCCTCAAGGTTCTACTCATGCATTTTTATCATCATCATCATAAATAATAATAATATGTAGTAGTAATAATAGTGATGATAATAAACACAACTACCAATGAGCACATATCTACCACATTCAAATTCATGTAAAATGTTCTTTCATTTAATCTTCCAATATAATTTGAGAAACATAGAATTTAATTTGGGAATGTATCATGCACGATACAGACAATCTGATGACTTCAGAGAGTTCTAGCTCTTCAGCAAACACTCTTTTTTTTCCTCTTTTGTCATCCACTTGGACTTTTGCTTTCTAATTTCTACTTGTGGTGGTTTGAATGAGAGCAGCCCCCATAGGCTCATGGTTTGAATGCTTGGTTCCAAGTTGTTAGAGAAGGATTAGGAGATATGCCCTTAATGGAGGAGGTGTGTCTCTGGGGCAAGCCCAGTCCCCCCTTTCTCTCCCTGAGGCCTGTGGATCAGGATGTAAGCTCTCAGGTACTGCCCCAGCACTATGCCTGCCTGCCTGCTGCTGTGCTGCCTGCCTTGCTGGTCATGCACTAATTAACCTTCTGAAACTGTAAGCAAGCCCGAATCAAATGTTTTCTTCTATAATTTGCCTTGATTATGCTGTTTCATCATAGCAATAGAATAATAACCAAGATATCCTTGTATTGGGTGTGCAGATGGGTCTTGAGTTTTGACAAATAGAATGTGGGTGGAAGTATTATAGACAGTCTATGTGGTTTCCAAGGGAATCTTCCATTCTTTCATATGGTGTCTATGCTTATAAGGAACTTAGAAACTCAGTATAGATAGTATTAGAGTTGACTGTAGTATTTTGTATTCTTAACTCACAATATGGAAAAGTTTCTCAACCCCTTCCTCTCATTTGCCTTGCTTCTATTTGTATATTACATGAATAATAAATTAACATTTTTCCTATACTAATGAGGTTTTAGGATTCCTTGTTCTAGAGTCAGTATTTCCTTAATTAATGTAATATTGAAGCTCAGAAAAGTTTTCATTTTCATGAAAACATATGTATGGGTTGGGAAGCTTAAAGGACATGCCCACGGACATATAGCTAGCTGGAGATAATGATGCTTGGCTTTGAAAAATCATATTTTGTGTGTGTATGCATGTCCATGTACATGTGTGCATGTGTAGAGGCCAGAGATAGACACTGAGTGTCTTCCTCCATTGCTCTCCACCTTGATTTTTGAGGCAAGATCTTTCACTGAACCTGGAACTTTCTGATGTGGCAAGGCTAGCTGGGGAGTGAGCTCTAGGTGTCCTCTTCTGTTTGCCTCTCTAGGACTATGATTACAGACACATGCCACACCCCTTCTCCATTTTTTTACATGGGTTCCAGAGACCTGAACTTCAGGTCTTTACACTTTGTGTGGCAAACACTTTACCAACTGAGCCATTTCCAAGTTTCCCTCAAATGATCTTACTTAAATCATGCTTTCATCACCTTCTGGTTTTTCTTCTTTTCAAGGCTTAAGAAATGTTTTAGTCCTTGATTTGGGATGAAAATGTTATTGTACACACTTGAAATATTGGTAAAAGTAGTAGAAGGTCGAGAGCCTGGAGATCTGAGTCTTAGTGTGGGGTCTGTTGCTTTCTTGCTGTTTAATCAGGAGCAGGTCATGTGGAATTTGCCTTGTAAGATTATTATGAAGATTAACTCCATCATCACTTGCAGTAGCCAAAATAACACTTCAAAATTTTTTCTATGCATAAACCCATCAGTTTGTGAAACAAGTATTATTGTTATTTTCAATTGTGTAAATGAAGAAACAGTGATTAACTCTAAGAATTAACTGGGGTTTGTCCTTAAGAGTTAAACAGGGGTCTAAAGATATATCTAGGGACAATGTCAAATAAAATATTAACACTGCATTCAAAGTATTGTGCTTGGTGTCTACCATCTGACAAATACAAGCTCATGTTATGTCTTTTCCTCTTATTTTTTTTTTATATTTTGTTCATCAAAACAACAAATAACATGATGAGTTCAAGTAAACCCCAACACAGTTAACATGCTCACATGGCAAGGACATGCCCTCCCCCAACAGTTTCCAATTCAGGCATAAACTCGCTGCATTCCATAATACCTCTACCCCCAAACAATTTCCACTTCACTCAATAACCACTTCATTTGGAACTATTTTATTAACTGACAGCTTCTAGAATTTTCCATTGATGGAAGTTTGAGATGGTCATTCTATGCCCAGTTCTCTTAACAGCTCAAGAAGTGTAAGGAAGGATCATTTTAGTATCGAAATGCTGTCTAAATACCACATGTCTGTGCCTTTATCTATAGACTAAAGCTACTTGCAACCATATAGAGATTTTTTTTCCCCCTTACAGTGAATGGTGGTGAGCGTAGAGACTCATGGTTGCTAAAGATGCTGAGAGTTATTGACAGGCATGGGCCTGGCTCTAAAGAAGACATTTATAGCACTTCCTCTAAGTTTCAGAGAACATTGCAGAAAAATAGCTGTGAGGTATGTAAGAGTTGAAAGATAGGGTACAGGACTATAAAATGCCATTTTTTTAGACCTGATAAATTATTGTAAACCATATAGCTCATAACAGCAGTGCTGGGCCACACAAGATTGGCACTATTAACAATCAGCTGTGGAATGGGGAAGCTATCCTAGCATCCTAGCCCTTACTGTTGAACTATTGGCTATTGGTAGATTCTGAAAGAGTGAGAATCACTGTCTTAAGTTGTATGACCATCTCTGAGTCCGTCTGTGACATCCAACTGATATCTCCAAAGCTGTGGTCAAAGAGATGGCTCCTGTTATACACAGTCACAAAACAAAATAAACAGATATAAATGTGTGAGAGAGATTTGTGGGGAGATGATGGGTATAGGTGTAGTAGAGAGATTGGAGGGGGCAGGGATTGAGTGTGGTCAGTATGCATTGTATATATGTATAGAATTCTCTAAGAACAAATTTAATTAATTAAAAAAACAATAACTCAAATAGCAATATGAATTCAAGAAAATGAAATTATATTTAAGCTAAGTTAATCTATGTGAATTGAATTGATATTTAAATTGTTTTCTTTATATGAATTTCATTATAATTATCAAAAACATCTCATTATGCAGGGTATTAAATAATTCATGAATAAAGCTGAAATGCCAACATTAGTAGCAATGGCTGTGCACAGGGAAGACTTTGGGGCTTAAACTCAGAAATGATTGTTCTTCGTGGAGATTGAATATTATCATAAGTATCTCAAGTATCTGAGAAAGATGATATTTTAGGCATAGAGTAAGTGATAAATTAGCTACCAAAGTAAGATTTCAGAATGGGGGAGTTTGGGTGAGCACATTAAGAGCTTCCACACTCACTAGGAACCATCTTTCATTTCTAGCTCGCTTGCTTGGCCTATTCTGATCATGCTCTATTGGTCTTGGTATTTTTAAAGCTGCATGTTAACCTTATGCTCCCCAAGGCAGTAGTGGATGGCTCTACACTCTCTACTCTAGGTTCTCTGATATGCCTGAGACATCTGGATTTTTCTATTCAGTGTGATCACAACCCAAGTACAGGCATTTGATTGGCCACTGTAAGCAGACTGATACAGGGGAAGCTCTACAAAGTCGTGAGTGGGCCCCCGACCACTACAGAAATGTGTACAGTGCTCAGAAGATCAATGTGTCTAGGTCTCTGCCCTGTTGCTGTGAGTATCATCCTCATCATGATCATGGTCATCAGCTGATCTACATGACCCCTTGTCTTTACTTAGGACACTCATGTAGTACATTAACATTTTTTTTTAAATTAAAACAGTCTACAACCATATATCCAGATTAGCAGAGAGGCAAAGTTCTTATCTCTGCTCTCATGAATTAATAAAGAGCTCTGAGGGTTCTCACTGTACTCATGCAGTGTTTGCTTGCTGCAAAGCATTTTTTGAAAACTTGTTGGTAATGTAGAAAATCCATTTTCAAGCCCTATTTTCTTCTATGTTGTATCTGTAACTGTTGAATGGTTTTAATATTGTAAACAGAAGGATACGCCTATCAGGAATCTTGTTTTTAATTATTGGAGACCCATTCATCTGGTTGCATGGATGGAAAAGGGAGAGTCCTTTCTTCACAGTGTTATCTTTGGATTCCAGGGGTTTCTGTAATTTAATAAAATGGACAAGCTCTTCCAGAGTTATTTTCTGGGGAGATCCTGCTGCTCCTTTCAGTTGTAGTAGTCAAGGATTTTCTGAGTCAACTTTGGTTGAGCTTAGATATTATAACTCTTGATTCTTTTATGCCATAGTGCCAGGAAGTCTCCAGGAGAGCTATGCAAGAAAAAGTCACGGAGCACATGATCTCAAGATTCCTCAACTTCACTTTGATTCACTAGGTAAGATGTCCTGGAAGTCCTTTCTCCCCTCTCTGTCAAACCTAGATTTACTTTCTGTCACAAGAGAAAAGACATTGCTCCTAAGAGTCAGAACAGTTAAATCACATAACAAGAATAAGAAAAATTAAAAGAAAGAAGACCAAAATGTGGATGCTTCAGTGTTTCTTAGAAGGGTGAACAAAATACTCACAGGAGGAAATATTGAGACAAAGTGTGGAACAGAGACTCAAGGGAAGGTCATCCAGAGACTGCCCCAACTGAGAATAAATCCCATATACAGTCACCAAACCTGGACATTCTTGTGGATGCTGGGAAGTGCCTGCTGATGGAGGCATTATAAGCGGTCTCCAGAGAGGCTCAGACAGAGCCTGACAAATACAGAAGCAGATGCTCGCAGTCAACCATTTGACTGAGCATGGGGTCCTGGATGGAGGAGTTGGAGAAGGGACTGAAAGAGCTGAAGGGCTTTGCAGCCCCATGGAAGGAGTAACAGTGTCAACTGGCCAGACCCCCCCCGGGTCTCCTGGAGACTGGACACATACATATAGGCCAATATAGGAAAGACCAGGGTATTCACATGTATAAAAAGCAGTCTAAAAATTTTAACAATTGCTAATTTTTAAATTTCTTACTATCTTTCCCTTTTATGTTAAGGGTTACAATTATCTTTTGATATCACATTTTTATTTATTTTTGAATTTAATACATATATACCATATATTAACTGTTATCATTATAAATGTTGCTATAATATTCCTCAGATCTTCTCTTTCAACTTTATTTACTGTGTTTTAATATCATGTACTCTTTCAAATTTTGTATAAACATTGGTTGTATAACTCATCCACTGAATCCTTGTTCTGTTAGGTGGAGACCTGTACCAGGAGTATCTTCTTTTTTCTATATGGAAACCCTTGAGAAGGAAGACATGGGAGGAGTAAATCGAACCTTGCTGTGCCAAGGCTCAGTGGAACTCACAAGTGGCAGGAAAAGGAATAAAAAACATCTATCCTTATTTAATGATGTTAGTAACCTGTGAGTATGTGCAAATGCATTCCTTACTACGAGAGGCTACACTTTAATTAGGCCTTTTTAGCCAAAATAAAATATGTTCTTTTATTCATTTTTCTAAAAAAGAAAGAAAGAAAGAAAGAAAGAAAGAAAGAAAGAAAGAAAGAAAAGAAAATTGCAAATATAGCAATGATGCATGAAGAACATAGGAGGCAAGGTTTTTTAGAATGGATTTTTGGATGAGAACACTGAAATCCAAGGGACTGAGTGACTTGCTCAAGAGAACAGAGCAGAGCTAGAGATAGAGTCCTGGTCTTTCTGATTCCCAAACAAGGAGCTTATAGGTATGAATATTATCTTGGTTGTCTTCAGTTGAGACAGGCACATCAGTTGGGAGAGGCTCTGAGTATATAGATTTTGACACCAGTGTCTACATTAAAAACAAGTCTAGGTCCTGACATAATCCACACAGGTTGGGCCAGTAAGATGGTTTAGCAAGGAAAGGCATTTTCTGCTAAACCCAATAATCATAGTTTAATCCCTGGGACCTACATTAGACGGAGACACACTCACACACTCATGCATGCCCACACTAAATCAATGTAATGAAATTGTTATTGAGAATCCATTCAGGTCACCTGCTGTAGCTACATCTCTCAGAGCTCCTTGGGTTGATGCTGTCTACATTATTGTTGGTTTTTCCTTCAACCAATTATAAGGCCAGAATAAAAAGTTTCTATGATATTAATACATTGATGAATCTCCCTTTCTTCTCAGTACTGTCCTTCATTGGAATATGAGAGGAGGAATGGACCCACCCCAAGGGCTCAGGCCTTGGTAGGCACGGGCCCATTGTAGACTCTTGATTAATGTTTGTTGTATGAACAGAGATGGGTCTCCAGCAGCCACATTTATCAGTGTAATTGCCAATTCACCACTTCCTCAGAAGGCAGCAGGGCCACACCAGAATAACCTGAGAGGGTTCCCTAAACAGAGAGTTGCACTTTATCAGATTAGCAACAACCATTTGACTTGTAGGGAACCAATTTGTAAGCTGGCTATTGAGTCATCAGGAAACCTGGCCTGAAGAGCAAGGGCAAATGAAGTCAGAAGGATCACTATATTGGCTCCTTTGCAAACTTGCTGGAAAATGCATAGAATGTGCTAGTTTGTAAGAAAGGAGAAATAAGAAGACACAAATAGAAGAGAGAGAAAGAAGCATGTCTCAGTATTGATAATGCTTCTTATATGAGTTGCACTAGCTGCTTTTGTGACCAGGCCCCTCTCGTTGGGTGCATGTAGTGACAAGATGTCTGCTGTTTGAGGGGGCTTAACAGAGCCTCTGTTTCTAGAAAAGTCAAAGGAATCCACTCTGAATTGGCTAAGGACATGGTCTTGCTTTATGAACACTGACTTAATCTCTGCCTGACAAACCCTGATCTGGTCTGCTTGTGTGTTTGGTTCTATTAAAGCTTGATCTTATCCACAGCAAGAAAATGGCCAGTGGCCTTTTAAACATAGAAGTCTGAGATCCTAACATGGGGCTACCGGGCGCTAGGTGGGCATTGAAGAGGTAGATGGTGTTAGCAAAAGCAGTGTTCCTATTATCATCTCTGTTGTCTTGGGGCTTGGTTTCCACTCTGCTGTTGCAGCCAGTCTCAGCTATTTCTTTCCTGGGCAGCAGCTCTTTCTTGGTCTGGGTCACTCTCATCTGTTCCTGTGCTTCTCCAGTTCTCACACAGCTTGCAGCTTCTTTTATCATTTAAGATCTCCCCAGGGAGAGCAGCTACACCAGCAGGAACCCAAGTGAACAGTGAGAGCGGCTTCCAGAGATTTGTGTTGAAAGGGATTTTCAAATCAACCACACCAAAGAATTGTCTAACTCTGATGAATTAAAAACCTTAATGGGAGTTGATCAAAACTCATTTCTAGTTTTGTTTCTGCAGCAATAAAAGAGCTCTGCATTCTAGGACTGTGCTGGATAGTTGTATGTCAACCTGGCACAAGTTATCTGAATGGGGTACCTGCAATTGAGACAATGCTTCCTTAAGATCTGGCTGTAGGGCCTTTTCTTAGTGGTTGATAGGGGAGGTCCCAGCCCAGGTGGGTGGAGCTATCCCTGAGCTGGTGGTCCTGTGTTCTATAAGAAAGCAGGCTGAGCAAGCCATGGGGAGCAAGCTAATAAGCAGCACCCCTCCATGGCCTCTGCATTCGCTTGCGTGTCCAGGTTCCTTCTATGTTTTGAGTTCCTGCCCTGAATTCCTTAGATGATGAACAATGAATCCTTCCCTCCCCAAGTTGCTTTTGGTCAGAGTGTTTCATCAGAGCATTAGAAACCCCAACTAGGACAAGGGCTTAGCACCTTAACCTGTCTTGCATGGATGAAAACACTGAAGAAAAGAAGGGACAAAAACCTTTGTTTAATTCTAGATTCCCTAAAGAACCTTTAAATCATAATCCATGCTCCATGTCTTTTTACTAGAGGCCCTCCTAAGCCCACTATTTGATTGATATATATAAACATTATGCTAATTATATATATATATATATACATATATATATATATATATTCATTTAATCCTTCCATTACCTCATAAATTGATTATTACTGTCCTGTCTCCATTTTGTAAATAGTAAAGCAGGATAAGAGAGATTAAGCAATCATCATGATAGCAGTTTTCACTTATTAAGTGAGGACTTATAAGCCAGTTCCAAGTGTGGCATTGAATCCTGCCTGCAATGCCTTTACTAGGGAAGAATTATTACTAAGGAAGTTGTCTGAGGACACATAGCTGCTAATTGGGTTTGACCTCACCACTCTGACAACTGTCATGGAGAAAACACAAACATTCCTATAGCAGATCAGACTCCCATGTGAAAATGCATGGGAAATTTCCCACACTCAACATTAAACATACAAACACATTTATTGTATTTGGGTCCTAGACAGATAGGAAGCTCTGCAAGATGATGGAAAAAGTTGATTTCATGTTTGCCTCCCAAGTAAAAACACTTAGCAGCCTGGGGCTTAGCAAGTGTTATTAGACATATAAGTGAATGAACATAAAATAATTTTGTTGTTCTGTCATTGACTGATTTTGTATCTTGGCAGTAATTTGGTCTCCCTATTTTGCTTCCTTCACATAAGATGCTGAAAACAGAATAGAAGCACAGAATCAGTCCTTATTACTGAGATTGTCCTCGATGCTGACTGTTTTTTGGGGAATGTTGAATATTGAACCACTGCCTTGGGGAATGCAGTGGGCTGGGAGGACAACATACAACTTGGTCCTACATATTCAGGGTAATTTCCCCTGAACATCAAGCCTTTGCAGGAATCACCTGCATAGTTCAAGAAATTATCAACTAAGCAAAATGTAGAAGGAATGATGTGATGCCCCTAGCTGATGGCCTTTTCCATTCCAGGATCTTTCCCTCATGCCATTAGGTCTTTGACAGCTTGCCTCCCTGGCAATGTGGTCTTTGCAGTTGGAATCAAGGCTGTTCCCAGTAGGCATGAAATCAGGAAATTGTTCTGAGTTGTTTGAGCAGGCCCAATAAAATTACACGAGCACTTAAAATCAGTAGAGGAAGAGTCCGAGAGAGAAGGTGGGGGAGGGGTAGAACAGCTATCGATGTTCACGTGACAGAGGACTGAGTCCAACATGAAAACTGCAAACACCGAACACTAAGACATCAGATAATCAGATTTTAAAAATGGGCAGATGAGCAGAATAGATTTTTTTTTTCAAATAAAGAAATACGGATGGTCTGTAAGTCAATGAAAAATGTTCAGTATCCTTAGTTATTAGGGAAATGCAAATCCAAACTACTTTAAGAGAGAGGGTCTTTCTCCTCCCTGTGGAACTATCAGCAGGTGAAAGCTGATAGGGAGAGAGTCAGTTTGCTCCATGGTGGTGGCAGCTTGTAGGTTTGCCGTGCTGCACTGCTGGGCCTATGGCTCTGTCCATGCACCAGCACTAACTGGACTCAGAGGGAAGTTGAAAAAGGAAGACCTGAAGTTAAGAGAGGGTTGCTGAGAGTTATCTAGAGGAGTGAAAGGTAAGAAATTACCAAAGAATAGTTAAAAATCACCACATAGAGATTCCATCTTACCCCAGTCTCAAAGATTATCATCAAAAAAAAAAAAAAAAAAAAAAAAGTGGCAAATTCTGCTAGGGATGGGGGTGGGGAGGAACTTAGACACTGTCAGAATGTAAATCAGTACAGTGCCATGGAAATCAGTATGGAAGCTTCTCAGAAAACTAAAAGTAGAAGTACCATATGATCCAGCTATAACAGTTTTGTGTGTGTATCCGAGTCCGCTTACTACTGTGACACTCAGATACTCACATTCCTTGGGGTGTTTTTCACGAGAACCAGGCTATGGACTCAGTCTCGGTGTCCATCAGTGGATGAATGGATAAAGAAAATGTAAAGATATACCCTTGGTTTTGTTCCACTGTGGAGAAGAATGTTTTCACAAAGACAAGGATTATATTTTTTTCCTGATCTATGGAAGTGTGGCATGTGGTAAGGACAAGAAGATACGGGGTCGGGGCGATCAGGGAAGAGAAGAGGATACAGAGAACTTCAATCATATAACACCACACACATGTGCAAGTACTTGTGCTTGCGTGTACATGAGTGTAGTACTATCCACTGGAGAATGGGCACTCTTCCAGGGACCACACCCCAGAAGAAAACTGACTTTCTATACCTCAGTATTCATCAACTACCTATAGGATAATTATGGCCAACAGTATTATTTAATATATAGAAATGTCATAATATATAGAAATGTAATATATAGAAATATATAGAGATGAAGCCCTCTATTTTGTGCAACATAAAATTTTTAAAAAATATAATAGAAAAGAAATAGCTGAAAGCAATTGGAAAATACATAGCATTGTGACTATCTGTGTGCTCGCTTAAAAGATGAAGACAAGGACCATGAGCCAAACATGCAGGCAGCCCTTAGGACTGAATACAGCCACTGGGTAACAGGCAGCAAATGACCAGGAACTCTGTAATAACTGTATTCAAGGAAATTCTTCTAATACCATGAATGCCAATAGACAAAGATATTCTTCTCTTGTCTCCAAAAAAGGAATGCAATCCAGGAAGTGCCTTAACTTCAGCCTTGTGAGACTTGGAGTACAGCAACCATCTAATGTACCAGATTTCAGACCTCAAATGCTTGTGACATAACAAGCTTGTTATGGGAGCTCAGTCCACCTACAAAAGCAGGACCATCTTTTAGCGCCTCATCAATGTGTGCTTGGGTATTCTACTATAAATAAGCCAAAGAGCCTAAAAGGAGACACCAAGGGGACCTAGTGCTTGTTGAAAGTCAGGGATGGAAACACTCTTTGGTTCTGGTAACAAAGGGATCAGTTCGGACTTTGAAACTGAGATGGATTAACAGGTGGCATCTGAAGAAGTTCTGAGTCCTGCTGCTGGAGATGTGTTATTTGGTGGGGAATGAGAAAATGGCTTCCTATTAGCTAAACCTGGTGGTTAAGTCAGCAGTCATGGAAACCCAGAAGAATACAGCTGGCAGGGAAGAGCACACTTGAGCAAGGCTGGGGTGTGGGGAACAAGGTGGGGAGCAAGATGGATCTCAGATAAATAAGTCTAAGACAAAAATGACATCTCTTTGGAGATTTGAGAGGAGCCACCTTAATTCCAGATCATATATTTTTTTCTCAGTAAGTTTTGAGGCTATATTATTACATCTCACTAGTCATGATGGTTATATCTTTGATGTATAGGAAAATGTTGCTATTATATAGTGATGCTTTTTAATTCTAAGAATGCTTTTGATCTTTATCTTTTCTCTGATATGAAGCCAGATTTCTTTCATTTACTTTTTCCCTGACATATAGGTTTTTCCCTCCCTATCATTCTGTATTCTTTTATCTCATATACAATATTTTGCTAGAGTTCTACAAATTCTTATGTATCCCTTTCAATTGGTGAACATGCATATTTATAAGTCTCATGTTATCGATTGATTTCATTTTCATGTTTTACTTGCTCTGCACTTTAATTTGTTCTGTTACTTCCTGTACTTATTCTATAATTTATCTTAGTATGAAATTTTCTTTTGTCATAGTTTAGGGACTGAATCTCACTATGTAGCCCAGGCTAGCCTCAAGCTTGTAATCTTTCTGCTTTAGCCTACCAACTGCTAGGATTACAGGTGTGCACTACCACTCCAGGGTGAGGTTCTTTATACTTAAATGTTTCCCTACAATTTAAACATGCCTTGCTAGATTACGATTTCAAATTAGCATTTCTACACTTACCCAGAATACTACAAGGGTATTAGAAACATCTTCTGAAGACATCTTTTGTTCTGGTATTTATTTCTCTCTCATCTTTTACTTTTGATAATGTGTTCAAAGCATTTCCATATGTTTAATGATATATACAAGTTATAAAACAGAATAATATAAGGAATATCGTATGCACACTTCCAAATGCATGGTTTCAGCATTACAAACGGTTACATACGTTACTCTATCCTACCCCTTTCAGTCCTTCTCAGAGGGAAATGCTTCTCTAAATTTTGTGTTAATTATTTAATTACAATAAGCATAGAAACATTTTTAAAGATTTATTTCTATTTTATTTTATTTGTGTGTGTGCGTGTGTGTGTGTGTGCGTGCGCCCCTGCAGCATGTGATCAGGTTCCTGAAGAGAGTCAGAACCTTTGGAACCAGAGTTATAGGTAGTTGTGAGACATCTGATATGGGTGCTAGGAACTGAACTAATTTCCTCTGGAAAAGAAGCAAGTATTCTTAACCACTGAGCTATAACATTTGTTTTTAATTAAGCTTGCTTAAAAACTTTTGTTAGGGGTGTTAAAATGTTATAGTCTCTCTTGGGATTTGCCTTGATTTCTAAGCTTGACATTTTATTTCCAAGAATGCATATTGTTCTACGCCACTGCATTTCTTCCTTGCTCACTACTATTTCATACTAATTTGAGTGAGAGAACCATGACTGTCTCCACCACCCTCTTGAGGGACATCCCACCTTCCCATCCGTAGCTCTTACCCGTTATCTTGCTGGTGGGTCACCTGCTGCCCCATCCCTGCCTCTTCAGTTAGGAACAAAGCTGCTACAAGCGTTTCCGTCATCAGGGGAGCACACTGAGGCGTGAGAAGCTGGGCGGTTGTTGAGAACTATTTGGCGTTGTGTCCCTCCTTCCTGCTTTAGATCTACCACTTGCTTACTATTCCATCTTGGGTTTTAGACTTCCCATATGGACGCCTTTCCCTTTCTTTGAATCATCTTCTGAGAGTTATTTTAATGACGATCGTCACACTTTCCCATCTCTGCTACGAAAATGTTGGCAGCCATCACCTTCCCCTGATTAAAATGTGAAAAATTCCGCTTTGAGGGAAACTGATAACTTTAAAGAAAGAACTCATAGATGATGATATTTGGATTTCTCTCTTTCAAAGGACTGGGTCTCTGCTGTTTGCCTTAACTTGAGTCCTTCAAGACCCGCAGTACAGAACACTCAAGATTTACTGTCTTAACTAAGAACATGTTCAGACAGTTGACTAAAAAGAGAGAAGTAAACCAAATATCAGGGAGGCAAGTGATTCTGGAACATATGTGGATGAACTAAGAGCATTTCCTTGGAACACAAGAAAAAAACTAGGATGTTAGCACACAACAAGACAGTAGAACAACTGCTGGGCTGAAGCAGGAGAATTGAGCCCTGGTGTTATTTGTCCCATTCATTGCCCTTCCGTTTGGTCACATCTTTGGCATCTGCCCTTGGTAAGAAGGACTGGCTTTGGACTTGCCCATGTAACTTGCCAGGGCAATGGCATGTGGATCAAAGTGACAACTGCCACTTATTTATTTTTCTTTTTTTTTCTTCTTTATTTTTGATACTTTATTTACATTTCCAATGTTTCCCCCTTTCTAGGTCTCCACTTTGGAGACCACCTCTCCCCTCCCCCTCCCCCTCCCCCATCTCTATGAGGGAATTCCACCTCCCACCCACCCGCCTGCCCA
>CM052712.1:35317384-35334474 GCA_028551405.1 Uromys caudimaculatus | reverse complement strand
TTCTTTGTTGGGTCTTTGTGAGGTTTTGGTATCAGTGTAACTGTGGCCTCATAGAAGGAATTGGGTAGTGTTCCTTCTGTTTCTATTTTGTGGAATAGATTGAAGAGTATTGGTATTAGGTCTTCTTTGAAGGTCTGATAGAATTCTGCTGTGAACCCATCTGGTCCTGGGCTCTTTTTGGTTGGGAGACTATTAATGACTGCTTTGATTTCCTTAGGCATTATGGGACTGTTTAGATGGTTTATCTGATCCTGACTTAACTTTGGTATTTGGTATCTGTCTAGAAAATTGTCCATTTCATCCAGATTTTGCAGTTTTGTTGAGTATAGGCTTTTGCAGTAGGATCTGATGATTTTTTTAATTTCCTCAGAATCTGTTGTTATGTCTCCCTTGTCATTTCTAATTTTGTTAATTTAGATCCTGTCTCTGTGCCCTCTGCTTAGTCTGGCTAATGGTTTATCCTTCTTGTTGATTTTCTCAAAGAACCAGCTCTTCGTTTTGTTGATTCTTCGTATAGTTCTTTTTGTTTCTACTTGGTTGATTTCAGCCCTGAGTTTGATTATTTCCTGCCTTCTACTCCTCTTGGGTGCATTAGTTTCTTTTTGTTCTAAGGCTTTCAGGTGTGCTGTTAAGTTGCTAGTGTATGCTCTCTCCAGTTTCTTTTTGGAGGCCCTCAAAGCTATGAGTTTTCCTCTTAACACTGCTTTCATTGTGTCCCATAAGTTTGGGTATGTTGGACAACTGCTACTTATAAGACAATGTTTAAGTGGTTTATATATCTGATTTCCCTCTTCAACCTCTATCACCATGCAGAAATGGTATTCCTGATACCTGGATAGTCCTAGGAGGAGAATGAAGTACAGATGAACCAGAGCCTAACCTGGTTATGTCTTTTGACAATGAAATTATACCAGAGAAATAACTATGTGTAAAGATATCAAAGTGTTTTCAATTCCTGATGGCCAAGAAAGGAAGTACATGATGATTTAGTTAGAGTGTTTCTCAGTTTTAACACCAAATTTTTTTCTAATTAAAATTGAGATGCAATAGAATAGGATCCAAAATTTGTGTGTGTGTGTGTGTGTGTGTGTGTGTGTGTGTGTGTGTGTGTGTGTTTTGCTTATAAGGGTCAAGTGCTTCTATTTCAAAGTAGAAGATGTAAAAGAAGCTAATGGTTGCCTAGAAATGTACAATATTTTCTTCTATACTAAGAGAATTGTAGTTGATACTAAAGTTTCCAAGAACAATGGTCAATATTCCCACCTTCCTTGCAGCTATGTGGGACCATGAATGACACCAAGTTCTAGGTAACAAGATAGAAGTTGAGTTGATATATGCATAATGTGAAATATATACATGTGAACACACACACACACACACACACACACGCACACATGCACACACTTTCTGCTAACAAAAAAAGCTCTGAACTCTTCCTGTTCTATTCTCCCCACCATATGGGATGAAGTAAGAATGGAGTGACAACTGATCTTCCCCCAGGTGACTAAAGCTTCTAAACCAATGGATGCCTGGCCATTCCTAAAAGAAATCTAAGCTTCTACTTTAAGCCCATGGCATTTTAGTCTCTGTCATGGTATCTAAACCCATGTCCCAACCCAGAAATTGAAAGTAATGTTTGCAGTTGAACAAATCAACAAGGAATGCTTACAGATGTTATTTAGAAGTATTGAAGAATAGCTAAAAAGCTTGAAAATTTTTCCAGTGGGAATGGAGGAAGGGACCACTATTTTTCTTTTTAAATTGTACACTCTGGCATTATTTCTGTTAAAATTACATTAAAATAAGTCACAGGCATGCACACACAAATTTATAATTTGTGATTAGCATCACCTAGAATGAAATGTTGCCACACCAGAGGGTTATGATTTAAGGCACAGGAGGAAGCACTGAGATTATCAAAGGTTTTATTTCAAACTGTACAACCGCTGACAAAAGTTTGATCAACAACATCATTCTCGTATTTCTAATCCCAGAGCATAAATATGTTATCAGAGACGAGGAAGGCTGCAAAACAACTAAACTATTACATGACAGTCAAGGCGTTCGGAAAAAAATGAAAAGGTTTTGATGCAATCATGGGTCACCCTTTGTACCATTTCAGAGGTAAATGAATCACTTACTGCTAAGGACTCTGCGAGGCTGCAAACTTTCTTATCTGAAGTGTGATCATGATTTTAAATATATGTGACCCATTTGTGACATGGAATGAAAAATGCTGCATTAGTCTCCACAGCATCAGGAGGGATAAGAGTGGCAACACTTTGCTGATGCTAGTCTTTGGGAACATGAGGCTACCACCACTGCCTCCCCATGTCTCACTTTTACCTACAAACACCCCTGATGGATCTTCCGCTTTTTATGAGTATGGGCCAAGCATCGTGTTTAGGAGTTCAAACTTATCAAGGCAATGGGAAAAGAAATGAAGTGCATTCACTAGAGGGGAAAAAACTGAGACCCTCGAGAGATTAGATTTGGAATCATCCCTAGGTGCTGTGTCCTGCAATAGTCTCAATTTTGTTAAGAAAGTGAGGCCAAGTGATGGTTGTTAATAGTTTAAAGGCACTCAATGACTTGCAAGTACTCTCACATGACAGGCCTGAAACAGAGGTCACAGAAAAACACAGGGGAAAATGTAAAGAAAAAAGCTCCATTTTGTCTCTTCTCCTTGGTATGGATCCCTGGTATAGAGAACAAACTTAAACTGAGGCAGTGCCTAGAATCAAAGGATGAAAACGGTGAGATTTAATTTTGATTAAGGCAAATTGGACTTTTAAGACATGGAAGCAAGACACAGAGCTCAGTGAAACTGCTTTCATCACTGAACAGTGATCCAAAGGTACTTGATGTTTGGCTCTAGGGCAAGAATGGGGCCCAACAAAGAAGCAGTGTCTGATGCTGGACACTGTTATAGGCAAAGATCAAGCCAACATGCAACTGCACCTCCATCAGTTCCCCTGACCCTCAATTCTAAAGGTCCTGAGGGTCTTTACCTGTGAGCCTCTGGGAGCATAGTGTGTGATTGATGTTGACAGATGCAAAGGACAAAAAGAAGAGAGAGTAATAGAGAGTGGGGTGACTCCCTGCATGGCACAGTGCAAAGGATGACTGGCAAGCATGCATTTACTTTCTCTTGTAAGTATAAGGCTTAGGAGACACATTTGACTGTAGCTGCTCCAGGAGGGAAAATCGTTCTTCTTCAAAGAAACCACTGATAATTTTCCTTACTCCGGCGGGTGGCCAAACCCATGCAAATATGGGCAGCACTAATTGAACTTAATGAGTTATAAAAAATAAAAATAAAAACAAGACATGAAAAGAGGGATGTGTTGGGGGTGGTATGGGGCATGTTGGAGGGTAAAGTCGAGATGGGTTCGTTCAAGTTTCACTGTATACATGTATGAAATACTCAAGAACAATAAAAATTGTTATTAAAAAGAAAGAGAATAATGGAATGTGACATTTTCCCCTTAGAAATGAGAATGGAAATTGATTTCAAGTTCAGGTCCAGAGGACACGCCATTTGGAGAATGGATTGAGATGAAGGAACACACCTGTGGAATGGAAGGAGTGGCCAGAGGTAGAAGGAAAGTTGGAAGGGCAATGCCATGGAAGCTAGGGGGAGACAGTACTGTGGGGAAGAGCTTTTGTCTGTGTCTGGTGGAGCGGAGGCTAGACTGTCCTCTACACTTAGCCAAACAAAATCATGTGAGACCCTGGGAAGACAATGTGCAAGATGCTCTGAGGTCACAAACATAACATGGAAGATGTACACATGTGTACAATCAAGATCATACATGTGTGATGAGAGGCACTTGAGTATTCTCAAAGCTGTGTGGAAGGAGCTATAGACAGGAAGGGTTGCACAGAAGTAAGAGGGCTGTGGGTGATGGTGTAAAGTCCTCAGATCGACAGGATGAGAGGGATCTAGGAGTCACATGGGAGGAACTGACATTCCAAGAAGGGATCTCTCTTCTTGGAACAGGAAATGGAAAAAGGTGGGGGTGGGGCATCTATAACATGCTTATTTGAAAAGCTGATGCACTTGGAACTCATAAGTAAAGGAGTGATATCAATATCTAAGGAACTGCTCCCTGCTGACATCTGCTATGGACAGAATCCCAGCGAATGTGGTACAGAATTTAGATGGCACAGTTTGAGTGGGAGAGAGATCTCTCAAAGGTCTTTAGAGGGCAGTCAAGTGGTAGCATCTGCAGATGGCTGAGGATCAGGGGAATGTCATCCTGGCAGAGAAGTCACCATTCTTACATCCCTAGAGAAGAGATCAGAGTTCTGCTCTGGAGCAATAGACTCATAGGATACAACAAGTGGCTTTCACAGGACACACACTTTCGTAGTGATGGACTGTGAATTGAACTTAAGTGTGGATGGTCTTTTGATTGGGACGTTAGGACACACAGTTAAGCCTAGCCAACGTGCCACGGAGGGTTGAAGGCCATATAAATCTTTCATTCAAAAGTATTGAATTCTTATCATGTGCCAACGGCCATGCTAGATTCTGGCCACATGATTTGAACAGGCAATTAGCCTGGAATCAAGTGTGGGAAATAGACATATAAAAAAGATACTTAGAACACAACCAGCTGCACTTGGCAGTGCATGCACTATTCTAGAAGATAGCCACAGCATTACTGAAATATTAATGTGTTCTATTTATTTATTCATATATTTCATCACAAACACAATTAAGAATTTCATTCTTCTCAGATAGAGTATCTTTTTCAGCCTAATGATGGAGCTTTTTAGAGAAAACCACAGTTGCTATCCTTAGCTAACATCAAGTTTTCAAAATCTGAAGCCAAGTTGTATCAGAGTTTCCGTTTTGATGCTGAGAGAGGATCAGAAAGAACACAGGTGCACTGTATTTGCAATAATTCACAGAGCTAAAAAGAGATGGGGGTAATTGGTGCCTAGAGCTGCAGGAAGGTTGTATAAACACTCCCTAACTACCTGTCACCCATTTGTGTCAATATTTATAAGCCAACAGATGCAGCTTCAAAGGATGCCTGCATACTTATTGGTTAAAGCAACCGGGAGAAGCCAGGCTTGTATTAGTATTCTCACATTAGTTACCTTTCTGCTGCTGTGATAAAGTATCCTGACAAAAGCAACCAAAAGGAAAAACTTATTTTGGTTTCCAGCTCCAGAAGGCTACAATTCATCATGAAGGAAAAGGCCTGGCAAGCAAAGGCATGAATCCAGCAAGATAGTCAGGAAAGCAGAGAGCTAATAGCAAATAGGGCAGGGATATAAATCCTCAAGGCCCACCTCCTTTGATGTACTTCCTCTAACAAGGCTCCACCTCCTTTAAGGCATCACAACCTTCCCAAACAAAGCTACAAACCGGGGACCAAGTATTCAAACACATGAGCTTATAAAGAGCATTGTTGTAATCATAGAATACACATAGAGGGACCCGTGGCTCAGACCACATATGTGGCAGAGGAGGGTCTTGTTGGCCATCAGGGGGAGGAGAGGCCCTTGGGCCTGAGGGTGTTAGAGGCCCCAGTAAAGGGGAATGTCAAGGTGGGAAGACGGGAGTGGGTGGGAGGGGGAATACCCCCATAGAGGTGGGGGAGGGGAGAGGGAATAGTGGGTTTCCAAAGTGGAGACCTGGAAAGGGGGAAACATTGGAAATGTAAATAAAGTATCAAAAAATTAAAATAAAATTTAAAAAAAAGGAAAAAAAAAAAGCATTGTTGTAATCAAACCAAAACAGCTGTGAGAGGACATTGATGTCCCTGTGTAGTGCAATGATAAGGGCAGACAGTTAATTGCAGGTGTTGTAGATATTGGAGAAATAGAGAAACCTAACTTAGGTTGGGGTGTAGGGAAGGGAAGGAAGAGGAACAGGTGCAGGAGAAATGATAGGATGGATTATGAAGAGCCAGGTAGATGTGAAGTGAGTTCAATCAGACCTCAAAAGTAAAAATAGACACAGATTCATACCTAGTGTGTGTGCGTGTGCGCGCGCGCATGTGCGTGTGTGAGTGCAAACAGAACAGAGATATGAAAATGAGCGTCAGAGATGAGATGAGAAAATGCCCTGGAGCGTGGTTGAGGTTGAAGGTTATGTGGTGAGACAAGAGATAGGTTGGGATCAAGGCACAAACAGAAGCATGCATCTGGGGACTAGAAAGAGATGACCAGTTACCTGGATCACTTCAGTGAGTTGAGGGTGAAGGGAAATGATTTGGATAAATACCTAAGACCTGGTTTTGAAGATGATGTGAGCTGCTGTATTCTACAGAAAAGAATCATAAACAGAGTTTGGGGAAATAAATTCCTCTGTGATTTGGCCCTGTGTGACCATGTAGACACCATTGGTAAATTCCTTCACCTGGTGGCTCTCAGATGCCTCTGTAATTGTAGTGCCATAGAAGGTGGTGTCATTGCAACCAGTCAAGATTCGATAGGTTTCATCTCTGCCTACCGGAGGGAAGCACAAGTTGTATCCAGACACTCAACAAATATCCAGTACAATGCTTAATAAATCTATCCTTCCATCACAGAGGTGCTTTGGGTGCTGATATTCTGCCTCTGTACCCTACTGGAGAGATTTTTACTTTCATTTTTATTCTCTCAGGAACCAGAACCTATTAAACATGATAAAAACAGGCCTTATCTGGAGTTGAGGCTAGTCTCTGAGATAAAAATCATGTGCACTACATTTCTGGTAAGGAGGAAAGAGTCTTCAAAAAACTGTCTTGCCAGGGTGGCTGTTCTGAGCTCAGAGTGTGGTATTAGGAACCATCATTTGTCTCCACTGTGGTAATCTCTCTTTCTGAAAGCATTTTGGGCTATGCACATTTTGCCACTCTTAGAAAGCTGAGAGTTTTTTTTTTTTTTTACAAATTCACAAATAGGTTTCTAATTCCATTCTGCTCCTATCACGTCCCAGTAATTCTCACATTATTTCTGGAAGATTAGCAGGCACACAGTTGTAGTGACATAATTAGTATTCACAGGAGATAATGATGTCAAGGGACTTCGTTGTTCTTAGAATCTAAATGAAAAAAATAAGAATAGCAAAAGTTGGATTGGCGATAATTTCTCATCATAAATTGGGTGCTTGTTAAGAAAAAAAAGAGAGTCGTAAATGAGATTGGGTAATACAAACATACTGGATAAATCATTTAAAAGAAAGTAGATTTAGTTTGTTTTCTGCTTAGCTTCCTACCTGTAAGGAAACAGCATCCCCTGCTTTTGCCATGAAATAGTTAAGCCTGAGAAACGTTTCAGGCAATAAAACACTGACTGGAATCTTCCCGACAATGCTTTCCTTCCTCGTCTTTTTTATGACTAATTGAAGTGAAAGGCTGGGAAGCTAAATGTTAAGGAAACACTGTGCACCCTGTGCTGTGATTCTGTGAAGGGGAGTCTAGCTGGTGGGGGCTCTCTGCCTTGGAATTTTAAGCTAGAGACCTAACCAAAGAATCAATATTTCAATTAGGTGCTGTGGTGGGTGAGCTTGCCAGTACTGTTGCGGTAGCTAGAAGATTGCTAGGTATTTTCTTGGGAGGGTTCATTCCTGTGAACTCTCTTTTATTTTCCTTTTAATCAGAGCTTTCAAAGCCCAGCTGCTTTGTCTGCCTTTGAACCACTGAAGGTGACAAAGGAATCAGAAATGTAAATTATGAGTGCTTCCCTAAAGGCTGATAGCAGCTTGCTCCATGGTCGCCATCAGAGAGAGGTAACCAGAAGCAACCATTTTATAGAGCCCAGGGTCTCTGGCCTCTGAGTTGTCAGAATCAGTCCCACCACTTTTTAAACAATGCTTCAATGTTCACCTGGAGGTGTGGTTAGAAAGGAGACAGTGACTCAGTGTGGGTGGCTGACCACTGAAAATTCTTATGTTGAAAACTCAAACCTCCAATTTATATTTTAACAACATCTGAAGATGAAATATGTTGGAAGTACTTGGGATTAAATGATTTCATGAGAATGGAGCCATATAATAACATTAGTGGCTTCATTAGGAGAGAAAGAGAGAGAGAGAGAGAGAGAGAGAGAGAGAGAGAGAGAGAACTAAACAAGAGTATTTACTCTGCCTTTCCATGTGATACTCTTGATACAAAGAATTGAGAAGATCCCTACATGATGATGGTGCTATGCTCCAGAACAGTGAAATTATTTATTACTGTTTATTGTTATTATTATTATCATCATTATTTAGATGAACAGGTCTTAGATGATTTGTTATAGTAACAGAAAACAGACTGACATGATTCGTTTGACTGGAGTAACCCCTGTTTTACGTGAGATTTGGCTTGAAGTGTGGTTGTGTTTATCAACCACAAAGTGACTGATATCAAATGGGTCTTCACAGGCTTCCTCAGAGCAATCACTCCCTACTGATCCACTTCTAGACTCAGCACTCTTTCTGTCACTCTAGGAAGAGAAACATTACTTCTCAACATTTTAAATACTTCCCATATTTGATTCTTGCAAGCCTTTCATCCCAAAACTGTATGTTGTCACCATGTTCCCCCAGTGTAACGAGCCATTCACTCTTTGCTTAGGATTTTTCCAAGAGGCTCTGCAAAGTCCCTGAAAGAAATAATGCTTCTGTCCTTTTCATCTGTGTTTCTTTTGACAATTGGGGTAGTGAAAATATGTGTCACACAATTAGAAGGATCCGAGAGAAACATCCAAAAATATTGATTCCCACCGGCATTGTTTTTGTCCCTGATGGTCTGCTCTGTGCTTGCTGCTGCCTCCAGCATTCTGTGGGCCACTGACTTGCATAAAGCATGCTTTTTGTGTATGTTTTTCCTACTGGCTCTTAAAGGACATAGATTATAACCCCCTTATTCAACCATTCATCCTCAGGTCTTAGACCACTGTCTAGCTCACTAGAACTGCCTAATAGATGGAACTTGCAATCTAGAATCAGAAGTTCTGTCCCTGAGTCTTTCCCCAGTTGTTGCACTGGCCATTTGGCCTTTCACAAAACTTATTAACTTCTTAGAGCATCCACCTCCTCAAATGTAAGAGTAAGAATGTTACCACAGATGACTGAAGTATTGAATGAAAGCCCACAAAATATTATCTAAGGGATGAAGGAAGAAAGGAACAGATTATTTGAAAGATTCTGTTTAAGGATTTACCAAGATATTAGAATTACATCCAAGGATCAAATTGAACTGTGAAAAAGCCACACAGTTACCACCTGTTGCATGGCATCTTGTAGAATCTTCTTCATTTTGTTCTTTTTCTATGTTATGTGTGTGCGCATGCTTCTGTATGTGTGTGCCATGTATAGAAGCCAGAGGACATCATCAGCTGTCATCCTCAGGAATAGCACCCACATCCTTTGAGATATGGTCTCTCATTGACCTGGAGCTTATCAGTTAGTCTAGGCTAGCTGGCCTATGATTCTCCACCTCCCCAGTGTTGGGGTTACAAGGGCACACCACCACGCCTGTTTTTTGTTTTTCTTTAAACATGGGAGATGGGTGTCAAATCATATGCTCTTGCATACATGGCAAGCGTCCTACTGCTTTCTCCATCTTTCCAGCTCTCATCAAATTATTTTTAATTATACTTTTCCAATTATTTTCATGCATCTTGAGATATATTGCCAAAATTATAAATGTCACACATTCCATTTTCTATATAAATATCGAGAAAGGAGATAGAACAATTTTTATAACTCCCCATGGGGCATCCACTGAGCATTTAGTACCATAGGCATAGAAAACATTTTTTAAGGGGTAGAGTTGGACAGTTGAGAATAACAGAACTATGTTTTCATTTGTCCCTTGTGTCCTGGAAATTTCAAAGACAAACAGGTTCAGTTAGAGAAAAGACAGTTCTTACCAACACTGAGGGTGTCTTCTCTAGAGTGTTCACTGAGGGTTTGCAGCACCTGTGCTTTGTATTATATAGTCTTCTTTAAAAATATACTTTAATCTCCTAAGGAGTTTCATAGTCTTAGGAGATAGTTCTTATTTTATTGGCTTATTTTTTGAGGTTCTGTGTGGAATATGGAACATAAATGAGATAGCTTGATATAAATTAACCCTTTGAAAACTTCAATCATTTGTGGTTTAAACGGCTAGCACCTAGATCAGCTTCTTATGAACCAGCACAAAATTAAAATTACCTTAAAAGATATCATACTGTTAGGATCTGGGATGAAACCATAAGAGCCATAAGATTGATTGTCTTGGGTTTGGTAAGATGATTAAGGACATTGCATGCAGTCAAGAGTATACTGCCTTTCTGAGAGATTGCAACCTACTACCACATTATGAGAGATTGCACAAGAAGGGTGCTGAAGGTGAGAGCAATAATTGTAAAACCAAGAATTCCACTGATTTCAGGAACCAGAGACCTAGGTGAGGAGCTCTCTCCTCGTGGGCACAGATGTGTGGTCAAGTGAGGAATGTTAAATTCACAGTGTCTTCCCCATAAGAGAGATTTCCCACCATGTATGTGTGTGTGTGTGTGTGTGTGTGTGTGTGTGTGTGTGTGTGTGTGTGTGATAAACACTACTTTTCACTTCCAACAGATCTAGGTGTGATGTACAGAATGGCCTAGGGAATGCTAAAATAGGTTACAGACTGTATCCTATCAACTGTGCTCTGTAAATAAAATTCAGGACCATCTCTTCTGCAGAAGCCATTTTGAGTGTGAAGAAGAGCTCATGGTGAAAACAACAGAGGAGTCATTGCAGATTTAGACCACCTCACAATTCATAGGCAGTGCAGGAAGAAAGTGACTTATCACTAGATACAGGACATACCAGAATCTTTGTGGAAATCTCAATAAAGGCCAGAGAGTCTGTAGTGGGACAGAAGCTGCTAAGAGAGCTTCCTGGTTGAGGAATGAAATGACAGTACAGGTTCAAAAGGAAAGAAGAAAGTGTGAGGGACCAGGATTGCATGAAGAAGACCAAGGTGAGGAGAGCCGTGGCTTGCCAGGAAGCAAACATCCCAATCTGAGGATCAAAATCTCTAATTGAGGAAGAATAGGCATTAGAACATCCAATTGGTTATGTAGAGATGAAATGTCAAATACATTCTGACAGGCTACATATAAAGAGAAATAAATAGTCATTCCTACAGTTAGGTCATAGGTTATTTTATTTTCCTTTTTATTAACATAAAAGTTCTTCTGTAATAGAGATGTATTTGTTTTGCAAGCAAAAATTGTTCTAATTATTGCATTTTTAATATATGTTCTATTCCTGTATCTAATTAATCCAAATTACTTGGCATATGGGAAACCAGAAAAACCTCAACTTTCATAGAAAAGAATAATTTAAAACACTTTTTTTTTTTTTTTATCACAGTGACATGGATGCTGGTTCATCTGACAAGGACTTCAAACAGCTATTGTGAAAGTTGACAGCAGATATTGGTAACATGACTGAAAGGATAGCAGGTCTCAGCAGAAAGCTAAGAAGAAACAAAGGGAGAATTTACAACTGTAAAGTCAATAACAAAAAGAAAATAATTGACTGAATGGGCTCTGTGGGGGGATGGGCATGCCAGAGAAGGACTTTGAGAGCCTGAAGACAGGTGGGTAGAAATTGTCCATTGTGAACGATTTGTGACGGGGCGGTGTGCTAAAAGGAGTCTTCGAGCTCAAGGAGGGTGTGGAGCTAAGTAAGACAGTTGGACAGAGTAAATGCAAAACAGGGCAAAATAAAAGACACCTATGCTAAACACATCACAATAACATTGATGAAAACAGAGAGGAAACAAAAGGTGAAAGAAACCAGACAAAAATGGATTCCTTACTTAGAGAAGAATTATCCAAGTGAAACAAGTTCTCATTAGCAACTGTGGAGTCCAGGAGGCAGTGACACAGCACTTTTAAAGTATGTTTAAAAAGTATTAAGAAAAAGAAAAAGAGAATAGGAAGAACTTCTAAATCAAGTGAAAATATTCTTCAGCATGAAAGATGCCCTGAGCTCATGGTTATCTGAGAGAATTCATTCCCTGCTCCTGTTGGGAATTGCTAATGAGATGTCTTAAGACAAAAGTGAAGTTGTGCTGGAGAGAAAGCTGGGACCTTGGGGAGAAGGGGAGGATGAAGGCTGTGTGATAGCCTAGCCTTTCCTCCTGGCCTGTTGGGATCATCTGCTGAGTTAAAGCAGGATGATACTAACTCTTTGATAAAACAATGTCAGGAGATGCAACCTGTAATAAACAGCATACAAGGAGATCATAGGGCCATAGGATGCCCAGACAACATATTGTTTCATGTGTTTCCTTAGGGCTGTTTATTGGGTGAGAGAGCTGGTTGAGGAAAGCAGTTTGCAGAGTGGGCCTCATCTCATTGGTTGACAGCTTAAAAGGATGCTAGTATCAGACAATCTATTTATTTATTTATTTATTAAATTTTTTGATACTTTATTTACATTTCAAATGTTTCCCCCTTTCCAGATCTCTCCTTTGGAATCCCCCTATTCCCTCTCTCTCCCCCTGCCTCTATGAGGCTATTCCCCCACCCACCCATCTGCCCACCCACTCCTGTTTCCACCTTGGCATTCCCCTATACTGGGGCCTCTAACACCCCCAGACCCAAGGGTCTCTCCTCCCCCTGATGGCCAACAAGGTCCTCCTCTGCCACATATGTGGTCTGAACCATGGGTCCCTCCATGTGTATTCTTCGGTTGGTGGTCCAGTCTCCAGGAGCACTGGGGGATCAGGCCAGTTGACACTGTTGCTCCCTCCATGGGGCTGCAAACTCCCTCAGCTCCTTCAGTCCCTTCTCCAATTCCTCCATTTGGAACCTCACATTCAGTCCAATGGTTACTGTGAAGTGAAACTTGGGTATTCCAAACTTTTGGGCTAATATCCACTTATCAGTAAGTACATACCATGCTGGTTCTTTTGTGACTGAGTTACCTCACTCAGGATAATATTTTCAAGTTCCATCTATTTGCCTGTGAATTTCATGAAGTCATTGTTTTTAATACCTGAGTAGTATTCCATTGTGTAAATGTACCCCATTTTCTGTATCCATTTCTCTGATGAGGGACAACTAAGTTGCTTCCAGCTTCTGGCTATTATAAATATGGCGGCTATGAACATAGTGGAGCATGTGTCTTTATTACAAGTTGGAGCATCTTCTGGGTATATGCCCAGGAGTGGTATAGCTGGGTCCTCAGGTAGTATTATGTCCATTTTTCTGAGGGTCCGCCAAACTGATTTCCAGAGTGGCTGTACCAGCTTGCAATCCCACCAGCAATGGAGGAGTGTTCCTCTTTCTCTACATCCTCGCCAGCATCTACTGTCACGTGAGTTTTTGATCTTAGCCATTCTGACTGGTGAGAGGTGGAATCTCAGACTTGTTTTGATTTGCATTTCCCTGATGACTAAGGATGTTGAACATTTCTTTAGGTGCTTCTCAGCCCTGCGAATTTCCTCAGTTGAGAATTCTCTGTTTAGCTCTGTTCCCCCTTTTTTGGTAGGGTTATTTGGTTTTCTGGAGTCTAACTTCTTGAGTTCTTTGTATATATTGGATATTAGCCCTCTATTGGACTTAGGAATGGTAAAGATCTTTTCCCAATCTGTTGGTTGCCAGTTTGTCCTATTGACAGTGTCCTTTGCCTTACAATATCAGACAATCTTTAGATCAGGACATCTGATCTTTTTATGTGATGGCCTTCAGGATGGGGCATAGGATTCTTCCAGTTCTGCAGGAGGCTATTCGCCTTTAGACTGGAACTCTGCAGAGTTGTGCTAGTGAGTCTTAAAAATCACACAATCCTCCCCTCTCTCTCCCATTTTCTCTCTCTCCTTCTCCCCCCTCTGTGTGTGTGTGTGTGTGTGTGTCTGTATACACATCCTACTGGCTGTGATTTTCTGTAGAATTCTGAGTTGACACTAATATATAGGAGAATAAGCACAGGATTATATCAACTGATAGATAAAAAAATATTGACAAAGTTTAATACTTATTCAGGCAAAAGCTATCAGTGTGTGCCTATAAAAAAGCAACTGGTGGCATTAGTGTTAGTTGTAAGGACTAAATGCTTTGCCTCTCAAGTATGGATCAGGTGTGAAAGTACACACTAATCAATACTGAACATATTCAGTGTCGGATTTTTTGTTTGTTTGTTTTTGTTTTGTTTTTCGAGACAGGGTTTCTCTGTATAGCCCTGGCTGTCCTGGAACTCACTCTGTAGACCAGGTTGGCCTTGAACTCAGAAATCCGCCTGTCTCTGCCTCCCAAGTGCTGGGATTAAAGGCGTGCGCCACCACTGCCTGGCTCAGTGTCGGATTAAAAAAACCTAGCCAGTACAAGAAGGCAAGAAAAACATATTGCCTAAATAGACCAGGAAGGAAGAAACAAAACTTTTCATATTTGAATATGACATGGGTTTCTACATAGAATACGTGATCAAGAATATAGAAAATATACTTAAAGTTAATAAGTAAATTCAGCAAGATCACTTATACAGAAACAGACACAAAAAGCCAATATCCTATCTATGTACCAACAATGAAAATTTAAAAAACTAAAAATAATGCCATTTAAAATCAATCTAAAGAAAATAATATATTTAGAAGTCAGAGACAAGAGAATTAGAAGTTCAAAGCCAGCCTCAGCTACACAGGGCTAACCTGAGCTAAAGGAGACTCTCTCTCTAACTAAATGGCTGGTGAGTTACAAGAGAAACCTCCCATTTGTATTTTAAACAATTAAAATAAAGAACAACTCGAGGACCAAGAGATAATTACATATTTGATACTGTTTGCTATTGTATTTATTTACATGTAAAACATTATCTAAAATAAACTAAATTTAAAGTTAAAATAATGGATCAACTCAAAATGATTATGAAACCACACTCAGGAACTTTTGTTCAGCCCCTACTCTGAATAAAAGCAGAAAAGAAACATGAAAAATGATTCCAAAACAAAATGTGAAAGTCAGGAATAGTGATTTCAGTAACTTTGCAACACCCCTCCCCAAATGGTACCATCTGAGATTAACAATATTACATGGCCTAAATCCTAAGCGAATACTATGTGGCCTAAAAACTAAGTTATATAAATAACTCTCTATCTGACCATGGGAAGAAGCCATGGGAAGCTGGTCAGGGTACTATATTAGAGGCCACCCATTGCTTTCAGACTGTAGTATTTGCCCCTGGACTAACCTCCTAACAATTCATCTCTTATGCGAGAGAATATGATGCACCTGTGCTTTCTTAGCTTGTGCTATAAAGTTTGGAATCAGAGCAAGATCAAGTCTGAGGTAAGGTCTTGACAATGTGAAGTAGCCAGAGCATCTGAAATCCAAAGTACCAAATTAAGGCACGAACCTCTTTTATTTGAGTCCTATAATTACAGTACATGATTGCATGCTGGGAACATCTTTCATCCCCTCAGAGGACCACCTACCTTCTCCATTAGACAAAATTGTTAGTCTTTCAAATCAGTTCATACTTTTCTACCCTTGAGCCTGTGATGACAGATCCCAACTCTTGAGTTATCATTGAGCCCTTAAGGAATCTCTCTCTCTCTCTCTCTCTCTCTCTCTCTCTCTCTCTCTCTCTCTCTCTCTCACACACACACACACACACACACACACACACACACACACACACACACACACACACACACACACACGCACACACACACACACACACACACTCCCTGGCAAAATGTCAGCAATACCCATGCCATAGTCTGGACTACCTTAGAATCTCTTTGACTTGATTGATTGGCCTATCATAAAACTATCTCAAAGTCTCACCATGTGTGCTAAATGCAGACAAGTTGTTACATAAACATTTATGACCTTGAGTGTGATTTCAAATAGCCATGTTCCCTCCTGATTCCTCACCGCCATCATATTTTCTGCCCTGTTTCCATCTGTGCTCTGCTCGTCTGAGCTTCCACAGCACCACTCATTAAGCTATACTTACTACACCCATTGGCTTCTGTAGTCTGCATCTCCAGCTTTTCTAAATTCCTCCCACAAACTAATTCCAAAGTTCTGCGCTGCATGGTCAGGTAGTCACAGAAACAACAGAATTCTGAGTACCAATTTTCTGTGTTGCCTTCAGTGCTTCTGGGTCTGAGTGTGGCAGTACATCATAGCAATGAGGCTTGGTAGAAGGGGCACCTTACTGCATGACAACCAGGAAATAGAAGTATTTGTATATAGTATTTTCCCTTTATCAATCCCTTGGTTACCCGGAGAGATAGTTTGCAGAAAAAATAAGGAAATAAATAATAAAGAGATACAAACTGGTATTATTTTCAATTTTAGTGATTAATTTTTAGACTAAATGGCCTTTGACCTAGCCACTTCCAATGACTTCAACAAAATGTTTTGTTCACACATTTTTGTTTTGTTTTCAAATACCATTGTGAACTCACAGCTTTGAATATACAGATGTGTTTCAATCCATTGCATTTAATTCTCTTACTCAAGTTCACATTATCCCTTATTTGGCTGGGAAGAACCTCTTGAAGTGCCTCGCACCCTGGGGCTTATCTATTACATTTCTGTCACAGAGTGGGAGGAGCTCCTGGAATCCTTGATTCCTGTTAGTGGAAATAGTAATTAGACACTTCAGTGTGCAGTGTTGTTTTACAAATAGTTTATATATTTAGAATATCCATCCTTTACATTTTGACACAACTTAAAATTCTTCTTCCTGCTTTGTCATTTTGCTATGTTGTCTATAATGATTTTATTCCATACACATTTTGTTTCCATGTCGACTTTTAAATTAATTTTAAAACTTCTTTAAAATTCAATATCCGGGTCTAGACAGATGGCTCAGCTACTCGGAATGTGTGCTATAGAAGACCAGAGCTTGGGTCTCATGTTGTGTGACTCATGACCACCTACGACTCACACGAGATCTGGGGGTGCAGGGGGGTCTCTTTCTCTCTTCTGACCTCTGTACCCTTTGCACTTGCATTCATATATACAGAAGATAACAAAGTTAAAAATCACTTTTAAAAACTCACTTTCAAGATTTTGGCTGAAGTGGATCAATGATTAAGAAGACATCCCGAGAAGCATCTGTAACTTAGGCTGGCGTACCACCCAAACTGCCATTTAGGCTT